>JARQAB010000020.1:2493333-3116666 GCA_036172955.1 Meloidogyne arenaria
TAATTTCAAACAATAATTCCCTCGCTGTCTCCAAACAACTTATTTATTTATTAGATATTCCTCTACTCACCATTTTGTTTTGGTAATAGATACGGATGAAATTGTTGTTCCATTATTACACAAAAATTGGCAAGAAATGCTTTTTAGTATTTTAAATGATGGAAAATGGAATTCTGAACCTTCATCTATTTCAACTAGAAATGTTTATGTTTTTACTCAAAATTCAACTGAAAAAGAGAAAAGTGTTTTTAATAAAAGTAAAAGATCTAAAGTTATTCAAGAAAGAGATCAATATGGAAAAAGCTTTATAAAGTATGTTTGTTGTTAAAGGTTTTTGATGAGGGAGGATATTTGTTTATAAAAAAATCTTCTCAAATTTTATATTCGTTAACAGTCTAATAATTAAAGTGGAAGACCGAAAATTTTTCTAAATTTAAAAATTATAAATGATGATCTCCTTTAAAGATCACTCAAGAGGAATTTCTCTCCTTTTAAATTTTATTTTTCTAAAAAATATAAACTTTCTTTTTTAGTACTCGAAGTGTTGTAAGTGTTTTTAATCATTTTGGGCTACACAGAATTAATTCAAATGTTTCAAAAACTTTTCATGTTCCAGCTAATATTGCATTGAAATATCATTGGAAAAATAACTGCCCAAAATTGGAATTAGGCAAAGAAATATGTCAAAATGTAGAAAATAATTTGATAGAAGGTGAAGAAAATGTTTTGGAAAAATTGAGAGAAAGAATTGAAAAAAACATCGAAATATATTTTTGAATAAATTTATTTATTTTGTGGAAAATTCCTAAGGAAATTTCATTTGTGGTTTTAATTAAAACTTTTATAAACTTTATTAGATTTATAGAGAAAATGATCAACCATAATAATTGTCTTTGATTTTTGTGTCAGATAAGTCAAAATGGTGTCCAGAAATTTGGGCTCCGGAAAATTGAAAAATTTAAAAAAAAAATAAAAAGAAATCAGTTGGTTGTAGATATTCAAAGTTAGGATTAGAGTTGGCTGATCCTGGGAAGTTTACGGATACCCAAAAATTCTTTTCAATTTTTTATTCACTTTTTTCTACCCTTGCGTTTCACACAAATATTACTGGGAGGGTTAGGGTCTCATTATCAAATTCCACTGAATCGGTCCAAACAATTTGCATAAACTCATAGTATACTTATAAGGAATAGGCTCGAGCACTCATCCAGACCAACTAGTCTTAGGCCCCGAACCCAGAATTTGCTCAGTGGATAGAGATACGGAGTTATACAGATGGTAACACAAATAAAAACACAACCCCAGAACTCGAATTCGCTCCCTATGAAGATTTCCCTCCGTAGTTATACCGCATGCACAATCCTGTTTAGTTTATTACATTAAACTCCGTTTTTTTATTTTGAAATTTTATGCTTTTGAAGTTTATTGACTATTTTTCCTTAGAAATTAAGTTTTTTGCTTAGAGCCCAAAATTCCTCCTGAGCCCAAATTTTTGTGGCTCAGACAAAACTCATATTTTGGGACTCCGACAATCTTGGTTATATAAATGGAGTAAGGTAGAGTTTCTACATGGATTTGGGTCGTGTTTCAAGACTAAAAACCCCGATTATTTGATCGAGATTTGACCTAAAAACTCAAATATATTTTATAAAATACCATTTTTGTAAAAAATAAAATCAAATTATTTTTCTATAGTGAGTAAACGTTTCATAAAATAAATTTTTGTTTGAGAAGACACAATGCCACATATCAATAAAAAAATTATTTAAAAAAGCTTGCCATCAAAATTAATAAAAATCATCTTGATATTAACAACGACAATAAAAATAATAAAATTTAATGAAAAAATTGGGAAAAGATTGTTTAAAACATTGTTAATTTAAAAAACATCTTTTATCTAATAAAATTATTCACGTGAAAAATAAACATATACGTATGTCACATATACTTCCAACAATAAAATTAAGATAATTCTTTGTAATTTAGTGATAAATATTTCGTGGCAAATTTAAAAATTAGTTCTTAATTCGTATATTTAAGCAGAGGGAAATTGTAGAAAAACATCAAACACATTTAAAACACATAAACTTGTGTTGAGTAAAAGAATAATATGAAAATAATAACTCTAATTCCGATATTATTCTCATTGATAAATTCGGTAGCTGGACAAACAACATGCGTAGCACCGACAACACCCCCAGTTTGTTACTGTACATGTGAATCAACACCTGGAGTGTCATCAACAGCACCAACAACAACAACTGGACCAACAGGAACAACAACAACTGGCACACCACTAACCACTGGACAATCTACACCAGCACCAACAAGCACGCCATCAACACCAGCACCAACAAGCACGCCTGGACCATCAACACCAGCACCAACAAGCACGCCTGGACCATCAACACCAGCACCAACAAGCACGCCTGGACCATCAACACCAGCACCAACAAGCACGCCTGGACCATCAACACCAGCACCAACAAGCACGCCTGGACCATCAACACCAGCACCAACAAGCACGCCTGGACCATCAACACCAGCACCAACAGGAACTCCTGAAGCTACCACCGCACCTACAGGCACACCCGAATCTACAATTGAACCTACTGGTAACCCAACTGTCAGCCTAGGACCATCAACACCAGCACCAACAGGCACTCCTGGACCATCTACACCAGCACCAACAGGAACTCCTGAAGCTACAACCGCACCAACAGGCACAACCGGACAATCTACACCAGCACCAACAAGCACGCCTGGACCATCAACACCAGCACCAACAGGCACTCCTGGACCATCTACACCAGCACCAACAAGCACACCAGGACCATCAACACCAGCACCAACAGGCACACCAGGACCATCAACACCAGCACCAACAGGCACTCCTGGACCATCTACACCAGCACCATCGGCCACTCCCGGAACATCTACACCAGCACCAACAGGCACACCTGGACCATCTACACCATCTCCCACAGACACTCCATCAACATCAAAACTAACACGCACTCCAAAAACAACTATTACACCTAAGTCAACTAAACCTAAACCCACTACTAAAAAAGGAAGTAAGATACAAACTATTTATACCGTAATTCCTTTTTCACTAATCACCGTCCATCTTTATTGAGTTTTCCAAAAAATATCGTTATATGTATGTAGTATAGCGGTATAACTAATTTTAATTAAAAAATAATATTTTATAATTACCTTTTAAAGTGTGCTGCAATTACATGAAATGTCAAGAATGCAAATACAATCAAAAGTGCGAAGGATATGGAGGATATCCCGATCCATGTGTTGATTATTGAAAAATGATATATTAAAAAATGAAATATGTATATTTGTTGAAAATAATTTTATTCAACGATCGATTTTCTGTACTTTTAGTTTTTAGTCCTTTCATAAATCTTTGGCTTTTATTTTTTATAAATTTTAAGGATTTGATTAGTTACTGTTGCTTTTGGGGACTACTATTAGCTAAACCAGATTATTCTCTCCCTATTAATTTTTTTCAAATTCTGTTTGAAAAATTTTAATTTGAAAAATAATTTATAATCAACATTATTATCATTATTCAACATAATAATCAACATTATTTTTCAAATTACTAGGGCTGGGGGATCCAGGGAAATCTTCGGATATGGTGAAGTTGGTGAAGTCGTTTGATAATTATAAAAAGCGAAAAACGAAAGTCTTGCTGAATATGTAGATCTTCATTTCTCGATTTCATTCAATTTTTCCTGTGGCATCATTCAATTTCCTATTGTTGGAACTAGCTTTTTTGGAAAGTGGACGTTTAATTTTGCGTAGGCAAAATGAAAATTTTGATCTAAAAAGTTTTAAAATGAAAAATCAACCAAAAATCCATACACTTCTTGTTATTGATTACTAAAAGATGTGTTTTTAAATTTTAACACACACTATTTCCAAGAAAATTTATTGTAAATAAGTCTGAAATATGTATAATTAATTATAAAATTTCTCGATCTCTTATCTCAGGATGACATGAGGAAATAGCGTGAAATTGAGTCTGATCATGCAGTATATGAAATTTGGATGCGAGTCGTAAAGTCATCGCAGTCTCCCTGTAAATAATCTGATCCTTATGGAAAATAACTAAATTTATCTTTTGCGAAATATTCAGGGTTCAATACTTAAAACGATAATAAAAATACTCAATTAAAACGATGTTCCAATATTCACCTTCATACGCACATATTTATATCCATTTTATATCGAAGAATGTTTACAAATTATATATTTTCAACTATAAACCTAACAAAAGGCCCTATTTAATTATAATCAACTTAATAACAGATAACTAAAAATCAACAAATTATAACAAAAACAATAACAAAATTAATATAATTAAATGAAAGATAATTAAGCTACGTTGCGTTCTTGCACGTTCTTCTTCTCGAATTTTTTGTTTTTGTTCTAACCATTTTGAGTAAGCCATATCCCATAAAAGTTCTTCTCTCTCACGCCATTCTCTGTCAGAAAGATTACTACGAATCTTATCAAATTCTTCTTTATTTTTCTCTTCAAATTCTCTTCTTAATTTAAGCCATAACTTTAAAAATAAAAAAAATTAAAAATTAAGAAAAATTTTAACTTGTAACTAGAGCGATCTACGAAAAAGTAGAGACAAAGACCAAGACTTGACCCGAACCCAAAAACTCAAGACTGAGTCCGGATAGATATAGGATGCATAAATCATTACTATAGATTCAATTATAAACAAAAATCAATGTAAAGAAGGTTACTTTCAGCCTAAAAATACAGATAAAAATTAATCAGATTTCTTAGAAATAGTGAATTCCGGATATGTCATTAAAGATAATTACAAAAATTGAGATAAGAATTTTCAATAATTTGAACTAGAATTTTATGGCTATTGTAAAATAAAGATATAGAATTCAGTTCAACAATAGCAAAGTTTCATCAAACTACAACAAAATATACAAAAAATCTGATGTAACAAAACATAAAAAATATTAAAATAAAATATGTACACGTTTCAAAAATAATTTTGTATAAGCAAGAGGTACATAAAACATCAATGCCACATATTAATGACAAAAGTTGTTTACAACCTAAAATTCTAAAAATTTGATAAAAGCCTTACATTAAGCAAATAATTAAAGCTAGAAAAAAGCAAAAGTAATAAAATACGACAGCAAAAAGGGTTAAAGATTTCTTAGATAAGTTGAAAAGTTAATAATTTTAAAAATATTAACAAATATTCACGTGAAAAAGGCAAGACAAAAAGCGAGTAACATAAAATAAGGCGCAAGGCCAATAAGACGAAACCCTATAACTTCTAAGAAAATGATCCACACTGGATGTCGGTTGCATCAATCGATAAAAAAGTTATAGAATAAACAAGAAAGGAAAATTTTCGCGGATGGCGTCGAAAGATTGCGCCATGAAGTCTATGTCCCAATTGCCACATAATAAACATTAAATTTTTAATTAGTTTTTTGCATAAAGAAAGTTATACGAAGTGAAAAATGAATATAAAAGTAATGGGAAAATGAAAAAAAAACATCAAACACAACCAAAACACATAATTGTGTTGAATAAAATAGTATTATGAGAGTAATAAATCTAATTCCAATCCTATTCTCATTAATAAATTTTGCTGCTGGGCAGACAACATGCGGAGTAGCAACAACACCTCCAGTTTGTTACTGTCAATGTGAATCGACACCTGGAGTGTCATCAACAGCACCAACAACGACAGTTGGACCGTCAGGAACTACCACAACTGGAGCTACACCAGCATCAACAGCTTCCACAGGTCCATCTACATCAGCTGGAACTGGCTCAACTTCAACAGGAACCGGCCCAACTGGAGCTCCAACAGCTACACCTGCATCAACAGCTTCCACAAGTCCATCTACATCAGCTGGAACTGGCTCAACTTCAACTGGAACCGGCCCAACTGGAGCTCCAACAGCTACACCTGCATCAACAGCTTCCACAGGTCCATCTACATCAGCTGGAACTGGCTCAACTTCAACAGGAACCGGCCCAACTGGAGCTCCAACAGCTACACCAGCATCAACTGCTTCTACTGGTCCATCTACATCAGCTGAAACTGGCTCAACTTCAACTGGCACCGGCCCAACTGGAGCTCCAACAGCTACACCAGCATCAACTGCTTCTACTGGTCCATCTACATCAGCTGGAACTGGCTCAACTTCAACAGGAACCGGCCCAACTGGAGCTCCAACAGCTACACCAGCATCAACTGCTTCTACTGGTCCATCTACATCAGCTGGAACTGGCTCAACTTCAACTGGAACCGGCCCAACTGGAGCTCCAACAGCTACACCTGCATCAACAGCTTCCACAGGTCCATCTACATCAGCTGGAACTGGCTCAACTTCAACTGGAACCGGCCCAACTGGAGCTCCAACAGCTACACCTGCATCAACAGCTTCCACAGGTCCATCTACATCAGCTGGAACTGGCTCAACTTCAACTGGAACCGGCCCGACTGGAGCTCCAACAGCTACATCAGGATCAACAGCTTCCACAGGTCCATCTACATCAGCTGAAACTGGCTCAACTTCAACAGGAACCGGCCCAACTGGAGCTCCAACAGCTACACCAGCATCAACTGCTTCTACTGGTCCATCTACATCAGCTGAAACTGGCTCAACTTCAACTGGAACCGGCCCAACTGGAGCTCCAACAGCTACACCTGCATCAACAGCTTCCACAGGTCCATCTACATCAGCTGGAACTGGCTCAACTTCAACTGGAACCGGCCCGACTGGAGCTCCAACAGCTACATCAGGATCAACAGCTTCCACAGGTCCATCTACATCAGCTGAAACTGGCTCAACTTCAACAGGAACCGGCCCAACTGGAGCTCCAACAGCTACACCAGCATCAACTGCTTCTACTGGTCCATCTACATCAGCTGAAACTGGCTCAACTTCAACTGGAACCGGCCCAACTGGAGCTCCAACAGCTACACCAGCATCAACTGCTTCTACTGGTCCATCTACATCAGCTGAAACTGGCTCAACTTCAACTGGAACCGGCCCAACTGGAGCTCCAACAGCTACACCTGCATCAACAGCTTCCACAGGTCCATCTACATCAGCTGGAACTGGCTCAACTTCAACTGGAACCGGCCCAACTGGAGCTCCAACAGCTACACCTGCATCAACAGCTTCCACAGGTCCATCTACATCAGCTGGAACTGGCTCAACTTCAACTGGAACCGGCCCAACTGGAGCTCCAACAGCTACACCAGCATCAACTGCTTCTACTGGTCCATCTACATCAGCTGAAACTGGCTCAACTTCAACTGGCACCGGCCCAACTGGAGCTCCAACAGCTACACCAGCATCAACTGCTTCTACTGGTCCATCTACATCAGCTGAAACTGGCTCAACTTCAACTGGAACCGGCCCAACTGGAGCTCCAACAGCTACACCTGCATCAACAGCTTCCACAAGTCCATCTACATCAGCTGGAACTGGCTCAACTTCAACTGGCACCGGCCCAACTGGAGCTCCAACAGCTACACCAGCATCAACTGCTTCTACTGGTCCATCTACATCAGCTGAAACTGGCTCAACTTCAACTGGAACCGGCCCAACTGGAGCTCCAACAGCTACACCTGCATCAACAGCTTCCACAAGTCCATCTACATCAGCTGGAACTGGCTCAACTTCAACTGGAACCGGCCCAACTGGAGCTCCAACAGCTACACCTGCATCAACAGCTTCCACAGGTCCATCTACATCAGCTGGAACTGGCTCAACTTCAACAGGAACCGGCCCAACTGGAGCTCCAACAGCTACACCAGCATCAACTGCTTCTACTGGTCCATCTACATCAGCTGAAACTGGCTCAACTTCAACTGGCACCGGCCCAACTGGAGCTCCAACAGCTACACCAGCATCAACTGCTTCTACTGGTCCATCTACATCAGCTGGAACTGGCTCAACTTCAACAGGAACCGGCCCAACTGGAGCTCCAACAGCTACACCAGCATCAACTGCTTCTACTGGTCCATCTACATCAGCTGGAACTGGCTCAACTTCAACTGGAACCGGCCCAACTGGAGCTCCAACAGCTACACCTGCATCAACAGCTTCCACAGGTCCATCTACATCAGCTGGAACTGGCTCAACTTCAACTGGAACCGGCCCGACTGGAGCTCCAACAGCTACATCAGGATCAACAGCTTCCACAGGTCCATCTACATCAGCTGAAACTGGCTCAACTTCAACTGGCACCGGCCCAACTGGAGCTCCAACAGCTACACCAGCATCAACTGCTTCTACTGGTCCATCTACATCAGCTGAAACTGGCTCAACTTCAACTGGCACCGGCCCAACTGGAGCTCCAACAGCTACACCTGCATCAACAGCTTCCACAGGTCCATCTACATCAGCTGAAACTGGCTCAACTTCAACTGGCACCGGCCCAACTGGAGCTCCAACAGCTACACCAGCATCAACAGCTTCCACAGGTCCATCTACATCAGCTGAAACTGGCTCAACTTCAACTGGCACCGGCCCAACTGGAGCTCCAACAGCTACACCAGCATCAACTGCTTCTACTGGTCCATCTACATCAGCTGAAACTGGCTCAACTTCAACTGGCACCGGCCCAACTGGAGCTCCAACAGCTACACCAGCATCAACTGCTTCCACAGGTCCATCTACATCAGCTAAAACTGGTTCAACTTTTACGGGAAGCTCAACTACATATAAACCACCTACAACTCGAAAACATAAACGTAATTTTACTTTAACTAATTAAAACAATTATCCTTTTCCCTTTAAAGCATGCTGCAATTACATGACATGCAAACAATGTAGTTATAACCAATATTGTGGTGGATATAATAGTTACCCCGATCCATGTGTCGATCTATACTAATAAATATTAGATAACTATGTGTTAATATACCACATATGTAGCACTATATTACAAAAAAGTAGTTTTAGTCTGATAAAATTTTAATTTAATTCTATTTTTTGCTAATTATTTACATAAACTTTATATTTTCGATGTGAATTTTTTAATCGCTAAAATAATAAATTTATAGTTTTTGTAAAAAAAACAATTTTCTACATAAATTCAAAAATAGTTTTTAATCGAAGTGGAATATGCCGTTTTTTTAAACACTTTTTTCATAATTTTTGAAATGTTTTTAATCCTCTTAAACAGACTAGATGGATAAATGGAGATTTTCAGTCCTCCTAATAAGTTATATTAAGAACCAAAAGCCGTTACAGCGGTCGAACTCATCCTATCCCCAGTCTTGAGTCTTGGTATATTTAATAAAAGAATAATTCCTACCTCATTCAATTCTTTTTCTTCCCTTTTTCTTCTTTCAATTTCTTCTCCCCATTCCCATTCCGCCCATTGTCTTCTTTTTTGTTCTTGATCCCATTGCCATCGTAGAAAAGGTGAAGAACCTGAAGGTGGCGGTCCTCCAAAAATGTCATCAAAAGGAGAAAATGGACGCCTTCTTTGTCTGTCAGATTCTGCTCCAAATTGCCATTTCCATTCCTTTTCCCATTCATGATTTTTAAATGGAGGACGAGGATGAAAATCTGTGCTCCAAGTTGGAGGTTGTCCAGTTTCTCTACCAGTACTTGGCCTTTCTTGAGAAGTACCAAAACGTAATTGTCTGTCATATTCTCGACGTTTCTGAAAAAATATTTAATCAATAATTCTATCTCAAATGGTAACCTCAAATCCTATTGATCCTATCTCAAATCCTATGGTTTTTTTGATTTTCAGTCTAAAAATCAAGTAAAAAAGCAATGGTAATATATTTTCAGCATTTTTATGGTGATTTTAGGTCTTGACACATCACTTTAGATATGCAAATGATTTTTGTTGGGTTCTCGAGCAAAAGTCTATCTCTCAAATAATTAAAAAATTATTTTTCGATTTATTGTAAAAAACGATTTTAAATTTTCCAAAAAATATTATTTTAATGTTGGAGAGATAAAATTTAGTTTTTCTGCTTTCTTTTTAGTCAAAAATCCTACAAAATTTTACATGTATAAAGAAAATATTTAAATTTAAAATTATTGACTAATTTAATAGTTATATCCCCTAATATAGTCGACAGGTTAATTCAAATTTTAAAAAATAAATAAAAACCTGTTCATCTTTCAATGTTTCATAAGCATTAGAAATTTCAACAAATTTTTTGTTTGATGCATCACTTGAACCGGAAACATCTGGATGATACTTAAAAAATAAATTTATATTAAAATATATTTTTTAAAAAATCTAACTAACCCTTTTAGAAAGTTTATAAAAAGCACTTTTTAATTCTGTTTGAGTTGCATTTTGACTAACTTCAAGAATTTCATATAAATTTTTTTGTCCAGAAGTGCCAAAAGATCGTTGAAAAATAATTTTTCCAATTCTTTTATTAATTAATTTTCCAATATTTGATGTTGAATAAAGTCTGCTACAACAAGGAATTACTTGAAATGTTTCCACAAAAATTGAGATTGCATTTGTAAATAAATTAGCAGCTTTTTTGTTGTTAAAACAACGAATTTTTAACATCTAATTTAAAAAAAAAAGTAAAATTTAAATATTTTTTGACAAAAACTTGGTAAATTTTTAAAAAATTGGAGAGACTCCAAAGGATTAATTCTGAATCAGACAGAGAAAGTAATTAAGGAAATAGTGTGTTATTTTTAGATATTTACTCTTTTGGCGTTAATTTATTTTAATTTTCTTGGCATTTTGCTTTATTTTTCTAATTTTTGAGAAGAAGATGACACGTTTTTAATGGTGACCGAACGTTTCGTCACTGAACTTTTCGTCACCGAACCTTTCGTCCGGTACACGACGAATGGGCGCGGCCGAATGGGCGCGGACGAATGGGCGCGGCCGAATGGGCGCCGAGACGAATGGGCGCGAGACGAATAGGCGCGAGACGTTTGGGCGCCCGAAGTTATTTTTTCCTAGAAAATTTTTTTGTTCTGTTCTGATTTATTTTCTGTTCTGATTCTCTGTTCTGATTTTTTGTTCTGATTTTTTCTTCTGATTTTCTGTTCTTCTGATTTTTTCTTCTGATTTTCTGTTCTGATTTTTCTGTTCTGATTTTTCTTCTGATTTTCTGTTCTTCTGATTTTTTCTTCTGATTTTCTGTTCTGATTTTTCTGTTCTGATTTTTGTTCTGATTTTTTCTTCTGATTTTTTCTTCTGATTTTCTGTTCTTCTGATTTTTTCTTCTGATTTTCTGTTCTGATTTTTCTGTTCTGATTTTTCTTCTGATTTTCTGTTCTTCTGATTTTCTGTTCTTCTGATTTTTTCTTCTGATTTTCTGTTCTGATTTTTCTGTTCTGATTTTTCTTCTGATTTTCTGTTCTTCTGATTTTTTCTTCTGATTTTCTGTTCTGATTTTTCTGTTCTGATTTTTGTTCTGATTTTTTCTTCTGATTTTTTTGTACTGATTTTTTTCTGATTTTCTGTTCTTCTGATTTTTTCTTCTGATTTTCTGTTTTTTGAATCTTATGACGGAATTTTCCCCCATACTTATAGCCCTTTATCAGGCTATAAACCCCCTGCCCTTTATCCTTCGCCCCCTGCCCTTTATCCTTCGCTATCTCCCCAACTCACCTACATCCGTCAGAGGGTACACCCCACTTTACCGCCGAAAAAAAATCAGAACAAAAATCAGAAAAAAATCAGAACAAAAAAAATCAGAAGAAAAAATCAGAACAGAAAATCAGAAAAAAATCAGAACAAAAAAATCAGAAGAAAAAATCAGAACAGAAAATCAGAAGAAAAAATCAGAACAGAAAATCAGAAGAAAAAATCAGAACAGAAAATCAGAAAAAAATCAGAACAAAAAAAATCAGAAGAAAAAATCAGAACAGAAAATCAGAAAAAAATCAGAACAAAAAAATCAGAAGAAAAAATCAGAACAGAAAATCAGAAAAAAATCAGAACAGAAAATCAGAAGAAAAAATCAGAACAGAAAATCAGAAAAAAATCAGAACAAAAAAAATCAGAAGAAAAAATCAGAACAGAAAATCAGAAAAAAATCAGAACAAAAAAATCAGAAGAAAAAATCAGAACAGAAAATCAGAAAAAAATCAGAACAAAAAAATCAGAAGAAAAAATCAGAACAGAAAATCAGAAGAAAAAATCAGAACAGAAAATCAGAAAAAAAAATCAGAACAGAAAATCAGAAGAAAAAATCAGAACAGAAAATCAGAAAAAAATCAGAACAAAAAAAATCAGAAGAAAAAATCAGAACAGAAAATCAGAAAAAAATCAGAACAAAAAAATCAGAAGAAAAAATCAGAACAGAAAATCAGAAGAAAAAATCAGAACAGAAAATCAGAAAAAAATTTTCTAGGAAAAAATAACTTCGGGCGCCCAAACGTCTCGCGCCTATTCGTCTCGCGCCCATTCGTCTCGGCGCCCATTCGGCCGCGCCCATTCGTCCGCGCCCATTCGGCCGCGCCCATTAGTCCTGCTCCGCTTTCGTCAAAACCTTTCGTCACTGAACCTTCCGTCACCAAACCTTTCGTCACTGAACCTTTCGTCACTATTCACCATAAAAAAGAGAAAGCACATCTGGATGGACAAATTTAACAAAATAGATTTATGGAAATTAAGTTGAATAAAAGAAAGTCATATGAATGAAGATGAAATATAATAAACAAAATTAATAACTTTTTGATAAAAAACAAATAATAATAAGGATGTTAAGTGAAATAAATTTATTTTGATTTACTATTTTTACTATTTTTATTTTTACTAAAAAATTATTTTCATAAATTTTTTTACTCATATTGGCTAAAATGGACGTAGGTTCATCATCAGATGAGGGGCAAATTTTTTCTTCATCTTCCGAGGAGATGGAGGATTTACTCGAATTTATTGAAGTAAAATCTAAAAGAGGTTCATCTCTCTTAACTCGTGACGGCTTTGAATACCAGTTTGAACGTTATTCTGCCGTGGATAATCAAGTTGAATATTGGAAATGCCCAAAAGTATGGATTATGTTTGGTTTTTATTTAAGTATTTGTTAGAGACCTCCGTACTGTCCGGGCCGTATCCATGTCGCGTCAGCATGGCATGAAGGAGACGGGAACCGTTTTAAAATCGGATGGATAAAAAATGCTAACCATTCACATAATGCTGAGCCTTACAAAAAAGAGGTAAATCATAAAAGTATTTTCCGGAGTATTTTTTTCTTAGATACGTGAGGCATTCGAGCGCTTGAGACAACTTGCTGTAGGGCCTAATCCGGTTGTAACAAGGGACGCCGTTGATATGGCTCGGGCAATTCTTTCAGAAGATGCTCGTGCTAATGCTCCTTCAGCTTCTGCTATGAGTAAGAAGTATCGTGTTTCAAAGCGAAAGGCAGAAGAAGCACTAGGCGACATAGACTTAAATTCAATAAATCCGCTACAGATAATTATCCCTCAATATTTACAAGAATATGTAATATTAAATGAGAATACCAATATTGCCGGACAACAGAGAAAAGTAATTGTATTTGCGACGCCTGGAACTCTGAATTTGCTTGACGTATATCGTCAGGAAATATCCATCGATGGAACGTTTAAGGTATGTTGAGTCTGGTTATAAAGTCAACTATATTTCCCCACTTAACATTTTTGTATTTAATTACTGTAGACATCGCCAAGAGGCTTTGGACAGTTGTTCACTATTCACGTCATCGTAGACTCTTGTGCAGTACCTTGCATCTTTGCTTGTCTACCCACGAAACACGTTCAAGGATATATTAACGTTTTCCGAGCAATTCAAAATCGCATTCAAGACTGGGCTCCAGAACGTGTCATGTGTGATTTTGAACAATCTGAGATATCAGCTGTGCGCCAAGTCTTCCCTCATGCGACTATTACCGGTAAATCTTAGGAAAAACTAGCTCTAGAAAATTTTTTGAGGATGTGTTTTTCATCTTGGAAATGCGTTATACAAGCATATACAAGCACTGCCTGGTTTATCTGCTCGTTATAGAAATAATAACAATGATAAAAACTTGCTCCGATCACTTCAGGTATCTACCGTATTTCCTCGAATTCATTAGAGTTTCTTTCCTAGGCTCTGTCATTTGTGCCTATTAATGAGGTTTACACATTTATGTGTATTTTAATGGACGTGCTAATGGGTCCTCCTGCAGATGAAGTTTTGGTAATATAACATTGAGTAGTTGTATTTATACACAATATAGGAACTTCTAAAATATTTCGTTCTCACATATATTGGCCCATCATATGTGGTTGCTCATCCAGAAATATTGCCTGGCGATGATGAGGAGGCCACTTATGGTGACGGTTGCGATGGTTGGCTTAGGGCGTGGATAAACCACGAACATATTGCACATCGAGATGCACTTTTTCCGATACAGGTTCGTTTCCTGGCCAGTGGCTAAACTTTTGCTTAACTTCGTTATCTTAGTTGTGGAATCTAAGCGAACGCCTTCATATTGGTCTATCCAGAACCAACAATTCGTTGGAGGGATGGCACAATGCATGGGGCTCCTTACTTGAACAAAATCCGTTGTTAAGTAAATTTGTAAAGCGAATGATCAAAGAATTTGCAAGATGGGAACAAATAATTGCTGACTATAATAATGCACCGGCAAACGGTATCCGAGGAAGGGGACTTAAGCGGAAGTCGGTTTATGTCATTCAAGATCAAAATTTGCAACAAATATTTGCTGAATTTGCTCAGCGAGCTAATGACCCAATTGGGTACCTACGTACTGTCTCCTATCATTTAGCAACACAGTAAATATAACTAAATTACCGATTATGATCAATTGTCATTTTTGACAACTTCTTATTTGATTTTTAAAAATAAAGTCTTGGTGACGAAAGGTTCAGTGACGAAAGGTTTGGTGACGGAAGGTTCAGTGACGAAAGGTTTGGTGACGGAAGGTTCAGTGACGAAAGGTTTTGACGAAAGGTTCGGTCTTATAGAATTTATGGATTTATTATTAAATTTTCTTAAGCAAAAGCATGTAAATGTGTCTAAAAAATATTTTAAATTACTTTTAAATAAAAATTTAGAAATGAATGTTGGAAACAAAAAGATTTCTATTGTGTTAAAATCGACATTACTCGGTAATGGTTTGCAAAATGAACAGTCTCTAAAGCAAGTGAATGAAGAAAAGATTCCAATAAATAGAATTGAGGTAAAAGTAATTGCAACAAAGTTTAGATAAATATAATAAATAATTATTTTTTTTATTTTAAATTATTTTTAATAAAATTTTAAATTTTAGAAAATTAGCAAAATCCAAAATTCTGTATCCTCCAACGAAGATTTCCAATTAACTAAAAGTGTTAAAAACAGTAATTTTATTAAAAATGACAATCAAATTGGTGACAATATAAAATATGAAGATGAGTCTCAAACAAAGTCTTCCCCTCGTTTTTTGCCTTTTGCCATTTCTCGTCAACAATTAACACCTTCATCTTCAACTACTTTTATTAGCAAAAGGTATTTTTTCCTTTTTGAAATTTTTACCATAATTTGGGCTAGAGGGGACTTTTGTGTTTGTGAATTTTCAAGAAAAGATTTTGCTCTAAAATTTCGAAATTTTAGTTTTTGACATTTGCTCTGTTGCAATCAGGTAAAAACACCTAAAAAAGAGTGTAAGACTCGCAATGAAAATTTATTTATTTTTAAATAATTGTTTTGAAGGTTTTCCTGACGCGTCTTTCAAAGAGGTTGGGAAGGGTTTTTTCTTTGTTTTTATTCATGTTTCCTAATTTTTCAATTAACTTTTTTGAAAACCAAAAATTATAAACTAGTTATTTTTCCTTTTATATTTGAGCTTTTTTCCTCAAAACCTTGATATGTCTAAATAATTTTCTGAAAATTTTTTTTCAAAATTTTCAGATTTTTTGAGCAGGTAAATGTAAGTTTTGATCCTGGTTCTTGTTTATTAATTTTTACATTTCTTTTTTTAATGAATAATTAAATTTATTGACCATTTAAATTGGTCGAACAAAATCTTTTCTCATTTTTAAGCAATACAACAACAACTAAAAAACAAAACGAAGAAAGTGTAAAGTCTGAAGAGGAATTGAAAAATGTTAAGGAATTTCCTTCACAACGCCCTTCTCGTCAACGTACTATTTCCGTCGAAACATCAATTTCGAATAGTCATAGTTCAAAATCTTCTCACCGCTCTTCTTCTCATTCTTCCTCTTCAGATTCTTCAACAACTTCCAATCGACGTTCTTCCGCTTCAAATTCTTCTGGGAATTCTACAACTTCACGTCGTTCTGATCCGTCAACAGAATCGTCATCAAGATCTCATTCACGGCGCTCGTATAGAACAAGCAGGTATAGCCGCCGTAGAAGACGAAGTAGCAGCAGAAGTTCTAGCAGGTATAAAAATATTTTTATTTTTTTGCCTTTCTCCGTTTACCAAATTTCTTTTCGGGTCTGTTTATAACTTTAATTTCTTAGGGAAAGATATTCGCGGAGACGTCGCCGATCTTCTACTAGAAGGTATCGATTAAAAAGGCGACGCTCTTATAGCAGGGATAGAAGTTATACAGGATCTTCAGTCAAACGTTCTAAAAGATATTCATCAACTTCGTCATCCTCTAGAAGCTCAAGTTCCTCATCTTCGTCTTCTAGGTTTTTTTTCATTTTTTCAAATAAAAATCTTTTTTTGAAGTTCCTCCTCTTCACAAACTTCACATTCTGAGAAATCATCTGCCTCTTCGACACATAATTCCTCTACTACATCTATTGGTTCAAAAAAATTGGTTGGCACGAATAATTATCAAAAGGATAAGAGGAGTGAAGAGAAATCAAAGGATATGAACAAAGAGACAAGAAATGATATAAAGGAAGATAAATTTGAAGAGAGGAAGGAAGAAATAAAAGAAGATAAATTGATTAGTAAGAGTGGTGATTCCAGGCCTTATTCCTCAGAAGACGAAGATGACCAACAGGAATTTGTAGAAGAGAAGGAAAATGAAAAGATTAAGGTAACGGATAAAAATCAAGAATTAGAAAATGACGAAAACAAAAATGAAAAGAATAAAGGAAAGTGGTTACCAATTGGTTTTGAGAATTTTAAGAATGAGAGTAATGATGATAAAAATGTGAAAGATGAGACGGATGAAAGTGAAATGTCTGATCATGAAGCAGAATTGGTGCGCAAAAATAAGCAAATTAGGTTATTTTAAATATTTAAAAAAATTTTTATAAAATAATATTTAGAATTAAAGAACGTTGGGAGTTGCTCAAGTATCAAAAACAAGTAATCCCTCAGACATCAAATAATTTTGAATCTAGTGATTGGAGTGAGGAAAGAGAAAGGGAATTTGTATTTAGCTTGCTTGAATAGAAAATGATATTTTATTTTGACATTTACATTTATTTATCTATTATTGAATCTAATTATTCGAACCTTTTCTTAAATATTTGTGAAAGATGAGAAAATGTTCCTGAAATTTTATATTAAGTAGAGATCAAACAGAATTTTGATTTTTGTTTCCTTGTTAATTTCGATCTCTATTTAGTCTTTCGGCTAAGGACCTTGACTATCTGTCACTTTTGATCAGATTGGTTTGTAGTCGAATATTGATATTCGTTTTTATATTTAATTTTTTATTTTGATAAAAGTATGGGTTAAAAATTTTTTTTTATTTTTATGTTAATTTCAATTTTTATTTTCTAAATTGAATAATTTTTTTTCATTTAATTAAGACAAAATAAAAATGGAAGGAAACTCGATTGATAGTTTGGCTACTTCGGCTGAGGACATTTTTTCTGATGGGGAGAGCAATGATGATGAATTGCCTACTTCTTCAAATAAACTTTTGGATGAACGTAGAGTTGAGTTGTCAGATAGTTGTAGTCTTCAGGTTTTTCTTTAATATTTCAGCCTATTTTTCAGAGTTCTGGTGAAAATAACATCCGCAGAGGGAGATTAAAAAAATTATTTTATTATGATGCTCACAAGAATATACCATATGAAGAACTAAATAAAGGTTTTTTGTTTTTAGTTTCTCTATGAGAATTTTTGTTTTCAGCTTCAAAAGATGTTTTGGACAGAGCAGTTGAATATATGCAATTATTCTTGGTTCGTTATCAAGCAGAGCAGGCTGGAGTTGATGTTTGAATTTTATTTTTTCTATTTCATACTAACAATAAGCTAGCTAAATTTTATTTTTAGTTACTTCGTCGTATGCTTTTAGCTGCTCGTCTTTATGGTGCTCCTTTCCAACGCCTTATTCAATTTGCCTTGTCAATACGTCTGAAGTACATTCCGGATATCCCTCAATTTTGTTATAGGCCAATCAATATTAAACTTTTGTATTTTTTAAATTTTTAAGAGTTTTTTTATTTCTTAGTTCAGTTTTGATGAAATGAACGAATTGGAAAGACGTTTTGGACATTTTCTTTGGGATTTATTTTTTGTTTATTGTCGACCTTACTTAAAAAGGTTTTATTTTTTGGGAATAATTTTTAAATAATTTTAAGGGAAGAAATAAGACTGCATCGAATATTTTTTCGACGTCAACTAACTTCTCTTGTTATTAATTTACATAATGCTGCAATGAGGAAAGATTGGCCGACAGTTGCTGATCGTTTAGGTTTTTTCAAGGGCGTATCCAAGAGGGGGGTTATATCCCCTGCTCCCTTCCTGAAATGGGGAACTTGTATGGTTTAGGTGCGCTTTTTTTAGCCACGCCCCTCCCTTTCTCCTTTTCCCTCGTCAATCAAACGCACTACGTACAAAATGGTAAGTCTTTCTTTCCTTTTCCATCACTTTTAATACTTTTCCTTTTTATCAGCAACTGCACTACACCACGCCCTTTTTCATTTTCATTCTCATTTTTCCTCATTTACTTTATCCTTTAAAAAATTCATTTCATCTTAGGCTTAAGACTTTTAACTTTGTTTAATTTAGTCCAGGATATGGAAGATCTTAGAAATTTTAATATTCACGATTTATTTTGCTTAATTGGTAAGTCAGATGAAGAATTTTTGGAATTCTTGGAAATTGATTGACGAGGGAAAAGGAGAAAGGGGCGTGGCTAAAAAAAGCGCACCTAAACCATACAAGTTCCAAATGGGGGAAAAATTGGGTGAAGGATGAAATTTTTTCTCTTTTGAGCTTCTAAATTCAAAAATTTTTCCTGCGGCGTTTAGAAAATAAGAGTATAGGTTAAAAAATTCGCATTCGGATCGCCTGATTAGGCCCCAAAATTTTTGGCGCACACCCAATTTTAGTCTTCCCGAAATCTACCCCTTGGTTACGCACTTGGTTCTTTGTTTATCTTTTCGATAAATGCTAAGGAAAGGGAGAATTAAATAGGTTTGTCTGTTTGGGATTGAACCGGAGATTTTTCGTTTCATTGGTCACAGGTATTAAAAATTTATTAATTATTTCAGCTTCAATTCCTGCATTTCCTTCAAAACAACTTCATTCAAGAAATCATTTTGAATTTTTTAATCACGCAATGGGTCCATATTTTCCTTCATTTTATTTACTTACTTTACAGACTTTACTTGAAAGTAAGCAACAAATAAAGAATTTAAGTGCACAATATGTTAAAGTATGTAGGTATTTTTTATAACTTGTCAAATTATTAATAAATGGGATTATAGTTAAGTGGGATAATTCTCAGATTTTGGCGCTTAAAGCGGCTAGCTTTTAAATTAAATTAATTGTTAGTCGCGAGCATGGCTGCCGTATATTAAATTTACACTAGTTAGTTTGATGCGTCCTGGTAGTTGAGACCTACCCGATTGGCGTTATCAGGCAGGCCGGTGTTACACTCTTTAAATGATTTTTAAGTTTTCTGTATTTTTAAAATATTTTATTTTATTTTTGTTATTATTTTAGGCCTTTAAAGCTTTTAATTCTACTTGTTCTGAGCGTCATATTTGGATGGATAACTCAATGTTTTACTACTCACAGCTTCTTATTTTTCATTTATGTAATTTTAAATTGGAGAAGACTGGACCAGTTTTGGCTGGGAAAATTGTCAAATTGCAAGGGGATTCTCGGGTATAAAATTGATTTTCATATACTTGGAAATTTTTCTAATAAATAATTTAAGTTTGTAGTTTTTCCTATGAAACCTGTAGAAATCTTAACCTTAATAATTTTTTTACTTTGCATTTCTATGAACAAATCAGAGAAATTCCTTTTAATTTTTTAGCATCGCCGTTTAATTCTTTTGCTCAATTATTGCATTGATTTTGAGAAATATTTTCTTTCATTAAAAAAAGAACGGCTTGAACGAATAAACACATCAAAATTAGAGATGGATGAGGACAATACATTACAAATACGAGTATGGAAAATTAGGAATTATTTAAAAAAATTTTTATTTTTAGGATCGTTCTTTATTATCTGGATTTTCTGGCTTTCTTGATGTTTTATTTGAAGAACCTACAACAATTGCTGGTCTTTTACCTTTAGCAGTATTTTGTGCAATACAATTTGACTGCTTAGAGGCAAATTAATTTTTAAATTTAAATATATTTTTGAATTTAAGGATTTAACTGAAAAATTATCTGAAGAGTATATTCGCTATCCTTTTTTATTAATCCATGTTCACAATGTTTTTGCTCATTTTAAACTTCATCATGTTGTCGGACAAATGCTTGACATGGTTAGTTTAGCATTTACTTTATTGATTTATATATTATTCCCTCGATAGTTGTTTGAATTGTCTCTTGAAACTTTATCTGCTGAACCTTTCATGTTAGATTTAGTTGAGCAACGTTCACTTCAACCTTCGAATTTTGGTCAATTTGATAATGTTGTTAGTGGAAATTTACGTTTTCTTTTTATGGTATCTTTTTACTATACATATATGAGTTTTTGAGACACTTAATTATTATTTTCTCTTCTCTTTACAAAAGAAAAAAACTTTACCTCAAACATGTACTAGGATGGTTCATTGGTTTACCTCCATGACCTACGAAGCCGATGACGATTAAATAAATTAATAAAAATGAAAAATAATTTTAACCAAAAATATTCCTTTCTGAGTTTAAACGATTAACTCAAAGAAAAGAAATTTATTTAAAATTTTGGATAAATAATAATGCTCCCATTTAGGGTTCACGGTTTTTAAAACATTGGCCGTGATCCAAAGGCGAGGGTCAACATTTAAATTAACTAAATGATTTTAAAAGGCGAATCTGAGGCTTCTGTTTTTCGATAATAATTATTAAATTTTTAGGCTTGAAAATTTCTTTTTTTTAGTTTCTAGATTATGGCCGCAATAGAGATAACTCTCGAGCTTGGGCACTTCTCTTTTCCAATTTATGTTATATTGAAAATAATTTTGAATTTGTCTCTGCTTTGGTTTTGCCTTATTGGGACAAAAGAAAAAAGTAATTTTGATTTTTAGAACTAAAAAATTATAATTTTTTATTTTCGTTGGTGGCCTCAATTTCACAACCCCAATTGTTTACCCCGAGATGCAGTTAAATTAAGACGGCGAATTTTTAGAATATTAAACGAATTAGAAAGTGGTAATAATTGTGATAAAGAGAAAAATGCCGAAAAAGCTTTAAAAATTGCTAAATGATTCTATTTTTAATTTTAATATATTTTTCAATGATCTTCATTTTCAATTTGTGATATACTTTTTTTACTTAACATATAAATTGCCTTATTTTATTTCCCAATTTTATTGTTAAATATTTGAAAATTAATTTTTCATATTTAAAATTTTATTTCTTTTTTTGTGTTATTTAATATTAAAAAAAGTCTAAGAAAATGCTTGTTCAACAAAAGAATCCAAATTTGGTCGAGTTTGTGCTTATTGAATATCCTGGCGTTATACAAAATGTTGATGCTGCTGTACAAACTCTTGGAGGATTGAGGACTATTTCTGCGGTAAAATATTGGAATTTACTAATGCATGTGGGATTATAAATATTTTTAAATTTGCTATATTCTACTAAATTTATTAGATCCGAACCAGGGGTGGACATTGAGCTAGGAAAGGCACATAGTTCAGTAAGCCAGATTTCCATTTTTTTGCCCACAGATTAGGCAAATAATGCCCCCGATCCAAATTTAATTTTCGCCTCTTCAGGTAATTAAAAAGTTCCTAAAAATTTCAGGCGCATTTTGCCTCAAATCCAATTGAATTACAATTTCGTCCAGACAATTTATTTCATTCTTCATTAATTGCCGAACGTCGTAATCAAGGTGTTGTATTCTCTGGACATTTAAATTTAGTTATACGTGTTAGAAAACGAAAACAAGAACAAACAGAAAGAAAAGGAGGAGGGGGGTCATCTACTATTAATCAACAAGAGAAGCTGCCTTTAATTGAAGTTAAATGTTTGGGAATGGTTTCTACAGTTTATTCTTTTCGAGCAATTTGTGATTTTCAATATTTACCTCTTAGCAATTTTAATTTAAATGAAAGTGTTGATGAAGGTGTTTTTGCCTTTTTTATTAAATTTTAGTTTAAATTAATCTTTAATTAAGCACATATTCGTCATGATTTGGTTCCTATTCTTGTTCCAAACGATTTTCTTTCTTCTTTATCTTGGTGGAATGAGGATCATTCTGGATGTAAAATAAATATATTTAAAAATAATTAAATATTTAACCTTTCCGGTTACTTTCATATAAATATTTTCGAAATTCCATTAGTCTTACGGAAAACTTAAATATTTTACTGATAATATTAACACCTCCTCTTAAAAATACAAAACTTTTAATTTAAATTTTTCCTCAATTTTTAGCTTCTCAAGCTTCGACTTCTTTAACTTCCAAATTATTTAATGAAGCACATCAATTTTTACCTCCATATCAATTTAGTCGTTACAATCATCCTTCAAAGTTTTTGTTACATGACGAAGTTGACCACAAAGCAACGCGTGGAAATGTTGGGCATGGAAAAAGTGATTTTTAAATATTTTTGGGGGAATTTAGAGAAAATATTATTTAATTTAAAATTTTGTCTCCAAAAAGGTCTTCGTTGTGAACGTAAATCCCTAACAACAACAGTTAATGCAAGGGATCCATTTCCTGTTGCGCCAAGTGAGGAGGCTTTACGTGACGTTGACTTGAGGCAAATTAATTATTTTTAAATTTTTGTCAAAAACATATTTAGATGTAAAAATCCTGATCAACACCGTATGATGATTGAATTATTTGCTGAACGTCCGTTATGGTCTCGCGTGGCTATTTGCTTTCGTTTAAGGCTTCACACAGCTCTTTTAAAGTAAAATAAGCTTAATTTTAAATAATTTTCTTTGAAATTTTTAGAGTAATTTTGGCCAAATATGCATTTTATATTCAAAGTGGGCCTTGGTAAAGATTTTAAAAAATAAAAGAAATATTTTTAATTAAAGGGGTCGTCTTTGGTGTCGTTTTGGTTATGATCCCAGACTTGATAAAGAAGGGAGAAAATACCAATCATTAATGGTCTCATTTAAAAGAAATCAAGTAAAGAAATGAAAATATTGTTGAAAAAATATTATTTTTTATTTAAAAGTTTATTCCTGAACGTCAACGACTTAAAGCTAATACAACAGCAGCAGGTACTCCATATGGAGAATTTTGTGATTATATTTACAGACCAGGTAATTGAGAGATTATTTTAGAATATTCTCTCGTTTTTTTAGGTGTTTTGCCTGAATTACGCCAAATGTGGTACAGCATTTTAGACATTCAATTGCCTATAGCACAAAAAATATGTAGAAACGATTACTTTGAATTTTTGAGAGAATGTGATCCAGTTACCGGGTGGTTGCCTGCTGTGAGGAATTATTATCATATTTTTCAATAAAAAAAATAAAAATCTCTAGGCCCAACTTAACGCCATTCGTGCTGCATTGAAAGCTGACGTAAATCTAACTTCTACTCGTTTAGGGAATTCAGCAATTGTTGGAGGGGGTGGAGGTGGAAATGAGGAAGAAGATGATGAAATTGTTGAAGATGATTTGGAATTTAGTGATGATGAAGATATAAACAATTTTTAGATTTAAATTTTGTTTAAATTAATAAATTTTAAAATATTCTTTTAAGATTTAAATATCTGATTTTAATATTTAAAAACAAAAAAAATTTTTTTAAGTAAAATATTTAAATAATCTTCTATGTAGTCTAGAGAAATAAACATTTATATTTTTATAAATAGACTAAAAATATTTTTTGAGAAGGCACTAAATAGTAATATAAATTACAAAGTAATAATGATTAAAATAATAAAAATAGGTATTTAAGGGGTCACAAAATATATATTACATATGAGCATAATTAGAACCTATAAGGCTTAGAAAATAATTAAATTAAAGTGTTCTCTATAAAATGTCAAAATATTCAAAAACAAAGAATCTTTTTTGGATTTTAATCAAGCGTGTGCCCATCCTTTAGAACGCCTAACTGCCTCTAGCCATTGTTCAAATTCACGGTTACGTTCATTCTCCTCCGATACTGGTTCGTATGTGTCCATTGAGTGTGGGCGACGTTGCCGAAGAATTTCTCCCAAACTTTGATAACTTTAAATTTAATTTATAAAAATTTCCTCCCCTCATTCCAATAAACTCACTCAATTTCTCCAATTCCAATCCCAGCAGCTAGCGCTGCTCCCCAACCAGAAATTTCTGCCATTTTTGAACATTCCATTGGAATACCCATTGAATTTGCTTGTAATTTATTAAATAATTTGTTTTGTGTCATTCCACCATCTGCCTAAAATTTTCAAAAAAAATTTTAATTTAATTTAAAATAATTTACCCTTAAAGAAGCAATTTTTATATCAACCATATCCTTCTGTATAGCTTCTAACATTTCCACAGTTTGGAAGGCAACAGCTTTTAAAGCAGCCAAAGCAATATGTGCTCGAGTGGCTGATTGGGTTAAACCACAAATAATTCCTCGCGCTGTTGGATCCCATTGAGGGGTGTACAAACCAGCGAAGCAAGGGACTAAATAAAGGGTAATTTTATAGAAATATTTATTTTTTATCCTTTTTCTCCCCTTACCAAAATAAACATCTTCTGTATTTAGCACACTAGCAGCTAATTGCTCAATCTCTTCCGTTTTTTCAAAAAATTTCAAATTATCGCGTAGAAAGCGTACAACATTGCCCCCAATTGATCCAGACCCTTCGAGAGCATAATAGGCGGGGGAATCTAATCCAAACTGAGAAAATAATTCTTCAAAAAATATTTTTCCTTAAATTTACTTGATAGGCAATAGTCGTTAACAGTCCATAACCCGAAACTAAAGCTTTCTTTCCGGTATTGCAAAGCATAAAAGTTCCTGTCCCATAAGTATTTTTTGCTTCTCCAGCTTGGAGACAGCCATGACCGAGTAAAGAACCTTTAAAAATATTTTTTTGAAAGAAAATTTAAGATAAATATTTACTTTGTTGGTCACCCAAACAACCAGCTAAAGGAGTGCCTTCTAATGGGCCTTAAAATATTTAAATTAAAAAATCCCTCTTTATTTTCCAACCATCTCTCATATATCCATATACTTCAGCAGAACTCCTTATTCGAGGCAATATTCCTATTGGAATATCAAAAAATTCACACATTTCGGGTGACCATTGACGTTCTTGTAAATCCATTAATAAAGTTCTACTAGCGTTTGTAACGTCTGTTATGTACTCCTACAGAATATTTTTATTAAAATTTAAAGGGGTCAAAGAAATACCTTTATTCCCTCTAATTAAATGCCAGGGAATTTTATTTTTAAATCACCCTCCAAAAGGGCATTCTATCAGAGGTAATACGGTGTTTTTATTTTTTTTTAATTTAGAAAATTAATTTAAAATATTCTCAAAACATTTTTTGTTTTTAATCAAAAATTCAATTTCTTACCCCCAACAGATTCCAAATAAGCCAAGTATCTACCGTCCCAACCATTAAAGTACCTAAAATTTATTTAAAAAATAAAAATAAATTTTTAATTACCTTCAGAAAGGGATTTTTGTGCAGCTGGGACGTTATCCAGAAGCCAACGTAATTTCAAAGCAGTAAAGTAGGGATGGATAGGTAAACCAGTTTTTGATTTGAAATGATTTTGGCAACTGAAATTAAGTTAAAATAAATTTTTTTTGAAAATATATTTTTGGGGGAAAGAAATTTTATTTTCCCAAAAATTTTGAGGGAGGGTTGTGGATAATAAAAAGGAAAGTTTTTCTATTTAATTTTAATTAATTTTTTATTTTAAAACAAATTTTAATTAAAATTAAATAAAATAGAAAAGCGTTTTTGTGTGTGTAAAACCATAATTAATATATATTTATATGTAAATAACTGTTCGATGTATTTATTGATATAATTTTATAAAAGAAATTTGAAATTTAATTAAATTTAAAAAAATTTCGGTTAAATTTATTTTTTGAGGATGGGCGACATACTAATTTTAGAAGCACCTTACGATATTGTAATTTATAAAGGCTATTAAAGATATGTTAAAACGAAAATTAAAAATATTTTCTTAAAAATATTATTTTTTAAATACACCCGAACAATTAAATAAATAAATATAAATTAAAAATGGTTAAACACTCACGAAATAACGCTGGCTTTCTCTTACATTTTGACGTCGAATTTTCTTAAAAAAAGTAATTTTTACTTATAACAAAAAGATTTTCTCTCAAAAAAACTTACGATCTTTTGGCAGCTGAGGAAGAAACATTCAAAGATTCGTCAACTTTTTTCATATATTTGTTGGCTAAATCGTGAGTTCTACTATCCAACCAAACAATAGCATTATACAAAGGTTCTCTGGTATTTCTATCCCAAATAATTGTTGTCTCTAAAAAGAATCTTTTTTAATCTATTCTCTTTCAAAAAATAAATTTTTGAAAATACATATTCTTTAATTCTATTATAGAGTAATTAACTTGAATAATATTTTTTTTCAAAAACAAAAAAAAATTCTTGACAATAGATTATTACACTCATTCCCCTTATTTCTTAAATTTTATTTATTCTTGGGGTTCTTGTAGTTGTTAATTTTGGATTCTTTGATTTAGCTATTACCTGAATAACATATACCACGTCATAAATTATGAATGTATTAACGAATTCCGTCAATATTAACGGATACCTTCATATACTTTCTCATTTTCTAACCCCCCCCCCCAAAAAATCACCTCTTTGATTTGTAATGCCAACAGCACGGATATTCTCAGGTTCAATTCCATGCTTTGTTTTTAATTCTTTACAGGCGCCGGCAATACAAGCCACAGTTGTCTCAAAAATCTCTTTCGGGCACATTTCTACATAGCCAGACTCTGGGAATTGTTGACGGACTTCAATCTATTTTTAAATTTTTAGAAATTGTTTTAAACTTCCTCGGACCTGATGACTCGCCAATAATTGTCCAGTATCTGATTCGAAAATAAGGAAGCGGCTACTGGATGTTCCTTGATCAATTGCGCCAAGAAGGACCATTTTAATTAGTTTAATTAATTAATTAATTAATTAATTAATTAATTAATTAATTAATTAATTAATTAATTAATTAATTAATTAATTAATTAATTAATTAATTAATTAATTAATTAATTAATAATTAATTAATTAATTAATTAATTAATTAATTAATTAATTAATTAATTAATTAATTAATTAATTAATTAATTAATTAATTAATTAATTAATTAATTAATTAATTAATTAATTAATAATTAATTAATTAATTAATTAATTAATTAATTAATTAATTAATTAATTAATGGAATTTTAAATAATTATTTTTAAAAAATATCTAAAATTATACAGAAATAATTAGGAAAAATATAAACAAGTTAGGTAAATGAAAAACAAAAATTAAAAGTAAAATAAATAAAATACTATTAGAGAACTAACTACTATTTTTTATGTTAATTCAAAATAGGTATATGTATTTTACTAAAATTTTTAAAAATTAATTAATTAATTCGCCAAATCAACAATTAAAAATAATTTAAAAAAATTTATTTCCTCCTACTTTACTACTAATCATATTAATAAAATAAAAATAAAAAAATAAAAGTTTACTAAGCCAAGAAAATTAGGCGAATCAATTTAATTTAAACTAATTTTTACGCGCATTTAAAGAGAAAAATAAATTAATTGGCAAACAAAAAAATTAAAAAAAAAATATTTGGGGAAAGGTAAAAGGAGAAGGTTTTACATAAAAATAATGTGAATTTAATTTTTGGGGGAAATTGAAAAATTTTTTTTTAATGTTTAGGTATTTAAAAAATTATATAAAAGTACATACAGGTTTATCATAATTAAGTTATAATATTTATTATTTAAAATTTAAAAAAATTCTGATTTAATAAAGATTAATAAGTGGTAATTAATCAGAATTTAAATGAAATTCTGAAATAATTTTTTCTGAGAAATTCTGATATAATTTCTGATTTTATAGAAATACAAAAATTCTGTTTTTATTTATAAAAATATATAAAAGAGTTCTGATTATTTTAAAATATTCTGAAAAAATAATTCTGATTTATTAAATATAGAATTAAATACAGGGTGTGGCAAATTTAGAGCACTTTTTCTTTTTGCCATAACTTTTTTCAAAATTGATGAAAATTGATAATTCTTTTTTATTTTATTCCTAACAGTTTAGCAAACTTGTTGATACCAAAATGCTTTTGAATTTTATAATATAGACTGATTAATTTTGCCGTGAAAGTTTTAGCAAAATTTTTCCAACAAAAATTGGTCTAGATTCACTGATATTTTTTGATATGGGAGATTTTTATATCATTCGAATCAGCTCTTCAATACAGTTTGAATGACGTAAAAATCAGGCGGCTACCACTTAAATGAACCGAGTTACGGATCTATGAATGATAAATTAAAGAAAATTTGGAAAATATAAAATTTTTAGGTAAAATTTTCAAAAACGGTATATTCTTCTTTTCAATGCTCCTGAACGAGAGGAGTAGTTTGGTACCAAAATCATTGGGATTGAATGATTTTGAACGAAGTTATGATCAGTTAAACTTTTGCATGAAAAATGTTTTTAAATCACTTATCTTTACTATCAATTAACCAAATTTTCGATATTTGGTATCAACAAGTTTGCTAAACTGTTAGGAATAAAATAAAAAAAGAATTACCAATTTTCATCAATTTTGAAAAAAGTTATGGCAAAAAGAAAAAGTGCTCTAAATTTGCCGCACCCTGTATTTGCATTTTTTTATTTTTATATTCTGATCTTTGTAACTGGGTTAGGATAGACGTTTATTTATGTGTGAATGAAAATAATTTTTCTGATAATATGCTACGTATAAATTAAATATTTTTGTGTTATTAGGGGGTCGCAGTCATCAACAAAAGAGGAAGAAGAACAAGGTACACAAAAATAAATAAATAATTATTTTTCTTTTTTTTGTCTCATGCTTTGCTTTATTTCTTAATTAATTTATTTATTTATATATCATTTAATCCAAAATCCAGTTCCACTTTTGATAATTTTCTGCCCGCAATTTTTCAAATAATTTAATTTTCTTTTAAAAAATTATCCAAAATTTTAATTAAAAATATTTTTAAAAAATTTCCAGATTTTTTAAATAAAATTTACAAAAATATGTATTTACTAGTGATGTTCGAGAGTTAAAAAAAGCCGAGAGTCGAGAGTCGAGACCGAGACCGAGAATCAACCCCGAGACCGAGACCAAACCGAGAGTCGAGAGTCGAGACCGAGAGTCGAGACTCCAAATCTCCATTAATCGGGTAGGGGACGATTCAGTATGGCCGATTCAGAATAGCCGATTCAGTATAGCCGATTCAGAATGGCCGATTCAGTATATGGCCGATTCAGAATAGGCCGATTCAGTATAGCCGATTCAGTCTACGGCAAAAAGGGGACGATTCAGAATACGCAGAATAAATTACACAAAAAATTGAAATTTCGAAAAGGGACTGGTTTATTTTTTTCGTATAAGCATTTTCTTTGTTCTTTAAGTGATCTAGCACAACAATTAGCAATAAACAACAATAATTAGTAACGAAAAAAAAATTTTTATGGAAAATGTAGAAGTTTTTTTAATTTTTAAAAATTTTTAAATTTCTTCAATTTTCTTAAAAACTCCAGAAGTGGAGAATTCTATGCTGAATGGCGAGGCTTCTACTACAGACACATGGTTTATTTTTGTTTTTTGGCTTTTTGAAAAATTTTATTTTCCCCATTTCAAGAGGGTCGGATTTGCTAAGCCACATCTGCTGTCGGATTTGCTAAGCCACATTTAGGCACAGATCTCAACAACTTAACCAAACGGCCCTCTTTGAGATGTAGACGTTGATTTTTATTTATTTTTTGATAAATTTTTGTTTATTTGACTCGTTTTTTTAATTAAAATTTTTTGCCTTAAGAGAAAAATTCGAGACCAAAACTTCACCCTAAGCCCGAAAAAGCCTAGAATTAAGACTCGGCTAGCTTTTAAAGATGTTCCTTAGATCATAGAAAGTAAGAAAAACGAAAAAAATTTACAAGAAAAAAGATTTTCTAGCCCAAAAATATACGTATTCTGAATCGTCCCCTTTTTGCCGTAGACTGAATCGGCTATACTGAATCGGCCTATTCTGAATCGGCCATATACTGAATCGGCCATTCTGAATCGGCTATACTGAATCGGCTATTCTGAATCGGCCATACTGAATCGTCCCCTACCCGATTAATGGAGATTTGGAGTCTCGACTCTCGGTCTCGACTCTCGACTCTCGGTTTGGTCTCGGTCTCGGGGTTGATTCTCGGTCTCGGTCTCGACTCTCGACTCTCGGCTTTTTTTAACTCTCGAACATCACTAGTAAATACATATTTTTGTAAATTTTATTTAAAAAATCTGGAAATTTTTTAAAAATATTTTTAATTAAAATTTTGGATAATTTTTTAAAAGAAAATTAAATTATTTGAAAAATTGCGGGCAGAAAATTATCAAAAGTGGAACTGGATTTTGGATTAAATGATATATAAATAAATAAATTAATTAAGAAATAAAGCAAAGCATGAGACAAAAAAAAAGAAAAATAATTATTTATTTATTTTTGTGTACCTTGTTCTTCTTCCTCTTTTGTTGATGACTGCGACCCCCTAATAACACAAAAATATTTAATTTATACGTAGCATATTATCAGAAAAATTATTTTCATTCACACATAAATAAACGTCTATCCTAACCCAGTTACAAAGATCAGAATATAAAAATAAAAAAATGCAAATACAGGGTGCGGCAAATTTAGAGCACTTTTTCTTTTTGCCATAACTTTTTTCAAAATTGATGAAAATTGGTAATTCTTTTTTTATTTTATTCCTAACAGTTTAGCAAACTTGTTGATACCAAATATCGAAAATTTGGTTAATTGATAGTAAAGATAAGTGATTTAAAAACATTTTTCATGCAAAAGTTTAACTGATCATAACTTCGTTCAAAATCATTCAATCCCAATGATTTTGGTACCAAACTACTCCTCTCGTTCAGGAGCATTGAAAAGAAGAATATACCGTTTTTGAAAATTTTACCTAAAAATTTTATATTTTCCAAATTTTCTTTAATTTATCATTCATAGATCCGTAACTCGGTTCATTTAAGTGGTAGCCGCCTGATTTTTACGTCATTCAAACTGTATTGAAGAGCTGATTCGAATGATATAAAAATCTCCCATATCAAAAAAATATCAGTGAATCTAGACCAATTTTTGTTGGAAAAATTTTGCTAAAACTTTCACGGCAAAATTAATCAGTCTATATTATAAAATTCAAAAGCATTTTGGTATCAACAAGTTTGCTAAACTGTTAGGAATAAAATAAAAAAAGAATTATCAATTTTCATCAATTTTGAAAAAAGTTATGGCAAAAAGAAAAAGTGCTCTAAATTTGCCACACCCTGTATTTAATTCTATATTTAATAAATCAGAATTATTTTTTCAGAATATTTTAAAATAATCAGAACTCTTTTATATATTTTTATAAATAAAAACAGAATTTTTGTATTTCTATAAAATCAGAAATTATATCAGAATTTCTCAGAAAAAATTATTTCAGAATTTCATTTAAATTCTGATTAATTACCACTTATTAATCTTTATTAAATCAGAATTTTTTTAAATTTTAAATAATAAATATTATAACTTAATTATGATAAACCTGTATGTACTTTTATATAATTTTTTAAATACCTAAACATTAAAAAAAAATTTTTCAATTTCCCCCAAAAATTAAATTCACATTATTTTTATGTAAAACCTTCTCCTTTTACCTTTCCCCAAATATTTTTTTTTTAATTTTTTTGTTTGCCAATTAATTTATTTTTCTCTTTAAATGCGCGTAAAAATTAGTTTAAATTAAATTGATTCGCCTAATTTTCTTGGCTTAGTAAACTTTTATTTTTTTATTTTTATTTTATTAATATGATTAGTAGTAAAGTAGGAGGAAATAAATTTTTTTAAATTATTTTTAATTGTTGATTTGGCGAATTAATTAATTAATTTTTAAAAATTTTAGTAAAATACATATACCTATTTTGAATTAACATAAAAAATAGTAGTTAGTTCTCTAATAGTATTTTATTTATTTTACTTTTAATTTTTGTTTTTCATTTACCTAACTTGTTTATATTTTTCCTAATTATTTCTGTATAATTTTAGATATTTTTTAAAAATAATTATTTAAAATTCCATTAATTAATTAATTAATTAATTAATTAATTAATTAATTAATTAATTAATTAATTAATTAATTAATTAATTAATTAATTATTTAATTACTTAATTAATTAATTAATTAATTAATTTATTCATTAATTAATTAATTAATTAATTAATTAATTAATTAATTAATTAATTAATTAATTAATTAATAATTAATTAATTAAATTAATTAATTAATTAATTAATTAATTAATTAATTAATTAATTAATTAATTAATTAATTAATTAATTAATTAATTAATTAATTAATTAATTAATTAATTAATTAATTAATTAATTAATTAATTAATTAATTAATTAATTAATTAATTAATTAATTAATTAATTAATTAATTAATTAATTAATTAATGGAATTTTAAATAATTATTTTTAATCTACATTTTCCATAAAAATTTTTTTTTCGTTACTAATTATTGTTGTTTATTGCTAATTGTTGTGCTAGATCACTTAAAGAACAAAGAAAATGCTTATACGAAAAAAATAAACCAGTCCCTTTTCGAAATTTCAATTTTTTGTGTAATTTATTCTGCGTATTCTGAATCGTCCCCTTTTTGCCGTAGACTGAATCGGCTATACTGAATCGGCCTATTCTGAATCGGCCATATACTGAATCGGCCATTCTGAATCGGCTATACTGAATCGGCTATTCTGAATCGGCCATACTGAATCGGGCTTTACCGCCATTAATCCATGCAAATTCTCAAAAATACTCTATTCCTTCCTTTTTAGCGCCGCAGGCGAAAATTTTTTGAATTTCGGAAGACCAAATGGGAAATTCCAAGTTTTGGAAGGCCAAATCCCCAGCTATCCCATCCCTGATATCTACCTTGCACACCTCAATCCCTCGACATCACACCCAAATCCCTCTATATTACCTATGCCCCCTGAAATCACATGATGTAACTCAAAATCCACCTTCCTCCAATCCTCCGATATACCATTCAACTTTCTTTTTCAGCGCCGCAGGCGAAAATTCTGGGATTTTAAGTGAACCAAGGATACATTTTTTTCCTTTTTCAGCGCCGCAGGCGAAAATTTTGAGAATTTGTGTGGACAATTAGCTAGATTTCTTCCTTTTCTGGCGCCGCAGGCGAAAATTTTCAGAATTTTGGAAGGCCAACAGGGGAAAATATTGCAAGGCCAACCCATATTTTTTAAAAAAACTAATCCTTAGGGGTGTAAAAAAGTTCCGGTTTGGCCGGAACCGATTTGTAAACCGGAGCCGGAACCGGAACCAATTTGAGTTCCGGTTCCCGGAACCGGAACCGGAACCAAAAAAACGCCGGAACTTCCGGAACCCGGAACCGGAACCGGAAGTTCCGGCGAAACCCTAAAGAATATATTCTCAGAATAATAGAAACCTTTTATTTTCATACTTCTCCATTCTACATCTAAGACCACTTTTTATCACACATTTCAAATTTTTTATCAATGGCAAATCCAAATTTGAAAAAAAAGTACGCGAGGTAAGGGCCTAATTTGTCTCGACTCTCGGTCTCGACTCTCGACTCTTGATCCGAGACTAAAAACCCGAGACCGAGACCGAGACCGAGAGCTCAAAAAACCCGAGAAATTTCTCGACTCGAGAGTCGAGACCGAGAGTCTCGAACATCACTAGTATTTACCCGCTCCTGTTAATCAACAAAAATTTTTTCGAATTTTTTGTCCGCATTAGTGGAAATTCTGATAATTTAAGAAAATAAATATTCATGAAAATAAATATATTTTTCTATCATTTTATATTTATATCTTCTTAAATACCCCCCTTCTTATTCATTGCTCCATTTTCTAACTTGAGGAGAATCAACAAACAAATCGCCCGCCCGACACAACAAAAATAATATGACTACTATTTTATTACCCTCCGGGTTGGGTAGCAGCAATAGATGATGACTTTTCTCTTTCCAAATTTTTAATATCAGAGAAATGCTTCCAAAGAACAAAGATAAAGATGATGTAAATTAATTAATTAATCTAAATCTCTCCTCCAAAATTCTTTTTTTACTTCCTTTTTCTTTTAAATATTTTTGGGTACATTAACAAACAGACAGTTTATTGTATGTATTTATTGTAATTTATATTTTAATAAAAATTTGGTATTTTTTAAATCTTGAAGAATCATTATTTTCTTAAATATTTATTAAATAATTTATAACCTTGATAGTTCTGTAAAACCGACATTTAAGTGCTTATTAAATTCCAGAAGGAATTAAAAAATAATTATTTTTATTTAAAAGTACATAATTATTTAAAAATATTTTCCATTTAACATAAAGTTTTATTTAAATATTAGTGTAGTATTTACTAAAAATTTTCTTATCTTCTACCCAAAATATTATTTTTGGGTTCCACATAATTATATATATATATTTCCTCCGCACTATGTACTCAACGTCCGCATAGTGTACCCAAAAACTGGGTTTTTATCTAAAGAAAATGTCCGAATATTTTATTTATTTGCTTTGTTTGTGTGCACACAGGAATTTGTTTCCGATGGCGATAATTTCGGCGGGTGCAAAAGGTGATTGAGTACTTAGACAAAAATTGTTGAATGACCAATTTTTGGTTAAAAAATATTTAAATATTTAATGATTTTGTGTGTAATGTTTATAATATTTTGAGTAGACAAAACGGAAATAATTATATATTTTGAACAAGAAATGTCTAGAGCTATTTAGCATTAAAACTTTTTAAAAAATAGTTTCAAATCCACATTTATAAGAATTTTATTTAAATTTATAAATATACCGTATTTTCTCTAGTAATTCCCCAGTGGGATTATTGTTTCAACCCATCGCTAGAGTGGGGAATTAATAGAGACTGGGGAATTAATAGAGGCTGGGGGATTATTGTTTCAACCCATCCCTAGGATGGAGAATTGTTTTGAAAATTGAAAATACGCCATTAGAGTTTGGCGTTCGAACGTTTTTTTCCTTCTAATTAGAGCTCGAACCTTTCACTTTGCCGGGCCCGGTATCCGGGTTTTTTTCTTCCGCCCCGACCCGGGCGGGTTTTCCGGGCGAAACCCCGAAAACCCGGTTTTCTACACCCGGGCCCGGACCCGGTTTTTTAAAAATTCAAAATGATCAGATTTTAGCTTTTTCGCTGAAATTTTTCTTATTTTGAATAGAAAATTATTAAAATTTGGTGTCATCTTTCATCTATACGTGTTTATTCAAAGGATTTAGAGATATTAATGTGGATTTAACTGGTTAAGGGAAATATTGATGGATTTGGCGGATCTGGAGGGAATATTAGCGATTTACAGAGATTAGTTAACCCCTATATACCTCTAAATCCAGATATCCTCTCTATAATTATTTGATCTGGGATTTGGTGGGGTTAATGTGGATTTGTAGTACTAAGGCGGATATCGGGGATTTACTTTGTTTGCGGGATAAATTTCCTAATACATACCTATGTATGTATTAAGAAAAAAATCAAGTCTAATTATTATGGATTTTAGTCAAAGATGTACTTTAATCAAAGGGGTTTAATCAAAGATTAATATAATCAAGATTTATTCATTTTTCCCTTCTGCGCTCCATTTGAGTATTCTGTAAATTATTATTTGTAATTTAATTTTAAATTTCAATCTTTAGCCATATTTTTAAATTCCGGAGATTTTAACTTTTTTTTTAAATATTTTATTTTTTAATCCTTTAAAATTTATTTTTCTTTTCCTCAAAAAGTTCATTTAATAATTAAAATCATTGTAAAGCATATAGCTATTAATTTCCTAAGGCTGAGCAGTAGGCGGCGTGGTGTAATGGCTAACACATCAGTCCGGTCTACTGAAGATGCTGGTTCGCTCCCAGCCGCCGAATAACCTTTTGCACTAGCTAAAGGAGAGAAATAGCTATAGCCCAGCTGCTTTACTGGTAGCACCGGATGGTTCAGCGAACGCTGAACGAATGACGATCCATCCCATAGGCCCTGGGTTAGAGAAAGGAAATTCCGCCAGAGAAGGCGATGATTTAGTTTACCCCGCAGGTGAGAGAAAAAGCGGGAAGAGGGCAGATAAGAAGACTAGGGACAGTCTTCCCTGGGGATGGAGGTGTAAAGCATATAGCTATTAATTTCCTAAGGCTGAGCAGTAGGCGGCGTGGTGTAATGGCTAACACATCAGTCCGGTCTACTGAAGATGCTGGTTCGCTCCCAGCCGCCGAATAACCTTTTGCACTAGCTAAAGGAGAGAAATAGCTATAGCCCAGCTGCTTTACTTCATCATTTCCTTCAAAGTCCTTTTATTTTATTTTTAAATGTCATCAATTTTTCCCCATTTTTTCAAGTGTCAATTTCAGCTTTATATTATTTCCACAAAAAATTTTTACTGCAAATTTATTTAGTAAAAATCTCCTAAATATATTTTCTGAGGGTGTCGAGTATTGCGTGGGAAGAAGTGAAAAAAAAATAAAATTAATCAAAACGACAAATAAATAAATAATTTTTTTTATTAAAATCTCAACATAAACGCCCACTATATGGGTAGGTAATATATTATATAGAGAATAAATAGTAAGACTTTTTTAGCATTTTTTAAATTATGAGAAAGATCAAAATAAAGCTTGGCAATAGAATAATTAATTGAAATTTTATTTTTTTGGTTTATTCTAATTAAAATTTAATTTAAATATATTAAGACGATTGGTGCGATTTTCCACTTTTTTAAAAATTAGGATCCCCAATCAGAATTATGTAAAATATTTAATTTAAAAACATCCCTTATTATATCCTTAATAATAATATTAATACAGTGTTTATACCCAAATTTTTATTCCCAAAATATCATTACGATTACTTAAATAAATAAATAAAATGTCTGAAGAAAGCCAACAAAACAACAACAACAATAATGTTCTAATAAATTCAACACAACAAAACGGAAATTTAAAAACAGAAAAATATCAAAAATATCCCGAAAGAAATCTTTTTAACCATATTCCTTTAAATTCTGCGCTTTTAGAAAATATGAATAGGGGTGGTTATTTATTAAATTTATTGAAAAGAATACAAATATTACTTTAATTTTAAAAGAGTTAAAACATTAGAATTTTTTGTTCGAGATTGAAAAGGTTTACGAACAAGAGAATATTCTATTTGATGTAAATACCATATTTATTCAAATAAAAACACAGTCTCCATTTTTACAAGTCCTAATAAACCAAAAAATGAGGGTTTGAAAAATAGAACCGCAATATTTCTTTTAAATCGATTTACTGATCCTTGCAAAGAAAATCAGGATTAAGATTGCCATGACAATCCTGATGGATGATTGTTTTTATCTATTAATTCAAAAAAATTAATTTCAGCACTCTTTCAAGAAATCAAGAATCGTCAAGGAGATTTTATGCGGGCATTTAATGAAGGGGATGCTAAAGGGGCTGCTGAAATATATGATCCAGATGGTTAATAATTAAATAATTATTTTTAAATAAATTAAAAATAAAAGGTTATTTTATGCCTAATGGACATTCTCCAGTTAAAGGCCGTTCAGGGATAGAAGCATTCTTTCAAAGAGATATGGCTGATGGTGTTAGTAGTGCACAGGTAAATGAACTAAATTATTTAACTGTGTTTTTAAAAATATTTCTAAAATTGTTAGGCTAACCGCCTTTATATAAAATCACTGAATAATTACGAGGTTAGGAGTGTTGGGGGGGGGGGGAGGGGAGGTTGAATCTAGTTTTTAATTTTTTACTTTTTTCGGCACTCCTTATTAACATAACCGATGTTTGTTTCGTTATAATTATTTTTCAGTAATTATTGTTATATTTTAATATAGATAATAACAGAAGAAGTTAATGGTTCTGGAGATTGGGCTTTTGAAAGAGGAAGTTATCATTTAGAATGGTAAAGAAATATTTTTAATTTAGAAGAAAAATTTTTTTAGTGGAAGAGGTACAGAATCTGGTGCTTATTTGCAAGTTTGGAAGCGAATTAATGGTGTTTGGTTGGTTCATAATGATTGTTTTAATGTTGTTCAATCTCCACGAAAGTCATAAATAATGATGGAAATAAAATAATAATTTTGAAGAGATTTGAGGATAATCATATTTGAAAAAAATAATCTCAACAATTAAAAATAAGCTTTAATTTTTTTTAAATTTAAATATGGTAATAAAATAACTAGAATGTTAATATACTGAAGAAATAAACTGAAAGTTTTTAGTCACTACAACATATTAGGGAAAAGATTAGAAATGACAAACTTAACATTTAAAATTATCAAAAGAAAATTAAGATAATTTTTTGAAATTAAGTGTTGAAAAAATATTTTAATTAAATTTATTTGAAAATTATTAATCTACATAGAATTAGAGTACATACAATTTAAATGAGTACATTGTACAGTGGTGGAAAAAAGTATGGAAGCGCTAGAAATTTTTTTTAAATTCTTAATTTTTTATTCAAAAAATACGTTCTATATATCAATCGAAAGCTCTATTTGTATCTCAGTTGACATGTTTCTGCATTTTTCATGAAAATGAAAATTGGCCGAGATAATCCGGATCTACCGGATATACCAAATCCCATTTTCTCAGAAAAATTTTTCGGAACAAATTTAACAAACCCAGTTGATAAAGTATATTTTTGTGAGTATTTGCCACAAAACCGCTTAGAAATATCTTTTTCCGGACCAGAAATATGATTTTTTGAAAATGGCATTTTTCGTCTATTTTTGCAAAAAATTCAATTTTTAAGGGAAAAATGCCATTTTCAAAAAATCATATCTTTGGACCGGATATCATATTTAATGGGATGTCATCATATCTAATGGGACGTCCGAGATTATATTATTGGTGTCTCCTACTAGTATTATTGGTGTCTCCTACTAGTAAAATAAATACAAAAACTATTTATCAAGACAAAGCTTTCAAATATTAATTATATTAGTTTCTCGTTCCTTCCCACAAATTTCTTCTTTCACATCTTCTTTGGCAAGAAATTTGGATCAATTGCATAACAAGTCCCACAACAAAATTTAATAAATGCATACTTCACGAAAAGAATTTGTGACTAAAATTTTAAGAATTTTAAAAATAATTGACTATAAGGGTCTAAATAACCTTGCATTTATCAGAACCATTTTTGCAGAAAGAAGATTTTGCTTTATCCACACATGCTTAAGTAAAAGATATTATTATGAAGTAGGTAAATAAAGCCTACGGATTGGTGCTTTTCCTTTCTCATAAAGCATTGGTGGCGTATTTGCTTTTGACTTGGTGGAAGTCGAAGGCGTAGTGGGTGTTGTCGGTGTTGTAGGTGTCGTGCTTGGTGTTGTGGGTGTTGTAGGCGTTGTTGGTGTCGTGCTTGGTGTTGTAGGTGTTGTTGGTGTCGTGCTAGGTGTCGTGGGTGTCGTAGGGGTTGTTGGTGTCTTGCTAGGTGTCGTGGGTGTCGTAGGGGTTGTTGGTGTCGTGCTAGGTGTCGTGGGTGTCGTAGGGGTTGTTGGTGTCGTGCTAGGTGTCGTGGGTGTCGTAGGGGTTGTTGGTGTCGTGCTAGGTGTCGTGGGTGTCGTAGGGGTTGTTGGTGTCGTGCTAGGTGTCGTGGGTGTCGTAGGGGTTGTTGGTGTCGTGCTAGGTGTCGTGGGTGTCGTAGGGGTTGTTGGTGTCGTGCTAGGTGTCGTGGGTGTCGTAGGGGTTGTTGGTGTCGTGCTTGGTGTGGTGGGTGTCGTAGGGGTTGTTGGTGTCGTGCTAGGTGTCGTGGGTGTCGTAGGGGTTGTTGGTGTCGTGCTAGGTGTCGTGGGTGTCGTAGGGGTTGTTGGTGTCGTGCTAGGTGTCGTGGGTGTCGTAGGGGTTGTTGGTGTCGTGCTAGGTGTCGTGGGTGTCGTAGGGGTTGTTGGTGTCGTGCTAGGTGTCGTGGGTGTCGTAGGGGTTGTTGGTGTCGTGCTTGGTGTTGTGGGTGTCGTAGGGGTTGTTGGTGTCGTGCTAGGTGTCGTGGGTGTCGTAGGGGTTGTTGGTGTCGTGCTAGGTGTCGTGGGTGTCGTAGGGGTTGTTGGTGTCGTGCTAGGTGTCGTGGGTGTCGTAGGGGTTGTTGGTGTCGTGCTAGGTGTCGTGGGTGTCGTAGGGGTTGTTGGTGTCGTGCTAGGTGTCGTGGGTGTCGTAGGCCCTGGGTTAGAGAAAGGAAATTCCGCCAGAGAAGGCGATGATTTAGTTTACCCCGCAGGTGAGAGAAAAAGCGGGAAGAGGGCAGATAAGAAGACTAGGGACAGTCTTCCCTGGGGATGGAGGTGTAAAGCATATAGCTATTAATTTCCTAAGGCTGAGCAGTAGGCGGCGTGGTGTAATGGCTAACACATCAGTCCGGTCTACTGAAGATGCTGGTTCGCTCCCAGCCGCCGAATAACCTTTTGCACTAGCTAAAGGAGAGAAATAGCTATAGCCCAGCTGCTTTACTTCATCATTTCCTTCAAAGTCCTTTTATTTTATTTTTAAATGTCATCAATTTTTCCCCATTTTTTCAAGTGTCAATTTCAGCTTTATATTATTTCCACAAAAAATTTTTACTGCAAATTTATTTAGTAAAAATCTCCTAAATATATTTTCTGAGGGTGTCGAGTATTGCGTGGGAAGAAGTGAAAAAAAAATAAAATTAATCAAAACGACAAATAAATAAATAATTTTTTTTATTAAAATCTCAACATAAACGCCCACTATATGGGTAGGTAATATATTATATAGAGAATAAATAGTAAGACTTTTTTAGCATTTTTTAAATTATGAGAAAGATCAAAATAAAGCTTGGCAATAGAATAATTAATTGAAATTTTATTTTTTTGGTTTATTCTAATTAAAATTTAATTTAAATATATTAAGACGATTGGTGCGATTTTCCACTTTTTTAAAAATTAGGATCCCCAATCAGAATTATGTAAAATATTTAATTTAAAAACATCCCTTATTATATCCTTAATAATAATATTAATACAGTGTTTATACCCAAATTTTTATTCCCAAAATATCATTACGATTACTTAAATAAATAAATAAAATGTCTGAAGAAAGCCAACAAAACAACAACAACAATAATGTTCTAATAAATTCAACACAACAAAACGGAAATTTAAAAACAGAAAAATATCAAAAATATCCCGAAAGAAATCTTTTTAACCATATTCCTTTAAATTCTGCGCTTTTAGAAAATATGAATAGGGGTGGTTATTTATTAAATTTATTGAAAAGAATACAAATATTACTTTAATTTTAAAAGAGTTAAAACATTAGAATTTTTTGTTCGAGATTGAAAAGGTTTACGAACAAGAGAATATTCTATTTGATGTAAATACCATATTTATTCAAATAAAAACACAGTCTCCATTTTTACAAGTCCTAATAAACCAAAAAATGAGGGTTTGAAAAATAGAACCGCAATATTTCTTTTAAATCGATTTACTGATCCTTGCAAAGAAAATCAGGATTAAGATTGCCATGACAATCCTGATGGATGATTGTTTTTATCTATTAATTCAAAAAAATTAATTTCAGCACTCTTTCAAGAAATCAAGAATCGTCAAGGAGATTTTATGCGGGCATTTAATGAAGGGGATGCTAAAGGGGCTGCTGAAATATATGATCCAGATGGTTAATAATTAAATAATTATTTTTAAATAAATTAAAAATAAAAGGTTATTTTATGCCTAATGGACATTCTCCAGTTAAAGGCCGTTCAGGGATAGAAGCATTCTTTCAAAGAGATATGGCTGATGGTGTTAGTAGTGCACAGGTAAATGAACTAAATTATTTAACTGTGTTTTTAAAAATATTTCTAAAATTGTTAGGCTAACCGCCTTTATATAAAATCACTGAATAATTACGAGGTTAGGAGTGTTGGGGGGGGGGGGGAGGGGAGGTTGAATCTAGTTTTTAATTTTTTACTTTTTTCGGCACTCCTTATTAACATAACCGATGTTTGTTTCGTTATAATTATTTTTCAGTAATTATTGTTATATTTTAATATAGATAATAACAGAAGAAGTTAATGGTTCTGGAGATTGGGCTTTTGAAAGAGGAAGTTATCATTTAGAATGGTAAAGAAATATTTTTAATTTAGAAGAAAAATTTTTTTAGTGGAAGAGGTACAGAATCTGGTGCTTATTTGCAAGTTTGGAAGCGAATTAATGGTGTTTGGTTGGTTCATAATGATTGTTTTAATGTTGTTCAATCTCCACGAAAGTCATAAATAATGATGGAAATAAAATAATAATTTTGAAGAGATTTGAGGATAATCATATTTGAAAAAAATAATCTCAACAATTAAAAATAAGCTTTAATTTTTTTAAATTTAAATATGGTAATAAAATAACTAGAATGTTAATATACTGAAGAAATAAACTGAAAGTTTTTAGTCACTACAACATATTAGGGAAAAGATTAGAAATGACAAACTTAACATTTAAAATTATCAAAAGAAAATTAAGATAATTTTTTGAAATTAAGTGTTGAAAAAATATTTTAATTAAATTTATTTGAAAATTATTAATCTACATAGAATTAGAGTACATACAATTTAAATGAGTACATTGTACAGTGGTGGAAAAAAGTATGGAAGCGCTAGAAATTTTTTTTAAATTCTTAATTTTTTATTCAAAAAATACGTTCTATATATCAATCGAAAGCTCTATTTGTATCTCAGTTGACATGTTTCTGCATTTTTCATGAAAATGAAAATTGGCCGAGATAATCCGGATCTACCGGATATACCAAATCCCATTTTCTCAGAAAAATTTTTCGGAACAAATTTAACAAACCCAGTTGATAAAGTATATTTTTGTGAGTATTTGCCACAAAACCGCTTAGAAATATCTTTTTCCGGACCAGAAATATGATTTTTGAAAATGGCATTTTTCGTCTATTTTTGCAAAAAATTCAATTTTTAAGGGAAAAATGCCATTTTCAAAAAATCATATCTTTGGACCGGATATCATATTTAATGGGATGTCATCATATCTAATGGGACGTCCGAGATTATATTATTGGTGTCTCCTACTAGTATTATTGGTGTCTCCTACTAGTAAAATAAATACAAAAACTATTTATCAAGACAAAGCTTTCAAATATTAATTATATTAGTTTCTCGTTCCTTCCCACAAATTTCTTCTTTCACATCTTCTTTGGCAAGAAATTTGGATCAATTGCATAACAAGTCCCACAACAAAATTTAATAAATGCATACTTCACGAAAAGAATTTGTGACTAAAATTTTAAGAATTTTAAAAATAATTGACTATAAGGGTCTAAATAACCTTGCATTTATCAGAACCATTTTTGCAGAAAGAAGATTTTGCTTTATCCACACATGCTTAAGTAAAAGATATTATTATGAAGTAGGTAAATAAAGCCTACGGATTGGTGCTTTTCCTTTCTCATAAAGCATTGGTGGCGTATTTGCTTTTGACTTGGTGGAAGTCGAAGGCGTAGTGGGTGTTGTCGGTGTTGTAGGTGTCGTGCTTGGTGTTGTGGGTGTTGTAGGCGTTGTTGGTGTCGTGCTTGGTGTTGTAGGTGTTGTTGGTGTCGTGCTAGGTGTCGTGGGTGTCGTAGGGGTTGTTGGTGTCTTGCTAGGTGTCGTGGGTGTCGTAGGGGTTGTTGGTGTCGTGCTAGGTGTCGTGGGTGTCGTAGGGGTTGTTGGTGTCGTGCTAGGTGTCGTGGGTGTCGTAGGGGTTGTTGGTGTCGTGCTAGGTGTCGTGGGTGTCGTAGGGGTTGTTGGTGTCGTGCTAGGTGTCGTGGGTGTCGTAGGGGTTGTTGGTGTCGTGCTAGGTGTCGTGGGTGTCGTAGGGGTTGTTGGTGTCGTGCTAGGTGTCGTGGGTGTCGTAGGGGTTGTTGGTGTCGTGCTTGGTGTTGTGGGTGTCGTAGGGGTTGTTGGTGTCGTGCTAGGTGTCGTGGGTGTCGTAGGGGTTGTTGGTGTCGTGCTAGGTGTCGTGGGTGTCGTAGGGGTTGTTGGTGTCGTGCTAGGTGTCGTGGGTGTCGTAGGGGTTGTTGGTGTCGTGCTAGGTGTCGTGGGTGTCGTAGGGGTTGTTGGTGTCGTGCTAGGTGTCGTGGGTGTCGTAGGGGTTGTTGGTGTCGTGCTAGGTGTCGTGGGTGTCGTAGGGGTTGTTGGTGTCGTGCTAGGTGTCGTGGGTGTCGTAGGGGTTGTTGGTGTCGTGCTAGGTGTCGTGGGTGTCGTAGGGGTTGTTGGTTTCGTGCTAGGTGTCGTGGGTGTCGTAGGGGTTGTTGGTGTCGTGCTAGGTGTTGTAGGTGTCGTAGGGGTTGTTGGTGTCGTGCTAGGTGTCGTGGGTGTCGTGCTTGGTGTTGTGGGTGTCGTGGGCGTTGTTGGTGTCGTTGGTGGATCTGTTTCAATTGTTCCAACTCCTTGTGACAATAGAATTACAAGAAAAAGATTTATAATTACTTTCATGATCAAATTTTTTCTTAAATTTTTATCTTAGGTTTTACATAATCATTTCTCAATTAGTTTATTTAATAGCTAATGATTTGAAATTCTGATTTTGCTCTACTTTGTACAACCTATATTCCCTGCCTTGTACCCATTGTTAGCCGATCAACCATTTTTTCTCCGCCTAGTCGATTTGTTTTTGCTTTTTCCTAGGCTGCGAGGAAACTTAGCCTGCCTTACATTAACTACACACATAACCCCCTAATTCCTAATTTTCTAAATATGGTTTGAGTATTTTCCTCAGTCTCCACCTATTTATAACTGTGTGGGCATCACAGTTTTTAAATCCAAATAAATTTTTAAAAAAATCCGAGGAAAACAGCCAAGTAAACATTTCTCTTTTTTATTATTTAAATAACATAAAGTACATCATCTCCGTTTTAATTTTTTAAATATTTATTTACCTAAGAATTAGAAAAAAACATCCTCAAAATTAGCCTTAACGTTCAAATCTAAATTTAAACTTTTTATTTACACAAATGTTTAGTTCATTTTCTGTCAGTGAGCCAAAATTTTATTTTTATAAAAAATAATTATTTTTCTAACGTTTATATTTTAATTAAATTTTTTAATTAAATCTGATTTTTTAAATCTCTTTTTTAACGATAATGTAAATTTATTCTGATGTTTACAACAACTTGAGTTTTTAAAAATGTTTTCCCAAATAAAAAGAGAAGTTTTTGAAATAAATGAAAGAAAATGGAATTTTTTAATTTGATAATTATTAGGTACCGTAAATTTCCTAAAATAATTCCCTTGTCCCAATTACAGAGTAGATATTGAAAAATAAATAATGGAAATAAATTTAATCAAAAATTTTTAAAGTTTTAAATAAAGTTAAAAAATATTGAAAATATCAAAATAGGTATATATTTAAATATCATCCCAATCGCCGTCTTCCTTTCGAACCATTTTGTCTTCCACTTCCATATTTTCTGCCCCAATTAAATTTTCTTCTCCATCCAGAATATCCATATCCATCACCACCTCCATCACCCCAGCTCCCAGGCCAGTAACGAGTTCTTCGATCACTTTAATATTTTTTAATTAACGGAATTATATTCTTGAGATTTATTTAAGAATAAAAGTAAAATTAAAAAATAACACTTTAGAAATATCACAACACATGTATATTTCTATATTATACCCAACAAAATCATTCTATCTTTCCCGATCTGAATTTTCTCCAAGATTTTCTTCCAAATGTACCAACATACTCCTTCATAACCGTCTCCTCCTCCAGTTCCCCAGCCTTCGGATTTGTAACGAATTTAAAAAAAATTTGTGAAAATATAATTCAGATTTATTTTAAAATATTTTAGTTATCGAGATAGAGACAGAAATAATTGAAAGAATAATTAATTAATTAAATAACTTAACAGTTTAAAATCATAAATATTATCTTGAAATAAATAAGTAGCCCCAGCTTTACTCGTCATTGAATATAAAAATAAAAAAAATTAAAATTATCATTACAAAAAATATTTTTAATTTTAAAGATCTACATAAATCAGAAATAAATTTAGGTATATTTTTCTTTTAATTGTTTATAAATTATTCTTTAAAATTATGAAAAAAAGTCTGTCAAAAATTAGGAATTGATTAAATTTTGAAAATAATTATTTTATTTTATTACACAAAAATTTACTTTGAATTATTTGTTTTTAAATTATTTACATTCTTTTACAATTAAAAAAATAAGTCGAAAAATCTTTCATAACAGACAGTTCTATGTAACAATAATTAAGAGTAGAATCAGTAAATCATAATCAATTAATTTTTCTTAAATTATAGAAAAGAAAATTCTTTCTTTTTTTTCAAAACAAATAATTTAAAGTTAATTTTTTGTGTAATAAAATGTTAATTATTTTTAAAATTAAATCAACGTCTCTATTTTTTGAAAGAGGACTGTTCCTTTAATAATTACACATTAACTAAAATAAATTAATATTAGACAAAACTAAAAAAATATAATTTTTTTGATTAAAAATCTAAATTATAAACTAAAAATATTTTTTTATATTAATGATAATTTTAATTCTTTTATTTTTATTTAAATATTCAATTGAAAGTAAAGAAGCTGATATTAATTATTTATTTAAAAATAATATTTATGAATTAAATCTGTTAAGTTATTTAATTAATTTAATTATGAGTAATAATTATTTTTGTTTCTATCACTTTTTTAAAAATAAATTCGGATTAATTTATCATTAATTTCTTTAAAAAATATTTAAAATAATTTTTAAAAATTATTAAAGAGATCGAAAAATTCGCTACTGGCCAGGAAATTGGGGTGATGGAGGAGGGGATGGAGGAGGAGGTGGATGGGGAAGAAGATACAATTGGGGAAGACAATATGGTTGGAGAGGCGGATATAACTGGGGATAATTTAAAAAAATATTTTTTGATATTTTTTTAATTTTTATTGTTTTTTATAGTATTTTTAAATAAAAAAAGTTTAAATATCGTCCCAGTTCTGATTCATTTAAATTCTAAAACAAAAATTTTAATTATTTTTAAATATAATTTAATTCCAAAATCAATTCAAAATCAACTCTAAAGTGTTTTAATTAATTAATTATCATGCTGTTTGAGAAACTCTTGAAGATGGTTGATGCTTCTAATAAAAAAATTTAAAGATATCTTGATAAAGCAAAATATAAGGTTAACACTATTTAACGAAAGGATATTTTAATTTTCATTTTTAGACTTAGCCAATAGTTCGTGTCATTTACTAATTTTTAATAGATAAAAATGGACAATTTTGATATTTTAAAATAATTTTCAAACAATTAAAGTATTTTTTTAATTATGTATCAAAAATTTTTTCACAGAAGTCAAAAAGAAAAATCAAAATTTTATTGAAAAATTCATACTCATAAATTTTGTTTCTAAAGACCCTTTTTATTGTCAGTCATTTGACAAGTAAGAATAAATAAAAATGGAAAAAATTCTTCATATGAATTTACTCAAATTTATCAAAAAAAAACAAATAAATAATTAAAAAAGGGGGAAGAAAATTTGGTATATTCAAGTAATAAAATTAAGGAAATTCTAAAGAATAATTAAAAAAGAAATTTCCACGTATTTAACATGCCTCATAATTTTGTGAAAATTTGTTGAAAAACTAGTGACGTCGGGAAGTATTGGGTAAAGATGGTAAAATAAGGAAGGAATTATTTCAGGAATTTTTTTTTACTAAAGCTAGTTTGTATAGGAATCCTGGTATTGGTCAATAAATTCCTGACTTTTATGGATCAAAATATCGTTTATTTTTATACCGATCAAAAGATTAATTATTTTATAATTAGTATTTAGCTTAGACATGAGGTAATACAGAGACGTTCTACTATAATTTGGGAAATTCTCTTAATCATAAATTAGTGGCTACCCATGGTGGAATCGAGAATTTCCAATTAAATACCTATTTCCTTATTTCGGAAATCAGGACGAATAGAACCCTAGTATATTTTCCATATTTCGGTGCCGCATATTTTATGATCTTTTGAACATTTAACAAAAAAGCTTTTTTAAATAACAGAAAATTAAATTCGAAATAAAATAAATATTATCCAAAAAACTGTAAATAGAATGACAAATTTTGTTTGAGGAAATTTAAAAATAAAAAATTACAATATTTACCTTAAATCATGGGATTTACTTCCTTAATAAAGAAAAGAAGCCACGTATTAAAATGTCTAATGTAAGTTTTGTAAATAAGCATTGGAGAATTAAAAAAAAGTTTTGCAAAGGGATTGTATAAAAATATCAAATGTTTAGATTGTATGTACATAAAAAGGTTGGATATAAAAGCAGGTAGATCAAATAATTAAAATCATTGCATATTAAATAAAACAAGGAAACAATAACAAAATGAAGGTAATACTGAGTAATATTATAATTTAAATTAGTGAATAAAATTAAGGTTTTTGGAATTATTTTATTACAATTGTGTATGTGTTCTGTGATAGAAACGTACAATGGTAGGATTAAAAATTGAGAAATGAAAATTTTTAAATAAAGATTGCTGTGACGAATACAACTCAAACTGCAAGGAATGCAGTTATGGGCAGGTATGTGATGATGGTGATTGTGTACCATCTACAACTACTAAAACCACAACTACAACCACAACCTCTACTACAACCACAACCCCAACTACACCTACTACAACCACAACCCCAACTACAACCACTACTACAACCCCAACTACAACCACAACCCCAACTACAACTACAACCCCAACTACACCTACTACAACCACAACCCCAACTACAACTACAACCCCTACTACAACCACAACTACAACCACAACCCCAACTACACCTACTACAACCACAACCCCAACTACAACTACAACCCCTACTACAACCACAACCCCAACTACAACCCCAACTACAACTACAACCCCTACTACAACCACAACCCCAACTACAACTACAACCCCTACTACAACCACAACCCCAACTACAACCACAACCCCAACTAAAACCACAACCCCAACTACAACCACAACCCCAACTACAACTACAACCCCTACTACAACCACAACCCCAACTACAACCCCAACTACAACCCCAACTACAACCCCTACTACAACCACAACCCCAACTACAACCCCTACTACAACCACAACCCCAACTACAACTACAACCCCTACTACAACCACAACCCCAACTACAACCACAACCCCAACTAAAACCACAACCCCAACTACAACCACAACCCCAACTACAACTACAACCCCTACTACAACCACAACCCCAACTACAACCCCAACTACAACCCCAACTACAACTACAACCCCAACTACAACCACAACTCCAACTACAACTACTACACCTACTACACCCACAACAACAATCGCTACAACCACAACAACTACCACTACAACTTCCAAACCTACAACACCTTATAACTGTGACAAGTATTTGAATTGCCCTCCTGGTTATGAATGTGACATATACAATAACGTTTGCAGGCCTGAATATACTACAACCACAACTCCAACTACAACTACTACACCTACTACATCCACAACACCAACTACAACCACAACCCCAACTACAACTACTACACTCACAACCCCAACTACAACTACAACCACAACACCAACTACAACCACAACCCCAACTACAACTACTACTACACCTACTACAACTACAACCCCAACTACAACCACAACCCCAACTACACCCACAACCCCAACTACAACCACAACCCCAACTACAACTACAACACCAACTACAACCACAACCCCAACTACAACTACTACACTCACAACCCCAACTACAACTACAACCACAACACCAACTACAACCACAACCCCAACTACAACTACTACTACACCTACTACAACTACAACCCCAACTACAACCACAACCCCAACTACACCCACAACCCCAACTACAACCACAACACCAACTACAACCACAACCCCAACTACAACTACTACTACACCTACTACAACTACAACCCCAACTACAACCACAACCCCAACTACAACCACAACCCCAACTACAACCACAACACCAACTACAACCACAACCCCAACTACAACTACTACTACACCTACTACAACTACAACCCCAACTACAACCACAACCCCAACTACAACCACAACCCCAACTACAACCACAACACCAACTACGACCACAACCCCAACTACAACCACAACCCCAACTACAACCACAACCCCAACTACATCCACAACACCAACTACAACTACAACCCCAACTACAACCACAACACCAACTACAACCACAACCCCAACTACAACCACAACCCCAACTACAACCACAACCCCAACTACAACCACAACACCAACTACAACCACAACCCCAACTACAACTACTACTACACCTACTACAACTACAACCCCAACTACAACCACAACCCCAACTACAACCACAACCCCAACTACAACCACAACACCAACTACGACCACAACCCCAACTACAACCACAACCCCAACTACAACCACAACCCCAACTACATCCACAACACCAACTACAACTACAACCCCAACTACAACCACAACACCAACTACAACCACAACCCCAACTACAACCACAACACCAACTACAACCACAACCCCAACTACAACTACTACTACACCTACAACAACTACAACCCCAACTACAACCACAACTCCTACTACGACTACAACCTCAACAACTTCCACTACAACTTCCAAACCTACAACACCTTATTACTGTGACGAGTATTTGAATTGCCCTCCTGGATATAAATGTGACCTATATGAAAACGTTTGCAGGCCTGAATATTAATAATTTTTACAAAATAAGTGATTATTAACTTATTATTGATTGTATATTTGAGAACATTCTTTTGATTCAAATCTGTCAAATGAAGTTTAATAGATAATTATTTTTATTCTTATATTCTCCTTTGTTATAATCAAACTTTTTTATTTTATAAAAGATAAAGATTCAACATTTAAATAAGTAAGCAGTATGAGGATCTCTATGAGATCTTATTCGTCTTATCGGTGACATAGTTTTCGCTTTAATCTTTCCTTATACAGAATACAAAGTAGAGTAGGTCGAGGTCGAGGATTTTTGAAAAAACCGAGATCGAGGATCACCGAGGCTGGAAAAGCCGAGATCGAGGTCGAGGGGCGAATTCTGGCCGAGGATCGAAGATAACCGAGGTTAATAAAAATTTTTTTATAAAACTTCAAAATCTAATTTTCGTTTGCGGCGCAAAAAATGGAAGAAATTTGGCTCCTCGGTCTTCCAAAATTCCCAAATTTTCGCTTGCGGCGCTGAACATTGAAGAAATTTAACTTCTTGGTCTTCAAAATTCTCAAAAATTTCGCCTGCGGCGCTGAAAACGTTAGAAAATTGGAGGCTAATGGAGGTAAAGCGGATGGACATTAGTATATAGTGGGATTTTATCAAGGTGGGATTTTACCAAGATATCCCTACTAATCCCCAAATCCCACAATGTCTCTTTAATCTCCTCAAATTTGCCTCTCTCTATATCACCCAAAATCCTATTATCAACATAGCTTGAATCCTTACAATTTAGTTCACCAAATTCCCAACACCCGAAGATAACCCGAATTTTTCGCCAAACCCAAAACCCGTGACCCGGAATGAAAATTTTATAACCCGAAACCCGTACCCGATATTTTTTGTACCCGCGGCAACTCTGCTACATATATTATACAGGGTGCGGCAAATTTTGCGCCACTTTTGTTTTTGCCATAACCTTCTTCAAAGGCGATGAAAATTGCTAATTCCTTTTTTATTTTATTCCCAACACTCTAAGCAAATTTTTAATATCAAAAAATAGAAATTTAGTTCAAAGATAATAAAGATATACCCGTCTAAAGATCGAAGCGCATCAAAAAATATTTTTTCATGTCAACGTTTACTTTGCCATAACTTCGCTCAAAGTCATCCAATCCTACTAATTTTGGTACCAATCGACTCGTCTCGACGAGGAGCATCGAAATAGTATATAATTTCATTTTTGAAAATTTTAACAAAAAAAGTGAAATTTACCATTTTGTTCCTAATCTATCATTCAAAGACCGATATCTCAGTTCAAAGACCGATATCTCAGCTTTTCATCGCCTTTGAAGAAAGTTATGGCAAAAACAAAAGTGGCGCAAAATTTGCCGCACCCTGTACTTAATCAGGGTTGTTTTGAAATTCCGATTTTCGATATTGATATCTTTGAAATATTCTCGATTTACGATTTCCGAAGATTTTTTGTTTCGAAGCATCTCTGTTAATAATTCAAGCATTATAAAGAAATTATTATTAAAATAGAAGTAAAAAGCATTAACTAACAAGAAAAAGACAATTTTTCTTGTTCATATTTTTATTCGATACATGTACTATTTTAGATGTTTATTCGTGAGTGTTAAAAATGAAATTAAAGCTAAAAACATTTGGCAGCAATTTACAATACATAGATTCTGCCTTTGAATCTTTTGAGGCTCATTGTGAAAATTTTCTTAATTTTTAAATAGAATTTTGGAATCAAAAGTATCGTTGGGCACCAGAGATGGGTCGGAACAGTCAGAGGTGTCGGAAATCGGAACAGTCAGAGGTGTCGGAAATCGGAACAGTCAGAGGTGTCGGAAAAATTGTCTGCAAGACACAGCAAAAAACACAGTAAAAGTTTGACATACAAAAATTTCAAACTGTTAAATTAGGAGTTTTAAATGTGCTTTAAGTTGTTTTTATTTTTTATTTTAATCTGTAATATTATTGTTTCAAACTGAAAAATATAAGATGTAAACTGAAACGCATATTGCATCAAAATGCACCACCAAATAGAATTTTTTTTGAACTCTTGTCAGTAAAACTTAATGTTTCTGTATTTTTCTAAGGGAACAAAATTTTTTTGAAAAAATTCGTGTATTCGTCGAAGTTATTTTAGCAATTCTTTGAGATTTAGACAACTATTATGTTCAGAATATTTAAATAAGAATAGTTTTATACGGCAGAATGTCCAAGTATTGTAATTATTTTCGAATTTGTATAATTTTTGGAGATTTTTTAAATTTTAGTTTTAACTAAAGATGTTGAAATTAGAATTTTTCTAAATTATTAATAAAATAAATTTAATTATTTTTTGCCGTTTTATTCAAAATTTAAATCTAAAAATATATTCTAACCAATTATAATTATTTTTTTATTATTGTATATTTATTCTCTTTTTTTAATTTCTTCATTTCTTATTTATGTTGTAGTTGTAAATATTTCAGTAGTTTTGGTGTGGTGTTTGTGTCCTCCTCCTTTAGGATAAGCTTCAATTTCATTAAAGCTAATAATTAAAATTAAAACAAAAATAAAGAGAAATAATTTATTTAAATTATTTAACATTTTTTGTTTGAATATTTGAGGGGTTTTTAAAGTTTTTAGAAGATTTTTGTTGATAAATTTCGAAATTTTAATTGGCTTTAAATATTACCCAAAAATGATAGTTTGTATTTTATAAAATAAAAAATAAAAGTTTTTAAATAAACGTGGCAAATACATAAATATGTTGAAAAACAAGTTTTGACCTAAAAAATAAAAACAAATAAATAAATATATTTTTAAATAAAAATATATTTATTTTATAACTTATCCAAGTTTATTTTTACCTTAAAATCATCCACGTTTATATTTTTTAACAAAAAATTCTTTTAATTAAATATTGAGGCATTCCAAGGACAAAAGTCAAACAAAAACAAAATAACTAAATTGAAAATAAAAATTTTTTTCATTAAATTGTAAAGGAGGAGTGTTACATATATTCTCTGTTATTCACTTAAAAAAATAATTTTTATTAAGAATAATTCTGAAAGATATACCAAACAAGGTTGCTATCAATTCTAGAGAGATTTGCGAGTGTTTTTATTCTTTGTTTTTCTAAAAATTTGTTTTTATTTTTTAGGTCAAAACTTGTTTTTCAACATATTTATGTATTTGCCACGTTTATTTAAAAATACTTTTATTTTTTATTTTATAAAATACAAACTATCATTTTTGGGTAATATTTAAAGCCAATTAAAATTTCGAAATTTATCAACAAAAATCTTCTAAAAACTTTAAAAACCCCTCAAATATTCAAACAAAAAATGTTAAATAATTTAAATAAATTATTTCTCTTTATTTTTGTTTTAATTTTAATTATTAGCTTTAATGAAATTGAAGCTTATCCTAAAGGAGGAGGACACAAACACCACACCAAAACTACTGAAATATTTACAACTACAACATAAATAAGAAATGAAGAAATTAAAAAAAGAGAATAAATATACAATAATAAAAAAATAATTATAATTGGTTAGAATATATTTTTAGATTTAAATTTTGAATAAAACGGCAAAAAATAATTAAATTTATTTTATTAATAATTTAGAAAAATTCTAATTTCAACATCTTTAGTTAAAACTAAAATTTAAAAAATCTCCAAAAATTATACAAATTCGAAAATAATTACAATACTTGGACATTCTGCCGTATAAAACTATTCTTATTTAAATATTCTGAACATAATAGTTGTCTAAATCTCAAAGAATTGCTAAAATAACTTCGACGAATACACGAATTTTTTCAAAAAAATTTTGTTCCCTTAGAAAAATACAAAAAAAAATTAAGTTTTACTGACAAGAGTTCGAAAAAAATTCTATTTTTAAATAGAATTTTAATAGTTGTAAAAAAAAACATAATAGTTGTCTAAATCTCAAAGAATTGCTAAAATAATAGTTGTCTTTTCTAAAAAATTTTCCAAATTTGTTTTATATAAAATAATTTCCTCCAGATAAAGTAAATATCATCTGTTCCTGCCTGAATTAAAAAAATATCAAGATAAAAATGAGATACACATTTTCCTCCTTAATACACACCGACTAAATCCTATCTCGAAGTGTAACGTATTAACGGGATTCGACTGTGCTTAAACAATATTCTTCTTAGAACAAAATAATAATTTATATGATAATCTAAATTATGTTAGAGAGACAGAAAGTCATTTGTAGAAAGTCATTGTATTTTTTGCAGAAAGTCATTTGCGTATATGGGGACTACGAGCTGGGCATTTACCTTCTTATGATAAAGTCTAATTTAAAATATTTTTTAAGAGGGGTAATTATTGTCTCAACAACTGGTTGCAGGGGGTAATTAATAGAGCATATACGGTAATACTCATACATACTAATTCTAAATTATTATTTCAACATATTTGTATGTGTAAGGTAAGCAATCCCATTATGACAAATGAGATACATATGTACATATAACTGTGATTATTTTTAATAAACAAAGACAATTTTTAAAGAATTCAAAAGAATAATAAAAATAAGAAAAGAGTAAGAAAATTTTATTAAAAAATAAAGTGAGTAATTTTTAATAAAAAAATTATTAGTTTGAAACTTAGAATGACGAATTTTTATTTGTTATCCAATTTATTGAAAAATTAAATAAATTTAAGAAATGAGAGAGGTACGGGAAATTTAGGCGCAAAATCTGGGATAGAATAAAAATTGCTACCTTAAAATTCTGTGAATAAATTCTGTCAATCACTAACGAAGATTTAAATCCTTAGAAAAGATAGTACCAATAAAATCTCTCTCAAATCTCCGATCGAGCCGAAACGTTCACTTAATTCGTGATTTAAACGTGAATTTTACTTCCTTTTAAGAAAGTTACACGTATTTATTATGTCTAAAGATTTTGACAACAAATTTAATAAAAAATTATAACAATGACTTTTATTATAAAAATATTTAGAGAGATACTGAACAAAATGTTAAAAAAATGAAAATATTGAGAAGGGAAGCATATAAAAGCAGAATTCAATCATTAATAATCATCATTTTAAATAAAACTTCAAATATAACAATAACAGGAATGAAGGTAATATTTAATATTTATGCTTAAGATAATGAATATTAATTATTAAGGTGTTAGTAGTTATTTTGTTACATTTATGTGTAAGCTCTATGTTAAAAGCTGATGAAAGTAAGCAATATTAATTATAAACTTATTTTTTTAACAATAAAGAATGTTGTGAGGATGAGTATAATTGTAAAACTTGCGATTATGGAGAAGTATGTGAGTATGGTAATTGTGTGCCAGAACCAACCCCCACAACACCAGCAACAACAACTGAGACTACAACTACCACAACTCCGACAACTACAACTGAGACCACTACAACCCCAACAACTACCACAACTCCGACAACTACAACTGAGACCACTACAACCCCAACAACTACCACAACTCCGACAACTACAACTGAGACCACTACAACCCCAACAACTACCACAACTCCGACAACTACAACTGAGACCACTACAACCCCAACAACTACCACAACTCCGACAACTACAACTGAGACCACTACAACCCCAACAACTACCACAACTCCGACAACTACAACTGAGACCACAACCGCACCAACTACTACCACAACTCCGACAACTACAACTGAGACCACTACAACCCCAACAACTACCACAACTCCGACAACTACAACTGAGACCACTACAACCCCAACAACTACCACAACTCCGACAACTACAACTGAGACCACTACAACCCCAACAACTACCACAACTCCGACAACTACAACTGAGACCACTACAACCCCAACAACTACCACAACTCCGACAACTACAACTGAGACCACAACCGCACCAACTACTACCACAACTCCGACAACTACAACTGAGACCACTACAACCCCAACAACTACCACAACTCCGACAACTACAACTGAGACCACTACAACCCCAACAACTACCACAACTCCGACAACTACAACTGAGACCACAACCGCACCAACTACTACGCCCTATCCCTGTTATGATGAGTATGACTATTGCCCTCCTGGATATAGATGTGACCTATACAATAGCGTTTGCATATCCATTACTACAGCTACTACAACAACAACCACTACAACCCCAACTACAACTGAGACCACTACAATCCCAACAACTACCACAACTCCGACAACTACAACTAAGACCACTACAACTCCAACAACTACCACAACTCCGACAACTACAACTGAGACCACTACAACCCCAACAACTACCACAACTCCGACAACTACAACTGAGACCACTACAACCCCAACCACTACCACAACTCCGACAACTACAACTGAGACCACTACAACCCCAACAACTACCACAACTCCGACAACTACAACTGAGACCACAACCGATCCAACTACTACGCCGTATCCCTGTTATGATGAGTATGACTATTGCCCTCCTGGATATAGATGTGACCTATACAATAGCGTTTGCATATCCATTACTACAGCTACTACAACAACAACCACTACAACCCCAACTACAACTGAGACCACTACAACCCCAACAACTACCACAACTCCGACAACTACAACTGAGACCACTACAACCCCAACAACTACCACAGCTCCGACAACTACAACTGAGACCACTACAACCCCAACAACTACCACAACTCCGACAACTACAACTAAGACCACTACAACTCCAACAACTACCACAACTCCGACAACTACAACTGAGACCACTACAACCCCAACAACTACCACAACTCCGACAACTACAACTGAGACCACTACAACCCCAACAACTACCACAACTCCGACAACTACAACTGAGACCACTACAACCCCAACAACTACCACAACTCCGTCAACTACAACTGAGACCACAACCGCACCAACTACTACGCCCTATCCCTGTTATGATGACTATGACTATTGCCCTCCTGGATATAGATGTGACTTATACAATAGCGTTTGCATATCCATTACTACAGCCACTACAACAACAACCACTACAACCCCAACTACAACTGAGACCACAAACCCAACAACTACTACGCCGTATCCCTGTGATCAGTATGGAAATTGCCCTCCTGGATATGAATGTGACTCATATGATAACGTTTGCAAGCCTGAATAATAATAATTTTTACAAAATAAGTGATTATTCACATTAATGATTGAATAATTGTAAACATTATGGCAATTGTAAAGAAGAGGTAGTATTTTTTGCCGACAATTTTTAGGGCCTTTTTAATATAAATAGAAGTATTTTTACCACCTCTTATTTACAACTGCAAATTATTTATAATTCATTGAAAGTAAAAATGTATGTCCTAATGAATAAAAATGAGCATGCCTTTACGTTTTTTACATGTCTTTCCATCCCCCTCCCCTTTTTTTGTTGAAGTTAACGGATGTTTATAATATTCTTTATCTTTATTTAAATTTTAAATGTTAATAAACAGGGCTGGGGGTCTTATATTTTATTGCAAGTTATTTTTACTGAATTTCGCTCCATTTTGCAATCCGTTTCGAGTTTTTTAAATTTATTTGTAGCTGTTATTTACGGTAAGAAACAGTATAAAATTTCTGAATGAGACATGTAGGTCTTGTAGGTAGGTCTTCTTTCATGTAGGTCTTCTCTCTTAGTTTATTGGCATACTTAATATCCAGATATCCGCACATATAATTAATAGTCATATCACAAGTTTCGAAGGCCTTTTGCATATATGTATATTATCCAAGAAAACTACTGATATATCAGCGATTCCATTTTAAATTTGTATCTTATTTAATTTTAATATATGTATATAATCATTGTGCCTATATCATTATAACGTGCTAGCTTTAAGTGTTACATGAGCAGTGAGCTTTATATTTTGACGAACTAACTATATATAAGTGAAAGGATTTTTGTTTATATATTTGTTATTCCCTCACATTTTACACATATTTTTCACATCTATTCGAGAGTGTTAAAATTTATATTTGTTTAAGCGACTGGATATCACTTCCTGATAGCATAACGAAAAATAATCTATAAATAAACAGATTAATGTATATAAAAAAGGACTCTATATATATTATTATACATAAAATTTAAAGCTAGAATCCTTTGAGACTAAGAATCTGGATTGACGATGTTATTGAAACAGATGGTTAGTTTTTTTTTACATTTGTGTAGCGATTTTTGTGATAATTGATAAAAGTAGCATAACATTTCGGAGAGAAATACAAAAGATTTACTTACAATAATTTAAACTAGAGTAAGTCGATCTCGACCGCTCGGGTTTTTTGCGTAATTACTCGACTCGGAACTCGGGATCGTAATACCTGGATTACTCGAGCTCGGAAACTTCCTACTCGACAGACTCAGTTAAAACCGAGTATTTTTATGCTCCTATCTGCAACGCAAAAGGAAGATTTTTATCCCCTTAATCTAGTCGAGTCCCCGAAATAATATTATCCATTGATTTTCAACCCGGAGCCCGGAGTCGACATGGATCGTGTGCTCATCATGGAATTTCGGCTGATTAAGAGGGATATAGGCGGATTAACGAAAATAACTGGGATTTGAATGATGATCTACCGCATTACTGCCAACAAATGCCCAAAACACAGCACTGATGATGAATAGTCTTTAGTAAAATTATTATTTTTATTGGAATTATTTTAAAATACTGTTTTATAAAAATTACTCGAACTCGAACTCGGCCTAAAGAGTTGAGCTCGAGCTCGAACTCGGGTTTTTCAAACTCGGATTACTCGAGCTCGGTTTTTTCCCAATTACTCGGTACTCGACTTACTCTAATTTAAACACTAATTTTCATAACATATTAAGAGTTTTGGATAGAAGAGCTTTTTAGAGTGATAGAAGGTTAAGAAAAAGAATGCCTCCAATCACAAAGGCATCACACATCCAAAAAAAAGAGATTTTTTAAAAATCTTCACCTAAGTTGCTAAAAATTTAAATTTAGACCATGTACGCGAAAGAACAAGGTCTAGTTACGAGGCCAAAAATTGGAGTGGTACAGGTGAGAGAATTTTAAATTTCCAAAGACTGGTGGAGTGGTACAGGTGAGAGAATTTTAAATTTCCAAGAAACTCGTAATACCGAGCTCGAGTAATACGAGTTTGAAAAACCCGAGTTCGAGCTCGAGCTCAACTTTTTAGGCCGAGTTCGAGTAGTCGAGTAATCGAGTAGTTTTTATATATCAGTATTATAAAATAATTTTACCAAAAACATTACTTTTACTCATTATCAGTGCTGGGTATTTGGCATTTGTTGACAGTAATGCGTTGAATCATCATCCAAATCCCAGTTATTTTCGTTAATACGTCTATATTTTCGTTAATACGTCTATATATCTCCATTCTTTTCGACATTAAGCTTAATTTTAAATCCCAATCTAAATCCAACCCTAAGTATCAATTCAACAAAGCCAATTATTCACATATTAATGTATTATAGCCAATATTGTATTATAGCCAATATTGATTGGGTTCTATTTTTCTATGAATGTATCGACGTCGAATCATGCTATAATAAGTTTCTATCATTTCTTCACACTATTATCTGATCATGTGTACCCCTATCAAACAAATCAGATTCTTTTGAACACTTTCCAGCTCATATCCAACGTCGCAAAAATTTATGGAAAGGGATCTCCAAACCCCATATTAAGAAAAAATTTACAGAAACTTCTAATAAACTTGAGTATGAAATCTCCAAATTTATAAGAAATCTTATTCCAAATTTATAAGAAAAATTTGATTACATTTCATCATTCATAAAACTCAAAAATCCAAACATGCCTTCTCTCATCGGCCAAAATAATCAACTCATTTTCTCAAACCAAATTAAATCAGATATTTTGGCCGATCAATTCGTATCTGTCTTTTCCAATCAAAATCCTTCTTCTCAACCCTTTTTTCTCTCACGCCATCCTCAAATACCAACAATCAAAACAATTTCCATCGACCCACAAATAGTCTTCGATACAATATCTAAGCTCGACAATTCCAATAATACATCTCCTGATTGTGTTCCAAACATTTTTTACAAAAATGTAGAGATGCACTTGTTATCCCTCTTACTCATATTTTCTCACTGTCAATTCTTAGCTCTAAAATACCATCAATTTGGAAAAAAAGCTATTATAAATCCAATCCCAAAGAAAACAAATCCACAATATCCAATAGATTTTCGACCAATTTCCCTTCTCTGTTCCTCATCAAAAATACTTGAAAAAATAATCTCAAATGAACTTCAATCATTTATCGAATCCCATAAAATTCTACCTGCATGCCAGCACGGTTTCCGTAAATCTCACTCAGTCTCAACCCAATTACTTGAGGTGATGGATGATTTTACATTTGCTTTGGAAAATAAAAATTCCGTTGATATAATTGGTAATATTGAAGTTTATGGGCCCTATTTTTTCTCCCCCAATTTTCCCCCTATATTTTTACAAAATGGTCAGACTTTTTCCTTCTTCCATCCAATTTGCCTTTCTAATTTTTCCCTACAATCAAACAAAAAGGATTATAAAAAGGAGGATTATTTTTTGGTATTTAAAATGTATGATTTTTGAGAAGACTCATTTTCTCAATTAAAAAATGGAACAACTTAAGACACAACTCCTCCTTTTTATAATCCTTTTTGTTTGATTGTAGGGAAAAATTAGAAAGGCAAATTGGATGGAAGAAGGAAAAAGTCTGACCATTTTGTAAAAATATAGGGGGAAAATTGGGGGAGAAAAAATAGGGCCCATAAACTTCAATATTACCATATAATTTATTTTGATCTGGCTAAGGCCTTTGATACCGTTCCTCATTCACTTCTAATTTCAAAACTTTATAAAGTGGGAATTCAAGGTAATCTTCTTTCCTGGATAAATGATTACTTAACAAATCGCACATTTACTGTGCGTGTATCCAATCAATACTCCGAGGAAAAACACTGCACTAGCGGTGTCCCTCAAGGATCCATTTTAGGTCCTTTATTATTTATTACTTTTATATCTGATCTCCCAGCTTATTGTTCAACAAAAGGAATAACTATCAAACTTTTCGCTGATGATCTAAAAGCTTATAATATTTTCAGTAACATAACAAATGAATTTCCCCTTCAAATTTTCATAAATAAATTCGAAGAATATTGTCATCTCAACGGCCTTAAAATTGCTATAGAAAAATGTTCCGTTTTATATTTAGGGAACTCTAGCCCATCAACCAAATATTTCATTAATAATATTGTTATCCCTCAAACCTCTGAGGATTCAGTTCGTGATCTGGGCATATATTTCTCCCATGACCTCAAATGGGAAAAACATATCAATATAATCACTCGTAAAGTAATTAGATGTTCATATTCCATTTTCAAATCAATTAAAAGTAAAAACCCTAAAATCCTCACAAATCTTTTCAATATTTATGTCCGTCCTATTTTAGAATTTTCTTCCCCCGTATTTAATCCACATCTTGAGAAAGATATTAAATCAATTTAAAAAGTTCAAAAGGATTTTCTCCGGTGGGTATTTAGACGTATTAACCCCAAAACCAAATTACCTGACTATCCTGATTTACTAAATTATTTTAAACAAGAATCCCTATTGTATAGGCGAATTAAAGCCGATCTAAATCTATTCCATCAACATGTTTGTGTGACTGTATCAATCAAAAACAATAATTCATATTTTATAAATAAAGCTAATACCAGGGGATTCCAAAACATTCTACCTATAGCATGTAACACAAAAGCCAGATTCCACTCCTTTTTCGTTAGGACTGCTCGGTTATATAAATTTATTCCTCAACATATGCGCAATTCAACCCCCGATCACTTTAGTCGACTCCTAGTCACTTTCGATATATCCCAATTTATTCGATATTCTCAGCGCTTTTTCTCAGCACCGCAGGCGAAAATTTTGAGAAATTTGGAAGATCCTTAAGCCAAAAATCTTCCTTGATGCGCCGCAGATAGGGGCATAAAAATACTCGGTTTTAACTGAGTCTGTCGAGTAGGAAGTTTTCGAGCTCGAGTAATACGAGTATTATGATCCCGAGTTCCGAGTCGAGTAATTACGCAAAAAACCCGAGCGGTCGAGTCGAGTAACTCGAACTCGCTCGACTCGGACGTACTAGTACCATTTAATAATTAATTTAATTAATAATTTAATTTAATTAATTCTGATTATTAATTTAAATTAATTTATTAAAGTAATTAGTACCAGGATTTCCATTTGAATTATAACCGCTTTGACAGCAATTTCCTCCATTATTGTAATTTATTAGCTGCATTTCCCCAACGATATTCATAACTCCAACGTTTATTTTTTAATAAACTTTAAAAAAAATTATTTTTAATTTGAATTAATAAAAAAATATTTTTTTAATCAATTTTCATTTAAAATATGTATTAATATTTAATTTTAAATATTTTCTAGACAGACTTACTTTTCCAAATTTTTCAAATCAACTTTTTTCATTTTATCTTCAGCTCCTTCAACAATTAAATAATTAAATAATAAAAATGAAATAAATAAAATCAAAAACATTTTAAAATCTAAAAATTTTTGTTATTTAAAACATTTAAAATTTAAAACAAAAGACTGAATGACTGGGTTTGACCCAGAGGTTCTGATTATTAATTTAAATTATTAATTAAATATTATTTTAATTTAATTAGAAATGATTGTATTTAGGGTATTTTTAATTTATTTAAATATACTTTTTAATTTCTATTCAAAAAATATTAAATATTCATCTTTTATTTTGTGTCTAAACTTGACATTTTTAAATTAAATATTTAAAACATTAAAAATTACACAAAATAGTAAATATTTTAATTGTTTATTTTAAATTTGAAACACTTAAAAGGAAAGAATAATTAAATATAGTACATTTCCTTTTAATTTTTGATGTTGCACTTTTAAATTAAAAACTAGTTTTTAATTTTAATTTAGATTAGTATGATTCCATAAAAATCCAGCAAAGCTTAATTTAGGCTGTTTCCAGTCCTGAGATATTTGTTAAGGGAAATGCAAGGATTTTTATATATTTTTGGAAAAGTTGTTCTAAATATTGAAAGAAAGGTTAGGAAAAAGGCTTATCAAAGCTCCTCAATTGTTCTCTCTCTCTCTTTTCAACATTTGTTTCTAAATTGATTCTCTCTCTCGTTTCTAAATAATTAAAAAACAATCATCAAACAATTAAAAATTTAATTGAAAATAATATTTTTGAATTGTCTTTAATTTAATTAAGTTTTAAATAATTTATATTTTAGTACATTAAAAACGAGTTTTTTAATTTAAATTTAAAAGTGCAACATCAAAAATTAAAAGGAAATGTATTTTTTAAACATTTAAATTTAAAATAAACAATTAAAATATGTACTATTTTGTGTAATATTTAATGTTTTAAATATTTAATTTAAAGAATGTCAAGTCTAGACACAAAATAAAAGATAAATATTTAATAGAAATTAAAAAGTATTTAAATAAATTAAAAATACCCTTAAATACAATCATTTTTAATTAATTTTTAAAATAATATTTAATTAATAATTTAAATTAATAATCAGAACCTCTGGGTCAAACCCAGTCAACCAGTCTTTTGTTTTAAATTTTTTTAAATTTATTTTTTAGATTCTAAAATGTTTTTGCTTTTATTTGTTTCATTTTTATTATTTAATTATTTAACTGTTGAGGGAGTTGAAGACAAAATGAGTGAAGTTGATTTGAAAAATTTAGAAAAGTAAGTCTGTCTAGAAAATATTTAAAAATTTAACGCGTAGTTACGGTAGTGCATTTAGTTACCCCAGAGAAGCATTTGAGATTCCAACAGTTTGGATTTTTCTCTGGGACCTTGGAAGGCCTGACAGATTTGGGGCACTGATAGTATTTTAAAATGCCTGCATCAAAAGTTTAGTCTCGCATTATATTTATTTATTTACACCACTAATTATTTTATTACACCACTTTAAGTAAAAAATAAAAACAAAAAATCAAAGCAGCTTACAATACAAATAAAATCATATCACTTGTCATTTAAAATGTTGGAGATATCCAATTGTGAAAAGAAGTTTAGGAAACATTTTGGGAAAGATCATCTTTTTGCGATAGGTTGGAAGGGCTGACAGATTCACTCACTTCGGTCTCGGGCCTTGATTAATAACAGCAAACTCAAACAATTATTTGATAACCTGAGGGGGATTAAGAGAAAGGGAGGAGGGAAGGGAGTAGAATGCAACAAAATATATTCTCTGAGAGTTTGGTTTTTAAATTAAATTTTAAAAAAGAATTTTTATTTTTTAAGGTTTCTAAATAAACGTTGGAGTTATGAATATCGTTGGGGAAATGCTGCTAATAATGGACAAAGTAGTTGCTGTGGATGTTCAACTTGTTCAAGCGGTTATAATCCAAATGGAAATTCTGGACATAGTTACCAGTATACCTGGTCAAATAATTAAATAGAGATAACCAGCCTCTTGTATGAGACCAAAATTAAATACTTATTTTGTCAATTAATGTCTATATTTTAGAATAAAAGAATAATTTTTTATATTAAAAATTCACAAAAAAAAATTAACAAAACAAATTTTAAAAAAATTATTTAATTTATTGTACGTCCAATCCTCCAAAGTCCATCATTTAAATAATGAACATTGTCAATTGCAATACCTGTATTCTTCTCTCGAATTGTTAATGGAGACATCTTTAAATACTTTTTATTAAAAGGGAGAGGCTAATTTTGAATTAAATTTTGAATTAAAATTAGACAAAAATTAATTCCTAAATCGAAAAATTATTTAAAATTTTTAATTAATTGTTCGAATATCTGTTTTGTAGGACAAACTTTCATTTTAAAATTAAATTTTTCCTGTCGAAGTTACGTACAAATTAAACTTAACAACACTGTTATATATTCATAAAGAATTATCTAAATTTCAATTTCCACTCAAAAAAATTTTTTTTTAACATGTATTCAAAAAATAATTTTAATTAAAACCCCCCCCCCCCCCAACCTTCATTTGCCCAATAGCCATAGCATTTTCTTTTCCTTCCCCCATTATAGCAACTAATTCTCCTTCTTTACATAAATCATTTAATTGAGCACCTGGAGAAGTTAAGCCTGGACACATTATATTAGAACCGTTTAATACAAAACGAATAGCTCCTTTGTCTACCTAAAATATTGAAATTTTAAATAAATTTTAAATATTTTTTTCGATATATACCTAATTTATTTATTTTTACCCAAAAAGGAAATAAAAAACTTCTGCCAAATGAGAAAATAGTTATTTTTTTATATTTACTTTAAAAATTAAAAAAAACCTTTTGGTGTTTAAGAAGAAAAGGATATTTGTGAAGTAATTTAAGAGTTGGAAAGTATTGAGGTAAATCCCGATGCTTTAAAGAAATAAAATTTTTAAAAATATTTTTCAAAACTAAAAATTTTAACTCACAAGAAATCCTTCAAAAATGTGACAAAAAAATTTTAAATAAAAAGTATACGATCGAGTAGAGTATGGCCGGTAAACTATTGACAATTTTTGGCTTTTTTGACTCCGACCCCAATTCGAAAAGCTTTAGGGCTTCAAAGTAGAGATCGGAATTTTATAAAACGGGTCCGGAAACCGGGAAACGGGGTCTGAAGGTTGACCGGGAGGGACCCGGACCGGGAAAACCGGGAATTCCCGTTCCCGGTTTCATCCCGGTTGCTTCAAAAAACCGGGAAAAGGGACCCGAAAACCGGGAAACGGGTCCCGGACCCGTTCCAATCTCTACTTCAAAGTTTCCGATTTTTGGAGCGGTCGAGTCTCCCTCACTTTTCTTTTTAAAGACTTAATTTTATAATCATTCAACGGTAATTTTTCGGTTCGTATTCCCCCTCCTTTTTTCTGTCCATTTTTTCATTTTTCCTTCCCTTTCTCACTTATTTTTCATGAGGCAAGTATCGAAAAGGATTATGAATGTACATATAAAAAGTTCTGGAAAAGTTCATTTACATCATTCAATAACCCAATATGGAGCAACAAAAAAATTTTAAAATGATTGATTTGGGTGACAAATTGCGACTAAGTGACAACGATTTCGATGCTTGGCTCGAAGTGCTTGGACTTCTTCATGGTAAAATATGCAGGTAACAATACCGACATATATTTACGTACCAAAATATTTTCCTGGATTTCTGTGGCGAAAACGATTTGGTGATATTTCTTAAGTTTTTTATAATTTTTGGTATCATGTTTCTCTTTTTTATCCTTCGAAAAAAAGAAATGAATATTTATCATAAATCCTTTTTGATACTTGCCTCATGAAAAATAAGTGAGAAAGTGAAGGAAAAATGAAAAAATGGTCAGAAAAAAGGAGGGGGAATACGAACCGAAGAATTACCCATTCAACTAAACTCGGCAACCCGTTTTAATGTTTATTACTCGTAGTTATATGTATAGCAAATACTGAAAATATGTCCGAGGGTATTTGGGGACCCCAACCAGAATTTAAAAAAAAGTAAAAAAAACCTTAACAAATTGAATTTCCCCATTAACATCAGCAATTAATTCCAAATGGTCTTTACATTTTAACAATTTAAAATTTTCCTTTTTTGGCAAAATTTGTTCAATAAATTCTTCAATAAGAGGAAATTGTTCAATTAATTTGGCACGAATTGATTTCTTAAAAAAATTAAAATAAAAAAAAATATTTTTTTAAAAATAATACCTGAACAGATCCTTTAAGTTGTTGACTTCCAATAACATCCTCTCCTGAATCAAATTTTTTAAACATTTTAAATAATTATTTTTTATCAAATTCTGGTCTAGAAAATTTTAAAAAAATTTTGGGTGGAATAAAAAAAAAAGAAATTTAATAAAAAAATCAGGACTCTAATGTTCTCTTTGTGTGCTCAGAAAAAGAAAAAGAGAAAAAAAGAACAGGATGGACAGAATGAAAAAAGAAAAAGATTAAATAAGGGTACAGCCGAAAACAACGCACGGCCATAACTAGCTGGAAAATTTCTGGCCCTTATCGGAAACATATAAGTTCCCCCTTATCAATTTTCGTACCAATTTCTTTAGCCCGATGAGAGGAATCGTTTAATACCAATTTTGGTAAGCCTCGAAAATCTTGAAGCAGGTTATGACCTTGCGTTGTTATGGCCGTGCGTTGTTTTTGTCCCATTAAATTTTGGGAATTATTTTCGGGTACGACCCACTTAGTCGCGGGCCCTTAGCCGCGACCACTTAGTCGCAGGCCACTTAGTCGCAGGCCACTTCGTCGCGAACGGTCCTTTTTTCAGGTCGCTTAAAACTTAAACCAAGACTGCGCAAACCGATTTTTAAAAGTCGGTGTTCATCAAAATCTAACAAAAATTCAATAAACAGGATAATAAAGTGAAATACCTAATTCATGACCCGAACAAAAAGTATTGTCTGGTTGTATACCTGAAAATTTTGGGAATACCTGAAATTTTGGAAGGCCAAGAAGCCAGATCTCTTCCATTTTCTGCGCCGCATGCAAAAATTTTGAGAATTTTGGATGTCAAGAAGCCAGACTTTTCCAATTTTTGCCCAGTAAGAATATATAGTCTTATTATAGTAAAAGCCTAGGGACAACTTCTAAGGTTTCAGCCTAATCGCCTAATTTAAACAAGCTTCCAATCAATTAAATAATATTTATTTTCCAAATTAAATTAATCCAATAATTAATAAAAAGCGAGCCAACAATAATAAGCCAAAGCAAATAAGTAAGAGCCAACCAAAGAACCAAGTAATGGAACCAACAGAACAGAGTAGAGCTACCAAGAAAGCTAGCTAAGCTAAGCTAAGCTAATGTGGGTTTTGGAAGGGAGATTATATAGGCCAAGAAATAGGCGGGTAGACAAAGTTAAAAATAAACAACATTCCAAAAGTGGGCAAAAAATAGAAATTAATGAATGGCGGTTGGTACAAAAAAGGTGAATTAAACAGATGCTTAGTTAAAATAATAGAACTAATTTTAAACACAAAAGAAAGTTAATTTAAAAAAGTTAGAAATAGAAAAATTTCTTAAACATAAAAGAATTAATAGACAACAGATGCGGTTGAAAAATAACCAAAGATTGGAATTTTTAAGAAAAACAATTTTAGAAAAATAAACTTAAAAAATTAAATTCTAATTGTCGCCTTTCGCGACACTTATTCGAGTCGGGCCGGATTTTTTCTAGTCAATTTTCGGGCTTCATTTTTATCGGACAGGCCCGACCGAGTCTTTTTCGGGCCAAAATTCGATGTCCGACTCGATCCTTCGGACCGGGCCGGATCGGGCCCCCAACCCTACCTTTTAGCTACTTCGCGACTAAGTGGCCTGCGACTAAGTGTCCGTGTCCCCATTATTTTCTTTTTTATTTTTTTTAATGATGCAATATTGCAATTTTTTCTTTTAATTTTATTCTTTTGGATTATAAAAATGTCTTCTTCTTCAACTCAACAAAATCTTTCTTTTGGTAATTATCCAATTATGCAATCAAAAGAAAAACATGAAGATATTAAATTTATTGATATACAAGATATTGGGGCTGAATTAGATGGAAAAGAGGTTTTTTTGGATTTTTTCTTTAATTTTAAGTAAATTTTTTTTTAATTATTTTTAAATTTAATTAAGTCTCTTTTAAAGATTTGGCTTAGATCTCGTATTCACGATAGTAGAGGAAAAGGCAAAAATTGTTTCATTTGTTTACGTCAACGTATTTATAGTGTTCAAGGGGTTTTATTTGTTGGTGGAGAAATTACTAAAGAATTTGTTAAATTTGCTCAGAATATTTCAAAAGTATTTTTTAAAATTATTAATTAATATTTTTAAAATATTCAAACTAATAAATTTTTTAATAGAAAAAAGTAAATGAAAACTTTGTGGTTATGGGCTAGTTTTTAAATTTAATTTTTAAAGTCCCTGATTATTTTAAACTTTTCTGATTCGTCTTCCTCATTTATTTTTATAAAATTAATTTGGCAGGAATCATTAGTTGACGTTTTTGGTCAAATTACAAAAACGCCTTCACCTGTCTCAAGTTGTACTCAAAGCGATGTTGAAATTAAAATTCAAAAATTATTTATTGTTTCTGCTTCTGAGCCGAGATTGCCTTTACAAATGGAAGATGCTACTAGGCCTGATATTGGAGAAGAAACTGGGGGGTTGGCTGTTGTTAAATTGGATACTAGATTGGATAATAGGTTTGTTTCTGATAAAGTTTTTTGGTGCTGATTATAATTTTGGCCCCAACTTTCAATTGACCTACATTATATTTGGGAAAAACAAATGTTAGTTAAGGAGTAAAGAAGGATAAATTTTGATTGATAGAAAAGAGAAAATTGGTCTCTTAATGGTCAGAGAACTGCGGCCACCTTAAATGGCAATAGTCCCGTTTTTTATGAATTAAATAAACAAAATTAATTGATTTATAGGAATCAGAAAATATTTTCTCCTATCTTTTTTATTTTTTAATTTTAAAATAATTCTTTCCTGAACTTTTTTAGAGTTCTTGACTTACGTACACCAACTAGCCAAGCTATATTTAAACTTCAGGCTGCTATTTGTGAAGCATTTCGTTCTAATCTTAACAAAAGAGGATTTATTGAAATTCATACTCCAAAAATAATTTCAGCAGCTAGCGAGGGAGGAGCTAATGTTTTTGAGGTTTTTTTAAATTATTCTCGTTACGAATTCTTTCTCTCTTTTTTAAGGTTAGCTACTTTAAAGGTTCTGCTTATTTAGCCCAATCACCACAACTTTACAAACAAATGGCTATTGCCGCAGATTTTGATAAAGTTTATACAATTGGGGCTGTTTTTAGAGCTGAAGATAGTAATACACATAGACATATGACTGAATTTGTTGGTTTAGACTTGGAAATGGCTTTTAAATTTCATTATCATGAGGTTATTTTGAATTATATTTTTGGATTTGGTACTTTTCTGTTTTGCCACACCCCTCCCATATATTCGCAGGATATTATTCCTATTTCTCCTTAATTTTTACAGAAAGGTCAGTCTTATTTCTTCCAAATTTCACTCAATTTTCCCTGTGGCATGTTCAAAGAGGCATTAACTAAGAAAAAATTAATTTTTCTTTCCATAGTGAGGTCAAGGAAGAAAGAGGACTGACCTTTCTGTAAAAATTAAGGAGAAATAATATCCTGCGAATATATGGGAGGGGTGTGGCAAAACAGAAAAGTACCGAGAAAAAGCTTAATTATGCATTAGTTCTGTAAAAATTTACCCAAATATGCACTAGATATGCAACTAAACATTGTGAACTTTCATAAAATTAATTTATATTTTTTAATTTTTATATTCGGGGTTTGCTCAATTTTATTAAACTTTATCGCTTTGAATTAAAAAAAATTTAAATTACTTTTTTAAGGCAATGCTTACAGTTGCAGAATTAATGTGTGAAATATTTGCACATCTTCAAAAAAATTTCCAGCCAGAGATTGAAGCTGTTCGTAAACAATATCCAAGCGAGCCGTTTATCTTTACTGAAAAACCTTTAATAATTCAGTAATTTTTTTAATTAGAAAATATTTTTAACTTATTTTTTAGATATTCACAGGCTGTTTCAATGCTTAGAGAGGCTGGAGTTGAACAAGGAGATGAGGAGGTTATTTTTAAATTAAAATTGGGGTGATTTATACTGGATTTGTCTAGTTGAGGGATCTCTTAAAGGGCATAACCAGGGTAGAGTTTTAGTCCCCCACGTTTCTATCTACCAGCCCTCTGCTATTCTGTGAAAAATAATGAATGGGCAATGAAATTAAATAAAGTCTTGGGAATTAATGATAAGACTTGAAAATCAGCGTGGGTTTCCATCTATTCAAAAACTGTTTCAATGCAAACTTTTCTAAAAATTTTTAATTTTTTAAAGGATTTAAGTACTCCAAACGAAAAACTTCTCGGCCGTTTAGTTCGTAAACGTCATTCAACTGACTTTTATGTACTTGACAAATTCCCACTTGCTGTTAGACCATTTTATACAATGCCTGATCCTTTGGATGAACGTTATTCAAATAGTTATGATATGTTTATGAGAGGTATATTTTTAATAAAGAATTCTTTATTGTGATTGTATTCTTTTTTAATTAATCACTTTTATTTTTACTTCAATTTTTTTATTTAATTTAAGCCCCAATTTATTTTTATAATTTCCTACTTCTTTTTTATAGGAGAAGAAATTCTTTCTGGTGCCCAACGTGTTCATGATCCAATATTACTCACTGAACGTGCAAAAATACATAATATTGATTTGGAAAAGATTCGTGCTTATATCGATGCATTTAAATATGGATGTCCTCCACATGCTGGTGGTGGAATTGGTAAGGAAAAATAAAAATTAAAAGAAATAATTTTTAATTTAAAATAAAAGGTTTGGAACGTGTAACAATGCTTTTCCTTGGTTTAGGCAATATTCGACTTGCTTCGTTATTTCCACGTGACCCTAAACGAATTACTCCATAGAAATTGTTTTCCAGTTATGTTTAATAGTTTTAAGAGAATGGAATGACTTTTTAAATATTAAATTGTTTTTTTTGAATGTTTATTGCAAGTAAAGTTTTTGTTTTTAATTATCCATTAACAGTTTTTTCTTTGGAAAAGGATAAAAGGGAGATTATTAATCTTTCATCACAAATAAATAAAATTCCTTTAATTTTCTTATCTATTTATTAAAGACATTTGTGTAAATAAAAAAACAACAATTTTTGTTTTATATTTTTCACAAAAATAATAATTTATCAATTAAATAATTTTAAATATAGAGAAAATGTCACAGAATTCAATCCAACTTTGAAACTCAAAAAACATTTGAATTTTTCTATTTATTTTTCCTGAAAATATATTTTTCTTCCGATATATTAAAAAACATATAATTATGACTAGACAAATTAATAATAAAACTTTAAATAAAATAATTTCAACAAAATCACATCCATTGCTTATTGGAATGATTCATTTACCTGCTTTGCCTGGGTTTCTATTTTATTTAAATTTATTTTTTATTTAAAAAAACTTACGCGAGTGTCAATAACGATCAAAATTTTTTTGGATTGTTATTACCAAAGGACTTTGCGAACATGTAAAATAAATTTATCTTTTTAAATCTCGCGCGATTAATTTGATTTTTTGATTTGCCGACAAAAAAGAAGAAAACAACTAAATATTGTTTCTAAGGAAGGGAGTCCATCCATTAAATTATACCTATATTTAATTATCAATTAAGAACGCCAAAACATGTTATGCCTGTCGAACAAATTGTCGAAAAAGTTCAAAAAGAAACAGAAATTTATTTAAGAAGTGAATTGGTATTTAAATAAAAATAATTTAAATAACAAAAATAATTATTTAAAAGGATGGAATAATTATTGAAAATATGCATGATTTGCCTTATCAAAAATTAGATGAAAATATTGGGCCTGAAATTTGTTCTTGGATGACTAAATCTTGTTTGGAATGTTTAAATATTTTGGGAAATAAAAGAAATAATTTTTTGTTGGGAATTCAAGTTTTGGCTGGGGCTAATAAAACAGCTTTAGCTGTGGCACATGCTTCGGGTAAGTGTAAAATAAATAAAGCCGATAAGCTCTCCTCTATTTTTTTGAAAAAAATATGATTAAAGAAAATTATTTAAAAATAAAATAATTAAATTTAAAAGTGTGTGAGGATGGCAAAGTTTCCTTTTTTAGCTTACTCTGCTATTCAATAAAGGAAAATTGAAACCACTGAAACTCTTTACTTAGGTAACTTAGGTTAACTGAGCTTTTTTAGTTAGATTAACCTTTCAGAATCAATCCTCCTTCAGAATCTTTTTTTCTGTTACTAACTTTAAAAATAAATTAGGATTTAATTTTATTCGAGCCGAATCATTTGTTTTTGGACATTTAGCCGATGAGGGTTGGATGGATGGGTGTGCAGGTAATTTACTTAGATATAGAAAAATGATTGGGGCAGAGAATGTTGGAATTATTGTTGATATTAAGAAAAAACATTGGTTACTATTAATTTAAAAAATTATTTTTCTAAATTAAAGTTCTCATTCAATAACAAAAGATATTAATATTGCACAGACTGCTAATGCTGCTGAATTTTTTCTAGCTGATGGAATTATTTTAACGGGAAATTCGACTGGACAAGAAGCTTCCGTTTTAGATTTGGAAGGTTTAAGATAAATAAATAATTCCTCTTGGGGGTTTAATTATGAGCATGTAGAAAGTTAGATCCCTTAGTTCCTTTCAACCTCAAAAATTTTATAACAAAATTGTGTTTATTAATTCCAAAATATATTTATGTAGATGTCAACAAAGAATGTCCATCATTACCAATTTTTATTGGCTCTGGAATTAATGAAAATAATATTACTAAATTTAAAAATGCTGATGGATTTATTGTTGGTTCTTATTTTAAAAAAGGGGGGTATTGGGGGAATGAAATTGACTTGGAAAAAGTTCTGAAATTAAATGAAAAAGTGAAAAAAATAAAAAGAAATGAGGAAAAAATATTTTAAATTAATTTTTTAAATTATTTAAATTTGATAAACAAACACTTTTGTTTTGATTAATTAACTTACAAAATTAAAAGATTAAATACAAAATATAGTCGAAAAACAACTTTTTGTTAACTTTTTGTTTTTTAATTTTTATGTATTTTCAGGTATTTTTATTCAAAAAATTTAAAAAATAATTAGGTATTTCAGTGGAACGAAATAAAGCGAAAGAATTATTTTATTTTTACGTAATTTAATTATTTTTCATAAATTAATAAAAAGAGAGAATTTCTTAGAATTAATTATTTTATTTCTCACAAAAAACCCCTTAGCAACAAAAATTTATTTAATTTAACTCATTCTAATATTTATAAAACCTCCGTTTTCTAAAGAACCGAACGGAAAACCAAATAAATCTTTAACAGAAATAACTGAGGATTATTCGGCTCTCCAGTAAATCGAAAATTTTTTACTTCTTTACCTAACCAAAATTCAAAAAAAGGTTTTCGATTGAGACAATTCTTAATTTTATTTTTAATAAAAATATTAAAAATCAAAAAAAACATAAATTTTCCTTTAAAGATTAGTCATACAAAAGGAAAGTTTAGATATTACAAAAAAATAATCGTAAATTATTTTATTTGTTTCTCACAAAAAAAACCTTAGCAGCAAACAAAATGTTTCCTTCATATTTTTTAAAATTATTCTCTTAAAATAAATAATTTTATGATTAAAATATTAATTTAAATTTATAAAATAATATTTTAAAATTATTTTTTTAATTTTCAATTTATTAAAAACTTTTCCATTAATCAAAATAAAATAAAAATCACGTCATACAAATAAATGTTTATAAAAAACAAGATTAATATAAATATATCAAAAACCAACAATTTCCTAATCATTTAAGTATTCCAATTTAAAAATAGTTTAATAAAAATTATAAACAGGTTTTTTTTCCTTGTAAATTTTATTTAAAAATATTCTACTATCACAAATTTATTTAATATACCTAGGTATTTTAAGTTAAAATTAATTAATAAATTCCGTTAATCAAAATAAAAATTCACATAAAAATTCAAATTAATTTCACATAATTTGTATTTTTTAAAAATTTATTTCCAAGTTTTGTTCCATTTTTTAAAACCTTCCAACTTCTTTTATCGGCCATTATCGATGGAGGAACTCTCGCGTGTTGCGCCAAACACAAACTTTTCAAATTTTTAAAACACGCCAAAGCTAAAAATAACGATAAAACGGGTCCAGCCCGATTAGGCGCGGGCCAACTAGGCGCGACCGACTAGGCGCCGGCCAACTAGGCGCGAGGCCAACTAGGCGCCAACCTTTTAATTAAATATTTTGATTATAACTATTTGATTAATTCTTTTTAAAATGTTAAGAAACGATTTAATATTTATTTAGCTTCTAATATGCTTCATAATTACAAAACAAAAGTTTGTAATTATGAATTACAAACAAAAGTGCACAAAAATTACAAAACAAAAGTGCATTGCGTAAAATAATAAAAAGAAATCAACAACAAAATGCTCCTCCAAATCCTGAAAATAGATCGATTCTGATAATACCGGACAAATATAGACGTTATGAATCAGAGCCTGGAGTTTTCGAGCAGTTTCTTTTGGCAGACAGTGGAGAAGGAGATAATGATCGTATTCTGATTTTTTAAATTAACTTTTTTTGGAAAATTTTTGTTTTAATTTAGAATGGTCCCATTTGATGGTCGAATTATATATCGACGGAACATTTCTGATTTGTCCCGTGCTTTTTCATCAATTCTTCGTTATTTTAGCCCGCAGGAACGACTATGTTCTGCCTGTCTTTTATTGTCTCCTTCCAAATAAGACTGAAGATACCTACAGGTTTTTCTTTTATTTTTCCGAGTAATCCTAAAAAACATAGAAGGTCACAAAACTAAATTCATTATTTTTTGTTATCTGGTCGTTTTAATATTTTGTTTTGAATATTGTTAATTTTTTGTTATATTATTTGTTATATCTATTAAAATTTGAAACTGTTTTATTTTTTCGCTAATTGATTATAATCAAAATATTTAATTAAAAGGTTGGCGCCTAGTTGGCCGGCGCCTAGTCGGTCGCGCCTAGTTGGCCCGCGCCTAATCGGGCGTGTCCCCGATAAAACGCCACGGCAAAACAGGGTACAGCCCAAGTAGACGCGCGGCCATAACGGCTTCAAGATTTTTGAAAAAATAACTTGCTTCAAGATTTTTGAATCTTACCAAATTTAGTATAAAACGATTCCTTTCGAGCTAAAGACATTGGTACATTGTTAAGGGCCAGAAATTTTCCATCAAGTTATGGCTTTGCGCCTTTATGGCCTCGCGCCTACTTGGACGTGTCCCGGAAAAATTCATTTCCTTTTCATTTCCTCATTTTTTCTTTTAATATCATCTGAAATTTTATTTTCAATTAAAAAATTTGCCTAGCTGAATTTTTCAATTTTAGAATTAAAAACAATCTGAAGTATTTATTAAATTATTTTACTCGAATTATAATGGCCGCCGTTACTCCAAAAAGTTTTGTTGACAGTCTTATTAAAGTTTTTTTTTAATTTTTTAAAATTTAAATTATTTTTAGACAAACAAAGTTGTTGTCTTCTCCAAGTCTTATTGCCCATATTGGTATTTTTTAAATAAATTAGTGGGGGTTATGGGTAAGGAATTGTCCTTTTTTGTAATGATTGTTACAAAAAAAGTAGTTTTTTTGGTTATTCTTTCCCCCAAACAATTTCTTTTCCTTTTTAATTAATTTAAGATAGATTTGTCATCTAAGAGGAGAATTTGGGAAAAAGGAAAAATTTGGGAGAAATAACCAAAAAGTAACAAAAGCCTCCTCTAAACATCAACTTAAAACAAGAATTATTTTAAACATTTTCTAGTACAAAAGCAAAGGAAGCATTAAGTACTTTTAGTCTTGCACCTGGCACAATGGAAGTTGTCGAAATTGAAGATAAAGGTTTATTTTAAATAAATATATTTCTTTGTTTAATTGATTTTCTAGGAGATTGTGAACAAATTCAGGATTATCTTAAAGAAATTACTGGACAACGGTAATTAAATAATTTAAGAAAAAAGATGGAGGGGAAGGGAATAGAAAATAAAAATACTTTTTCAAGCTCGGTTCCACGCGTTTTCATTGGAGGGAAATTTTTTGGAGGCGGAGATGATACGGCTGCTGCGGCTAAATCGGGAAAGTTAGAAGCTGAATTGCGAGCTGTTAATGCTATTGCTTGAGGAAAAAGGGAAAAGAAAAATATTTTGATTTTTTAGATTAAAAAAAATTAAAATTATCTTTAATACAAATATTATTTTAAAATGATTTTAGTTAAATTTTAAAAAGCTTACATTAGTCTATAGTTGAGTTTACTAGAGAAATCATTTGCGGACAAAATTAAAAATCAATTTAAACCTAAAAAATAAAAAAAAAACAATTTTTCAATTAAAGATTAAATCCAAGTTTTTTAAACAATTTATCCATTTCTTTCTCACTCTTTTTGAAAATTGGGGGAGATGCATCTTGTTTTCGACGTAATTCTTGTTCCTCTTCCGGCGTTAAAGATCTTTAAAAAATTAAATATTGTGTATGCTTAACAATAAAATAAATTCATTTAAAGGTGATAAAATATGGAAAAAGGCATAAAATTTTGATGCTCTTCCATTAGAGGACTTTTTGGCTCCTTCTAAAAAAGTCTCCTTTAGTGAATGATCATTATTATTTTTCTTACTCTTTGAGAGGCATTATTTTATAAGGAAACCGCCCTCTAACATCCCTTTTGCCTCCTCTTTATAAAAATTAAAAACCAACTTATCAAAGGCTGAACTAGATGGGAATAAACCATCAAACTTCAATTCAACATAGCTCCAAACTTCTAAAAAATAAAAATTATTGAGGGATTTAAAAAATTCTTTCTCAAGAGCTATTTTTCAATTAATATTCCACAAATATTTTCCTACATCCTTTTTCTGGTAATAATTATTTTTAAAAAAATTTTTACATACTTGCATACCAGGAAAGAGGATTATAATCTTTTTGTGCTTTAAAATAAGCAATTGTTGGCATTATACCAACAAATAAGAAAATCATAGGTCCTAAAAAGGATGGAGGCAATTTTTTAAGTGCTGGGAATCGAGTAGCGCTTTCTTCTTGCCAAATAACATGTCCGCCTTTTCTTACAATTCCAAATAATGGTTTTGATAAAATTGGCATATTTCTCTTAAAATTAAGAATATAGACAAATAATAGCCACAGAATAAGAATTTAAATGTAGTAAAATTAGCTACATAGAAATAAAAATATTCTGTATTATCTTTAATATGTCAGAATTTTTTAGTAAATTGGAAAAAAATAATTAAAAATACAGCATTCATTTTAATTAAATTAATCAGTTGTTCCTTCACATTCTCCTTCTTCTGCAAATTCTAAAGTTTTAACTTCCATTCGTTCAGGGCTTGAATCTTCATCTATTTCCTCTTTTAATTTGGCTTCATTTCGAGTTTTGATTTTTGCTAATATATCTGAAAATATGTTGATTAGTGGATTTAATTTGGCGGGCCTCAGAGCGTACAAAAATTAAAAACTTCTCAAGGAGGACCAAAAATTATTAAAAACACCATTTAAATTAGAAAACAACCTCTAGCCACATTAAAAACCCCATCAGTCTTTTCACCACATAAAGCACATTTTTTAGATTTTTGATAATGTTGGAGTGCACAAACTTCACAGAAATAATGTTTACATCTTTAAATAATTAGGAATTAAATTTAAAATTGAAAAAATTTTACTTTGTAACAACTGGCTGTTTAAAATTTTCTCTACAAATATAACAACTATGAGGCAATTTATCCTGTTCTGTATCACTTTCTGCTTCACTGCTAACCAAAAATTCATCATCTTTTGATTCTTTTAATTTTCCTTCCTCCCAATCTCTTTCAATTTCCCATCCATGTTTATAATCTGTTCTGTCGTGCATAAATTTACACGAATCTAGAAAAGAAAAAATTTTGAAAAAAACAATAAATTTTCGGTTTTATCAATTCATTTTAATCAAAGGGCCCCTTTCATTTGAACTTTGTTTACAAATACAAGGGAGGGTTGATGGAAATCAAATAAAAACATCGTCCCATCTCAAAGACTGAAAAATAAAAAGTAAACCTCCAAAAGTGCAATATCCAGTCTCTTTGTAATCTTTGCAAATATCCGGAGCATAATCCCAACGGACACTAGCCCTCATATATTGTGTTGCACGTATTGGTCCCATTCTGTTTAGTCCACTTGAAGCATTTCCTTTGACGGTGTCCTCTTTTTCTTTTGCCCCATAAAGTGCTAATCCTTGGTAAATTTTTGGTTGTTCCTGAAAAATTACAAAAAGATCAAAATCATTCAATACAATATTTTGTAAGGAAAGTTTAGAACAGCATTTAAAGCTAACTTATATCATTCAAAAGTATAGGTATATTTTAAAATTTTAGAAAAACCTTTGAAGTTCCAGCTTCTTGTAGTCTGCTTGGTCTTTTAGCTCTTTCTCCATATTTCTTCCGTTCTTCTTCTTCAATAGCCAAATTTTTTTCCATTTCCAATCGTTTATTTTTCAATATCTTTTGAACACGTTCAAATTGCGATTGTGCATCCATTGTATGATCTGTATCTATTTCTGTTCTAGCAGTTGCACCCATGTCATTTGGAACTGTTCGATTTACTCCACTTGATGAAAACTAAAGAAATTTATTTTAAAATAAAACAAAGGTTCTTTTCTGTAATGTATCCATAAGGCGGTAAAATATGCAAGTCATAATGTTTATTTTCTCTTTTTAATTATAAGGAAGGAGTTATTACTTTTATCTATCTACCAAAATTAAATAAGGAAAAGAAAAGTTAGAAGACAATATCTAAAAAATTATTCCATTTCTGGGTTTACTTTTTAAAAGGATTACTCGAAAAGAAAATGAAGAAATCAAGATAAATCCTCAATTCTTCTTTTCATTATTAGATCCATACAGAAAAGGACCTAAACAAATTTTGAAGTTAACAACCTTCACATCATGATCAAATTTAACCAAATCTTCATTAGAATCAGTTCCACTAGATTCCTCCAAATCCTCAGTTCGGCGTTTTTTGATGCTCTAAATAAGTATATTTTAAAATATTCATTAACATCAAGCGCGAAGAGATTTTAAAAAATTTATAGGTTCTATTGAAAGCCAAGTTTGGTTGGCTTATCAGTTAAGGCTTGAGAAAGAACACAATCACTCCAATTTTTCATAATGGGAAAATCGCTACGGTCGTCGCTCGCTTCATTCGCGGCGCCCGTAGCGAAGCATGGACATCATGTAGCGCACACCTCCGGAGCAGCACAGTTTTTCCAGCGAAAATTCAGTTGGAACAATATCTTATAATATTGGAACAAAAGACCCCGTTCTTAAGAGTGTGATACTATTTAGTTCGGCATTTATTTGGTAATTCAAAGTTTTTTCAACAGTTAGGTACAGTGCGCGTCATAACTATACGTCCACTCAAGATTTTGGGTTTATCATGTTAAATCGTGATAAAATTAATTAAAATATATTAGATTCTTACTAAAACTTAAGTAAGCATTCAAGAATTTATTCAACAAATAGTGATTTTTAAACATTTATGCAAAACTTTCGCGTCATAACTATACGTCCACTTCTATTTTCGACCTTAGGGGTGGTCTGAAAAATCTACAAAAATTCCTGTAAACATATCTATTGATAAGAATAAGAAATACAAAAAAAACGAAGTTCTAATATATCTCCATCATCGATATCTGAAAACCCAAAAATCAACGGAAAACAGGGGTAAAAGTCTTTAAAATATTTTTTTTATAATATTTTCGACCCCTTAAAGGCCGTATCAAATTTTTATTTTATACTTTTCTGAAAGCCCATTAAATTTACTATAAAACCAGAAATTTTCATTTTGTAGAAACCTTTTTCATTAAGCTGTACTTCATTAAACTTTTAAGGTGCTAAAAAGGGCATTTCATGGGGTAAATTTAGTGTTTTTCATGTTCACTGAATTTAACTCCCAATATCTCCCAGGTAAAATTTTTCGATTTATTATCAATATGGGTTTCTTAAAGCAAATTTAAAGGGCTTTCAGAAAAGTATGAAATAAAAATTTAATACTGACTTTAAGGGGTCGAAATTATTTTTTAAAGACGTTTACCCCAGTTTTCTGTTGATTTTTGGGTTTTCAGATATCGATATTGGAGATATATTAGAACTTCGTTTCTTTTGTATTTCTTATTCTTATCAATAGATATGTTTACAGGAATTTTTGTAGATTTTTCAGACCACCCCTAATGTCGAAAATAGAAGTGGACGTATAGTTATGACGCGCAAGTTTTGGCATAAATGTTTAAAAATCACTATTTGTTGAATAAATTCTTGAATGCTTACTTAAGCTAGTAGCAATAGGATCGTCTTATCCCCATTTAATATATTTTAATTAATTTTATCGAGATTTAATATGATAAACACAAAATCTTGGGTGGACGTATAGTTATGACACGCACTGTATTTTAAGTTTTTGGGTGTTAGGTATCTCAAGCTCTTGTATTTCAAGCTTATGATCCAGGTACAATATCTAGGTATTTTAAGAAGAAATTTAAATAAAACTTAAAAAAAACAAAGAAGAAAAAAAAACAAGAAAAAAACAAAGAAAAAAAAACAAAGAAAAATTAAAAAAAAACAAACCGTTTGCATTCGATTATTTCGCATTTTCCTCTTTTCAATTATTTTAAGTCTAATTTTCTCAGCTCCAGTTGATTCACCTGAAGCAGAAGAATCATCACTTTCTTCTTTATTAGAATTATCTTCATCAATTTTATTTAGATCTTCTTTTTCAATTTGTCGTTGTCGAATAGAATTTTGAGGTTTTTGTCGTCGAAAGAATGGAACTCTTGTTGACGAGCCAGAAATTGAAGAGTTTGATTCAGTTGGCATAATAGTAGAAATTTTTAAGAAAATCTAAAAGATAACAAATATAACAAAATAAAGTTTTAACTAATACTTTTTGAAATTAAAATAAATTGTTCGACAAAATATCAAACTTAATTTATGAGGAATTGTAAAAAACCCAACTGACTGAAAACTAGAAATATCCTTATCTTAAATCTTTAAAATTGTCAGCAAGTGAATATTTGTGGTGGACGATGTTTAAAAATATATTAAACATATAATTTTTAGAAATTATTTAAATCAGAAAAATCAAAAACAAGTTTTATTTTTAAATTAACAAAGGAGGGAAACAACAACAAAGCCAAGAAGGGAACAAAAAAATTTTGGCACTATCCGCAAAAAGGTCGGTAATCGTTTTTTTTCATTACTTTTTTCCATTACTTTTTTCCTTCCTTAAAATGACAGAATGGTCAGCATTTTCCTCCTTGTTAAACTCCAATAAATTTGCCTGTGGCATAATCAAATGAGAGGACAGAAAAAACACGGACGAACTCGGACAGACAAAACACGGACGAACTCGGACAGACAAAACACAGACAAACACGGACGGACACAGACAGACAAAACACCAGACAAGCACGAACGGACACGAACAGAAAACACTCGTGTTTTGTCTGTCCGTGTGTGTGTTTTTGTCTGTCCTCATTTGAATATGCCACAGGTAAAAAGAGTGGAATTGAACGAGGAAGAAAAGACTGACCATTATTTATAATTAAGGAAGGAAAAAAGTAATGGAAAAAAGTAATGAAAAAAAACGATTACCGACCTTTTTGCGGATAGTGCCAAAATTTTTTAACTCAAATATCATCAAGTGGAAATTTTGCTTTTGTTAAATCCACATGTTTCCTTTTTGAAATGGCAGAATCATTTATATACTGAAGTGGATGTTTGAAGTGATATTTAGTGGTATCATCATTTACTTTAGGACGGCCACTCCTTTCATTCCAAAGTTCGGAAAGTTTTGGTGTTTTAATTCCTTTTTCGTTGAGCGAAGTTATTTCCTTAATTTTTTTGGTAAAATAATTTTTATTTATTAAAAATAATTTAAACCTCCTTAAAGAATCGTCTAAATGCAAAAATAGCAACCAAATTCCAAACTAATAATTGAGTGCAAAATTTTAAAAAATCTCCCTTTTTGGCTAGCTAAATGAGAAATATATTTTTAGGTTTCTTCGAACATTTTCTAATCCTCCCTCAACAATAGTAATCAAATTGATTTAAAATAAATATTAAAAAAAACAAAACCAACATCCTCATAAGTCTGATTTGGATGATAAAAAAGTTGTCGTTTCCAACTCCGAAATCGGCGCCTTAATTCATAATAAGTGTAAAAATATTGACGGACAAACATTTGAATGTTGTAAAATAAATAAAAGTTAACTGAAAATCAAAAAAATTTATACTTTTAATAAAAACCTTTCTAAATCTATCAAACAATAAAAGTAACAATTTCCAAAATCTTAATAGTTGGGCGCTTCTGTCTGCGTTGGCAACAATCCAAAGCGCTTCTTAATTATTAAGCGATACTTTGAGAATTTGTCTTCAGGTGAAAAGCGAGCTGGATGAGCAGAAAACGTGTTGTGACCGTTAATTGGATCTTGCTTCTGAAAGTAAAATTTTTTTTGTTAATTAATGTAGGTATAAAACATGTTACAAATTGATCAAAAACGTTCGAGAAATTTTAAAACGCTAATATTAAATAACGCAAGATATTATAAAGAATATCAGACAAAAAAGAAATATTAATGCTTAAATTATCTGCAGTGATACTTTTCAAAATCGATGTTAAGAATGCCTTATTGAGTATAATTTAAATAAACCTTAAGTGTATAAACTCGATTTCCTTGTGCGTCCAAATAATACTTCAAATACATTGAAGACACAAAACAATTTCTAAATAAACTTTTGTTTTGAATTTATTCAATCTTAATAAAAAATAAAGATATTTAATAAAAGAAAAGTACTTATAGAACAATAAAACTTTAAAATAAAATGAAAAATAAATTTTTATTAAAAAATAATTTATTTATTTGAAAATGTAAACAAATAAGAGAATGGTTATTAGAGATCACAATAATGGTAAAGATTTCTCAAACCTCTCAATCATAATTTTCATGGAAGCATCGAATTTTTCAGCTCTAATTGGCATGTCAATTGAGTAAAAAGGATTTCTAAAATAACAAAATCTTTTATATTATTTAAATAAGCAATACTTTGGTCTCCTAAGTGCTGGAGAAACCAAAGTACCTCCAGCCAAAGAATAAAATTTAAAATGTTAAAATCAAACAAACCAAAATCAAGTTAAAAACATTCAGTCAATTAAAGAATTAAAAAAGACTAACTTTAGAGCATAATCCGCGTAAAGTTCATAAATTTTCCTCAATAAAGATTCAACATTTTGTGTATTTGTATAGGCAGAAATGACAACAAATTTAATGCCAGTAAATGATTGAAAACATTGTAATCTATAAAAATGAGATAAACTAAAAATTAATTGGGCAGAATTCCTAAATGAAGACAAAAGAATTCAGATAAAGGAATTGTTTTCGGGACAACCAAAACCATATAAAGAAAGAATACCAAACCTAAATTGACTTGTTTCCAAAACTTCAACTCCACTACTCTTAGCCACAGGACTTAATTGAGAAGCTATTGTATAGAGTGAATGAAAAATGCTAGCCAAAATAATCTTCTCATTAGCACTTAAAGGAGCTATTTGTGGATCGACAGAACGGCGATTCTCCCAATCATAAATTAATGAACCAGCACGATTAATAATTAAAAGATGATAAACTGCCATTGAATTTTAAAATTATAACTAAAATGATTAGAAAAGTTCAATTAACAAAAATAATTAAAATCGAAAGACGATCAGAAGAGAATCAACTACAAAATAGCCACGAACATTTATTTATACGATAACAAAATGAATATATCCAAAGTCAATTGAAAACATAATTTGGTTCAAAAATATTTTTAAATGATTGTGAAATTTATAAAAGTGGCTGACAATGAGATAATTAAAATATAACAACCAAACAATGTTCTTAATATCCGTCTCTTCACTTTAAGTTTGTTGTTGACAACATATCCTTATTGCATTGCATCAATAGCCTCGGTCATCTTCTAAATATAAAAAAATAAAAACTGAAATAAATTTAAAGATTCAATGTGTCAGACTTATATAATTATTTTGATGTGTATACGTGCGAATTATAAATTTTCATATCTTTATAGAAAAAATCAGAATTTCGAGCCAACATTGGGAATACAAGTATTAATAGTAAAAGGCGAATTTCTACACTTGTGAGATTTTATAAAACGTTAAATACACATCAAAATAAAATTTACGCTGCAAGCACAAAACTCAAAAAAAAACCGAATAGAATGTTAAACAAACCTGATGAAATTCCTCAGCAATGCTAGCATCCTTGAAACGTGCAGTAAAAGTCTCATCCAAACCATCAACAGAATCCTCAGAGAAATCCTGTATTTTTAAAATTATTAATTGAAAAAAAGTACAAAAAACTTTGCAAGCCCAAGTATAAACAGTCGGCATTTGTTCACGTTTATGAAGAGACAAATCATGAACAACAGGAAAGTTTGCACAGATCTTAAAAACCTTCTCACGGCGCATTACACAACGGTACTTTTTGGTCGTTGGATTGAAAAGAATCTTTAAAAGAAATTTCCTTTATGTCTTTTGATGTTCATTGGTAATATATTAAAAACCTTAATATCGCCAAGCCCACGTTCCTTGTTCTCCTTTAATTGACGATCATATCGATAAAGCTTGCATCGAGCAACAAAAGTAACCTTAAAAGGAAAAAAAGTAAACTTTGTTTTAATGTTAGTGAAAAAGTTTCAAAACATTTCTACAATGAGCAAAATAAATAAAAAAAATTCCGTTTAAAAAAATAAATAGAAACCTCTTCGCCTTCCTCACCACTGACAACTTCAACCTCGGGCGGCAAAGGAACAACAGGCTCATAGTGAACATCAGGAGTATAATCCTCAGCAGTCTCATCCTCCTTTTCAGATTCGTCACCATCACCACGAGTTTCAGTTTTAGTATGAGGAGTAAAGAACTAAAAAAATAATTTAACAAAAAAATCAAAATTTAAAACCTTAAAATCTTTTGCAGAGGATCCAGTAGTATTAGATACACTAAACGGCGAAGCGCCAAAAAGACTCTGCTTCGATCCATCAGACGAAATCCCACCATTATTACCGCTTAGAAATCCACCACCAGCTTGCCCAGGCTTTGATTGAGCAGCCTTAGCAGCGAGATTGGCAAAAGTCTATAAATGAAAGAAAATTAATATTTGGCAAATATTCTATAAAAAATCTACGGAAGTATTTTCCCAATTTTAGAGTCAATCAAATCCTAACCCCGTATAATGCTTTAATTTATAGGACTGGATCAGAAAAAACAAGAAAACAAAAAAGAAGTATAATTAATTCAATACATTGGTTCCAGCATTATTTCCACCGCCAAACAAACTTCCTCCAAAAGGTACAGTGCCAGTAACTCCAAAAGTTGTATTAGTAGTAGTTGATGACATTGTCGAAGTAACAGTCGGTGTTGTGGTTGTAATAGCCGGAGTATAGGTAACAAAAGTTGGCTTTGTTGTAGTAAAAGTGGGCGCCGAATGAATAGTATACGAAGACATTGTACTCAATGGAGTAGTGGAAGCCGTAGTAATAATTGGAGCGATAGAAGTTACAAGTGGCACCGTAGTAGTTGCCTGAATGATAGCAGCAGCTGTCACAGGAGTGGCAACAGGAGCAGCGGCAGGAGCAGTAACGACTGGAGCAGTAGCAAAAGTGGCAAAGCCACCACCAACAGCTAGAAAAGTTTTATTAGAAAAGTGGTAAATAAAGAGGTCAAGAGACATCTTAAATGTCCTAACAAAAAATAGGTATAAAAGGGAACCTTCTTGCGAAACAAAACCGCCTGTAGATTGTGAAAGCTGAGGAGGTTGAGAAACCACTAATTTCATAACCATATCCTGAAGTCGACTAACATCTTGAAGATGACGACTTCCCTGTCCAGCAAGTAATTGCTCAGTGTGAGTACGCCACATAGTTGCTTCCTCCTGGAGAGTGCGGTCATTGCGTTGCTGATTCAATTTAATATCCCGAATATCATCACGAAGAGCTTCCTGGAAAACAAGTTTCAGTCTGATAATTTGAATATAGGAGTTGAGAAAATGACAACAGTTGGCGGATTCTAGATGACCATCGGATATCCAAACCCCAAAGATTAATCTCGGCTTCAAGCAATGAATTTAGGGATAACAACTCGGCCCTAAAACAATAGCCCAACCTTAAAAGATCTTATCCGAAAATTGTAAATATAAAAACAAACCCTTACAATTTTACGATTAATTTCTTGTGTCGAATCAACAATCGTCTTGTAGATAGACAAAATAAGATCGTTATTTGTTTGGAGCAAAATTTGCATATTTGCCGAAGCAGACAGATTGGCAGCATCAAAACCAAATGCGCCTCCAGGATTGACACCAGCATTTCCACTAGAAGCTCCGTTTGTTAACGTCATTTTCCGATCCATAAAATAAAACTAAACAATTGCTTTAAAATTTTGAAAAAAAATTAAATAAACAAAGAAAAAAAATTTAAAAAAAGAAAATGTCTTACACCCTGGAAACTCTCCGTTTTACATGTCTTTTCTTGGTTGGGATATAATGTCATAGCTTCCATCTCGAATTTCGGACGGTTCAAAGCAACCTTTTTGTTTGTACGGTCATTAAATAAAGAGGAGGGTGGCCATTTTTTCCTTTTCCCAAAAACTTTCCTAAAACTAATTTATAAATAATGTTCGAGAGTTTTTACATTTATTTAATCATTAATTTCATTTAAAATTCTTTGCCGAACGTAAAGTTACAGTTGCAGTTGTAACTTTTGAGGTATTATTAGTTATATTATTTATTATTTCTTTATTTTCTTCTGTTTCCAATCCTTCTTCTCCACAACATCGTTGCCAAATCATAAAAAGAAGTGCACAATGGAAGAAGGAAATAATTAAAGAGATTATGTGTATTGGTGTATAAATGTTGAGACCAAAATAAGTATAAATATTCAGAATAAATATGAAGAATTGGGTCTGTAAATTTGGGATTAAAGCCAAAAAAATTTTTTTTAATTTGATATAATTATATCAAGGATAGGTTCACTTACGCTTTCGCGTTAAATGAGCTTATCCGAGGGCGACAGGGCCCTTCCTTCATTTCTGTCTTAATTTTTTTTTGTTTTAAGATTAGTTATTAGCCATTTATTCTAGTTAAATGAAGTTTGAAGAATTTCATTTTATTTAGATCTTATTCTAAATTTTAAGCTTCTTAAAAATTCTTTGACCCTTTGTTTTTCTATACAATTTTATTTTCTAATTTAAATAATTATTTCCAACCAAAATTCGTTGTTCAGTATATTGTTTTTGTTGAGTTAAGGCGAATTGAATTGGAGCAGCTAGAGAGCATATAGCAATCCCTAAACAATAAACAGCGAATTCCCTAGCATACATTTCATGTAATCCAGCAATTAATATTTCACGGCGGATCTTTAAAAATATTTTAAAAAATATTCTTTTTTTTTCTTTTAAAAATTCACAATTGTATTCAATACAAGTCCAGAAAATGCAAATTGAAAAAATGAATAAAAGAAAAATATAGTAGCATCAATCCAGAAAAATGCTCTTTGTGTGCCAAATCCTGGATACCCAAAATCCATCCAACAACGAGTACGGGCACACATTATCTTTTTTTAAATAAATTCTGTTTTTATTTTACATATTATTTATTTACACACCTCAATTTCTTCACTAATTGAACGTTTTGAAGAATTAATTAAAAAATAAAATTCCACAATAAGCCAAATCCCATCAACGAGAAAAGAACAAGACAAAAACTAAAAATTAATAATTTTTCGGCTCTTGTCTTAACTATACGTTCAATCAACTTTTACGCGTCTAATGAAATGTTTACGCGTCCAAACATATTTTTGAGTTGTCCATCTATGGTAATAAGTTCCAAAATTTGTATTAGAACATGGTTCGGTATTGTGCGTGTGACCATAATTTGGGTGAGTAGCAAAACCGGATACTTATCGGAAACTTTTCATTGTACGCGCAAAAGTTGATTGGATGCGTAATCTGGACAAGAGCCAATTTTTTATAAAAAAATATTTCCCTTTCTACATTTTAAATTTTATCTAATATTTTTGTTATATGTATATATAAATTTTTCTAACTATGGAATAAATTAACTAAAATTTTTTAAAATTTTTCAAAAATTTATACCCATCATTTGTAGTTTCTATAATTTTTTAAAATTTTAATTTACATTTTGTGAGACACGTTGCCCTCTAGCTTTTTGTTCATACAATAAATAGGCAGTGAGGAATTTATTAAGAAGTAAAAAAGCAGCGACTAAAACTTTCGAGAACTAAAAAAATATTTAGGAAATTAATTAAAAATATTTTTATTTTTGTTAATAATTTAAATTTAGAAGAAGGGATTTTAATTTATTGTGATTAATATATGTAGATAAATTATTAAAATTATTTTTTAACAAAAATATTCAAAATTACCAAAATAACGGGATTTATAGCACTTATAGCATTGTGAGAATTAAGAGAATTTTTATAATGAAAGAATGCAAAACCAAGCTGAAAAATTTTTTTTCATTAAAATTAAAGAATTTTAAAATAAAATTTAACATGAAAGGGAGCGGTGTAGCGTTGTAGTGTTAAATGTAAATTATCAAAAGAGCCACCAGCAATCTTTTATTAATTAAATTATTTTTTTATTTAAAATTATTTTTAAATTTGTCAGAAACTTTCTTGTCTTTCTTACAATGGTTAATAAACTCGTGAAATTTCTGGTAGTTTTGTTGAATATTCCTAAAAATTATCCTCAATAATCCCAAGTCTTTGTAATGGTTTAATTACACCATAAAAAGATTAGCTTCTCTGGACTAGTTAGTTTTTTGTGAGTTACTTTTCAGGAATTATATGCCTTTGGGTTATTTACATGTTCTTATTGGTTAGTAAGGTTGTCGTATCCGGATATCCAAAGATTTCGGTGGTTGCAGGATCGAAGTCTGTCCGGGATAAACTTTTACCTCGCTCTTATTAAATTCTATTCTCTCTTTTCTTTCAATTTAGTATTTACCATAGGTCCATGTAGTAATTGTGGCAAAAATAAAAGAATCAAACCAGAAATTAAGTGAAATAATACTCTTGCATGTAAATGCCATCGAAAACCCTTAGTTACAGAAGCAATTAAACAAGCAGCAAGTAAAAGGTGTGGGGCTTGGCAAAAAGTACAGGAAGAAAATAAAAAATTAAATGCCATTTATTTGTTAATTAAATCTAAAATTAATTAAAATAAAGCATTTTTTTGTTAAATTAAAAGCCTAATAAAATAATGAAATAAATATTATTAAAAGGGAAAAGAAAGAGAGAATTATTTACTTAACTTTTTTTATTTAATTATAGATTAGACCAATTCTAGAATTCTCTTCTCCAATTTTCAACCCATATTTAAAAAAGAACATAGATCAGATAGAAAAAGTACAAAAAATTTTTCTATCAATTATCTTCAAAAGATCACATCCAAAATCAACAGTTCCAACCTATAATAATTTATTAACAATGTTTAAAATTGATTCACTTTATAATAGACGACTAAAAATAGACCTAAACTTTTTGCATAAAATAATACACGGACATATTAAAATCAACTTAAACAACGCCTTTTATTTTCACGAAACTAAAACGCGCGGCGACGCATTCAAAATTTTTATCCCAGCGGTCAATACCCAAATACGATTAAATTCTTTCTTCTATAGAGTGCCACGGCTATACTCACAAATACCAGAAAATATCCGTAAACAAAATCATTTGCTAAACTTTTAGAGACAATTGATTTAACCATGCTAACTCTAAAATCCCAAGAGAAACCTTGTTAAAACAAATACATTTATTAAACAAAAGTTTATCATTATTCATTTACTTACTGACTTTATTTTTTTTATTGTTTTGGTTGAATTTTACGCCTATATGGCAGATAAATTAAATTAACAATATTTAGGAGAATTATTCTAAGAATAGAGCCCAAAACAGCTAACTTTGTTTTTGTTTAAAATTAATTTTTATTATCGAGATAAATTGTCAAAAGGAGTAGAGTAACAAAATTGAGTTTTAATAATATTTAAATACTTAATTTATATTGTTCTTAGATTCATTCAATTCCTTAAAATAATTTATTTTATTTATTTTGTTTATTTGTCCTCACTGACCTAGAAAGAAATAAATGAATTTTTAATTGCAAAAAGTGTAAATAAAAATATATATAAAATGCGCAGAAATATACACACAAAATTCTCTATTTTTAAAGCTAAATTATAGAATAGCTTTAACACCAGACATCTGTTTTTATATTTGAACGGAAAAAGAAAAATAAATAAATGGGTGGTAAATAAATTTTGATGAGAAAAATAAAAATTTTGAATAAATTTTAAGAAAAATATTGTCATCAAAAGATGACGAGAATTTTAAAATAAAACATATTTAAAATATAAATTTAAAAAAGATGAATCATTAAGTCAAATAAAAGTAAAGAATTTTAAAGAAAATTTCATTCCTTTTCAATTTTTCTGCTAGTTTTCTTTTCTCTAAAAATTAATAGATTTTTCTTTGGAAATAAATAAATAAATAAAATATATTTGGAAATTTAAGTTTGATTTTAAAGTATTTAAATTTAGAGTGTTTAAATTTAATTCCCTTACAAAGAGAGTAAGAAGGTGGAATTTTATAGTCGAGATAAATTTTCACATTTGGTGCCACAAAATAAAAGAGATTAAGTTAGAGCTAAAGGCTCAATTAGAAAAATTTTTTTCAGTAAAAATTTTTTATATATTTGAAGTGTTAGAGATTTAGGAAGCTCGTAAAAAAATACTATATTTAAATAAAGTGATAGTGAGATGTCTGGAACAATAAGAAGCACTATCGCGCCGTCTATAGGACGTTTGAAAAAATACCTTGAAGAGGTAAGGCCTGTAATAGATGCCACTGAACGTACTGATGAAGGAGTAGAGTTACTTCAAAGAATGATTGTGAAAATTCGCAGGACAATTGCGTTTGTTGAAGAAAAAGTAGAGAAATGGGAGAAATATATTAAGGATTTACCGGCAAACGATAGAGGCGCCGAAGAAGCTATTTTTGCTAGATATGCCATAGAGGAACGGCATTTTTTAGAGTGGATAGACTCAGGAAGAGAAGCCATCGATGACATAGAAATTGTTCTTGCCGAAGGGTCTGATGGTCGTAGTACACAGTCAGAAATTTCCGAAGAGATAGGTGTCGGTCCGAATAGGACAAATCAAGCACGCCGAAATATAAATGCAGAGGAAGTCCCAGTTAGAAATGAACAAATGCTTCCTGCTCATCTTCCGCGAACTAGACTTCCGGAATTTTATGGAGACACTCTCAGGTGGCCGGAGTTTTGGCAAGCCTTTGAGAGAACAGTAGATTGTTTGAATATTGATAATGGGCTCAAGGCCCACTACTTGATTCAGTGTCTTAGGGGAAAAGCCAAGCGAGCAATTTTGGGCTATAGGCCAATATCAGAGCATTATGTGCCTTTGAAAGATGCGCTTATAAGACAATTTGGGAATGAAAAGGCAATTAGAGATACGTTACACGCTGAACTGATTAGCTTACCAGTAGCTAATGAATCGATAGGATCTTTGCGTTCATACTTAGAGGAAGTTGAGCGTATTTGTAGATCATTGACAGCTATGGGATACTTAGAAGATGAGGCAATTGTAATAATGGCAATAAAAAATAAATTGCCGAGAAATATAGTTTTAGAACTTTTAAAGATGGAAAAAAGCGAGAAAAATGAATGGAACGTCGAAAGACTGAGGCAAGGATTGGCTGATATTGTGTCATTACGGGAAGAGGCACAACGATGCACCCAAAACTTAAATATGCGATCAGTTCAAAATCGCGGAATTATCCCACTTAATGGTGGTAACCAAAGGAATTTTAACAATAACCGTGTACAAGGGAGAAGATTTGACTCTGTTAGAGTATTTTCGTTACAGACACGGCAACGGCAGCAAAGAAACGAGAATAGGAATACTTTGAGATGTCTCTTTTGTCAAGATCAGCATTTTGCAGGGAATTGTATGCGGGTAAAATACATTCATGCTAGAATGCGAATGCTTTCGGAACAAAATAGGTGCTTATTATGTCTAAAAAAGGGCCACTCAAAAATAGATTGTAGAAATAAAATTAGATGCAACGCTTGTAATGGGGATCATAATCGAATAATTTGTCCTAAACTTGTTGAAAAAGAGAGGAAAGGAGAAGACGAGGGTAAAAATGAAGCAAGAGAGAAAAATATAACGAAAGCTAATGTACTTTCTGTTGAAAATAGAGATAAAAATGAGGCATTATTGATGAAAGCTGATTTTAAAATTTGTGCAGACAATGCAATAACTTATTCAGCTACAGGTATTTTCGATTCAGGCTCAACGGTAAATTTTATTAGTGACGAAAAGGTTAAAGAAATGCGTTTAAAGAAGATAAATAAGGCAGATTTAAATATTTACCCGTTTATGCAGAAACAACCAACACGTTTAGGTACAGCGTGTTATTTAGTTAAAATTTTAACAGATAGAGATGAAACGGAAGAAATTGTTGCATATAGAATAAAGAAAAGTTTAATGCCCAGTATAAAATATGCAGATATCACAACTGGAGAAATTAAATCATCAGAAATTGTCCCTGATATATTAATCTCCATAAAACACTTTTGGCGATTTTTCAATCAAGTAAAACATCTCTCGGATTATTTATTCAAAGTAGAGACGTCTGTTGGACCTATTATATGTGGAGAAATTATAAATAAAGATAAAAAGGAAATATCCCAAAATAAAAATTTAGTAGCTATTTTGGGATCGAAGGAAACGAAAGAGGGAGAGGATATGAATAATTTTTGGAATTTAGAAACAATAGGGGTAAGAGACGATCCTAGAAATAAAGACGATGAGGTTGCTATGAAATTTTTTGAAGACACAGTTAAAAGAAGTGAGCACGGTCGATATATAGTCAAATGGCCGTGGAAAGTTGATAAAAGCAACCTGGCATCAAATTTTTCATTATCATACAAAAGGTTTTTGAGTCTATTTGAAAAGTTAAAGAAAACACCGGAATTATTCGAAAAATATGATAATATAATAAGGGATGACGAAATAAGAGGAGTGATAGAGTTGGCAGAACGAAATAAGGAAAAAGTCGAGCATTTCCTTCCACACCATCCTGTCATCTCACCTAAAAAGATTCGAATAGTTTATGACGCATCAGCCCGAGTTAAAGGGGGTAAAAGTTTAAATGATCATTTATATCGTGGTCCCATAATTATGCCAGATCTAGCTGGTCTTTTAATTCGTTTTCGAATACCAAAGATAGCGATGTGGTCGGATATCGAAAAAGCATTTCATGCTCTAGAATTGGACCCAGAAGATAGAGAAGTTGTTAAATTTATCTGGGTAAAGGACATTAAAGAGCCAATATCGTTGAAAAATATTCAATACTATAGATTTTCGAAAGTTCCTTTTGGAGTAATTTCGAGCCCATTTCTTCTTTCTGCTACAGTAAGCCATCATTTGGGATTAGTTGACGATCCAGTCGCTAAGATAGCAAGGAAGAATGCCTATGTTGATAATTTACTTATTGGTGTTGAAACGAAAGAAGAAGGTTGGGATGCTTACACTCGTTTAAAAGAAATTTTTACATCGGCCGATATGAATCTAAGAGAATTTATTACCAATAATGAGCAGTTAAATTTATCGTTTCCCATCGAGGATAGATTAGAAAAAAGTGTGCCTAAAGTGTTAGGAATACCATGGAATATTAAGAATGATAAAATAATTATTAAATTCCCCTTAGTAAACTACGTGAAAGTAACAAAGAGAAATGTACTTTGTCAGCTAGCAAGTATTTTTGATCCACTCGGTTTTGCGTCTCCAAGCCTATTAGAAGCAAAGTTATTCTTTCAGTCGTTATGGGAAAGTAAAAAAGAATGGGACGAAAATTTACGTGAAGAAGAAGCTAAGGAATGGATAAATATAATCAAAGCTTGGGAAACCCCTGACATTGAATTGGAAAGAAGAATAATTCAGAATGAGTACAAATGCCAACTTCATGTATTCTCTGATGCATCTAAGAATGCTTATGCTGCTTGTGTTTATGTATTAACAAGAAATAATGACATCACAATGATCCATCTAGCTTATGCTCGAAACAGGCTAAGGCCAAAGAAAATGCCTATAAGTATACCAAGAATGGAATTATTAGGCGTAGTAATCGCAACGCGAATAATTAAATTTGTAGAAAGACAGATAGGAATTGAAGTAAATGAAAAATACCTCTGGTGTGACTCAAAGTCAGTTCTTTATTGGATAAAAAACAATCAAGAAAAAGAAAAATTTGTACAAAATCGAATAAAAGAAATAAGAGCTAATATTGATTTAAAATTTGGTTATGTCCCTACTGAAGGCAATCCGGCAGACATAGGGACTAGAGGCTGTACGCCATTAGAGTTACGATCAAATAAAGATTGGTGGCATGGCCCTGTTTGGTTGGAAGGACCAAAAGAAAATTGGCCAAGTGAACTTAATTTCCAAATCAGTGAAGAGAAAAGTGAGAATGAGTTGGAGGAAAGAACAGCAGGAATCAATATTTGCGCTAATAATTTCAAGGATGAAAATTTTATTGAAATAAAGGATTGGAGTAACTGGCTCAGATTAATAAGGTGTATAGCACGTGTTTCTAAAATCACAAAAAATTGGTTAAATAGATGTAGAATTAAAAGTACTAGTGAAATATTAACAAAAATAGACAAAGAACATTTAATTACTGTTACTGATTTGAGAGAAAGCGAAAAAATAATTTATAGAATGGTACAAAAATCATTAATAAATTCAAAAAATAATATAAAATTAGTAAAAGATTCTGATGGTATATTACATTTACAGTCCAGAATTAATAATTGTGAAGCTGATGATGGGTTTAAACACCCGATAGTACTTCCTAAAGGTAGCCCAGTTATTAAATTAATCATGAAGTATGAACACGAACGACTTTTACATTCTGGAGTTGATGCAACTCTTGGAACATTCTTATCCAAGTTTTGGGCTCCTTGTAGTAGAAGAGATGCGAAAATTATAGTAAAGGGCTGTAAAAAATGCCAGAGAATAATTGGCCCAACATTTTCGCTGCCCGAGATGCCAAGTCATCCTAAAGAGAGAGTATGTATATCAAGACCGTTTGAATCTGTCGGCATAGATTATCTCGGTCCGTCGATATGTAAAATTGATGGGAATAAACAGAAATTTTGGATTGTTCTGTTTACATGCTTTACTACTAGAGCAATACATTTAGAAATTGCCTTCGAGTTAACAGCACTAGCTTTCCTACATGCACTACGTAGATTTATAGCCCAAAGAGGGGTACCAGCAAAAATTATATCGGATAATGCTAATCAATTTAAGGTTGTTTCTAAGAGTATTGATGCAAAAATAGTTGGAAAATGGAGTCAAGATAAGCAATTAGAGAACAATAAATTTAGTAATTTTATTATAAATCGTGGAATAGAGTGGAAATTTATACCGGCACTTTCTCCCTGGCAAGGTGGCATATATGAAAGATTGGTTAAACTTGTAAAAGATTCTTTTAAAAAGACACTTGGTTGTGCAATTCTAAATGTTGAGGAATTAAAAACATTTATAAAGGAAGTAGAAATGGCGATAAATTCGAGACCTTTAACTTATGTGTCGACTGAAAGTGAAGGATTTTCAGTTCTTAAACCCGTAGATTTCATAATACCCAACATTGATAATAATACACACTTGATCGAAGAAACAGAAGATTTAGATGAAGATTATAAAACAGGAAGATTAAGCGGATCAGACCAACTGAGAGAAAAATGTAGTACACTTAGGAAAGCATTAGAGCGGTTTTGGAATAGATGGTCAAAGGAATACTTGTTAGTTTTGCGTGAAAAGTCAGGGTGGACACACCAAAATCCACGGACATCCATAAAAAGAAATCCAGCAATCGGAGAAGTCGTAGTAGTACAACAGGAAGGACAACCAAGAAATTCTTGGACCTTAGGAAAAATAATTGAGTTAGACGGAATACCCTCTCGAAGTGCAAAAATACTAATTGGAAATAAGAAATTAGTCAGACCCATAAATAAATTATTCCCTCTTGAGGTGAATGAAGCAAGTGAACCGAACGACAAAAATAATGAAAAAGAAAAGGAAAAAGTTGAAATAAAAACTAAAAATAGAATTAATAATCTAACCGACAATACAAACAAAAATATAAGTCCTCATCCTATGATAACGAGATCGAAAAAAGCACTTTTATTGCAAATCGTGCAATTTTTATCAATATTTATTTTAGTATTAACACAAGAAAGAGGACCACTAAGGAGTTGTAGAGGTTGTAAACTTATATGTAAGGATTATGGAATTAAAGTGATTGGATTACCCGAAACAAAGAAAATAGAAATTTGTTGTATGGGTAGTTGCTTACTAGAAACAAATTCAATTAATATACTTGAATTTTCACTCCCAAAAGATGTTACCCCACTAGAATATAAATGCCAAGTGACATTTTGGGACAGATGGAGGAAATATAGAGATCGAATAACTTGTTCACCAGTAGATCCATGTAAAAGAGTTAAAGGATTTTTTGAAAGAATTATAAATCCTCAATGTGAATCCTTTGAAACTTTAATATTAATTGGTACATTTACTGGAATTATTTTGAGTATTTCAGTTGGATTATTAATGTTTTTGTGTAAATTATTTATTATATTCGGATGGTTGACACATTCTATTTGGAAAATAATACAAACAATAGTTAGAGTTTTTAAAGGAAAAGGAGAGACTAAAGTACATGAAAGTAAAAATTTAATTGGGAAATCAAAAACAGGTATGAGGAATAGTAAGAAAATAAAAAGAAACAGACGTTTACACAAACTTGGTATAATTGGATTAATACTTTTCGAATTCATTGGTTCAATTATATGTGAGATAGAAGTAGTTTCGATACAAGCTAAATCAGAAGACTGTCAGAGGAAAGCTGGTAGTTATTCTTGTAAGATAAATACAGTTAATACATTAACAATGCTTCCTGACGGTCAAGTTATTTCATTATCGATTAAAAATGAAAAAGGAATGCTTATGGGAGAATTAGAATTTTCAATGCCCGGTTTATCAATCCAATGTAATCAAAAAACGATAAAACATCTGCGGTCATATGAAATAAAAATAGGATCAGTAAAACGGTGTCCGGCTGACGGGAGCTGTAAAGCTGGTCGTTGTATACATATAAGAAGAAAAGAGAAAGTACCCGAATTAAATGAATGGTCAAATAATCCTGGAAACGCATATTGTATAGAAGGACAATCTCTTTGGTCATATCAATGCGGATTACCAGGATCTGCTTGTTATTTTTATCAAATATATGCGATTAAAAAGTCAGATAAAATATTCGAATTAGTATCTTGTCCGACATGGGATTATCTCATAGATTTAGACGTTGGTCTTATTATTAATGGAAATCTGACAAAAAATAAATTTTCCTTATTTCCAGGAATGACATTTCATTGGAAAAATATAAAATTCACACTTGTAGACTTAATTACGCCAATGGCCCCAATTTTGAATAATAAATTCCTAGTAAGCGAAGAAGGTGTTGCACTAACCGAAAACTTTAAAACTGCACTTGAATGCGGAATTCATGCAGATAATTTTTCTTCGTGTATATTAAATCCTAATGCGTGTGGCGAATGTTGGCTAAATCATGAAGAAGAGAGAATAGATTGTGCGTGCAATGACTTATCATTAGAAGAAATAATAAAAGATCCCAAAAAAGCACTTCCCCTCGATATTAAAAGAATAAAACTTAGAAATAACGGAAGAAAAATATTCAGTGAATCAAATTATCTTCCCGTTCAGCTTATGCTTCGAATGGAGAATTGGAGTATCGCAGCAAACATGGATATTTCTATTTGTCATATAACGCCAATTAAGTTGATGGGCTGTTATAACTGTTTGGGTGCCGCATTTAAATTTACCTGTAAATCTGATTTTGGCAATCCTTTAGCCGAGATTAAATGCGAGAGTGGTAATGTTTTCACGGGAAAATGCTCAGCTAAAGGTATAAATCAAACTGTAGCCTTATCGTTCAATAAAGCACTAATAAACGAAAATTGTAATGTAGAATGCCCGGCAGGCACAACTAATTTTACACTTATTGGTACACTTGAATTCATTCTTCCAGAAAAGAATAAATTAATTATAAAAAATGGAGATGTAAAAATTTTGGAAAAAGATAGTATTTTTGATATTTCTAATATCCAACTTATTGATATGAATGGAATTTTATGGGAGTTATTAAATCTCAAAATTATCGGCATATGCCTTATAGTACTATTCTCGATCTTTATCGCTATAAAATTATTTTTAAAGTATAGTCCTTTCTTCAAAGCATATAGATTGATTGTTACAATATTATTAATCATTTCTTTGGCGGGAGGGCCGCATTATACAATGGCGGAAAGAGAAGAACACCGCCTTTTGGCAAAAAGATATGACCGACTCCTCTCGAGAATAGAAAGTAGGAGGGAAATAATGATTCAAATTGATAGCCAAAATTTCCTTATAATAAACGAAAAAATGAGAAGAAGCTCATTCTCAAATAATTTTAAACAAAAATATTCCCCAAAAATGTCTATAATTTCCTTATCTAAATTTGCTTCTCATTTATTTGATTGTAGAGAAGAATTGGCAATTTGGCGTCTTCATTCGTCTCCATTTGATCGTAAACGCCTTGAACGAGCTTTAATTGAGGTAGAGAATAATGGAGGTTGGATAAAAGCCTGGGGTAACGGCCCGCTTGAGATAAATAACTGGCTTTTTGTAACCATCCAAAAGAATTGGAAAATAGTTAGTGATAAACCTGAGGAGGCCGTGGTCCCCTCAGGTATGAAAAGGTCTTGGTGGTCTGGAAGTTGTACCCAGACTTTTGAAGAATTAAAAGACTATCTAACGGAGGATGAAGATGGGGACATTGTGGTAGGTCCAGGAATTCTCCGTGAAGATAATGTTCGTGAGACAAGTGAATTTTTTCCCTACTCTAGTATTTTTATTGAGGAAAACAAAGTTGAAGAAGAAGATAATTATTACCCAAGGGTCGTAGAGGAATTACCTTGGTTTGAAGTCCAGACCGAGGCGCCAGGCGAAGAAAGTGACACGGTTAAAGGAATCGTTGCTGATATGGAAATACCCGAAGGAATAATTGAAGAGTTAAAGTTTGAATATTTTAAGGGAAAGAAAGCAAATGCACGAGCCGTTGTACGACCAGAAAAACACTTTGATGTGCATGGTCGTGAAGTAGCTAATATAGAAGTGAAATTTAATTTACGTTTCAAAATGACTGGTATTGGAATGCTCATGTTTTTACTTATTATTGGCGTAGCTAAAGCAATACCAGAAAAAGATGCTCCATTGGAAGAATCTGAAATCTGGGATAAATACATAGATAATGATGATGGAGAACGTGAAAGTGCAAAGACAGGTTCCGTTTTATTAACTGGAACAAATAATGTAAATCAAGGTTTAGTAAGTGCAACCTTGTCCGAAGAGCAAATGCGTTCTCGAATCGAAGCAATTGTTCAAGATCTATTAATTACAAAACCATCTATTTGTTCAACTTCTTCAAATCCTTTATTTAATTCTGTTACTTCCAATAATTCTAACTTGCTAACGACACAACAAAATATGATTCAACCACACATTTATCAACAAATTCCAAATTATTCACATCAAAATCAATCAACATCACAACCAATATATCAAGCTCAATTTAATACACCACCACCATCAATACCAATACAACAACATAATATTAGACAAGATTTAAGAAGAAACGCGGGTGGACCCATAAGAAATCGTCGTCGCTGTTTTAATTGTTTAAATATCGGCCATTTAGCGAAAAATTGCTCTCAACAATTAAATACTGCAGCAATTCCACCATCACCACATACCAATCGAAATTCATCAAACCGTAATGCCAATTCCCTACAAGGCACCGCAATAGAACTTCGTAATTTGGGCAATCGAAGCAACAACGAATTAGTGGCGCAATTACTATGGGCCTTGGCACGTCTTCTTGTAAATTACAGTGATGGATCAACTTTTTCGTGATGCGCAGTGTCATCAAAAGATGACGAGAATTTTAAAATAAAACATATTTAAAATATAAATTTAAAAAAGATGAATCATTAAGTCAAATAAAAGTAAAGAATTTTAAAGAAAATTTCATTCCTTTTCAATTTTTCTGCTAGTTTTCTTTTCTCTAAAAATTAATAGATTTTTCTTTGGAAATAAATAAATAAATAAAATATATTTGGAAATTTAAGTTTGATTTTAAAGTATTTAAATTTAGAGTGTTTAAATTTAATTCCCTTACAAAGAGAGTAAGAAGGTGGAATTTTATAGTCGAGATAAATTTTCACAAATATTTTCATTTTAAAATTAAATAAATATAATAATAAATTTTTTTCGAAAAAAATAAAATTTCTAGAATCTACATATTAAAAAGGGTTAAAAATTTCGGACAAAATTTTTCTATATAATTAATAGATTTTTTTTAAAAATTTTATTTAGCCAGATTCGGTTTGACATATCTGACTTGATCCACTTTATCCAAGTTGCTATAAACCACTGACTTTTTGTCAAACTTGATTCGAATTAAGCCTCAGAAAATGATATATGGAACTTATTTAATCAATCTAAACTCAAAAGATACATATTTACTCAATTTAATAATTTAGAAATAATAATAAATTTTAATTACAATTCTTTTAACTTTTAAATTAATTAAAAGTTAATTACTGGTAAGACACAGAGAAAACGGCCTCCCTGTACTTGGAGACGGGTAAAAATTAAGGGCTTATTTCAATTAGAATTAAATTAAATTTTAGTTGGTTTGTGTTTTACTTTTACATTTAACTTGCAATATTAAAGATAAGAATCGAAATGAAATAAGCCCCCATAGATGTTGCAAAAAGGAAATGGAAGGAATAAGCAAACCCCCCCTCCCCCCTAATAACAATTTTTAGTTTGGAGGTTGGTCTATTGTCCAGTATATGACCACTAGGCATGAAATTTGGCAAAAATGAAGAAAAAGAGAATGAGAGGGCTGGCATGAAAAATGGGAGAATTTTGTGTTTAAAGTATTTTATATGCACAAAAAAAGTAAAAAATAAATATATTTTTGTTTGTGTGGGTGGAATAAAGCATAAATATTTAAAATATTTTTCGAAATTTTATAGTTATTAAAATTTTATTTAATTTTATTTAATAAATAAATATAAAAATATTATTAAATGTTTATCTACACCTAAATAAAAATTTTAAATAAAATGAGAACAAAAGAAAATACAAACAAAAACCTTTGGGGAATTGTTTCTTGTTAGTTATGGACAGAAAATATGCAGAATTTAAAGAATTGGCTACTTAGAATAGAAAAAGTTAACTTGTGAATATTTAAAAGTTTTTTAGTTTTTAAAAAGGCTGGCAATTTAAAAGGTTACATTATTATTCAGAAGATTAATTATACCTCTTCTAGTATTTTTGAAAAAAATTTTTAACTTCTTTAATTTACATAAAAGGATAATTATTGGGACAACTTTTAAAATTGGCGAATTTTGTCGACGTAAAAGGAGAAGTTATGGAGAGAAAAGGGAGATGTAATAGAGAGAGTCCATTTATAAAAACATGAAGAAAATATAATTTTAATGCGCTCAAATAACTGGATCGGGACTATGTAAAACAAGTCGGGACGGGAATTGCCCAAAAAGTTATGGTCAAGGATTGGAGTTGAAAGGAACTATTAGCACCGAGGTGAAAATTTTTAGTTGCCATGAAATCGAAATTTAATTTTTATTTCTCCGTTTGTATTTTTTAAAGTATTTACTGTTCTAGAGTAAATATCTACATATATCTTAAAGTAAAACAAGGAAATTCAAAGATGAAATTTCTCTTTGGGGTTTTACAAATGTTATGCCGTTAATATTATAACAAAATAATTTTCTTTAGAATAAAAAAAAAAATCTCTTAAAAAAAAGAAAATAAAAAAATAAAAGAAATGCAACAAAAGTGAGGGTAAAATGAAATAAAAAAATCCGATTGTTTACTACAGCTGTTATAGAACTAGAAAAAAAATAAAGAAAATAAAAAAAGTAGTAAAAAGAGTAATCCAATCTAACTACAAAAAATAAAAAGTAATTCATGGACTCGTTGACAATTGACGATAAATTTATAAAAAAATAAATATATTTGCGCGTGACAATTTTTGTATTTTTTTAAAAATAAATAAAAAAATATTTTTTTTATTTAAATATAGTTTTTTAAATATTATAACAATTATTTTTTTGTGATGATGGGGTGGAAATATAAAATTGCTTAAAGTAAATATAAACTTTATTAGAAATATAAAAATTTATCTCTGGGATTTACTTAAATGTATTTAAATTATTTTTAGATTTTTTAGGAAGGAAAACTAAGGTTCTACTTGACTTTATGAGTCCAATCAAACTTTATGAGTCCAATCAAAAAATAGTTGGATTTTTCTTGGTATTGCAAAGTAGGGGTATGGATCCAAAACATTTCTTCATGTTCGGGACCTAAGCCCACTGGGTCTGGGACCATTCCTTACCCTATCCCTCGAAATTTCTGAAAGTTATAATCGTTTTTCTGAAATTTTAAACAATTGGCTATAACTTTAAGAAATTTCGAGGGATAGGGTAAGGAATGGTCCCAGACCCAGTGGGCTTAGGTCCCGAACATGAAGAAATGTTTTGGAACCATACCACAACTTTGCAACACCAAAAAATCCAATTTTTTGTTGATTGGACTCATAAAGTTTGATTGGACTCATAAAGTCAAGTAGAACCAAAACTAATACATTAAATAAATATTTATCTTAAAAATTAATTTTGATTTGACCATTCAAAATATTTCGATATTTGTGTACTTTCTGATTTCAGACCGCTCTCTACTGCTACACACAAATATTTAATTAATATTTTCAATAAAAATTTTCGAATCCCCAAAAAAACTTTATAAAATAAAAGAAAATAACAAAACATTGTAAAATTAACATAATAATTGTGTAAATTCTGAAAAAAATTCACTTCAAAAAATAAAGTTACTAATTACTTTGTGTTTTTTTCAATTTTAAAGAAAAAAACTTTTTAAAAAAATTTTGAGAAAGATATTTAACCCTAAAAATAAGTATTCTTAAATGAATATAAAAGATAAATGAAAATAAAAAATTAACAGAAAAAAATGTAAAAAATAAATTAATTTAAATAAAGTAATGGACAAAAAGATAGGGACAAAGTAAGTGAAATGAAAATTACTTGCTTACTTTTTCAGTTAGAATTCGATTTTAAGAAAGATTTTTTGTTTGAATACGCCCTTTAATTCTCTATTTAAAGAGTACAAAATTTGCCGGATTAATAATTTTTAATATCCAGCCCAAACTGAAATAAAAAAAAAGAGTCGTGTTAATTTTAACACAACAAAAGACCTTTATCCCTCCTCCCTATCTTTTTGTCAAATACTGTAAAAGAATTGAATAACTGTGAGACTGATAAATGGATCTACCGTATTTCCTCTAGAGCGGCTATTTTTCAATCCCGTCTCAAAGGGCCGCTCTAATGGAGGCGGCCGTTCAAATGGAGGCGGCCGCTCTATTTTTCATACACAAAATATTCGGGAGAAGACCCCGAACCATGAACCCCAACCCACGTTCCCAAAGGATTTTTTAAGATAATCCCCGACCCAAACCCGCCCCGAGAAAAGTGAAAACCCTGTCCCTGACCCGAAGAAGTTTCGGGTTTTCGGCCCGTCCCGATAATATCTCATTCCTCTGTTACCACTCAATATCCGCATAATCTACACAAATCCTCCAAAATAATAGATATTATCCATTGATTTTCCACCCTGAGCCCGGAGCCAACATTGATCTTGGGCGTATTATGAAATTTCGGCGGATTAAGAGGGATATAGGCGGATTAAGAAAAATGGGATATGGATGATGCATTACTGCCAACAAATACCCAATACCCAGCACTCGTACTCGAACTCTGGGTTTTCAAACTCGGCAATACTCGAGCTCGGTTTTTCCCAAATTACTCGGTACTCGACGTACTCTATCTTTAACTCTATGTATCTCTTGAGACAACCAACATAACATGTTCAAATAAATTTAATTTCCTACTTTTTTTCTTTCTATCTCTAATATTCTCTCTTAAATAAATTCAAATAAAAATCTCTCTAAATATTGACATGTTGGAAATTAGTCAATCAAGAATTAATTGATTGAAAATTTTTATTAAAAATTATAGCGTGATAGTTAACACGTGAATGTCTATTTGTTAAAGATTTTTAATGTTAAGAGGCCCGGAAATATTGTCGCTAAAAGGAAAAACATAAACGAAATAAATAAAAAACTTTTGAAATTTTGAAGGCCCTATTGAAATAAAAATTTATTTAAAATAAAAATAAATATTCAATTCAATTTATACGCATAAAACGTGACATTCAGATAAAATAAAATAAAACGTGACTATAATTTAAGTCACTAATTTTGTATAGGGTCTGGAGACAATTGAATGGAATGTGGCTTTGATAAAATCTCGTTTAGGTTGATATTGTTTAGGAGCTTTGGAAACGATTCGATTGACGATTTTTGTAATTCTGTTGGAAGTTTTCTATAAATGTTTGGGATGTCTATAAAGAATGAGTTTTTTCGAATGGTGCTTGAACAAAAGGGTATAAATAAGTTATGCGGATTACCTCTAGTAGTGGTAGGGAGAATGCTATATGTATTTTCATGTTTTAATTTAATTTTACCTAAAATAATATTATGGAAGAGGATAAGATTTGATTTTAGACGTCTATGCGATAGAGATTCAAGTTTAAAAAGGTCAAGGAGTTCTTTATAATTAGGTAAAGTTGGACTGTTATTGTGTTTCGTATTTTTTTAAATATGTATTTTTTTAAATCTAAATAAAATTTTAATTTGTGAAAATAATATTTAAATTTTGAATTAACCTCCCCCTGCGCATTACCAAGAATTTTAAAATCTGGCATTGACTATAAATATTTAAAAAATTATTTAAAAATATTTTAGTTGGTAATTGAGGGAAAATAAACTTTTGATAAAATTTTTTTTGATTTCAAACAAAAACAATTGTATTTATATTTTGTTAAAATTCTCTAAAACATGTTTAGGTGTAGACAGAGTAGATATTTCTCTCCTTCAACTAGTACATAAGGTTTTTCATCGGCGGGAGAGAACAGCATCTTCAGTAGACCGGACTGAATTGTTGTTATCCATTACACTACGCCACCTACTGCACAACATTAGGAATTAAATAGCTACATATATGTTTTACAACAGGAAGTGGATGGACTCCATCATGAATAAATAAATTACCTTACATGCTTAAATAATTACTCTGGGTAATTTTTGTTTCAACCTCTCATTGGAGGGGGTAATTATTTGAGAGAGAGAGTAATTAATATAGCATTTACTGCACTGATTTATTTTATACTATCTTGTTCTTTCTATTATATCTCGAATATTCTCTTTTAAATAAATTTAAATAAAAGGCTGTAGTGTACCGGTGGTAAAAGTTCGGGACGTGACATATGTCATTCGATTCGTCTCAACGAGCTGAGTCGAAACGTACCACTCCCTACTTCAGGAAATGATTCTGGACCGAGTTATAGGTCTCCAAAAATTGAAAAACCATAGAGGGGAAAAATCAACAAAATCCGACTTGATTTGACAGAGTTATGACCGCCTGATTTTACCCCCCTTCCACAAGGTTTTCGCGGAAAAATTTTCCGCTGCGGAGGAAGCCTTACTACCTGTAAATCAGGGGTGTACCGAAACAAATTTTAAAAAACGACGCGCGAAATGCGAAAGTTCAAAAAAAGTGAAAATCCGCGAAAGGCGAAACTGGCACACCCCTGCTTTAAATCCCCCAATATCCTTCGAACCGTCCAAATCCACCGACACCCCCCTCAACCACTCTTGCTCCTTTGATATCACGCCAAATCCATAAAAAATTAATAATTCTAGGTTCGGGTTTCAGGTCGAAAAAAGTCCCTCGATATTTGTATCACCCTGATATTCCCAATAAACCATCCCGACATTTGTGTATTAATAGTTTCTGATTTTTGACCTTTATCTGCTCAATATAGAACTTTACAGATTCCCAAAAAAAAACTTTATAAAATAAGAAAAGAAAATAATAAAATAAATAATAAATAGGTACTTCGAAAATGTAATTAAAAAATACAGTTTTTCTGAGTTACTTTTATGAAAAAAATTTGTTAATGCAAAAAATAAAAAGAAAATATTTTAAAACGAATAGAACAAATGAATGAAAATAAAAAGTTAACAAAAAATGTGAGAAATAATTTAAAATAAATTGAACTGGTTAATTTAAAAAATGTATATAGGTACTTTGTGGATATCTCCCACCATTTTCCTTTGTGCCAAACTTGATCGGTTATAACTTTTTTATGATTGACCCAATCCAAATGAATCTCATCTCATTCAAAAGCTAAGCACTCTTTTACCCAAATGAATTGATCAAGTCTGATAATTAATAAAAAAAAGTTACAAGTTGATAATAGCGGAAAACAACGATTTCTTGAACTTATTGACTTGTAATTTTTTATTGCGTGATCAGACTTGATCCATCCAGTATATAAATTTAATAAAATGAAGGAAAAGTATTTTTGTAGTACATACCGGAAATGCTGAAATAATGTCCCTCTCTCAAATAATTAAATACCTCCCTTCTAATCACCACCTCCAACGAATGTTGAAACAATAATTACTCGGGGTAATTATTTTAGCAAATACGGTATATCTGTTTACTGGGTTTTTTCTATTTTAAAATAAAAATTGCGAGACAATACTACCGTATTTCTTCTAATAGTGCGACTCCCTCTATTAGACCGACCCCTTGTAATAAACCGCCCCCCTAGAGGAAGGTTGAAAAATAAACCGACCGGTCGCACTATTAGAAGAAATACAGTATTTTTGTTGAAACCTTTCCTATAACTAGAATTTGGAGTTTTTTAAACCACCCAAAAAATAGAAAAATTTAAAGCTTTTTTGTTGTTTTAATTCTTATCCATATCTGTATACAATCAACAGATAGTACAGATCTGACCATCAGTTGAATATTCACTTTCATTTTGATTATTGAAGTCTGGAGTTACCGATAATACAGGCGGCCCAACACTCCCTAAAATAAGTAAATTATAAATTACTATTTTCATTTTTCTAAATATTTTAAATTAGAATAATAAATATTTTGATTAATAATTTTAATATTTATTTTTAAATATATATTCTAAATCATAAAATCAAAAAAAATCTATCAAAAAATCGACTTTAAAAAAAAATCATTTTCTATTAAAATATTTCTGAGGCAATTTTTTATTTAGCAATTACCTATCCTCCTCCTCCTCTATTATAAAACCTCTAAGTTTTTAATTATAAAGTCAAAATAACATTAATATTAACAACTTTAATATATTTTATTAAGGATTATTTTCACTGTTTTTTAAAAATATATAATTTGAATTTTTTAAATAAACTTGGCCTTCTGTCTTTTATTTCGAATATTTAAAATTGCCGGAATAATTACCTGTATTTGTTTCTGGAAAATGTGTGATTTCATGTGGTTGTGGTTGTATTGGAACAGAGTTTGGAGGAAAACTAGAAGAATTATAAGTGTATGGATGCGGCCATCCATAATTAGGCATTCCACCAAAATTTCCATATTCATTTCCACTTCCTGCCATTGTTCTTTCGTGATAAGGTAAATGATTTTCACCGTCGACAGAATTATGATGAGAATTTGGATAACCATATTCAAATCCATGTCCAAAAGGTACAGGAGGGACTAAAAAATTGCCTTAATCTAAATTAAATAATTTAAATATGAATACTTTGATTGTCGTTAGAACTTCCTTGAGAAATTGGACTAACATTTCCAACTGTAGAGTTTACATTTCCTATTCTTTTGGATTTTGGAACTTTTTTTGGTGTTATCGAAAGATTTTTAAATTCTGAATTATTATCGCTATCATCGGTATTAGTTCCATAAGAAGAACTTGAACTTCCTTCATTAGCAGCTTTTCTTTGCAATTCTGCATTATGCTCCCTAAGTTTTCCAATCAACTCTTTAATGCGTGGATCATCTTCAGAATAACCAAACGAAGGACTTTAAAAAATAAATTTATTTTAGAAAAGAAATAAATTCGAGAATAAATTTTAAGTTTAAATAAATTACCGGTTAATATCAGAATGTTGTGGTATATCTTTTCCATGTTTGAATGTATCATTGAAAAAATCGAATACATATAATTTATCAAAATTAATATTTTCAATCTTCCATTCATTTTCCTTTAATGCAAAGGGAAAATGTTTAAATTTTTTAAATTAAAAAAAATATTATTTTGAATTAAAAACTATTTTTAAACTTTTTATAAAAACAAAAATTAAAAATTTTTCGCTTTTTTGTTAATTTATTATCAGTGTTGTGTATAACTTCGAAAGCTAGCTTTTAGAAAATCTTTCACATCTAACAGGAGCCAAAATGGTGTACGGAATTTTCGTCTCTGGAAAATTCGTCTCCAAGGTTTTTCGGAACTTTCGTCTCCAACATTTTTGGAATTTTCGTCTCCAGCGGAATATTCGTCTCCAAGGAAAAAAATGGAATATTCGTCTCCGCAATTTTCGTCTCCGCTAGGAATTTTCGTCTCCAGTCCCCGTTGACGGAACAACACCCCCGTTGACGGGGCAACTTCCCCCGTTGACGGAACAACTTCCCCCGTTGAAGAACCAACGCCCCCGTTGACGGAACAACTTCCCCCGTTGACGGGGCAACTTCCCCCGTTGACGGAACAACTTCCCCCGTTGAAGAACCAACGCCCCCGTTGACGGAACAACTTCCCCCGTTGAAGAACCAACACCCCCGTTGACGGGGCAACTTCCCCCGTTGAAGAACCAACGCCCCCGTTGACGGGGCAACTTCCCCCGTTGAAGAACCAACACCCCCGTTGACGGAACAACTTCCCCCGTTGAAGAACCAACACCCCCGTTGACGGGGCAACTTCCCCCGTTGAAGAACCAACGCCCCCGTTGACGGGGCAACTTCCCCCGTTGAAGAACCAACGCCCCCGTTGACGGAACAACTTCCCCCGTTGAAGAACCAACACCCCCGTTGACGGGGCAACTTCCCCCGTTGAAGAACCAACGCCCCCGTTGACGGGGCAACTTCCCCCGTTGAAGAACCAACACCCCCGTTGACGGAACAACTTCCCCCGTTGAAGAACCAACACCCCCGTTGACGGAACAACATCCACCGTTGACAAGCTGGAGACGAAAATTCCTAGCGGAGACGAAAATTGCGGAGACGAATATTCCGTTTTTTTCCTTGGAGACGAATATTCCGCTGGAGACGAAAATTCCGAAAATGTTGGAGACGAAAGTTCCGAAAAACCTTGGAGACGAATTTTCCAGAGACGAAAATTCCGGCACTCGCCAAAATTAGAAAAGATTCGGGTCCGGGCTCTTAAAATGTTAAAAGCTTTGATTAAATTTACCGCATGATTCCCTTCTTCTAACAAAGTTATTTTTATTTTTAATTCATTTATGTCATCTTTATGAAATAATGTAAACCTTGTAACTACTTTACTCTTTAATGATGTCTAAAAATTAAATTTTTCTTTAAATTAATTTTGAATAATTTTTTTGTATTAAACCCTCCTTTCAAATAATTATTATAAAATTAATTAATTACTTGTTTTCTAATTTGTGTACATTCAGAGCATTCAACCTCAATATTCCATTCAAAGTTAATTGGTAAAACTTTCACAAAAAAATGTGTTTTCAAGCATCTAACATTTAAAATAAAATGTTGAAGAAGACAAAAGAAAATAAAATAATAATTTTGTTTCATTTTGAAAAAAATTAAATGTTTCTTTTTAAAAATTATTAAATAAATATTATATTTAAAAATTAGTAAATATTTTAAAGAATTTCCCGTTTTTTGAAAAAAGTTTTTCCCTTTCTTTCAAAATTTTTTTCGAAAATTCCATGATTAAATAGTTTAATTTATGTAGAATATTTAATATTCTTTTACCAAATTAAATAAATTTGTATATTAAAATAGAGATTTCCAGCCTGTTGTCACCCACAGATTGGATAAATTGCCTGGGTTTCGGCATCTTTGTACATGCAATGTAGGAGAAGGATTGAGGCTGGAACAGACAACGGGTATCAGTGACTAGCCCCGCTAGCATAATCCAACTAGACTGATGCTTTCACAGGCTTTTACCTATCGCGAGAGCACTACACAACAGGACGGCTCCAAAATTTGAGCATAAAAAGTCAAGCAATATGTTTATTCTAAAGCTCTTAATAAATAAAATTTAGATTTTTAAGTAAATTAACTTTGAGTATTTTTCTTTCAATTTAGAAAAAAGGGATTTTCTTAGCTATATAAAAAAATCCTTTTAAGATGCTTTTTAATTTAGTTAAGAAATTTTAATTAAACAATTTTTTTATAATATATTTAAATTTTAAGTTTTTAATTCTGACATTTTATTTTATTTCGCTTCAATTAAAAATAAAAATTCATTTTATTGGGAGGAGGGTTAGTTATATTGTAGATAGATTTTTTAATAAATGAAAAGAATTAATAGGTAATTAAGCAGCTGCTTTATATCCCTCCTTATCCCGTGCTATCCCCTCCCCTCCCCTCCTCTCCCACCTCCTCTCCCCTCCCCTCCCCTCCCCTCCCCTCCCCCCTCCCCTCCTCTCCCACCTCCTCTCCCCCTGCAATGCGCAGCTGAAAATTTCGAAATTTGGCATTGACTATATATAAATGTTTGTTTTTATTTAAAAAGTTTGGAGAGGATGTTGTTGATATTTGAGGGAATTTAACTTTTAATGATCAAATAAAGAAATTTTTTGTTTTGAAATATAGAAATGTTTTTCTTCTTTAAAAAATAGTAGTTTATTTTATGTAAAAACTTTATATTTTATTAAGATTTTCTAAAACATTATTTTAAATTTAAAGTTGTAGAGATATTACATAGTAACATGTTCAAATAAATTTAATTTCCTACTTTTTTTCTTTCTATCTCTAATATTCTCTCTTAAATAAATTTAAATAAAAATCTCTCTAACATATTGGAAATTAGTCAATCAAGAATTAATTGATTGAAAATTTTTATTAAAAATTATAGCGTGATAGTTAACACATGAATGTCTATTTGTTAAAGATTTTTAATGTTAAGAGGCCCGGAAATATTGTCGCTAAAAGGAAAAACATAAACAAAATAAATAAAAAAACTTTTGAAATTTTGAAGGCCCTATTGAAATAAAAATTTATTTAAAATAAATATAAAATATTTTTTATTAAAAAATAAAATTTTAATTTGTGAAAATATTTAATATTTATTCAAATTTTGAATTTTTAAAGAAAAAAACGCAAATTAAATTTATTTAAAATTTAATTAAATAATTATTTAATTTTGTATTTTTTCATTTATTTTCTAAAAAATAAATAATTTTTATAAAATTAAAAAATATTTTTTAAATTATTCTGTACATAATCCACACGATTTTGGACAATTCTCTGTCATCCAATTTCGAGCTCCTTGATTCCAACCTGTGCATAGATTTTGGACAGCCCAGGCGCCACAATAAACATTCGAGTCAGCACAGGATTCTTTTTTAATAAAAAAATATTTTCTAATAAAAAATTTGTTTTTAATATTCTTTAAATAAAAATTAATTTTTAGGAATAATTTATTTGGTAACTTAGGGTTGCAGGCCCGATCCGGCCCGGTCCGAAAGATCGAGTCGCAACTCGAATTTTGGCCCGAAAAAGACTTTGGCCCGAAAAACTCGATAAAAATGAGGCCCGAAAAAAATGACTTAAACGACGGCCCGACACAAAAACCCCAACCCTATTCAGAAATATGTACATATGTAAATCCATCCTTTTCGAAAAATTTCAAGTTTAATGTTTATATTCTTTTTGCTATTTCGGAAATCATCTAAAATATTGTTAGCGGTTTCGGATATTCAGAGCCGAAGAAATTCCGGATATTTCCCATAATCTAGCAATCCTATTCTGGAAAATAATAGAGAATAGGAGGAGGAGAAACAATTACCATATTTCTTTAAATATTTAGATATGTATGTATAATTCACCAGGAGCACAATACATTCGGTGTAGTTCAGCAATATCCGAAGCAGTCAGTCCATTTCTCTGTCCCATTAAAGGATCATTTCTTGCTGGATTTATCTGTTTTTATTTCAATTAAATTTAAAAATAATTGAAAAACACACTTTAGCTGTCATTGTTTTCCTCTGAAAATTTCGTGTTCCAGAAGTACTTGAATAATGCATAATTGAGGCATAGTCGTATTTAATTCATAAAAGAGAATATTTTTTAAATAAATTATTTGAATTTTGGATATTTAGTATTTTTGTTTTTTAATGTTTAAATTAAATCAAAGTAATTCTCTATGTTTATTTCAAAAGAAATTATTTTTTTATTTAAAATAATAAAATTTTATTATTTAATTCATTTACCATAACTCGTATATTTAGTTTTGTCAACAATAGCAAATTCTGCATAATTTTTTGGATCCAAATTATTATAGTCTATATTAATATAACGATCACGATCTTTTAAAATAAATAAATATATTTATTTTTATCTCAATTACCAATCCTCATTTGTTCGTGTTGTAGTCCGAGAGCATGAAGTGTTTCGTGTATAGCAACTCCTATTGAATTTGAACAAGAAAAAGTTAGGTAGACTGCATTGACAGGATCTTGACGGCCAACAGATCCTTGGCCACAACTTGGAAAATTTTTAAGAATTTTTTTTTAATTTTTATATTAATTATTATTATTTTTAAGTAGAGATTGGATCTAGACAATATTTTATTTAAAGATTACCATTTTCGAGATATCAAACTTAAATTTCGATAAAGCCTTAACTTAATAATAATTGGGAGAATTTACTCCTGTTAGTGAATTAAAAAGCGAGTTCATATCACAACTTTTTAAAAATCCGCATTTTTAGCTCAAAGCCCCGATTAGAAAAAAATTCTTAAAATTAATTACGTTCCAGTAACTCCTGCTTTAATATAAATTATTCTCGAGTCCAATGCTTGTGTATATTCAATCTCTTCAAAACTCAAACAGGGAACTTTTGATTGAATTTCATTTATTGCTGAACGAATTGTTTCTTTATCTACTTCCACTAAGAGAGAAAATATTTATAAGAATATATTTAATTAAAAATACAAGTAATTGTTGGGTGAAAAGTATATTTTATCGGCTCATCTCTAGGCCAACGTAATGCTGGCACTCCTTCGAAAAATACAGAATTTCCAGCTCTTTTGTGACGATGTGATGCTGCCTCCTGATATTTTAAATGTTAAATTAATTAGGTTAATTCTCCCAAAAAACAGTAAAAAATTGGGTGGGGTTTAAGCTCTTCGATGAAAATTTGTTTTACATACAGTTGTACGATGCTGGGCAAGTACTAGAGGTAACGAGATTTAATTGCTTAAGAGCATATAATGTATAAACTCTCGAATTCCTTCTCCCACCTAACTACCTGTATTTGATTTTCTATTTGAAATATCATAGAATTTGATTGATGTTCAGAAAGCAAAATATCCTCTTGATATACTCCATTATTTGAAGAGGTCAACTAAATTTTAAAATAATTTTATTTTTTATTTTTGATTTTTACAAATTTATCAAGTCCACCAAGCTTTACCAATCCTTCTTTTACTTGAAATGAACGAGATAGCCTTAATTCTACTTCAAAATCAATTTCTTCCAAAGGTTTATGAGGACTTAAAAATTAATAGTTTTTAGAGGATTTTTAAAAATTATTTTTTTCTAACTTCAATCCTCTTGCAATATAAACTTCTTGTTCTGCAATATTAGCTCTTTGATTAATTGCTTCTGGTTTTTGTGTCATACAATCCCCAGTCTGAGCACATATTCCCTAATTTTTGTTTAATTAATTTAAATATTAATTTTAAAAACCATTATTGTTTGTTGAATACTATTTGGATTTTGAATATTTTCTGTGACTTTAATTTCTTTTTTTAATTCTTCTGGGACTAAAATAGAAATTTTTAGATATTTTTTTTGTTTTTTAAAAAACAGACCTCCAAGTAAAGGATTTTTCTCAATTTTGTAGGGATGTGGAACTGGAGGCAATTTAAAATTTACAATTTGGGGAAATTCGTCGCTATCATCATCGACTGTGAATGGATTTGAGGGTAATGAACCTTTGGGGAATATCCATTCTGGATGGGCTCTAAATAAAAATTAAAAGGAAAAAAATATTTTTAAAGGTATTTATTTAATTACAATTTGGAATTGGAATGAAGTGAGACAAGATCTCTAGTTTAAAAATCTAAAACCAAAATTTATTTTATATCAATCTCGATTCTCAACCACTCATTGGGTCCTTAATTAATATGTGCATTATTAGATTAGTCTCAGTTTAAGTAGAAGTGCTATATTTGGAATTATATAGCTTGACTCGGGTTCTACTATTCTGGGGACTTCTATTAGACTGATTCATTTTATTCTCCATATAAATATGGGTACAATAATAAGGGAGAGATTGGCTAGGCCAAATCTTCTCATAATGAGGAATGCTGCATTCGCTTAATCAAATAAACAATTTGCATTAAGCGAATGCAGCAAGAAGATTATATCAGAATAGGACATCGACACGAATTTTGCTATTCGTATAGCAAAATTCGGATATATCCGCGGATATCCGGATTGACCATGCCTGGTTAATACCTGCATTTAGGATGTTCTGGATGTTTATTTGTACAAAAACGCATGATTCTTCTTTGAACGTGCAGAGGAATCGGTGAATTTATATTTGGTGCATACTATAAAATATTAATTAATTTAGTATATATTTTTTAATTAAAAATTTTTTAATAATTAAATTAAAAAAATATAATTTTGGCAAACAGATGAGATCAAAAATTGAATAATAGGGAGGAGAATTTTGTATTAGGGATGCTACAAATTTAATTTAAAAATTGGAAAACAAAAATTGGAAGTATGAAACAACATCCATGCTTCTAATTAATTAATTACATAAAGTTGTGGCACAGTAGCTTGTTGTTGCTGTTGGGTCTGTTGATGATAGTAGCGCATTGGGGCTTTAAAAAATTAAATAAAATTTTCAGAAAGAAGAGAAGAATTTAAAAATATTAATTAACAATTAAATACCATGTCCATATCCAGCATTTATATTTGTTGGAAGTAAAATAGGGAAAAGTAAACTATAATATGTAATCAACATTTATTTATTAAATTAACTAAAAATATTTTAGTTAATTTAATAATTTTTTTTAGAATAATATTTTTAGAAATCCTGATTTTGTTTATTTTGGTAAGTATATACATATAATTAATATTTAGAATAAAATTCTCTTTATTTTTAATTAGAAATTGAAGATCTGAATAATTCTGATTTTAATAAATTTAATTAAATGATACACAGAATTTTGATTTTATTTAGATTTTCAATTTGGTTAAATAATAAATTAAAAATTAAAATAATCAGTTAGCTTGGGAAGGCTAACTTAATTAATTAACAATTAAATATCATTTATATTTATTTTTTAAATTTTCCAAATAAATAAGAATATTATTTAAAAATAATAATCTTAAATAATCAAAAATTAATTATTAACGACTATTAACGACCTCTAAATTTGCTTAAAAAATTAATTAAAAATATACTTTTATAATTAAATGAAAAATTGTTTAATTAATTAATTTTATTAATATTCTCCTTCTTGTTTTTCGCCGAATTTTGGTGATGTTATTTAAGTGGAACGTTTAAATAAATTTTTTAAAATAAATTTAGAATTTACAAAAATAAATAAATAAATAAATAATTTTGAAAGAATCTTCAAAATAAAATAATTTAAAATTATTTCAATTAAAGTACAAATTAATCACCTTATTATTTCAATTTCTCGTTGTAGTAGGTAATTAATAGGGGGGTGAGTGAGAAGAAATACAGTAAATACAGTATTATAAAATTCTTATTTTTTCAATATCAATTTTAATTAAATTAAACATATTTAATTGAATAATATTGTCAAATCTGATATTTAATTGTTTTTAAAGTCAAATTATTCATAAAAGTCCAAACTATCAAATAAAATATTTAAAGAGTTTTCCGACAAAAAAACTAAATCCAAACAAATTTACGCGATCCCGTCGAATCGCTACCCAAAAATTAGCGTCACATCGACGCGGTTATGTCCGAGACTTGTCGACGTGCTGGCTTTTATACTAAACACCCATACACAACAGAATAAAGAAATATTTAAAATTTATTTTATTTTTTTCAAAAGAAAATATTCGATATGTTGTAAATAAATATAAATTCTCTTTCTCCCTTTTTTAAGTAAAGAGTGTTTCTTTTTCTATTTTTCTCTAACAAAATGATAGACATTTTACTTATGTTAGTTTATTTTAAAATAATTTAAAAAAAAACATTTTTAAATTTTGAGTGAATATCCTCGAACAAAATCACGTATTTTTGTTTAATTATCTTGCAAAAATGATTGTACTTTTTTGCAGTTCGTTTAGTTGTTTGAAAAATTGAAATTACAAACATTTTATTATAAAAATTTTGAAAATAAAAAGAAGATTTACGCATTTCCAAAGGAAATGCTTCCAAAAATTAGGGTAAACCCATAAGCGTCCCCCTGCACGGAAATCTTTAGTAAAAGGCGAAAGATTTCTTCGTCCGAATACAAAGGGACCAGGGATACTCTCAGAATTATTTCTTAAACTTTTGTTGTTAATTTTGTTATTTTATTTGACGAGTTGTTCCTCTGCTTAAATTGTTTATTATTAACTATTCTCTTTCTTTCTCTTTCTTTCTTTTTTACATATACTATTTCTCTTTCTTTTCTTCTTTTCTTTTATGTTTCATTTCCTTTTTCGTTTCACCTTTATCTTGTCCAAAACAAATGAAAATTGAAATTATATTAAAAGCTAGGGTTTTTGCGGTCGGTTAACCGAACCGAAAAAAGGCTAAAAACTGAAGATAACCGAAATCGGGACGTTCGGGTTCGATTTAAAAATACACCCCCAGTGATGGAATTTTTAACTGGAGGTCGAAAATCAGTCATAACCGAAAACCGGCGTTAAGAAAAGAGTAACTTTATGTAATTCCGTTCATCGATATCCGATTTGTAAGTTCTTAATGTTAAAAAATAACTTACATAATTTCTCCCTCAGTTGATTCAAAATTATGTTATTTTCGAAAACTTTTTGTCCAGTCTAGCAGGTACCTTTTTCGACTTTTGGGAGAAATTTTTTGGAGTTTGTAAATTTTATATATGATTCTCCTCCAGATTCTGAATACAATGCAAGAGACCGCATCCTAATCGGTCGGGATTCTACTGAGTTGTGAATTTGAGAAAATTGAAAAAACATCCATTTTTTGACGATTTTTTTGCAAAAAATCTACTGCTTAATAACAAACGCTAAGGTGGACTAAAGTAGATATTTCCTCCTTCAGCTAGCTAGTGCAAAAAGTTATTCGGCGGCTGGGAGCGAAACAGCATCTTCAGTAGATCGTACTGATATGTGTGTGTGTGTGTGTGTGTGTTGCCCATTACATCAACCCGCCTATATGCTTTATAATATAATTTTTTAAATTCCAAATTAAGTCCATCAGAGCTTTTTTGTATTTCGAAAAGCAAAGAAATTAAACAGGTATAACATTTAAAACTACCAAACAAATTTACGCGTACCAAAAAGTACGCTTTCCAAAAATTAGCGTCTGCGGAAAAGACGCACTCGGAAAACGGAAAGCGGACACGTCGGAAGACGGCCGGAACACGGAAACAAATTCCCTTGCTTAATAACAAAATTTTCCTTTTCTTTTAAAAAAATTATTTTACGAGTTACATTTACTAGATAAATTCTTTTTTCCGACTCTCTCATTTTTATGTGCTTATTTAGTCTCTCTAATTATTCTTTCGCAGTCTGTTTGTAAGTGGATTACACAAGGAATGAATAAGAATGTTTGATTTTAAAGATAAAAGAAATAATTTTCATCTACAAGTATTAGATTTTATCAAAAATATTTTTTGCTAAATTTAACCAAAAAAACGATAGACTAAAATAAAATTACCATACAACCAAATATACACATCAGCTTCTAAAAAACAAAACTTTTACGCGTACCCGAAGGTACACTACCCAAAAATTAGCGTCTGCGGAACGACGCAATACGGACACTTTGCGGACATCGGACAGTTTAATGGAACACTAACATTAAATATTTAATTCTTTAAAAGAAAATATTCGATATGTTGTAGATATGAACAAATATATTTTCTTTCTCTTCTTTTAATATGAAAGCAATTTCTTTTTCTATTTTTCTCTAACAAGTTAAATAAACTACTACTCTTATTCAATGGCTATATGAAAAGTTAAAATGGGTAGACATCAACGCAACTAAGTCCCGGTTCTATAAGTTATGAAGGGATGGGCAATTCTTAATGCTCTTGGCATCAATGGATAGTGAATTAAATACGCTTAAATTAAAACACGAACTCAATATTTTTTACCATCGGTAAAAAGTTAATTTTTTCGTTAAAAGTTCTTTCTTTTGTTTTACAAAAATAAAAAAAATTTTTTTTTGAGTATTTGCTGTTAAATTAGATTTAATTATTAACTCGTACATCTCGTGTTAATTTTGTTCTGTTATTGACATATTCTCCAATATTAGAACCAGAAGAAGTGTGAGAACTGCCAGTGCTGCTATTACCGTTACTCTTAAAAAATAAATTTAATTAAAAAAATTTAATTTAAAAAATATTTGAACAAAAAAAGAAGTGTCAAATATATTTTTTATATTCAAAAATAATTTAAAAATTACAAAAATAAAGCTAGCCCCGTACGGGTCTCGATCCCGTAACCTTCAGATTAAAAGTCTGACGCTCTACCAATTGAGCTAACGAGGCCACGAGGGAAAATAAATTTTTATTTAATTTGACTGCTTAAGAGAATGAAAGGAAAATATTAAAATTAAAAACTGTTGAGTAAAATTCTTTTAAAAATTAAAAAATTCAAAATATTTTTAATAACATCAAAAAAATATACAAACAAATAAAAATAATTTTTTAAAATTTAAATTACCTTATTTCCAATAGAATAGTTGGTTGGACCGGACCGGAATTATAGTTTCGACACAAAACCCATACCATTCGATTCGTCTCGACGAGCTGAGTCGGACCGTACCACTCTTTTTTTCCGGAGATGCCTGTGACCGAGATATAGGTCCCCGAAAATCGAAAACCCATAGTTTTTCCAAACTTGCTTCAAATAAAAAAAAACCATCTCCTTATTAAATAAAAAAAAATTATTTTGAAGCAATTTTTTAAATTTATTTTTCAAACAAAATTAAATTGATTTATTTTAAAAATTTAATTTAAGTTTATTTGACGTAAAATAAGAGAAAATTATCCAAGAGCCTCGTTAGCTCAATTGGTAGAGCGTCAGACTTTTAATCTGAAGGTTACGGGATCGAGACCCGTACGGGGCTAGCTTTATTTTTATAATTTTTAAATTATTTTTGAATAATAAAAAATATTTTGACACTGTTTTTCGATTCTAAAATATTTTTTTAAACAATCGAAAATATTTGTGAATGCCTCAATTTTTCTGTTAATTCTTCAATTTACTTTGGTTCCGTGACTTTTGCGCCGAGAACATTTGCGCCGCGACACTTGCGCCGCGACTTTTGCGCCGCGACTTTTGCGCCGGGGAACTTTTGCGCCGCGACTTTTGCGCCGGGCGACTTTTGCGCCGCCACTATCATTAAAAATATATCAATAACTACAGCCGGACCTCACTTTAGTAGGGTTGTCGGATAGTTGGAAATCTTCGAATATCCGGATCCGGTATCCGAACCGAAATTTTCGGATATCCGGCATTTTTCGGATCCGGATTTTTTAAAATAATGGCGGCGCAAATGTCGCGGCGCATAAGTCGCCCGGCGCAAAAGTCGCAGCGCAAGAGTCGCGGCGCAAAAGTCACCCGGCGCAAAAGTCGCGGCGCATAAGTCGCGGCGCAAATGTTCTCGGCGCAAAAGTCGTGATACCTTTACTTTTATGCGCGCATCAAAAGACACGCTTCCCAAAAATTAATTTTAAGCGCATTCAGGAAAAATATAACCCCGCTAGAAGGGGTTATTTATAAAACTTTCATTATTGCTACTAGATATATTTATTTTATATGTTACAGACATTAAACAAATAATTCTCTTTCTCTCTATTCTTTTTTAAATTCTCGTCGTCCATCTGTTATGTAATTTCTAAAAAATAGGTCTATCCGAGAAAAAACAAAAACATTTTTTTATCAATTTCAAATTATTTAAATCAATTTTTCTCAATAAATAATTAAATATTTTATTTAAAATTAAGTCAAAATTAAGCAGAAAATCAAAACAAAAAAGTTAAAATATAATAATAATTGTCACTAAAGGATTGAAAATTAAACTTTTTCTAAAAATATTTTTTTTAATAAAGAAATGAGCTTAGGAATTATTTTAAAAAATATATATTTTTATATTTAGTAAAAATTTAAAAAACAGAAAATGACAAATAAACAGAAAAATTGCGCAGAGAAAAAATTAAGCGAAAATAATCGAAAATTAAATTGGATTTTTTGGTTGGTTAATAAAAATTTTAATTTAATTTTTGGATTAAAATCACAAAAAATTTGTGTATTTATATTTTTTGAGAAAAAAATATTTCTCCATTTTTATGAAAATAATTATTTAAATATTGAGCAAAAAAACTAAAACAGATTCCCACAAAAAACATTAAAATTTAATGAATTTTAAGGGGTAAAAAAAGGAAAGAAAATTTGTATTTATTTAAATGTAAGTCGTTATATATATATATAAATATTGCATCATTAACGTGATGTCGAAGCTCCATACCATTTGCAGTCCTAAAAATATATTTATATTTTAATCTTCAAAAAATCCCCCCCCCCTCCCCGCTTTTAGAGAACTGAAAACTTTCTGTCGGGCCTTCCATATCCAACTTAATTAATTATTCCTTCTTTAGATATTTTTAGACTTGATAGCAATAAGATTTAAAAATAAGAAACTCGAGAAAATGCCTCGAATGTAGACTAGAAATCACTAACCCAATTTATTTGTATAAATTTTTTGTATTTTTGTCTAAAATTTACCAAATAACTAGTAGGAACAAAGCCCTCCGCATTAGAAATTCTATGTCGAACTCTAGTCCATCCATCACCCATATCCCTCTCAAGCAATAATAATTCATCTCCTTCATTCATTGTTATGATTGTGCCGCCTGCTTCATCTGGGGTTGCATCGTAGTGATAACTTTAATGGATGGTTGATATTTGTATTTTAATTTTAAAAAAAATACCGAGCTAAAGCAGTCCCCAAAACCATATCAGAATGTTGTACTCCTCCATCTGTTCCATCAATCCCTCCTACAGGTCCATCACATTCCTCGTAAAAATCACCACCGCTAGCATCAGCTATATTGTTTTTGATATTTGTGGAAGAAGTTACGGGAGTTAAAGCAGCAGAGCTTGAGGCTAAAAAGAGAGTGAGGGTTTGGGGTAATTTAATATAGAAATTTTATTTTTACAAAATCCGCTAGTGCTTATAGAGCTACTAGTTTGTTGAATTGTATTTTGTTGAGAAACTGAAGGAATAATTTGTACTGGAGATGGTTGTGGGGGCGGCAAAAGACGAGTGCCGCCACCGTTAGTTGCTGAATGTCCAACAATAGAAGTAGTTACTCCTCCTTAATGAGAGGAAATGTTTTGACAAAGTTTGAAAAAAAATTTATATTTTTGTACCATGAAGAGAGGAACCAGCTCCATCTGCTGAAGAAATAGAGGAAGCCTCAGAATAAGAACCACGTTCACCGACATTATGATGATTATTTCCATTTAAGCCATTCGAACGAGAAACTGAAAAGAAAATAAATTTGGAAAATATTAAAGGATTTAAAAGCTCGCTTTCAAAAAAATATTTAGAATTATTCACCATTATTATTTCCAATTCCCCCTCCACCACCACTACATGCACTTCCACGAGGAGATGAATTTGGAGAGGAGCTAATAGTTGAATTTGTTGTTGTATTAAGATGAGCACATCCACCACCGCCTAATGGTTGGTTTAATTCACTTTGTGCATCCGAAAGAAGATTCTGAAGAATTAATTAAAAATATTTTTTAACTATTTTTAAAGATTTAAACAATTTCATTTTCAAATTTTCCTTTCATTCTCTTAACCAGTCAAATTAAGGAAAAATTTATTTTCTGCCGTGGCCTCGTTAGCTCAATTGGTAGAGCGTCAGACTTTTAATCTGAAGGTTACGGGATCGAGACCCGTACGGGGCTAGCTTTATTTTTGTAATTTCTAAATTATTTTTGAATATAAAAAATATATTTAAATATTTATTTTTCGGTTCTCAATTATTTTTAAATACAAAAAGTCTCTTTAAATCCCAAGGGAGTTAAATATTTTAATTAATCTGAATTTACCTTAAATCTTCTAATTTGTTCACTTAAAGCATCAATTTCACATTTGTTATGTTCAATTTGTTTTTCAACAATTTGAGGATCACCCCAAGATCCTCCATTGTTTGAGGATCCTCCATTGCTGTAGACAGATAATAGACGTTCTAATCCTTCCTTTAAATGAAATAAAAAAATTTTTAATTTTACATAAATTAAAATTAAAAAGGCTAGCCCAGTTTAAAAATCCGAATGACTTTTAAGCATCCTAGCAACCTTTCCATACGTCCAACGTCCAAACAAAGTTTTATGAGTCCAATCAATTGCAGTAACTACACTATTCTGCGTTTTAGACTAAAAGATCAGTATTATGAAGGGCTCTATCTACGATAGACCCAATTAATTTTGGGAAAAGAGAGTATGGTTCACCTTCATAATACTGGACCTTTTGTCTAAAACGCAGACCGGGTACTTATCGCCAAAGATTGAACGCTAAAAAATTTGTTTAGACGTATAAAGGTGGTTTGGACGCTTCAACAGGGCAAGAGCCATTAAAAATTAAGTAAAAACCTTAGAATTTTCTTTAATACTCAATTCATTAGTTAATTCTTCAAGTTTCTTTTGAATACGACGGCAGCGTTGCTGAGGAGGTAAACTGCCATATTCCCCAATGTTAGAGCCAGAAGAAGTGTGAGAACTGCCGGTGCTGGTATTGCCGTTACTCTTAAAAAAATTAATTAAAAAAATATTTGAACAAAAAAAGAAGTGTCAAATATATTTTTTATATTCAAAAATAATTTAAAAATTATAAAAACAAAGCTAGCCCCGTACGGGTCTCGATCCCGTAACCTTCAGATTAAAAGTCTGACGCTCTACCAATTGAGCTAACGAGGCCACGAAATAAAATAAATTTTTATTTAATTTGACTGCTTAAGAGAAGGAATGGAAGATAGTCAAACAAGTTAACTAGAATATTTTGAAAACAAATTTTAAAAAAGTAAAAAATATTTATTGAAAATAAATAAATAAAAATTTAAAAAAATTTTAAATAAAAATTATTTTAAAATTTTAAAAATAATTTTAAAAAATTTAAATTACCTTATTTCCAATAGAATTGTTAAAAAGTTTCAAAGAATGTTTTCGAGGAATTCCCTTTCCGTTGACATTTTTCCCTCCAATTCGTCTTATCGTAGAACTGTCAAAAGATGTGTTATCATCTTCACTTAATTTAGCTGGATCCCCTTAAAAAATAAAAAAAATTATTTTGAAGCAATTTTTTAAATTTAATTTTTTGAATCGAATTAATTTATTAAAAAAATTAAATTGATTTATTTTTAAAATTTAATTTAAGTTTATTTGACGTAAAATAAGAGAAAATTATCCAAGAGCCTCGTTAGCTCAATTGGTAGAGCGTCAGACTTTTAATCTGAAGGTTACGGGATCGAGACCCGTACGGGGCTAGCTTTATTTTTATAATTTTTAAATTATTTTTGAATAATAAAAAATATTTTGACACTGTTTTTCGATTCTAAAATATTTTTTTAAACAATCGAAAATATTTTTAATTTTATTTAAATAAATTTTTAATAAAAAAATTTCTAACAAAAAAATTAATTACCAAAGTCTTCAAATTCAAAGTCAGCAGGATGTGTATAACCAGTCTTTGTTTGTTCAACAACCAATAAAGTATCATGTTCTGGATTGACTGTTTTAATTGCATTATTCATATCTTCATAACACCTAAAAATATTTTTAAAATAAAAATATTTTTTTGTGTTATCTCAAATATATTATTCAAATCAAACCACTCCGATTAACAACCACTCCTATGAGCTCAATTCGGTTCGAGGGGTAAATACATATTAGAGAGGGTATTTTAAAAACAAATCGAAAAACTGTTGAGAATTTAAATAAAAATTAAATTAAAAATTAAATTACCAAATTACAATTTTAAAAAAGTTTTTCTTAAATATTTAATTAATTTAAAAAAAAACCTTTGTTTAATATGTAAAACATCAGTTTCTGCCTTAACACTTTCCAACATAATCTCTCTAGTAAAATTAATTCTTTCAATTTCAAGTTGTCTCATTTCTTCTAATAATCGAGGCAATAAAATATTATAAAAATCACTCTTTGCTTGATTTGTGGCAGCTAATTGGGATGCGTAATTCTGAAAAAAATATAAAAAATAATTTTTCAAATGATTTTTTTGCAAAGTCAAAATTAAAAAAAAATTCTATAATTGACTTTTGAGTATTTTTGGGGTAAATTTAACAATAAATTTTTGAATTTTATAACAAAATTTAAAGAAAAACCTGTTTTCCCTGTTCACAAATTGTACTTTTATTGTTTGCTGCCAACTGAGCCTTGTCTACTTCATGGCGAGATAAATAACGATTTTCGAATGCTCTTTTGTGTTTAATATGGGCATTTTGGGCTTCTATATGTGCTTTTCTTTAATTAAAATAAATAAAAATATTAAAGAATGTTCAAAAATAAATTAAAAATAAAGAAGATTTTTACACTAATTTCTTTACTTTTCCATAATTTAATTTGTTAACCTCCTTTTAAATAAAAAAGTTGAACTTTTTTTTTCATAATAAAAAAAAATTTAAAAAATTGTAGACTCAGAGTTGGATTGTTACTACTTAGCACGGAAATATTTTCTTTAATTATTTTAAGCCTATTTTCATCATTGTCTACTCAGCAACTCCCAACAAGTATCAAACTTCACTCTAAATCAGTTAACACCCAAGCCACAACCAACTTAACCAAACTATTCTCAACAAACTTTTCCAATTAATTCCCTATATTTATTCAAAATTTACTCGTAATTTTTCTTCTGTTTTTGCAATTCATCAACTTTAGCATTATAATCCTTTTCCATTAATTCAAAATTTTGTGAATGCTTTTTACGAACTGTTCGAAATTGACGACATTTATCGTTAATTTTTGGAAGAAGAACATCACGTAAACATTCAACAACAAGCTAAAAATTTTTTAAATTTTAATTATAGAAAATTGTTTACTTCGTGTTGGGAGGCAAGAGATTCTAATTCTCCCAAAACAGCATGGAATGCACTCGATGAAGTAAATTCGTCATCAGAAGCCTTTTTACCTCGTGATTTTTTTGATAAATTTCTAAAAAAAATTTTTTTAAAATATTAACTTAAATAAATGTGATTGGTAATTGTATGTATCTATTACATTAATTTACATCTTATTTTTTTTAATTTTGATTTTATAGTGAAGATAAAAATTCAATTTTCCAAAATTAAAAATTCCAAAAAAACAAACTTCAATTTATTAGCATATTCCTCTTCAATTTGAGCTCGTTCTTTAATAAACAAGCCGAAACTATCGAGAAAGTCAATTCCCTTTGCTGTGTGTTTTGAAACTAGGGTTGTTTTGTCCTTTAAATATTTAAACATTTAATTTAATTTTTTTTTATTTTTTAAATATTTTAAATTATTGTTAAAAAAAATATGTTAGAAAAAAAAAGGTGTTAGAAAAAATATCCTTTAAAATAGGTATGTTGTCGGTTCAGAAACCTAACTTAACAGAACAACCAAGTGGTTTTCGGCTCGGTTCTACAGTTCGGAGGATATCCGAGGATTAACAAAAAGCAGACAACCCTGCTCACAAATTAATATTTTTAATAGAAATTCCTTGATTTGTAAATTAAAAATAACGATAATGTGTGTCTAGTATAATATATGTATATCACCAAAAAATTAAACTTTAAATTTAACAAAATATATAGATTTTTAAAGTTTTCCAAATAAAATTTTTTTAAATTTTTTCAATAACCACCCAATAACAGCCTGTAGAAGATATCACCTCCAACTTCTTCCTTCCCTTTCTCTTACATCCTTTCTTTTTCCCTATTAACAAAAAATCATCACTTCCAGGTCTAATATTCTCTCCACATTTTTCATTAACAAATCCATTATTAGAATTATTTCCACTAAAAAGTGCATAAATTGCCGAAGCTGAACTACTTAATTCTGCTGAAAGTGTTCCCCCACTTTTACTCAATTTAAGTGCTGCTCTTTGTGCCAATTTTTGTGCTCTTCTTCCAAGGGTAGATTTTCCCGTTGTTTCATAAATAAATTCATTTCCCAAAGAAAAAGCTCCAATAGAAGCCCCGCTATTGCTTTTTAAAGTTCCAAAAGAATTTTGATCATTTTTATTATTCGTCAAGTTGGAAACGTTCATTTGATTATTATCATTAACTAAACATGTTTGTAAACCTTCTTGTCTAATTTTTACATTTTCTTCTTCACAAATTTCATTATTTTTATTCTCTATTCCATTATTATTTTTTAATTTTTTCTTTCTATTTCGAGCAGCTGCAGCTGCCCCAAAACCTGCAGTGGCGTAAATACGGCCCTCACGTGTTTTTCCAGCATCAGAACAACCATAGGAACTAATTGTTGCGGTAGAAGAGAATGTCATCTATTAAGGGGAGAGGATTTTGCAAGTTAGAGGGGGAAAGGATAAAAAGTTGTATCCGCTTTATTTGTGAAAAATTGTGTGAATATATTTTAAAAATTCCAATAAAAGTGACAGCCCCTTAAATCGGTCGATTAATTTAAAAATCTAAGGGAAAAATTACTAATTTTTTAAGAAAAAAATATTCGAAAAATTACTACAACATTTCTATTTAAGAAACCAGATTGGAAAAAAAGAATTTGATAAACTAATTTAAAGAGAGAGCAACATTCTTTGAATGATAAATTAAACAAATTAAAGTATATTTTTTGCATAATTTTTATTTTAAGGAATTTAATAACTTTAAAGGAATTTGTAAAGCAAAAAAACATTAAATTGATTTTCCATTTATTTTTAATAAAAAATAATTTAAAAAAATCCTTAAACTATAATCGATCAAAAAATAATTTAAAGGCGGATACAACTCTTCAAAATTTTAATACAAAATTCAACACCTGATTGGAATCTGATATAGCCCCAACTAAGGAAAGACGACGTTGTTGTTGTAAAACACAATTTGAAGAATGTCTTTTCCCTTTATCATTCAAATTATTTTGACTTTCACGAAAACGAGCACGTAAATCTGCTGTTACAAGCGCTGCTCCTAAAGCCTTCACAGAAGCAGAAGATTCTAATTGATGAGGAGAGGGAGGGGAACTTTTAAATAAATTTTTGTTGTTATTAGTTAATTCTTTTTTAAATTCTTTATCTTCCTTTTGTTCAACAACAGGAAAATAACTTGTACAATTTTTAGTATTTTTAGTACAATTACTTCCCAACTTTTCTGCAATTTCAAAACAAGTAGGCTTTCCCATTTTTAACAATTTGTTATTAATTGAAACGTCTTTTCCAGTTGAAACCTCATTTCCGTAACAAGATTCTCCATAAATATTTTCATTATTACTACAGCTATTTGTAATACTTCCATCTGTGCTACTATTTTTTTCACTAAAATTGCTGCATTTTTCATTTTTATCGCTACAATTTTCGCTACAATTGCACGAAGAATCCTCATTATTATTAGAATTATTAATTAAAGGTATTTTTCCACCAATATAAGTAGTTGTTATTGCTGTTGTAGTAACTGTTGTGCTAGTAATAGGTGGAGCATAAATGTGTTGGGAAGAAGAAGAAGTGAAGTTTTGTTGATTGTGATAACGATGTGGAAGTGGTGGAGGGGGAGGGTTATTTCGATGATAAATACTAATACTACCATTAGAATTATTATTTAATTTAGAAGAATGTTTCATTTTTGGGGAATGTTGCATTTGTTGAAGGAATGGAGGCTTTTGATGACCGTTATTATTTCTATTAAAATCTAAATCATCTTCATAATTTGTAGCTAATTTTACTTTTCTTTCCTCTTCATTTTTATTTGACAAAATTTCTTTATTATTTACAACATTTGTAGACGAATAAAATACAGGCTTTTTTGGAATAAAAGGAGGACGGGGAGGATCAACAATTGACAAAGCTGACACCATTGAAAAACGACTGCCATTGCTTTCCTCGGGGATTAATATTTCATTCTGTTTGTTATTAAAATGTTGATATTGTTGTTGTTGCTGCTTAGCAACAAGTTGCAGACCGGATATTGGAGAAAAAATTTGATTGGCACGATAAAGTCCACCACTGTCATAATTGTTCAACGATGAAGGACGGTAATGTGATGAAGGAGAGGATGAAGTATAAGAATGAGAAGAGGAGGAAGAAGAGGAGGAGGAAATGATTGGAGGGGGTTGTTGTTGTTCTGATGAATCAGATATAGCTAAATAATGGGATGAAAGAGAAGAATTGTTGTTGTTAATTTTGTTATTATTATTATTAGTGTTATGATAATAATTAGGCAAAATTGAAGTAGTTCCATAGGGATTTTCCATTATTTTAAAGAAAATAGAAAAAAGGGTTAAAATTAAAGAAATCTGGTAAGGATTTTACTAAAAACTGTAAAATATAGATAAAATTAAAATACTGATTAAGACCTAAAAGATAAATAAAAGTTTCTATTTTGCGACCAATATTTCTAAAATAATTTTCAACAAATTAAAAATTCCAAAAAAATTCCAAAAACAATTACACAAAAATAATAACATTTTTAAAAAGAAGAAAAAGAAAGAAAATTTGTTCTTGTTAGAAGCACACAATTAGTAAATGTGGTTAGGCAAAAGTGATTGATGAGCACGAGCAGAGAGAGATATTTACATTTATTTATTAGTGTAGTGGCCGCTGCGCAGATAAAAATAATAAAATAAAAATAATAAAACATCATAATCATTTAGAGAGACAGTTAAAAATATTTAAAAGAAAAAAAATACAAGAAAAACTAAACGGACAATTGTCCGGAACGGACACAGCATGACAAATGACAATATATATTTTTATATTATTATTAAAGAAGGCGGAGCATAATAAAAGAATAAAAAAGAAAATATGTAGATAGCAGCTGTTAAAAAGAAAAAATAATTCTAAAATGCTCGCGCAAGCTTTAAAATTGACGAAAAATAAAAATTGTGCTAAAACATAATTTTTGCAAAAAAAAAAAAAAGAAATATTTATAGGCCAAAAATAAATTAAAATAAGAGCTGTTTTATCTAAAAATAAATTTAAAAACTTTTTTGATAAAATATAAAAATTGAGAAGCTTGTTATAAACAAAAACGAAGGAATGAGGAAAAACACAATCAGAAAATTAAATCCAAAGTCACGATTTGAATCATAAAGATCCAAAAATTAAATCTTCTAGAAATACCAAGTAATTCCTTAATTCCCTTTATTTCCTTAACTTGGATATAACAATCTAGGAATCAAAGAAAAAAGTATTTTGAAATCAAATTAGTCTTGAAATTGAAAGAAATAAAAATTTAATTTTATTATTTAGTCCAATCTTATTTATCTGTCCAATCTTATTTAGGGAGAGAAAAGGGGAAAAGAAGTATTGAAGAATTTGTTGGTTGGATAATGTTCAAGAATATAAGTAAACGGGAGATTCTTCAAGTGGACTGGAGCGCATTGATTGTTCAAAAATAAATATTTATTTTGTCTCGAGACACAGTTGAGGGAGAGGTTACTTTTGTATGTGTAAAAATTTTGAATAAACTGACAAAGAGTTAAAAATAATTAATTTATTTTTAAAATTATTTTACATAAAATTTAAAAAATTAGGAAAAATTAAATTGACTAAATAGTCGAGAATACTCTATTTTCTGGATTAGGAAGGCACGATCTAAAAAATATACCTAAATTAGGTAGTTAAACGCAAAAAGGTTAATTAAAAACATCGAATCAGAGAATATCTCCTAATTTTCCATTTTTTTAAAATTCATGCAGCGACTTAAATTTATTTAGTAATTCTATAATTAAAAAATACGCAAAAGCGGCTCGATTAAAATAAAAATTTGTTTAGAATTAGAAAGAAAATTAATTAAATAGCTCTTTGAAGTTTTGATTAAATGACCATAAATAAAAAAATCAAGAACCATTAAAAATAGAAAATAAATCGAGAAAAGAAAGAAGCGTAGAAAGATTTTGATAAAAAATTAAAATAAATAATAAATTTATTTTTTAAAAGAAAGGTAGAAAAATGTGAGGGGTATATTTAAAACTAATTTATGTGTACTTAGATATTGGTTACTCCCTTGACTTTTGAGGTTGGTTAGTAGTTAAGCGAGATCAACTACATACATGTATTATGTGACAAGATTTACAAAAAAATTTAAATCAACTTCTGAATTTTTAGCTAAATATTTCAAAAGTTTATAACAAAAATAAATTTACAAAAACTGATGTTTCTAGTTTTTGAAGTTTAAAAAAGGGATAAATACGAAAAAGAAGTAGAAGTTTAAAGAGAAACAGAAAAAGGGGATATTTATTTGGCAATTGCAAGCAATTAATTCTATTTTGTGTTTAAAATCTTCCAAAAAAAGGAATTCAAAAATAAATATTTTTAGAGAAATGAAATGAGTAAAAGAATACATTTTTTAGATCTACTGAATAAATGAATTTAAAAAAAAAGAAAGAAGTTCGCGCATATAAAAGAGAAAAAAATAAATTTAAAAATAGGTCATCTGGAACAAAACCGATTAAAGCTAAAGAGAGAAAATTATATGTAGTATATATACACACCTATACATTATTTTACTAAAAGAATTTTGGTGATGAGCAAATCTTAAATAAATTTGGATAGATAATTTAAAGAATATATTAAAAGTCTGAGATTTTTTAAAAATAATTTTCTGGCTGAAACACGCAGTTTTAAACATTCTCGAGTTTTTGTTCCTATACTGGTCACGAAGAATGGTTCCAAAAAAATTTTTTTAATATCATAGTAGATATTAGTTAAATTTTGTTTTAAAGTTTGGATATAAATAAAAATTTATATAACATTATTTTAATTTAAAACATTTTTATTTAATTGCTTTTAACAAATAGTGTTATCCAAAATTCGAATTTTACAGAAAGATTGGACATTGAAAAAATTTTTAAGTAAAGCCGTGAAATTCCACAAATCTCTGTAAACAATCTTTTATCTCTAACAACCAAAAAAATTATTTTAAATTTACTTCCCAATTTTTAATAAATGCGTGTCGCAATCCTAAACATCATTGTTTGCTTATTTTTATTATTTATTCTTTAAACAAATTATTTTTATAAAGCCGATTAAAATTGGACTATATATTTTATATTTTAGTACAATAAATATAAAAGAAAAATCCCTTCAAATATCGCACTATATAAAATAGTTTTGAGGGATTATTAGAGGATTTAATTGTTAGCAAAGAATTAAATAATAAAAAATAATAGAAAAAATATAGAAAATTCTGCTAATATTTTAACATTTTAAGAAAATAAAATAGATTAATATATAAAGGAAGACAAGAAGAAAAATTAATCTAAAAATTAAAAAAGAAAAGTAAAACAACATAAGAAAATAAAAATAAGATTCGATACGGCAAGCGAGCGAATTGTCTGTCTGGTTTTTCTGGTACTGGATTTGTTTAAAATATGCCAAAAATTAAGACAATTCATAAATCGAACCAATAAACATTAATAAAAACAAACAAAAATTTAAACTCAATACAAAAAGAAAAAAATTTCAAATAAGCCAAAACTAAAGAGAAAAACTCCTTCCATCTTCTACCAAACATTTAAAATACACCACCCACTCAAAAGTAAAAAAAAAGATTAAAAAGAAATCAAGGACAAATTTAAAAATACAAAATGTTTAAACGAGAGCGGTCAATAAATTTTAGTATAGAAAATAAATAAAAATCGTGAGCTCACGTTGTTTGATGAAGAAAAGAGAAAATAAAAGAAAGAAAAAGCTGGTGGCCTAGGAAAAAGGTCGAAAACTGCGCTAAAATAAAAATGTCCTTTAAATTACAACCACCTTTCAAATGACAGACATTCGTCCATTTTATATAAAATACTTATAAAATTTTATAGTTGGTAGTTAACGATTAAAATGGCAGACAACAGAGAAAAAAGGGGAATGAATTTAAAAAGACCTAATTAAAATTTTACTACTTCAATTTTCAAAAATTTACTACAAAAAATTAAATATTTGTACATATTTTTAGAGAATTTATTTAAATGTAATTCATAGCTTGAAGCATTGCTTTCCTTCTAAATAAAGAGAATTGTCTGTTTTTAGTGGTCAATCAACCTTTCACTTGTCTACTTTCTCAGCAATTTTTCTACTATTCACCTTCTTCCGTCAACCCATTTATGTGCCCAAAATAGAAAAATTGTGTGAAGATGACCAAAGAAAATAGTAAAATTGAAAACGACTAAAACAAGGTAGAAAATGAATATTTTAAATATTTTCCAACTGATAAAAATAAACAACCAGCCGCTTAAATAAATATTAGGGAAGGGGAAAGTTAATTGTGACAATTAAATTTTGGGATTTTGCAACATTTAATAACATGCTCACAAAAAAGTCGCAAGCTTTTGCGACATAAAATAATGGGAAGAGAAGAGTTTACACACGATTTGGCACCTCTTCTTTTGAATGTTATTTCCTGTTAATAGACGCAAAGCAACTTTTATGTAAGAATAGCATAATTGTCGTTTAAAAATGCTAAATTGCTTGAGTTAATTACCACCCTACCCTAAAAACATCTTCAAAATATATATCCACTTTTAAACAAAACTACAAAATTAGCCGCGTTTATTTTCTCAACCATTCTATAAATATATTTTTGTGTCAGTCAGTTTTCTTTGTCCTTCGAATTTTTCTCATTCGTCGCAGCTGTTTGACCAAAAAAATACTAAAGTATAAATTTGAAGGCTACAAGGAAAAAAGAAAATTTTAAACAAGCCAAAAGTGAAATAAGTATGTAGATAAACGATTAGAGAATGTGAAGTTCAAAAAGTTTAGAGAAATAAATAATTATTGTTAGATATCAAATATCTTAAATAATTTAAAATAAATTTAGCCATAAATAATCGACAATAAAAAACATCAGTTAGTATAAGGAAAAAAACAATGAGCCAAAACAAGCCTCCCCACCCAAGTATCCATAAAATAGTAGATACATATATATAATAGTTGAAGCACAATCAAATACTAGATTAAAGCATTCAACCGTGTTTGATCTCAAACTGCAGCGGTGCGTAAAACAGAAAGGAGTGAAAGCATGAATTGTTATTTAGAAAAGTAAAACTAAGAAATGCTGGAAATTATAGAATATCTGAAACTGAACTAACAAAATTTGGAAACTTTTAGCTACAAGTACAAAAAAATACAATTTTTTAAATTTTCTTAATAGGTCAACTTCGAAACGATAACGCTAACTGGGAAAGATAATTAAAGTAACAGCTTACTAAAAAATATTCCAAAAAAATCAGAAAGAAGATTTGTAATGAAAAAAGAAAAAGGAAAAGATGAATAAAAAATAATTCAACCAAAACTTAAAAAATCAAACAAAGTAGCCTGAAAATTAAGAGTAGTCTCTTCTCCTACATACATATTCTTCCTCTAATTAAAAATTATTAAAAATATGAAAATATCCCAAGCATAAACAATTTACTCAAGGAGTTCTTCTCTCCATAAAAATAATAAATTTACAAATATAACAACCACTTTAAGTAAATAAACAAAACAAAATAACTAGCTGTGGCTTAAGTTAAAAATAATAATAAGTAAAATTAAATGCCGGACAGATGTGTTGTTGTTTTTGTTGAATGTTTTTATGGTTACCTAGGAGTTAATTATAAATTATTTAACCATCTCCATCTTTACACAACTACTTGAAGGGCAATAAATATTAGAAAAAGAATATAAGAACTTATTAAGAAATATCCCAAAAAACTTGATTAAAAATAATTTAAAGAAAAGTATCTAAAGATAGAAACCTTAGGATTTAATGAAAACAGTAAATTTATCTCCGAAATATCGGCTCCCGGACAATGCGTCAGTGGACAATGCGTCAGTGGAAAATGCGTCAGTGGACAATCGGTCAGTATTGATAAAAAGTGATTAAAAGTGATGATATAAAGAGATAAAAATTGACTGATATCCCTCCAAATCGGCTGATCTCCATCTTAAGCAAACCGAATAACTTAATATCTCTGTTAATCCTCCCAAACTCGAGATATCGGCCTTAATCCCAACAAATCCCTCTATATCTCTTTTAAACCCCAAAATCCTTTTTCAAATACTCCTAATCTGCTTATATCCCATCTTTAATCTTTTAATATCATCTTTTATCTCTTTGCATCATCACTTTTAATAACTTTTTATCAATACTGACCGATTGTCCACTGACGCATTTTCCACTGACGCATTGTCCACTGACGCATTGTCCGGACACGGAAAGATCTTTTGATTAATTTTTAAAATTCCCCCTCCCTTTAACTAATGTTTTGATTAATTTTTTAAATTTAAAAAATCTAAAAATAGAAAGGTTCAGGGATTGTTTTAATGGAGTTTAATTTTTTTATTTAAAATTTGTAGAGAAATGAATACAACTGTGAGTTAAGAAAGATTTAAAAAATAATTTTTCAAAAAATAATTTTTTGAATATTATTAGAAAAGGATTAATTTAATAAATCTATCCAAAAATAATTATTACTCTACCAAATATTATTTTATGGGTGGAGCTAGAAAAAAAGCAACCAAAAAATCTCTGTGTGGTAAATAAAGTACACTTTTTCCCAAAATTAAAAATATTATTAAGTACCAACAAAGATTGAGCCAATTTTAACACTTCGCGCAAGCATAAAAAACATTTTTTTATATTTAGTGGAAGATGACAAACATTAAATGAATTTTCTAGCGAATTTTAACGCTGTAATTTAGTAGAGAATATTTTTAGAAGAGAAAAAAGTTGGAAAAATAAATTATTTTTATAATTTATTTTTCCAACGGATAAAAAAAGAAAGAGGATTGAAAGAAAAATAAAATTTATTGTTAAAATCGAAAAAAAAATAAAATATTTTTTAAATTCAAATTATATTTAATTTGAATTTAGTTGTATAAATATTCTGATTTCTAGAATGCCCCACAGAAAAAAGAAAAATTAAATATAAAAATGGCTATAATTTAAAATATATATCTCAAAAAAATAAGTTTGATGTGATCAAAATAAAATTATTAAGTTTAATAATTATGGCTTGTATCAGGTCGTTTCATAAAAAAGTTCGTTCTACAAAAATGGGCATAGAATTTTTTGTAGATGTTCAAAAGCTGTGAAATTTTGCGTATTTATTCATTCGAGTGTTTCCTAATAGAACCCAAAATTTGAGAATTTTTGGTTCGGTATTCAGGGAGTTGTGGTCGAAAACACCGAAAATCTGAAAACCATCGGGGTTCGAGCCCACTCGTTCATATGTAATTGTAATATCGATTGTAATATATCATTCGAAAGCTCTTAAAAATCTCTATCAAGAGGGCCTAAGTGCCGAATTTTTCATAAACAGGAATGCCGATTTTCATAAATGTCGAAATGTCGAATTCCGGGTTAGACACTAGTTATAGACTCTATTCTTCGTATTTTGTCATAAATCATATATGTTATGTACAAAACCGTTTAGATCATCAAGATCGGATGATTTTACGCAAAGTTAGAAAAAACACTTTTTTGGGGGGATGTGTAACAGTTTTCGACAACAACTCTTTAGGAGATTAGAACTCCCTGAATACCGAACCAAAAATTCTCAAATTTTGGGTTCTATTAGGAAACACTTGAATGAATAAATATACAAAATTTCACAGCTTTTGAACATCTACAAAAAATTCTATGCCCATTTTTGTAAAACGAACTTTTTTATGAAACGACCTAGTAAAAGGTAGAATAACTTGCTCCAGAGATGCAATTGGTTACCCGAAATATCCAAAGAAAATTTCAAAAACCCGACCCAACATTTTTTTGCTCCCTTTATAATTTATTATAGTAGATAAAAATCCTACAATTTACACTCTAAAAAATTTTTTCAAAAAAAATAACTAAAGAAAAATGTGTGTGGGTAAGTTTACAAAAATAAAGCTAATAAAAATTAAAAATATTCTAAATTAATTTAAATTAAAAAATGAAAGAAAATATTTAAAAAAATGAGAGGTATTAAAAAAGTTTAAAACAACAGTTTGGTTAAATTCACAAAACTCCCAAAAATAATATTTTAGTTTAAATTTCAAAATTAAAATTTTTAAAAAAATCTAAAATTATAAACCCCTTTTCTTTGATTTATAAACAAAATTTATTGAAATAAATTTCTAGTACGCAAATTTACAAAATATTCAAACACCTTTTCCCATTTAAAATTAGAAATTAGTCAAAAATCAAAATTTAAAGATAAATCTCGATTTTTATCAAAAAATCCCCAGTTTTAACTCCCCAAAATTCAATTCAAAACTTTAAAAAATTCAAAACTAACCCAAAGTTGTGCCCAAGGTCCAGTTAATTCAACACCTTCAATTGCTGTTTCTCTTTGGGTTTGTTGGGCCATTATTGAATTGCCACCACCTGTGCTGTTCAAACTGACAGAATCGGACATTTTTTGATGAAATTTTGCTCTAAAAAATGGAAATTAATTTTAAATGTTAAATTCTATAGAAAAAGAGATAAAAATATATTTAACTAAAATATAATTTTATTACTCAAGGAAGGATTCTAAATTTTCTTTTTCCTTCCATTATTCTCTAATAAATATACAATTAATACCTGTTAATTGCAAATCTAACCCAGAATTTGTCAAATAAAAGGCTTTTTGAATTTTTATAAAATTTATTTTGCAAAAAAATTAAATAAATTCTTGCCTAATTCAAAAACTAAAATACCCTTTGATAAGTATAATTTAGAGGAGTGGAAGTAAAGGGCTTCTACATAAAGAGACCGAGTAGTTTTTAATTTTCCAAGTCTTACAAAACTCAAAATTCGACCCAAGTTGATAAACAAACCCGCAAACTCGGACTTGTACTAGTATAATTTCCAAAAAGATTGCCAACTCTAAAAATTTCAAAAAATAACCTAAAATCAAATCCTTAAAAGTTTACATCAAAATTTAAAAAAATAGATTCAGATTCGTAATTAACAAATAATTACAGAAAAACATCATTTCCAAAATTTTATTAAAAACCAATTACCTACTCTTTAAAAATACAAAATTCACAAACCTTTTTAATATTTAAATGTTTTTAGTTTTTCACCAATCAATAAATTGTGTGTAGAGATGAATAATATAATAAAATATATTCTTTACTTTACAATAAAGTGTGTAAAGATTTAAAATCTAAAAAATAATTAATTAAATAAATAATTCCAAACATAGTAGAAGTTTTAACATCCTTATCTAAAAAAGCTTTATTGAAAATATGTAAATTTTAGATGAATTAAATTTTTATTTAACAAAATTTAACATTTTGAAATTTCACTTTGGAAAACTTCCAAATGTAAATAACTCAAAAAGTCAAAATGATAAACCTAAAAAGAAATATTTCAAATAGTCAACGAAAGTAGGGAGAAAATTCTCTTAATTTGAAGTTTGTTGGTTCGCGAAAAAACCAAAAAAAAATTAAGGGTACAGCAGTAGGCGTGCGGTCATAACGGCGCAAGGCCATAACCTGCTTCAAAATTTCCGAATCTTAACAATTTTGTATTAAACGATTCCACTCATCGAGCTAAAGAAATTGGTACCAAAAATGACGAGAGCCGGAAATTTTCCAGCAAGTTATGGTTTTTTGCCGTTATTGCCGCGCGCTTACTTGGTAAAAAAATTAAGGCGTGTCTCAAAAATTAAGCCTATTTTTGATGTCAAAAAGTCGAGTAAGCGATTAGTAGTTTATTCAGTTTAAACTTAAACTAAAAAAATCATTGTAATCAAAAAATGAATTAGGAGGAGTTAGTAAAAAGTCGAAGATTAGTCATTTTAAAGAAAGAATTTTTGTGTGATTCACCCCTTTATTTTAAACTAAAAATGTCCAAAATATTGGAACCTAATAAATTGAAAAAAAATTAATTTTTAAAAATTAAAAAAGAAATTCAAACAAATCTCTTCACCAAAAATTCCCCCCCCCCCCCTTCACAAAAATTACTTCCAAAAAAAACAAAATTTATTTTAAATACAAAGTGTGAAGTATTAAAAATGTACCACTTGAATTTTAATAGTCGCGCATCTCTAAAAAATATTTTTTTACTAAAAAAATGTTGAAGGAAAAACAAAAAAATTAAACGTTGTGCTTGTATTTATTTAGTACATATTTTTGTTGTAGCTTATATTGGAAAACGCTCGCGAAAAAAAAAAACAAAAAAAAATTAATAATAACAACAACATTTATCATCGTTAATTCAAAACGTGTTTGAGTGGACAAGCAAAGAATTTGTGGGGAGGGAAAGAGGGGGGAGGAGTAGGGTCTTTTTTAAAATGTGGAATTTATTTAAAAGATTAACAAGAATATTTGGGATTAGGGTTGCCGTTTTCGAGTCGGGCCGACGGTCGAGGCATTTTTTCGGGCTTGTTTTTATCGAGTCGGGCCGGTACGAGTCTTTTTCGGGCCAGATATCTTAGGCCCGACTCGATCTTTCGGTCCGAGTCGGACCATTTTTGGCAACCCTAATTGGGATGTTTGTTATACGTACATATCATGGTCAGCAAAATGTTTATTTTAATTAAAATTTTTAATTTAACAAAATTAGGTAAAATATAGAAGATGAATGAATGAATAACAATAACAAATAAATATAAATATATAGCTTTCATTTTCTTACATATATGTGGCCAAAATGGTTTATGCCTTTAAATGGCTTCTGCCTGGACAGAGGTGCCATTCTCAGCCATTCCTAATGAAAATGTGCGCAATGCTTTTGCGTTCTAATTTTAGATTTTTGCTCAATTTAGATTCTTTCCTTAAATTAAAACTGAAAAATTTTTATTGATAGTTTTGTCCTCGGCACGATACCCAGCCAATAGGTAAGTAGAAACTACCTATAAAAATTCAGGTATAATCCCTGTCCGGTTACTAATTTTTGCTAAACTCTTGTTGAAACATAGAATCTACTGTATACTTTTACAAAGGAACTTCAAAATTTTATAAGAAATATGTATTTGGTATTATTGTCCAGTATAAATTGTTAGTTCAAAATAGTTACATATTAACAGGGTTATGGGGGAAAGTGGAGGAATTCGGCCTAAAGTTAAAAAAATATTTTTGGCGCACACACTTCCAAATACAATCCTTGACCATTCTCTCTATTCTTCTTTTTTAATGTGGTTTTGGCCATTTTTTTCTTTTTCCTTTTTTCAGTCGAGTTGTCTTCTAAAAAAGCTTAAAGCAACAATGTGTGGGAATAGTTAAAGTACAAAAAGCTTTTTGTCCATCAAAAAGCCAATACAAAAAAGAAAAGAAATTGATGAATAGAAAAATAAAAAATATTTTTTTTGTTAAAAAATAAAAGGGAAAACATCCAAAAATGGATAAAAAAATTAAAAAAAAAATTTGGTAAAATATTTAAAATTATTAAATTGCTATTAACTATTTCTAGATTTAATAAATAATTTAATGGTTTAGCTAGTAATAAAAATATAAATAAAAAATAAGTAAATGAATGTATGTTTATATTTGCCAGTAATTCACTGGGCCACTGGGAATTGAAAAGGAAACGAAATAAAATAGCCAAAATTATTTTATTTTTGGTGACTAAAAGTATTTAGAAAAATTGATTAATAAATATTAGGGATTTTTATTTAAAAATTATTTTTAAATTAAAAATGAAAAATAATTTTGTTAAACTTAAATGGACATCACTAAATTGTAAAACAAAAGAAATTGCAAAAAAAAGTAATTAAAGCAAATTGGTGTTATTTAAAAGAATTAAAAAGTTTTGATTAAAATAAATTTTAACAATAATTATTTTCCAATTTAATTGCTTTTTTACTTAAGAAGAGAGAGGGAAATATTTTGGAAAATTAAACCTTTTTTGTAATTAAATTAAACTAGTAATTAATGAATGTACACAAATCGAGACAAAGATAATACCCGACTAAAGAAGAGATTCAAAAATTAAATAAAAAATATTTAAATTTTGAAAGTATTAAATATTGATTTTTAAAAAATGAATCTTTATTTTCTTTTATCAAAAAAATAAAATTTAAATAAAAAATCATATTAAATAAATAATTATTATTGGAGAGAACACAGTCATCAATAAATACAAATTGTTGGGAATAAATAAATAAATTGAGTGAATTGAATCAGAAATTGTTAAATAATTGAAGGAAGGGATATAAAATAAATAAATAAATCCATTATCGAGAATGAAGAAGAAAATTAAATAAAAAATACATATATTTATTTATTTCCCCCCAAAATCCCCCACAACAGTTTAGTCTTTTCTACCCACAAACCTTGGCCTTGATTTTAAAGTAAAAGAAATAGTAGAAGAAGAATATATGTATATATTGGTTTGTTGCCGTTATATATTTTTGTGTGTATATCTGCTTTTTCCTTATATTTTGTTGTAATAATCGAACAGAAATTTAATTGAGGTGTGCGCCAAAAACGCAAAAAGTTAACTTTTAATTTAAAAAATGATAAAAATTGAAAATTTGACCGATTATTTTTTTAAATATGTCCAAAATAAAGTTATAAATGTGGAAAATATAAAACAACGAAGAGAGTTTAACCACAAATAAATATTTAAAGTACTACTATGTATGTAAAATGACAGGTGGAGTAATGAGTGGAAAATCCTATGAAAAAAGTAGGAAATAAAAATAAATGGAAAGTATTTTTAGAGTAAAAAATATTTTTAACAATTGATTTTTTAGAGGAAAAAATCAAAAAATTCTTTCAACAATTAAAACAATAAAACTGTGCTTTGTATGCTTCAGAATCAGTGATAATAACCCTAGCGGAGGAAAATCCTTAAAAGGGTTGCTAAATAAAGTTGAAAGCTTCCACACTATGAGATAAGTGTTTAGCAGGAAATAATTGGATATATATTCTAAATTAATCCATAAAAATATTAGTGTAAGCAAAAACTAAAAGGTGTGTCAAAACATTCGTTTCAAGGTTTAAAATAGGTGACTAAAATTTAAAATTAAATAGAATAAAAGTTATCCCGAAAATCAAATTTCAACTTCGACTATAAAACATTGTAAAGAGCTTTGGAGCCATGATTATGAAATGTCCGGAGTCGAAAAATTTCAATTTAGAAAGGAGTAGAGAAATTTAAGAACCCAGCCAAATGTTATCAGGAATACATATATTACAAAACATTCTAACATTCCGGACCTATCTTCATATAGTAAAGCAGCTGGGCTATAGCTATTTCTCTCCTTTAGCTAGTGCAAAAGGTTAATCGGCGGCTGGGAGCGAACCAGTATCTTCAGTAGACCGGACTGATGTGTTAGCCATTACACCACGCCGTCTACTGCTCAGCCTTAGGAAATTAATAGCTATATGCTTTACAATATTTACTTTAAGGAAGAAATTTTTAAATTAAAAAATTATTAAACTAAAAAAATATTTTTCAAACAATTTTTAAGAAAATGAAAAGGAACATTGATTTTCAAAAAGGAGGATGTATGAAAAATAGACTGCTAGTGGAGGTGACTAACACAACGGGGGAAGGGGAGTGCACGTGAATGATTAAAAAATGAGAAAAGAGAGAAGTAACAGAACAAAGAATTTAAGAGTATACTAAAATGAATGAGTTTACATAGTCATGAAAAGTTGAGATTGCAGAAAAAATTTTGTTTGAAAATTTTGAAGATTGGAAACTTGATTTTTTAAATTTAGAAAATATTTCTTATCGAAATAAAAAATACATAACAGAAACGAATAAGAAATTATCTTTTATGTATGCCCACACCTTCTAAAATAAACAAATACCTAGTGATTATTAAACGCGTTTCGTTGGGCCAAGTGAATGATGTCAGTTTGAGAAAAGAAAGATACGATCATAGTTGCCCTATTGAGTTTGGATCAAATGTTCAGCTGTCCTGATTGAATCCAAAAATTCGTATACGGCTATTAATTATAAATACATAGGGCTGGCGGGTCGTGGAAAATCTTCGGATATCCGGAACGGAAAGATTTCTAAAGGAGAGCAGTGTCTCGAAATTTTGAAAAAATTTGAATGTTTCCACGCTACATTTTTAGCGCTGCAGAAGAAAATTTTGAGGTTTTCAGGTGTCTAAAATCTTTTTTCGCCGCAGGTATTGGTCGCAAAAATTTTCTGAAAAATCATTCTAAATTTTAATAATAAATTTTTTAATTAAAAAAATAAAATAATTTCTAAAAACCTCTTAACCTACTTTTTGCTAATTTATTGGATATATTTTCTAGCTTGTTATATTAAATTTACAAAAAGCACAAATACATACTTATATAAAGTAAAATGAAGAAAATAAAAAGTGAAATATATGTAGTGGAATTAGAGAGAAAATAAATAAATCCTAAACAAAATTAGTATTTATTTATTTATTTGTTAGCTATTTTCGTTGAAATTTTGGAGTAAATACCTATGTAGAATTAAATAAAAATACTAACAATTAAATCGCAAATAATTTTTAATAAAAATATAATTTCAAATCTATAAACTGTGTAAAAATAAATTTAACCGGCGTTTTTGGTAGATACAGTAAATGCCCTAATAGAACCGCAGTTCATATTAAATCGAATCTCCTCTAATATGTAGACTGGTGATAAACCGTGATCACTTACTGAAAAAATTGGGAAATAATCTGAAAGAGAATTTTGTAAAAATCTATAAAAGGTGGGCAATAGTCTCCTTTTTTCATTCCTTAATTAATGTTGCTTTATTTGGCAAATTCAGTTTTATCTCATATATAAATTATATACATATTACATAGTACAAACACTCATATAATGTATAAGGAAGTATATTTCTGGACACAATTAACGAAGAAAAAATAGAAAAATGGTCAAAGAATGCCATTTAGTCGATTTGTTTTTGGGTAATTCAGTGCAAAAAGTTTTATGACAATAAATTAATAGAAAAAATAATAATCAAATTCTTCAAAAAATATCCAAAAACAAGAATTCCAAATAAGACAATATACATATCGTAAATGCTGAAATAATTACCCTCTCTCAAATAATTACCTTCTAGTTTTCCTAAACAAAAAAATATTTAAAGAATATTATCAAATTTAATTATTGGAAGATTTTAAGACTCAAGATCAAAAAAATTAAATTTAGACTAAATTGGATTGAGATATACCCCAAATTCAGCACATTCTCCTTAATACTCCCAGCGAGACTTAAAACTCCCTTAATACTCCCTCCCTATTAATTACCCCCTACATTGAAGCAATAATTACCCAGAATAATTATTTCAGCATTTAGGGTAATTTAAATAATAAATTAATTTTTAACAAATTCATTCCAACTAATCTTTGTCTTTTCTTTTTTATTTTGCCTCTTTTCTGTATACTTTGCTTCTTCTATTTTTGAATTACTATCATATTTTTTATAAATTTTAAATTTTTCATTTTCCTTCAAAAAATATTTTTTGAGAAAAATATTAATAATTACCTTAGGTATATCATAAATATTTAAAGGAATTTTAATAAAATTATTTAAATATTTTTTAAAATTATTTTCCTCCTCTTTATTTTCATCATTAATTTCTTTTTTCCATTCAATAATTTTATTACATTTTTCGATAATTGTTTGGGTATTTGGAAATGTTTGATAAAAGTTTTTGTTAAAATTGTTATATTGACGTTCAAAAGAATTATCTAAAATTATTGTAAGGATGATTCATATAGAGCATTTAAAACGCTTAAGCGTGGGTTGCCCGGTAACTCGACGATGCCCCGGTAACTCAGTGGTAGAGCCACTGTATGTGGTGAGCGAAAGCGCCTAGCAATAAGTACGAAGATTGCAAGTTCGAATCCTGCCCGATGGCTAACTTTTGCTAAATTCTTTCTCTACTACTAGTTGCGAAAACTCTTAGAAAACTAAATTTATATAAAATCCAAGTTTGTACACAAAGTTTAATTAGAAAATTAAATTTGAAAGAAAGAATTTTAGATTTTTAATTAATTTTCTACAAAAACACAATCTAAAATTGAATTGAGAAAAATTTTTATATAAAGTCAATAAACATTATTAACTCACCAATTTTAAGTTCATTTATCTCAGGACAATTAATAGAATTAAAAATGGAATCAATCCTAAAAACAAAAATTTATTATTTTATTTTAATTGTGAGTACAGTCAAAATTCATATGGATATTGAAACATGCTCTTAATTTTTTATACTTTTATTGGAATTATGAATCTTGATTGGACTTGTATGTAAATTAAACTAATAATCTCGTGAATATACCCACATATTTTTTAAATTATTTTGGTTAACATATACAGCATTTAACCAATTTTTTTCTTTATTAATTTTCCAAAAATGTTCATTAATTGTTAATAACAATTCTTTTTCTTTTTGTTTATTAATATTTTCCCCATTATTTTCCAAATTTATTCCAATTAACCAAACTGTCCAATGCTCATCAATACCACTTTAATTAAAATTATATTAAAAAGTTTTCCTATATTTTTATTTAAAAATACATAAGATTACACAGTCTTTCCTCATAACTTGTTTTCGCAAACTTAAGTTTCTTAAGTTTTGAGAAAACTTTGTTTTGCTAAACTTATTCTTCACTAGATAATAAACTTGTTCTTTTTTCTCAAACTTAAGTTTCTTCAAGTTTAAAGTTTACAAAATATAAACTTACTTTATTCTTTCACATTCCCTTTCTCTTTCAAATCCAGAAATTGAATGATATTCTTTTAAATTTATTTTTTCTTTTTTAATTTTTTCTGCCCAATCTTTAAATATTAATCTTAATTTTGTTTTTAATAATCCACATATAAAATTTCCAAAATAATTATTTTCATTTATTTCTGTACAAATAACCAAAATAAAATGTTTGTAAATTAATTTTAAATTTATTTTTTTAAATATTTTGTTTTGCCAAAATTCTTTATTTAAATGTTTAGCGTTTTTAAAATTATCTGAAGCTTTTTTAATTTCTCTTAAAATTATATTTTTTGTAAATTCATTAACATTAAAAGCAACATTTTGTTCAGGGAATTTAGAAGAAATTATTGGCATTACTGAAGGGGGCGTTTCTTTAATATTTGATAAATTCCAAGAATCAATTAAATAATTATTTTCTTTGCTTAAATATTTTGTTTTTATTAAGTCTTGATTAGTTAAAGACTCAATTAAAACAGGAAGTGGCCATTGCCTAAAAATAAGAATAAAATTGTAATAATCGTTTTACAAACTTGTTTTTACAAACAACAAACTTTATAAAAATATAACAGAACAAAATTGCAACAATCTTTAATTAAGAAATACAAACAAGTTGCAAATAAACAAAACAAAAATACAAACAAGTTTGTAGATACAAATTAAAATATTATAGCTTAACAAACCATTCACTATAAAATTTAAAGAATTGTTGCAATAAAAATGTTAATCCTCCACTATTATATAACAAATTAAATTTTGCAGCCATAATTGTTAAAATAGTTCCACTTAAATAACCAAAAACATTAGAATAAATTTGTTTTCCTTAAAAATAATTTTGAAAATTTTTTTTTTAATTTTACAATACTTTTTGCCCATAATTTAACAGCTCTCATTAAATCAACAAAGAGTGATGATTGTATTTCAGATTGGGTAAATTTAGCTTTGTTTCGATAAGCGATTCTAAAGCCTGAATAAAAATATAAATTTAATCCTTAAATGATTAATGTAATAAATAAGTTTTTGAATATTAGACTAAGTTTTTGAAAATTAAGTTTGTAAAACAAGTTGTAAAATCAAGATTGTAAATTAAGTTTGGTGAAACTTTGTCTAAAAAAATAAACTTAGTTTGAAAAACTAAGTTTATAAACTTAAGTTTTCGAGAAATAATTTTAATTTTTAACTTCAATTGGTATAATCGGCTTTAGGAAGAGCAAATTATTTACCTGTCAAAACTAAAATACTTTTATAATAAAATTGATCATTTTGTTTGACCATTGCCTCAATTAATTTATCCAATAATTTATTATTTTTATTAACAATTTTTTCATTTTCTATATTTGTTAAATCAAAATTATCGGGAATACTATCAAAAGGAATAGGGGCAGCCATTATATCCATTTCTATTCCGGATATTGAAATTGATATTATTGGAACTCTGGCATTTTCTATTGAATTTATATATGTATCAGACATTGAATATCCCTTAATTATTATTTTATTTATATTAATCTGTTTAAAGAGATTATTTAAAAAAAATAACTAAACGGAAATTAAATTGAAAAATCAAAAATGATAAAGTTTCCAAAGGTGTCAAAAGTTATTATTTGCCGGAACAACACCGGATCCAAAAAAACTATGAACAGGGAAGATTTAGAGTATATTCCAGGGAAGATTTAGAGGGCAAGGACAATTTTTGAATTGTCAACCTCTAGATAGAGAGGAAATTTCGGCTCTGAAAAATATTCTCTTTCGAGCTTGGATAGCCAATATCTTTGTCGTCTCAGTCTAATCTTTATTACACAAGAATTTTCACCTTAAATTGAAATTCCTCAATAGTTTCCACATTATAAATTTCATTTTTTAAATAAAAAGCAAATGATTGGAGATTTGATCCAAAAAATAAATCATGTTTTGTACAAAAACGAATACTTCCATTTTTTTGACATTTTTCACAATCCGCCAAAATATTTGGAAGAGGACATAAACATTTTTGTGGGAAAATAAAAATAATGTCCAAATCAGAATCTGGCCCTGCTGTTTTGAGAAATGTTGAGCCTCCAATTATCATTTTATAGCCTAAATAAAAAATAGTAAAATTTTTTCAATAATTTGTCAGTTCCAAAAACTCGCAATTTCTGAATTTTGACAGTTCCGAATCCGAGGTTCTTGGAAGGATTGGTCTTGAGGCTCTGAAAAATTTCTGGCTTGCACAGTTTTAGAAGAAAACTTTGATTAATATTAAAAAGTTCTCGGGATTGGTTCACGACTAAAATAATTTAAGGATTTAAGACCCAAGCACTTAAAATTAATTTTTTATTACTTTCATTATCTCCTAATTGATCCTTGCATATATTTCCTAACCAATTTTTAAATTTCCTTTCTAACCATTCTGTCACAAATTTTTTCTTTTCATTTACTTTATTATTATTACTCGTATAAATTGAGTTTAAATAATTGTGAAGCTTTAAATTAAAATTAAATAAAAATTATTCAAAATTCCTTTAAAAAGAACCTCCTCATTTTGTAATGATTTAGAAGGAACAATTATGTTTAAGTTAGATTTTGGAGATTTAAATATATTTTCTTCAAATATTTCTGTCATTTGTTGAATTAAATTTTTATCTTAAGTAAGTTAAATATTTTTATTTTATTAGGTATTTGTTAGGAAGGCTGGTGAATCCGGTATCAGGATCCAAATTAAGACCGGGCTGAAAAAACAAATCTGGCTTATCTTACGGAATAGTGACGTTGCCTTTCCGAAAAATATTCCCAAGACATCTCCGTCACAGGTCAATCTTTATCACCTTCCTGATTTAGATATTTATTTAGGACAGGTAAATTTAATTTTTGATTAGCGGCAAATCTCAAGGATGAACCAAAATAAGGTTCGACTTTCGAGGGATTTTTTTCGAGGATCTGTCTTGTGTTTACCTAGCTTTTCTTGATCTATTATATTCATTTGCCTTTCAATTTTATTTAACAATTTTTTTGTAAATTTTTTAAAACTAAAATCCTCCTCCTCAACAAAATTAATCATTTTATTTTTTTCTTCATTTTTTTCTTTAAATAAATAATTTATTTTTTCAAAAAATTCTAAATTAATAATTCCATTTTCTTCAATAAAATTTCCAAAAAATTTCAAAAATTTATCCTTCTCAAATATTAAATAATTTTTGTTTTCAAAAATTATTTTATTTGTATTTTTAGCTAAAAACATAGAAATTGTTTTTAGACGAAGTTGTTTTATTAAATAATCTCTTTTAGCTTTATTTAACTTGTTTTGATTGTTTGAGGTTTTTAAACTTGTTTGTTGTTGTCTAAATAATGTTTTTAATAAAAACTTGAACAAAAAACTTACAATATTCTCTCAAAATTTTCTACAAACTTTTTATTAATTTCCAAGTTGTAAAACATTCCAAAACTTAAAAACCTATAAACATTAAACATTTTCCCAAACAAAACATCAATATTAATATTTTCTGTTGTTAAACTTGTTAAAACTTGTTTTGTAAAATTTGACCAACTTTTTCTCAATTTATTAAAAAAATTGCAACTTGTTTGTCTAAAACTTGTTTCTGTTAAAGTTTCTAAGTCTATTTTATTTTCCCCTAAATTATCTTCAAGAACATCTAAAACTTCTAAAATGTTTTTTATTAATATAACAATGTCAATTAATTTTATAATATTTTCTTTTTGTTTTTCGTCTTTTTCTACAAAATATTGAGAAAATAATATTTCAAAATTTTTGTTCAAGTCTCTCTTTTCATTTTCACCAAAAATTTCTACAATTTATTATAAATTAGAGTAATTTTGAATTCACTATTTTTCCTTTATCAAAATGTGCATAATGGTCAGAATTCCTTCTTCAATTTCATTTTATTTCTTCTATAGCATTTAATCACTTAGTGTTTAGAAAAAAATTTAGGCTTAAATTTAATTTCTTAACCTAAATTTTCATTAGGATGGAAGAAATTTTGACCATTATGGACCCTTTAGACAAGGAAAATTATGGGAATAAAATTTAAAATATCCAAAAATACCATTCAACAAAACATTTGTGTTAATTAAATCTAAATTTTGTTCATTAGTCGAAGAAATTGTTGAAGAATCAGAGGAAGCTTCATCATTTCCTAGTTGACTACTATCATCCTTTTCTTTATTCTTTTCCTCATTTTCTTTAAATTTATTGATATTTTTATTTCTTTCTTTACATTTTTCTTTATTAGATAATGCATTTTTTAATAAACGAGAATGGAGTATTTTTCTGTTTATTTCTGAATTATTATATATTTAATTATTTTTATTTAGATAAAAACCCGGACATTTTTGGGTAAAACCCTATATAGGTATTTAATTATTCTTATTTAGATAAAAACCCTGACATTTTTTGGTAAAACCCCTATAACAATATCCCCTTTGGTTAAATGTGTTGACCGCTTGGTGTTCGACAGTTCTGGATATGTCAATTATGGATTTAAAATTACTAAGGAATTTTAGAAATTATTGAAATAAAATCCTTTTTTGTCAAGTTTCGACTTATGACGGTTTCCGAATCATCTCTAGACTGCCGCAACACGGAGAACTTTAAAAAAATCCTATTTTTTTAAATTTTATATCCGTAATTGTCGATCCGGAATGAAATTTCAGTTTTTCGGTCTTTTGATATGAATAATTTCGACACTGTTTAAGTCAGAAAATAAACCCTAGGTAAGGTAAAAAACAATTATAATGCTTAAAATTTTCGCCTCTAGCCCAATTAATAATTATGGTAAAAATAAATTTATTTTTACTTTTTTCATTTATCTCCTCAATAATTTTTCCTTTTCCGCTATTAATATTTATTTTGCCTTCTTGATTCAATCCTTCCTTACTTTTGTCAAAATCTTCTTCAAAATTTTTTACTATTTCTTCTTCTATATCATCAACCTCTTCCAAAATTTTACACTTTCCTTCTTCCATCACTTCATCTTCTCCTTCTTCTCCTCTTTTATCTTTTTGTTGTTCCAAAACCCTTCCTTCCGCTTCTTCGTTAATTCCATGTTTTTCTTCCTTTTCGACTCCTTCCTCTTTCATCCTCATATAATTATTGCTTTCTTCATTAATAAACAAATTTCCTTCATTATTTTCTTCATTCAGCACTCCCTTTTCTTGGGATTCTGAAACTTTTCCCTGTTCTTTATTTATCGAATTAACTTCTTCCTTTCCCGCAGCCTTTCTATTATTTTCTTCCTTCAGTTTTTCTTCTTTCTCAAAATCCCCTTCTTCTTCAAAATCTTCAATTATTTCCTTATTTTTAAATAATTTCCCCTTCATATACACTTTTTCGATTTCCTTAATTTCCTTATCCAATTCCTCTTTAATTTTTTCACTCAATTCATCCCCAATTTCCTCAAAGTTACTTTTAGATGATTCTCCCTTTTTGTTATCTTCCATTGATCTAATTCTTTTAAGCAATTCTTTAGGAGTTAAATTAAACAATTCTTTTACCTGCTCAGCTAAATAAATAAAATAAATTATAACGAATATTGGGCATTGCTCCAACTAAGGCTTGTCAAAACTAATATTTTTTCCAAAACAGAGAAACAAATGACAAACTAGTACACTTGTTTAAGGTTAAAAATGAATTCTAATGCTATAAAATCTATTCTTTGGATTTTAACAAGTAATTTTCCCTGCTTATTTAATTAGGTTAGTTATCCCTTAATAAATTCTAGGGATCTGACCAAGCTTTTTAAGTTTTAGCCTCCCCATCGATGCCGGCTTCGACTTTTTCTATTCTTAGCTTTCGGCTCCAGCTTCAGGTATAGCTGCTCCGAAGCCATAACCAGAACCGCTTCCCATTAGGGCTGCCCAATTTTCAGATTCCTGGCATACCGGCAGTTAATCCCTACCAGGAAAACCTTAAAACACCCATAAAAAGACTTAAAATATTTTTTTAATTTTTAAACCTACAATTATCTAATATTAAATTTCTGAATTTTTTTAAATTTTTCTTATTCAATCCTTTAAAAATCTCAGCAATTTTTTCTATCCAGATTTCTCGTTGTCCTTTCAAATTTTCTTCAATATGATAATTCTGTCCATTCTTTAAATGAATACAATTAGTCCAAACATCCCCCATTCTATTTAAAAATTGTTTTTGAATTTCTTTCTTTTCATATAAACGTTTTGAACGAATAAATTTATCAATATATTCACAACATTCTTTTACTGTCTCAAGGTATATTGGTGTATATAAATTTGAACGGGCATAATCTTCAGTAAATAAATAGATTTTCTGAATAAAAAATTAATTAGAGATATCCCTCTGCTCGTTGGGGAAGGGGCAGAAACGACACTATTAGCCTCTCTCTACTTACCTTCAATAAATCAGTTGCAGTTGCGGAAATGGAAAAGAATCATTATAAAAGGGCCCAATTACAAATTAATTAACCTAACATTAACAAAAAAAAGCCATTAGCGACTCTTTATTAATTAAAAAATTTTCGGTGTGGACTGGAATTTGGCTTTATAATTTATATTTTTTTATACTTTAATGTCTTTTGTAATTTCGTTTGGATATTTCTTAATCAGCCGATTTGCTGTATAATTTTGTAAATAATGTTCACCATATAAATAAAGCTGGGAAATGTAATTCCAGAATGATTTAAAGTCCCATTCCTTATCTAAAATAAAAAAATAAAAAATATATTTCTTTGTAATATTCTGAATGTTTTTGGCCTCCTAACCTCATATTAATTTTAATTTAATTTTTACCTCCATTTCTTTCTCGTTTCTCCACCCAGTCAAAATAAATAAAATAATTTAAAGTATTTTTTAATCTCCATTTTTCTATAATATTTATATCTTTATTAAGATATTTTGTAAATAAATCCAAATAAATATTTTCTCTTTTATTCTCCTAAAAGATAATATATAAATTTATTTACAGAATGACTCAAGTAGATTCGAATATAAATTTATTTATACAATAAAAAGAGAAAATTAGGTAACATATTTTTTGAAATAGAGCCCCATGGGGACTTTATTTTTTTGGCTATCCTACAAATCAGGGCTCTCTTTCAGCATGGGGCTCGATTGTTTAATATATTTTCCGAATTGAGATAGATTTAAGATGCGAATTGGAATTTTAATTTGTCGAAGGTTTAAATCCTATCAGCACCAAATATTTCTTGTAAAAAATTCAACTCTTCAGCTTACAAGTTTAAATTAGTAAGAGAAGGGAGAATAAAATAGATTTAATAAAATAATAAAATAGCCGTAGACCCACGGCACTAGTACCTCGTAGAACTGTAAATAGTTTTCCTATCAAAGGGTCATTGGTCGTAAATCTGTCCAAAACCATCGAATCTACTTGAGTTCGATCTAATAATATTACTCCTTTGTTATTAAATAAAATTCTTAAATAACCCTATGGTCTCCAGTAAACTTAGTAGCTAAAAATTATTGAAGATTATCTTTTAATACAGGGCTCTATTTCAAAAAATATGTTACTCTATAAAAGCAATCAGGATATAGTTCAGTTAGCAATTCCATACGGGCCCGTCCAAAAAGCTGTGCCAACCTTTCATTGAAATATAAAAGTTTTGATATTTCTTCTACATATTTTATAGACTTTCTAAAATGTAAAATAAATATTATCATTAAAAATTTTTATTTGTTTATTAATTTAATAAACAAAAACTTTTTCCTTTCTTTTTTTCCATTTCTTTCAATATAATGTAAAATTGAAACTAAGAACTTAAAATTAACCAAAAAACTGAAGTAAATGATACTAATGCCCAAAGTAAAATTGAAGCAAAATTTAGGAGAGACTGAAGCAAGAATAGAATACGATTCGGAATCGGGATTGAACTTTTTTCCATTTGAGTCAAGCCGTGTTAGGGATAAATATCAATTATTTATGTAATTATCTGAACATCACCCACCCAAATTATATTTATTATTAAATATGTAGTATATTACTTACTGCAAATTCCAAGTAAAAGCAAACTGAGTACGAAAGAATGTAGTAAAAAATACTTGAAAATTAGCTTCCTGAATCTCCTCTAAATTTACTCTTATTTTATTTTCGGTTAAATTATCCAAAAGTTTTTCTAAATAATTTTTATTTTTTGATAAATTTCTCCCCCTCTTTTTATTTTCGTTTGTTTGTAATTTTGTAATATTTTCATTAAAATTTATTTCTAAATTTTCTTCTTCATTTCCAACATTATAACGTTTACACAACAAAAAATAGGTACTTTTAAATGGGTCTGTCCAAAATAATTTTATTATATCATCATCACTATATCAAAAATAAGATTATTAATTTTAACCTAGAATTGCTTAATTTTTAATTTCCCGACTCATTCTTAAACATCGGTGGATGCGAGGAAGGAGAACGGGGGCTTTGGAGGAGACCCCCTCACATCCCCGAAGAATTTCCTTTCCAGGGAACGAGAGTCAAACTTAAAAATCTAATTACTATTTGACTCTTTCGTAATCCAATTGCTCACGAATAGAGGGAAGAAGAGGAAAGACTATAATTAAGAGATGAAAATTTTGAAATTTTTTTTCTTTGGGATAAGTTTTTCCATCAAATTAATTTTTTTACATTATTCCATTTTGTATTTCTTTATTTTTATCATTGTCTATAGTCGAATTAATTAAATAATATTGTGAAATAAAAATAATTTTAATAATTATTTTGTCATTTTCTGAATCAGAAATATTTTTAAAAATTGCTATATTATCTAGCAATTCTGTATAATAACATAAAAACACTTCAGGTAAATAATTGACATCCATAGGTTTTGAGTTTAAAAAACGTTTTGTAAATCCGTCACAAGTTTTTTCTAAAATGAGAAAAAATAATATTAAAAAAACTAACAAATAAATAGGACCCAAGATGTCTGATCTTTAATTGATATATTAAATTTCTTATAAAATAATTCACTCCTTTTAAGACTTCTCTACTCTGTAGCCCCCAGTTTTTTATTAATTTTATTTTGTCTAACCCTTATATTTTTGAGATTCTGTTGCCTTAAACTATTTATTTTTAACTAGCCTACTTAAATTTAATTTTTAACCAGAAAGTCCATTAGTAAGTGCATACTTACAACAACTTTCTATAGTTTAGTGTTACTATTTATTATAACCAAAATCAAATTAATTTTTAAAAAGTATTTTCAAAAAATATGTATTCTTAAATAAATTTTAATAAAATTACTCCTCAAAAAATCCAATGTAGACGTGGTTTCTTTTAAAATTGTTGAAATTATTAATAAAAATAATAACAAAATTAACATAATTTTTATAATTTATTTAAATAAAAAATATTTAAATTTTATTGATTAAACATTTAGAATAAAATTTAATAAAATAAAAGTGCTAATTTAAAGGGGAAAGGAGGAGGAGAGAGAAAGAAAATCTATAATTTTGAAATAATTTCAAAGGTATCACGACTTTTGCGCCGAGAACATTTGCACCGCGACTTTTGCGCCGCGACTTATGCGCCGGGCGACTTGATCGCCGCGACTATCGCGCCGGGCGACTTATGCGCCGCGACATTTGCGCCGCCATAATTTTTAAAAAATAATATCTACAGTGGACCTACATAATTATAGTGTACACCTTGGGTTAAAAAATGGTATCTAGGAGCTGAAGGAATTTAAGTAAGTACAATATTTCGGCAAGTAAAATAGCCCCTCTAATAAACCGACCCCCTAGAGGAAGGTTAAAAAATAAACCGACCCCCTAGAGGGGTCATCTTCAAAGAACTTGACTTTTTCGGATCAGGATATTTGGTCTGCTACCCCTATTAAGGCATGATTTTCTGCCAGAAGAGGGTGCACTATAGTGTAGGGTTGTCGGGTCCAAATATCCGGATCTGAAAGAGGCCGGATAGCCGAAAATTTTAGGTCGGATATCGGATCCGGATCTTGATATCCGAAGATCTCCAACTATCCTACATTTCTATAGTGAGGTCCGGCTGTGGTTTTTCATAATTATTAATGATAGTGGCGGCGCAAAAGTCGCGGCGCAAAAGTCCCCCGGCGCAAAAGTCGCTCGGCGCATAAGTCGCGGCGCAAAAGTCGCGGCGCATATATATATTTTAAAAGAGAGGGATTATAGTCTGTACAGAATTAATAGTCTGTTGTTAACAATTTTTTTTTGTTTTTAATAAGTCGATTGGATCCCTTTTAATCCAGCGATAGCTGGATTAAGAGAGGTCACCTGAAATCACTAGATTTCATAGATACCTTTCAAATCACGTGATATCTCTACAAATCTACCTTAACCACAATCCCAGATAGTCTTATATCCCTTCAAATTCATCATTATTTTCCTCAAATACTCTGGTAATACCAAGGCTGGTCCCCTTTTTTTTGTTACAATATATCATTCGAAAGAGCTGTTCGAGCTGGTTAGAATGATACTATGATCGGTTAGATTTGGCGATTCTGAACAGAATTGTGAAGCTAAATCCTCGATGGACATGCTTTTTGTGATGTTGAAATGGATTAAAACAAATGCTCATAACTATGTTTATTAAGTCGGATTTCGATGAGTTTAGCACCGTTCGACTCAGCTCGAAGAGCTGAGTCGAACGGTGCTAAAGACTGATCTACTTTAGACTGATCTACTCTGATCAGTCTAAAGGGGAATTCTCAAAAAAATTTATTGCCATTTTTATTTTTTTGTTTCGGTTCGAGATTACTAAATTTCAAAAATTAAAATTTCTTCAAAAAACTTTATTAAATTTACTTGTATTAATTAAAAAACAATTTAGGTATTCCAAAATATAAATAAATTAAAATAATTTCTTTTAAATTAAATTCATTGCTTCAATATTGCAAGGAAAACTACCGCAATAAAGCCTACTAATACAACAATACGATAATCATGATAATCAAATCCTCCTTCCTGTCGTTGCTTTTGATTATTATTATTATTTTGGTTATTATATCCTCCTCCTTTTGTATTATGTTCATCTCCCCCTTTCGTACAAATAGAACAATTAATTCTCTTAAAAGAAAAAATTCCATTTATCAGAGTAATTTCATCCAATTTTAATCTTTCTTCCTTTCTTTGACACAACATTCTTCCAATTAAAGAATTATGTCCGTCTTTAATTTTCGGATATCCACACTTGTCAAATTGTAAACCAATTGGATGTTTTCTCACTAACATAAAATATCTAATTCCACCTAAAGAGTAGATATCTACTGATTTGTCATAACGATATCCTTTTGAAACTTCCCTGGAAATTATTTAAAAATTAATAAAATTTGTAAACATCTTTGTATCTATTATATTGACTGCAGAGCGATTGCTCCACCGAAATTCCCAGTTATAATTGCAGGAAGTTCCGAGATTTTTTGGTTATGGGTCCTTTCTTGTAAAGTTTCATTTCCGTTCCTTTAGTTACGGCCTGCATTCTGAACGAGAAACATTGAAGTCGTTTAAATATGGGGGCCGAACTCAAAACTTATAATACATATATTCAATTTCTCTCAGCAAGCTAAATAAGAATATCGACGAATTTCTTGCCAAAGAAATCTCTTCTCTACACAAGCACTATTAATCCCATGATATCCCTTTTAATCCATCCTAATCTCATTAGGCTATTGGAACAGAAGTGTGGAGACAACCTGCTGATTTGGATATTTTTAAAAGTTCGAAATTCGGAATGAAAAAAGTCTGAATCGGAAGTCGGAATTCCGACCGACCTCAGTTCATATAGGGCCAAAAATTCAAAGCACCCTGCAGTCAAATAAGTCCTATTTTTCGGTCATCATAAGCACGAAACATCTGATAATATAAAGAATATTTTTACTAATCGAATTCTTTAAGTTTTCTTTTTTACTGTATAAAATTATTACGGTGCCATATAGCAACGAGATCCGCATATTGTTAAATTTGTAGAGACAAGAGGAGAATCTCGTGCAAGTCCAAAATCGGCAATTTTCTTAAGTTAATTTTAAATTGTTGAATAAAATTAGGAAATTAACCAATCGAATCTTTTCATCAATTTTTGTTAATAATATATTAGCTGGTTTCAAATCTCGATGCATTAATCCAACCTTATGTAATTTTTTTACTCCTTCAATCAATTGTGCAAAATAATGGTTTGCTTAATATTAAATATTTTAGAAAATAAATAAATTTTGAATAAAATAAAAATTATGCAGTATTTATTATTAAGGTACATTGAGTTTTTAATAAATCGGATAAAAATATATTTATGGATATAAATTAATTCTTTGGCATAAACAAAACAAAATAGCGTCTCATTCATTATTAAATTGTTCAGAAATTAAAAGGGAAGGGGTGTGCTAACGAGATCAGATTGTAGTAAATAAGGAATAGATTCCTAAGTATACATATTAAGAGATTTATTTAGTTACTGTAAATATATGGTATTGTCTAAATTATTAATTATTATTAAGTTATTTATCTAATTATCAAGTTATCTAAATTATTATCAAAATTAAAATTATTAAGATCTAAAATTTAAGTACTTACTAGTTTTGTCCTGATCATTGCAGATGGGACTGTTCATACAAATTAAATCGAGTCTCGACAGTTAAGTAAAAATATTGGGCACCACTTTCTCACCCCTTCATGACTCAAGTTTTCTATACATAGATCAAAATACACAAATGATAGTCTGTGTTTTGACCAAACATCTGACAGAACAAACCGAATTGAGTACGAATCAGTATTTTTTGACTTCCCATCATCCTCCTTAGGGTTATCATCTCATTCATCTATCTTTTTTATCGGGCTATTCGGATAAAAGTAGAGATTCTGGTTTTTATTTAAAATGTTATGATTTGATACGCAAATAACGGTACTCATCTGTCGAGACTAAACCGCTTTAAATTAACATTCAGTACGGGCCAACTTGGTCCAATACATTATTCGATCATTCGGATCGGATAATGATAGTTGGCTCGCAATTAATTGACCCCAACCCTTACCGCAAATCAACATCTTCTAACGAGCCCAATTCACAATATTCCATAACAATACATGTAGAACCATCATAACTTTTAAATAATTTATAAAATTGAACAAAATACTCATTATATTCAGGACCATTTAAACTGCTCATAATTTTTGCTTCCAATGTTGCTTGCTGATCCTTAATGTATTTTTTAATATTTACAATCTTAGCTTTTAATATAAAATTTAAATCGGTTAATAAATGAAGTTATTGGTCTCTAAAATGAATCTGTTCCTAATAGGATAAAATACTAAAAATATATTTATCTAGCGGTTAGGTGGTCTAACAGAGACGTAACAATAGTTCTTGGAGCTAACCTCTTACATCATCCCTAACGAAACTGAGATAATAAGATAAAGATTTTTTAAATTTTAATTAGAATAGGATTTAAATAAATTTATTTTCTACCTTAATTCTTTTTATAGCCAACAATTGACCTTTTTTATTTTTGCATTTATAAACTTTTCCAAAAGATCCATTTCCAAGTAATGATTCATAAATATATTCTTCACCACCAATTAACTTTTTAAAAATATCATTTTTTTAATGTTTAAACTTACATCAGGTTTAGGAATTGACATTTTTATTATCAGCTCTTTGAAATTATTATACATATATCAAAATTACTTAATTATTCCTATCTTTATTGTTATATTTTGATATCTAATAAATCAGTAAAATGTTTTTAAATATAAATTAAAAATTAATATTAACTCAGAATTTTTTATAAAAACTTTTTTTGTCGAACTTAGATACTCTTAATAGGATTGAAGTTGTCAGATCCATTTATTAAATTATAAAATTTAATAAAAGGTTATGTTTACAATCTACAAGGAACTAATTTAAAACTTACTAGTAATTAAATAAATGTTTTAAAAGTTTTAAATAAAAAAAGCAAAAAAATTTACTAATTGTTAAAATAAAAATGAATGAGAAATTACATATTCATCTGACAGCAAAATGCTTACTAGTTAGGCGTTGTGGTAAAAGATTTACAAAAGATAAAAGGAAAAGCAGACTAGTTTAGCTTATAGAAATAATAGGGTGTTGCCCACAATTTAACTTTAGTTTTGTTTAGAACAAAACGGAAGAATTAATTTTTTCAAATTATTAACATCCAAAATTAGAATCAATCTTCTCCTTTCTCCCTCTTTTTTCTCGACTTTTAAACGCAAAAGCTTTATACCTTAGAACTTCCAGATTTAATAAAATCCAAAATTGAGAATCTTAAACTTTACTTTTTTCTGAAAGATATTTTTAATTTCAACTAGAGCTTTAAATTATTAATACATATTAATTACTTTATCTCATTTTCTTTACACAATTTAATTTTTATTTAATATTCTTTTCTTATGATTTTCCTCGTTATGAATGCCTCTTCTTATCTCCTAAATTATTACTTATAAACTACCCTTCAATCACAAGTTCATTGATTGAAAAGAGTTTAAAATGATGAAAGGCTAATGAAGTAATCTAATATTTATTTTTTTCTAAAGTTTTTTTATTTGAGGAAAAACTTTCTCTCATTCTCTCTCCCTAAATAATAATCTAAATATTATTTAATTATTTTGGTCGATCTCTATTTATCAAAAAATGAGAAGAAGAGACACTTTTGTTTGATTAGTCATTTAATGTCCTCTTCTCAACATTTAAAGCACTCTCTTTTAGTGTCACAAAAAATAGAATCAATGCCGCTTTGATTAAAGGCCATCTTAGCCAATGTGTGAGTAGAAAAAAAGAAGTAGGGGGGGGGGGGGGGGGGGGGGAAGTGCTCATCAATTAGAAAACCTTTCGATATATTCACCCCTACATATGTCTTCTATTTAGCATTTTTATTTTTATCTAAAAAAATATATTTATTTGTTACTACATTCGTTTAAAAAGAAAGTTTTTTTTAGTTTTTTTTCTGATTAAATTCTCTTTAATATTTTATTTTTGTATTTTTAAATGAATAATATAAAACAACAAAAACTTAAATTTCCCAACTTAACAGAAAAAATTTAAATTAAAAAAAGTACAAGAACACAACCTAAAAACTTCTAATCAAACTTTAAACTATTAACTTAAAGAAACACTAATAAAAATAAGCCTGAATTTCCACTAAACTTAATAAAAAAGTCCGAATATTAAAATTTTTAACATACTTTTAATTTAAAACAAATTAAACTTGAAAATAAAAACTCTTATTTTATAACCCTCGAAAAAATAAACTTCCAACTTAACAAAAACAAACTTTAATTTAAAAATAAAACACAAACTTTTCCAACTTTAAAATACAAATAAACTTGAATTTTCTAAACTTTTTTAACAACTTTTTAGTAAATATGAAACTTTGTTTATTATTTATTATAAGCATTATCTTCTCGTGTGACTTTGTTTTGAGTTATTATGGTCCTTTAAAAATAAATCAAACACCAAAAATTGGAAATTGGACAGATGCTTGTGATGAATGCAAAATTGTAAATTAATTAATTTTAATTTAAAAAAATTATTAAAAGATAATTAACAAAATTGTCGAAGTTGCAAAGGATCCAGCAAAATTAGAAGAATTAAAGCTTCTGCTTTCTGCTTTATGTGAAACAACTGGATATAGAGAGGAATGTCTTCTTTTTGTTAAAAGACTTGATATGTTTATTGACAGATTACTTCCTTTTTTGGTAGGGTTTGAAAAGAGAGAAATTAATTCTTTATTCGAATTTGACTTTAAATTAAAGAAAAACACAAGAAATATTCTGATTTTCAATATTCATAAATTATAATTTTTCTGATTTTCCATTATCAACCTGAAATAAAAAATTTGGATTTTTAAAATAATTTTATTAGAAAAATATTTTTAAAATCAAAATTTATAGCAAAACACAGATAAAGTCTGTAAAGATTTACATATTTGCAAAAATCGTAAATTGGAACATTTCCACCGTGTTGGAGTCCATTTTGCTAGCCAATTGGAGGATATAGACAATGCAAAAGTTTTTGTTAATTTATTAAATATTATTTAAATTAATTTTCAAAGAATTCCCTTCTATGTGAAGAATGTCAATTTGCTGCGCATGAATTGCTTGATTTGGTTGGAGAGCCCCATGTTCAGGTAAATAAAAATGAAGACTTTTGTTAAAAATTAAAAATAATTTTTAGCAAGAAGTCCACGATTGGCTTGAAGAAAATGTTTGTTCACATACAGGGAAATATAGAGAATTAGTTAAATAATTAATTAATTTTTAAATTATTCTGTTAATTTTTATAGTGCTCTCAATATTTGGATGAAACATTACCAGAATTCTTTTTAGAATTGAAAACTTTACTTTCTGACCAGAAGAAGGTGAGAGAAATTCTGAAAAAATTTTATTTTTAATTAATTCTGATTTTTGATAATTAAAAAATAAAAGTTGCTTGAGAAAAAATCAGAATTACTTATTTATTAAACAGAATTATTACTTATTATGATTTTAATTCTCAATGATTCTGTTTTTTCTAAATAATTCTGTTTTTCATCAAAAATTCTGATCCAAATATTTTTTTCAGTTTTGTGAAGACCTCGAACTTTGCCCAGCAATGACCTTTCCATCTTTCGGTAGTCCTTATCGCCGTGCCAAACTTGGCCCAAAATTTATGGGAATGATGAAGAAAGAGGTAGATAGTGTTGAGGAAGATTGAAGAGGGGAGGGAGTTTTGAAAATTAAAAGAATTTTTTGCTTTATTTTTTACCACCAAAAAATACTACCACATTAAATACATTATTTGTGCCTTATTCAGGCATGTAGTCAGGAAAAGATTAATTTTTAGTAAATAAATGGTTAAATAATTAATTAATTTTTGGGATTTTAGAGCGAAGAAAAGAAAGGAAAGAGAAATCTTCTCTTCTTGACTACTTGCTCGAACCTTAATAATTTAAAATTTAAAAGTTGTGATTAACTTTTGTCAGAAAATTTAATTAAAATATTTTTAAATAAAAAGTTAATCACAATCTCTTCTTAACCACATAAAAGCAGTCTTGCCATATTTTGCAATGCATTTACCTACTTTAACTTAATGCAATTTATTTTATAAATTTATTATTTTTATTTTTAATAATTATTTAAATTAATTAGAAAAATATTAAAAAATTTTTAACAAAAAAAATTTTTAAAACTAAAAGTTGAAACAAAAAATATTTGAAAATTTAGATTGAAAACCAAGATGCTTTTATTTTTTCTGCCGGAAGCACTACATAATTTTGAAAATTTTGGAATGCCAAGAAGCCTTTTCCTCTTTCTGCGTTTCAGGCGCACCCCCTACACCCATAGAATATTAGCGCCAAGATCAAAGGAATTTTGGGTGTAACCCCGAGACCCATTGGCCTAAGGGTTATGGTAATTAGTTTTGCATAGTTTCGGCCCGTTTTGTTTTGCGCTGTACCCAGAGGGAAAAGGTCGATTCAGAGTCGCCAATTCAGAGTCGCCGATTCAGAGAACGGCTAAAAGGGGACGATTCAGAGTACATAAATTTTCGGACCTAGAAAATCAGTTTTTCTTGCGATTTTTGTGGTTTTTCTCAGTTAGTACGATCTGATGAACATTCTAAAATGTTGCCAAGTCTTGACTCTAGACTTTTCTTGAGGTTTTTCGATCTTAGGGTGAGGTCTTGGTTTCGACTTTTTTTCTTCAGGAAACGAATTTTTTTATAAAAAATGAGTCAAATAAACAAATTTATCAAAAAATAAAAGTCAATGTCCTCATCTCACTTATTAAATTTGTGGCCCTAAAGAGGGCCGTTTGGGTTGAGGCTGTTGTTGACGAAATTCCAACATCGCTTCTATTCCATCCAGGAATAAAATTCTCCAAGGAATTCATAAATAAATTCGAAAATTATCTATGTGATTCTTAATTTATGGGATTTCTATTACCAGAATATCAGTGCTGGTTCATCATTATACACTAATTAAGAAGAACAAATGATTAAAAAAGCTAGAATTAAAAAAAATTGAAGACGTGGTGAGACTCAAATGTTTAAAAACCTAAAGGTTTAGGCTTCAAAAGGTTTAGACTAAAAGTAACCAGGTAACGAAAGAGTCTTAAAATATGGCATCAAAACGAAAGTTTTTGGGATATAACTTTTTTGTTTTTAAATCAATCCAAATAATTTTTGCTTTAATTAAAAGCTCTGGATGTGCTGGTTATTTTTTCGTAGAAATTGTTTAGTTTTACCGTCTTTCAAAAAAGTTAGGAGTCGTTAACTGCGAATAATCGTGATTTAACATACTTAGGCGGGTGTAACTTTCTAAGAAATGATCGGATCCTTTCATAAAGTTAATAAAAAGAATAAAAACAAATAAAGATTCTAATTGATAAAGAAAATTTCTGGAAATGATCGAAACAAAAAAAGTTATGGCATAGAAAAAGGCGTTTCGAAGCTAAGTCGCCGAGACTCTATTGACAAGCAAGCCTAAAGGTTTAGGTTTGTGCTGAGACTGAAAATATATGTAAAGACAAAAGGGTCTTGCTGACTTTTTGACATAATTCGTCAATTAATTGTTTTCATCTGTTTCTTTACAGATTATTTATTCTATTATAACATAACAACACCATTTCATCATTTTACTAAACAAAGCCGAAAAATTAAAGAAAATTTTAAATTTTTATTAAAAATTATTTTGTGGCATTGAATAATTGCCTTTAGTTGTGCAAATTTTTGTTTATCTCTAAAACAATAAAAGGAAACAAAAAAGAATAAAAAGCAAAATAATAAATCAATTGCACTCCAAAAATCTCGATTTTTAGGATATTTTATTCTCCGTACTCTGAATAGCCCCTACTCTGAATCGGCGGTTCTGAGTCGCCCTCTACTCCGTAATAAGGGGGTACGGCCCAAGAGGTAGAGGACGATTCAGTATCGCCGATTCAGTATACGCCGATTCAGTATCCGCCGATTCAGTATTCGCCGATTCAGTATCGCCGATTCAGTATACGGGTAAAAGGGGACGATTCAGTATTCAAAAATGAAATTCTTTAATTTTTCTCGCGATTTGTTTTCGTTTTTTAATTATATTTACAATCCATTTTAATATTTTAATTTCCTTTAGTTTTTTATATTCTCCAGTTTTTTTGTTTTTCTTTTCAGTATAAATATTAATCTTCCGGTCGGGATTTTTGAGATTATCAAACGGGTTAGAAAAAGGAAGATGCTCCTCCAGCTATGCCAATCAACGTTGCTCAGCTGCAACTTCCAGAAGATTATCAAACTTACAAGAGATCAGAAGGCCGTGAAGAAAGGTTTCTTTTGGCAGATTCTGAAGTGTACGACGAGAACAATCAAATGCACAGGTTTATTAAGAGATTGGATATTTAAATTTAAATTAAACAATTTAGAATTCTAATTTTTGGGAGGGAAAGTCATGGAAATTGGGCAAATGATATGAAGGATGTTTTTGCTGACGGTACCTTTATCATTTCGCCGCCTTTGTTTCAGCAAGTGTATGCTATTTTATCTAGGTTTTTTTAAAAGAATACTTAGTTAACCTTAATTCTAAAATTCAGAAGAGGTGATCGATGGGTATTTCCTGTCGCATGTGATGCAGAGATGGCACTTTTTATTGCTGGCCACAATCCACCTCAAAAAGCAAGAAAGTACCGAGCTGCGGATGAGAGAATCCTTGCACTGACAGCAACTTACCAGCCATTAAATATTACGAGATGGACCCTTGATTTTCTTTGAATTTTTTATATTATTATTCTATTATTAATTCATTAGTCAATTTTTGTTTTATTTCCAGTCCAATAAAAACATGTTATTTATTAAAATAATTTTGATTTTCCTGATAAATTTAATTATTTGAGTTTTTTTTAATTTTTGTTCCCTGAAGAAAAGTCGAGACTAAGCCTTCATCTTTGAACGAAAGGCCCTAGAAAAGTCTCGGCTACCTTTAAAAATGTTCTTTAGATCGTAGAAAGTAAGAAAACCTAAAAAATATACAAGAAAAAAGATTTTCCCAGCCCAAAAATGTGCGAATACTGAATCGTCCCCTTTTACCCGTATACTGAATCGGCGATACTGAATCGGCGAATACTGAATCGGCGGATACTGAATCGGCGTATACTGAATCGGCGATACTGAATCGGCGAGACTGAATCGGCGATACTGAATCGTCCTTAACCGCGGCCCAAGTAGGCGCGCGGCCAAGTAGGCGCAAAGTCATAACTTGCTTCAAAATTTCCGAATCTTAACAAATTTGGTATTAAACGATTCCTCTCATCGAGCTAAAGAGATTGGTTCCAAAATTGTTAAGGTCCATAAATTTTTCAGATAGTTATGGCTTTGCGCCTACTTGGCCGCGCGCCTACTTGGGCGTGTCCCGTAATAAGGTGTTAATTTTTATTGATGTTTAATTATTTTAATCTTATTTCTTTCAGAACTTAAAAGATTTAGATACAAATTAAAATAATTTATTTGTAGGTGACTTACTTAAATTTATATTAATAATGGATAATAAAACTGAAGATAATTTAAAAGGGACGCAAATTAATAATTCTGACAAAATTGAAGAACAAAAGGTTTTTAAATTTTTTGCTTTCCAGTATTTAATTGTGCTGTAAATTGTATAGTAATAGGAGTTTCTGTTTTTAAAATAATTATCTTTGATTATGAGTTAGTACATTTTAGCTACACTTTTGTTTGTCCATAGATTCTGTGAAAGATTATTGAGATTGGAAATCTTATTTTATTTTGTAGACATTAAAAATTATTTGAGAAAATGATTTTTTTGAGACCGCAAAATTTCTATTAAATCCAAAAAAAGGAATGTCTTTTCTAATACACCTCCCCCCCCCCACCCCCCCCCCCAAAAAAGCAAAATATTCGTTACATTTTTTATGTAAAATCCCCTATATTTTAATTAAATTATAGAATGACACATCATTTTCCTCTTCATCTTCAACTGGAAGTTCATCAAATAAAACGAAAGAAGGAAATAATAAAAAGCAAAAACGCAAGTCTGATGAAAGTGGAGGGGATTGTTCAACTATTCTTTCATCTTCTTGCTCAGCTCCTGTTTCTTCTGATGAAAGTAATGGAGTAATAGAGGGGAAAGGTGATTCTGAAAATAACGATATTGGTGATGGAACAGAAGGTTTTTTTAGATAAATTTATTTAAATTTGATTATGCGTTTAAATTAGTTGTCTCTTTTCTAATCTAATTTTTGGGGGACTTATTTGCTTGGAATAGAGTTCTTATTTTTTAGAACAAACGTAAACGCGCAGGAAATTATTTTTGTCACCGCAATCCCGATATGTCCGTTTTATGGCGTATAGCTAATCTGCCAGTTCCTGAATTCCATCTAATCAAATTTCCATTCGTGTCTTATTCTCACGACTGCTCTAGAATTCCTTTAAACCCTCTAAAATGCTCGCAAAAAATGTTATGAATCAATCGTCAATAAAATTTTTATTTTTAAGGAGGTGAAGGTACTGCAGGGACAGCATGTTTTAATGACTCCAAAGCTGAGACAGAAGAGGATGATTATGTTTTGGAGGGTTCTGGAATGTCAAATAACACTCACGAGAATGTTAACGGAATTGGAGAGGGAAGTGGCTGTAATGGAAATAATGAAGGAGTTGGTGGTGAACATCTTCAGGCGTTGAATTTAGAAAATGGGGGAGCTCCTTGTGAATGTGTTCAATGCGAAGTATTTTCTATTTAAAGGGAATAAAAATTAATTTTTAATTTAAAGGTTTGTATGGCTGAAAATTGGTGGAGAATGGCTGCTTATCAAAATACAATGTTGCAGCAACAAGAGGGTGGAGGAAGTAGTGAAGCTGGAGGTTTATTTATTAAATTATTTTTTTAAAATTCCTCTTTATTTTCTAGCTTCACCGGGTTTTGAAATTACTGAAAATCCGAGAGCTGCTTCCGCTGCCGAGGGTTTAGGTTTAATTGGATCAGGTCATTTTAATTTATTTTTTCTATTTTTAAAGTTATTTTTTAAAGCTGCTGCAATGATGCTTAGTCAACATTCTGGTGTTTCTGCTCCCACTGAAGAGGAAGTTTTTCGGGCTGATTTTTCAATGCCAAAACTGAGGGAATTTTTTGAGTGCCAAAAACAAATGGGAATCCCAAATTTTCCTGAAGATTTTGGTTTGTGAATTTTTTTATAATTATTTTATTTTGTATTTTACGCTTTGCTTATTTTTTGAGACCTTATATAGTATTCTAATTTTTAAATTTTTATTCTAAAATCCTATGTTAATTATGGAATATTTCGTAATTGATCGCTGACAGCTTTTCGCTTATTGTTAGACATTTGATCACCAATTTTTTATTTGTCCTTCAATTAGTTTTTACCAGACAACGTTTTCCCTTATTATTGGGATTCTTTTATTATTATTCTTATATTCTCATAGTATTTCACCCAAGATTTTTCCCCCTTCCCTATCTGTTAAGGGCGCATCCACCTGGTAAATGATCTTTTAATTTTTCTAATTTTAAAGATGAATTTTGGCTTCTTGTTGTGAAGGCTCGCTTATTTAATATTTTCAAATATCGTGGACCCGAGGCTTACAATCGAATTGTGCTCAAAATTCGAGATATTGCTTTGCAATTTCGTGAACAGGTTTTTAAATTATTTTAAATTAATGATTAAAATAATGTGAATTTTATTTTTTTTATATTTTATTTTGTTTTAAAAAAATTTGAGGTGGAAGAGCGTGAACGTCTTGAAGCTACTGCTGCCATTTCTGCCCTTTCAATTCAACAAAATGGGGGATTAGCCAAACAATTACCTCAAAAACTTCAAAATTCAACAAATAATGAGGGTGGCGGTAAAAAGAAAAACAAACAACGACGCAAAAAGGGAAGTAGCAGCGGTGGAAGTAATAATAATTATAGCAGTAGCTAATTGAGGTTGTTTTTTTAAATTAAATTATTTTTGATAGAAAATAGAAAAAATATCGAAAAAATATTGTAGCGAGCCAGGCTCTATCTAATATGTACATTTATAATAGGTTTGAAAAACTCAAACGGGGTTTTCTTATAATTAGCAGAAAGGATTCTATTATTTAAATTCTTTTCAAATTTATTAAAATAATCTTTTTTTCAGATAACCAAAGAACGTCAATAATCAGAAATAAAAACTACCATTAAAAAACCAAATGTGTGGATTTGTATTATTATTTTTACGTTAATAATTAAATATATAGACTATCTTTTTTTGTGATTTTAGCCCACAAAATAATTTTCATAAAGAAATTTCTTCTTCACTCTTTTCTATTTTTAAATATTTTGTGGAGTAAAGATTATTTTTTTATCTAACAAATAAAAAATTGTTTACATTTTAAAAAAGAATAATCAATATTGTGACTAAAATTGGACAAATAAATAAATAAAATGATTGGAAAAATTAAATGTATTTTTGTGTTCCTTTAAAGAATAAAAATTAGAGCCTTTAAAGTATTTTTTAGGAAGGAAAAAGTGAAAATAAATTTTTTAAATAAACATTAAAAATATAATTATTCTGAATATTTTCTTTAAAATTATGCCAAATAAATATTAATTTCTAGGCTCATAATTTTTATATAAATTTAAATAATCTAAAATCCTTGATTCGGGAAAGAATATTTTTAAATAATTTATTTTTCAATTATTTTAATATTTAAAGAAAAAATATGGCAATTTCTGAATTAAAAACAAATAAGAAGAATGCTATACCTGCGGAGGAGGTAATTTAAAAATTAAAGATTTAATTGGTATGTAGAGATCGGGCATCTAACCATGATCAATTTTAATAAGCAAAATTGGGGGTTTGACCACTACGCTACCCAATTTGTGTTAACCACTACGTTTGTTCAAGGAGTATAGATACAATTGTTTTAATTATAAAAATAAAATCTTTCTAAATTTTAGATTGAGAAATTAATTAAAGAGCCGGATGAAGCTACAAAAGGATTTTATTTTCAACAAACAATGTATAGAATTAAAGATCCTTTAGTTAGCATTCCTTTTTACACAAATGTTCTTGGAATGAGGTGATTCTTTTAAAATTTTAATTGAAATATACACAAAAGGACCAAATACTGTTTTCGTGATTACAAAAACTTTCGACAATTTCAGATATAAAATTTGAGAAAATCATTGGGCTGATTGAGAGATCCTTTGTAGTGCCGATTTCCGAATGTTTTCTGAATTGATGCAGCGCTGAGAATTTCAGTAGATATTTTATGTCTCCAATTTTATATCCGCAATTGTCGTATTGCCGTTTTTTCTAAGGTTTGATTGGCCACTAGGTGGGAGGGAGACCTCTTTTTTCCTTCCTATTCACTTTTTTAATTAATTCCTTCACCATATTTGTGATATATAAGGATTTATACTTCCCTTTTTTCAGGCTTTTAAAACAATTAGACTTTCCTGAAATGGAATTTTCACTTTTCTTTATGGGATATAAAGAATTAAGTGAATTGCCAAAAGATGACAAAGAGCGTCGTTATTTTGCTCTTTCTACTCATTCAACAATTGAATTGACTTAGTAAGGGAAAATAATTTATTTTTATTTTATTTTCCCAAAAATATTTTAGTAATTGGGGATCTGAAAAGGATCCAAACTTTGCATATCATAATGGAAATAAAGAACCTCGTGGTTTCGGTCAGTTTTATAAAGTTTCTTTTTGGGTTAGACGGTTGTTTAAGACATTGAATGCTAGTCAATATGAATCATTCTTATACAATCGAACCCCGAATTTAAATACCTTCTGAAATTAGATTATCTTAATTTTAGATTCTCTTTAATTTGGCTACTTGTATTTTAATGAGGCAAAATTACGCTGCCTAACATTTAAAGCGATTAGGCGGTGGTTGATGAACTATTAAGGAGAAAGCAGTAATTCACTTAATACAAGTTTCTAGCAATTACTGTTGGAAAGCCGCAGGTTCGATGCCTTTCCGTGGCTAACCTTTTGAAAAAAACTTTTAACCTTTAGCTAACATAATTTATTGTACATATAAAACTAACCTTTTTCTCGTTATACTCATTAATTTTTTTTAATTGCAAGAAAATTTAAGGGTTATTCATTGAAAATTACACATTTAAAGGACATATCGGGATTGCTGTACCAGATGTTTATGCAGCAAGTGCTCGTTTTGAAAAACTTGGAGTTAAATTTGTTAAAAAACCTGATGACGGGAAAATGAAGGGATTAGCTTTTATTGAAGATCCTGATGGTTATTGGATTGAAATATTTAATCCAAATAAAGTGAACGATTAAAAAGAAATGAAAAATAAAATAAAAAATTATATTCGGAATTAAATTATTTTTTGAAATTAAAAAAAATTTCTAATTACTAGTATCTAGAATGCATAAAATTGGTGTTTTTAATTTTATTCTATTTACTAATTTAAAATTTAACATATTTTTGAAACTTTTTCTTATTTTTGAACTACAAAGATAAAAAAAATTCTATATTAGTGATTGCAGGTCTTTCGATAATTTTTTTGATGAAATAGTTTTGTCTAAATTTGTCTTGATAGAATGATTTTTAATTAGAAATTATTTGAATTAATATTTTACTACAAAAATCCCTTTAAATATTTAATTACAAACTAATATTAATCACAATTTTGTCTTCAATATATTTAGCTACAAGTTCTTCAATTTTTCCTTTAAATTCAAAATATTTTGGATTTATTATATCAATTGAATAACAAAAACTAGGTGTTTTATAACATCCTTCAAAAGCTTTAATTAAAATATTTGTAACTTCCTTGCTAATTTTATATTCTTCCTCACAAATATTTTGAAGGAATTTAAATATTTCAATAAATAAACGGAACATTATTAAAATTAAAGTTTTGTATTTAAATTCTTCAAATGTTTCACCTAAAATTGTAAATGAAATATAGAAAAAAATAAATTCTACTAGTCTTCAACGTGAAAATTTTTTGAATAGGACTGGGGGGGGGGGGCGGTACGACAATTGCGGATATAAAATTTTTAAAAAGTTTAAGATTTTTTAAAGTTTTCAGTGCCACATTCGTCTAAAAATGATTCGGCAACCGTCAGAAGTCTGAAACTGACAGCCGGGACAGAAAAACGGAATATCATTTCAATCATTTTTAAAATTTTTAAAAAAACTAGAAAATCTCCAATCTTCCAATCACGCCTTTTTGTCAACTACTTGAGGGTATACATTCAGTGATTATTTGTACTAAAGGTCCTATTTGGCAACGAGCTCGTGTAAACTGAAACTCCATGTTAATCAAAACAACACACAATATGTTGTTAATTCTTAGCTTTAAATCTCTCGTAAATCAATGAGAAATTCGGAAAAAAAACTTTTAATGAAGTATAACTGAATGCCTACGTCCTAAACCCAACCCTATTAATTTTATTTTTAAATTTAATTAAAAATTACTACTTTTTTTATCTCCAATTTCATTCACAATTTCCGTAATTTTATTTTTAATAAAATTAATTAATTCATTTAATTCCTCCAATTCTCCACCATTTCCATTATTTAATCCAATAATTTTTTCAAAATTCCTTATTGTTCTATATTTTCCAAAAAATTTAATAAAACTATCATTAAAGCCTCCTTTATATTTTTGTCTTATAATTAAATTCTTACAAACTTTTTCAATAATATTTTTTATTTTTTCGTGTATTTGGTTAATTTTTGATTTTTTGATGGAAATAATATATGTATCTATTAAATAATTTAATTTTAAAAATACTCTAACATTTCAGCTTTCGATAAAATTAAATTGAAGTTGATAAGTTTTTTCCTATTGTTTAATGAAGGGGAACTCTCGATAGAAATTTTTTTTCTTTTGTCTATTTTAAACTTGTTTATTGTTTTGTCAAAATTTGAAAAGAGTTTTCCTAACCCACAAAATATTATTTTTCGAACGAGATTGAGATTCTATGAGGAGTTGGATTCGATTAAGTTGCTCAGAATTAGATCAAAATGTTTACTCAAAATATTATTTGACGTAAAGTCAATTTTAATTACAATTTCGACTTAAATTTTAATTTTATCAAAAGTTTTATTACCCCCCCAGAATATTCTTTTTTAAATAAAATTATTTATTCATTACCAGTTCTAATTAAAGGTTTATAAGCTTTTTTAATATTTTTCTTTACTTTATTAATTTTTTCTAAAATTGCTTCCAAATAATAAGCAAAATTAATATTACTATAATTTTTCAATTGTTTCTTTAAAATTAATTTATTATAAGCTAATAAATTTAATTCTTTCCAAAACGATTTTTCTAACAAATTTTTATAAAAATTAATTTTTTCTTCAATTATTTTAATTTTATCAATATTTTTATTTTCAATTAATAATAATTCAATCCCTTTATTTCTAAATTCTTTATTTTTTTCTTCAATATTTTCCAAAAAAGATAATTTATAAATTTCCTTTCCTTTTTGTATTTTACGTTGAATAATCTTTAAAAATTAAAAATATTTCTGTACTTCGTACCTGTGTACCAAGTACGGAAAAAATGGACAGGTATGAGTACGAAAAAATAAAATAGGTCAAGTACGAGTAAGGGTACAAGCAGCCTCTTTTTTATTTTATTCAGGGACAGACCCTCGTTCAAGACAAGTCCTCCACCTTCTCCCCCTCCCTTTAAACCCCCAAATAAAAACCTGTTTATCCATAAAAGGAATTACAGAATTTAATTGTTCATTCAAAATATTAAAATTTAATAAAATAATATTCTGATTATTATTATTATTATTTATTTTTTTATCAATTAAATTATCGTCTTCTTTATTTTTTAATTTTAAATCAAAAAAATTTCCCAATTTTAAATCCAAAGAAGGAGAATTATCATTATTTTCTTCTTCTTCTTCTTCTCCAATTTTAATTAATTTAAAATAAATTATTCCCTCATTATCTATTTTATCAAAAAAACAATTATTAAATCCAACTTCATCATTATTTATTATTATTTTACATTCAATTATTTCTTTTATTTTTTCAACATTTTCTAATAAATAAATAAATTCTCTACTTTCTTTCCAATCATTTGAAATTAAAATTTCAATTGAATTTGTATAATAATAATTTAAAAAATAAATTATTAGAGAAAATAAATTGTAGTATATTTGGTTTTTATTAAAATTTGACATTTAAAAATAACTAAAAATAAATTTAAAAAATTATTTTAGTTAATTAATTTTTTTATTTAATTAATAGGTATTGTTATGCCGAGATTGCCTATACAACCCGAGTTGGTCTGAAAAAATTTTGATAGGAAAAATTGCTTTAAAATTCTTTTCTGAATTGGGGTTACTTTAATTATTTATAATTTCTTTCCAATAGGTTTCCCAAGAATTCCAACAAAATATAGCTCCCTCTAGCCAGTCCAATGTTCTCTTTGTTATTAACATCGAATTTGCTCTTGATAATTCCGTAATGCGAACATTTTAGGGCAACTAAAGAATAAGGAGGCTATCCCTGATTAAAGCATTATTTAGAAATACATACTTTATTTTTTAAAATAATTTTTTAAAAGGAAAGGGGGGGGGGGGGGAGGAGAAGGGATGTAAAGATAAATAAAAAGGGCAAGTCTGTACGTCGACACGTAATATGACATCGGATTTAATCAATTAAATTATTAAATTTTTTAAGCGGCAATTCTTTATTGCTTAACATGCACTTTAAATTCTTTAAAATAACAAGCACTTTTAGCGAATCATTTCAAAATAAAAAAGAATTTATAAATTTTTTTGTCTGATTTAAACAATATTTTTAATAAATTATTTTAAAATTTTATAAATTAATTGAGTAAAAAATTGTTTTTTTTTAAAGTTTGGACAATGAAACTGACAATGAAAAAAATATTTTTCATTCGAATTGGGTTTAGGTATTTTGTTATTCGCCACTCAGAATTTATATTGGTTGGTACCATTCATTTTCATCAAACAAAAAAGAATTATCATCTTTTATTAGTTTTTCAGTGAATACACTACTTTAGAATCCGCTTGCCCCATCCAGAAAATTACAAAATATTTTTATAATACATATGGAGGAGGAGGCTCCCTTCAATAAAAATATTTATATTTTTAGATGAAACAAAAGAATATTTTTATTTATTTAATTTTTATTAAATTATTTATTATTAAATTAATTTATTGTAATAATAATATTATTTATTTTGAAATTGAAAAAAATTGGGAAGAAACAAGAGCATTTAATTATTTAATTAATTCAATGCTTGCACAACAATTTAATTGTAAATTAATTAAAATTGGAGGAGAAAAGGGAAAAGAATATTTATGTAAAGGGATTCAATATCGTTCTCTTTATAAAATTGAAGGATTAAATGTTACAAAAAATGATTTATTTGAATTAAATATTCAAATACCACAAAATTCTTTAATTAAAAAATTTGTTAATTATTTGGATGATTTTGTAAGATTTTTTTAAATTAAAAATTGAAATTAAATAAATAAGAGGAGCAATATATAATTAGAGCCTTGAGTTGAAGATTAATTGATATCGGGGATTAGTGTTGGAGGACTCAGAGATTTGCGAATTCTCTAGGATATTAATAAACCTATTTGAGATCGTTATATAGAAAAACTTCGAAATGGAGGTTTTTAGACGATATATCAGACTTTAACAGAAATATAAGATTAATTGAAGTTACTGTTGGTTCATAAATGCAGAAAAGAAACTAAAGATAAAATATCTAAATATATGTATATTTTATCTTTACTATCCTCTAAAAACGTTTGAAAACGGTTAACCGAACTAGAACCGAAAATCTAAGAGGGGGGGGGGGTCATAACCAAAAATTGAAGTTACTGATTAATAACCGTTTATGTCAACCTTCTAATTTAACTGTAAATAAAATAAAAATAATTTTAAAGATAATTATTCAACGTAAATTAACTAAAGCAAACATAAAAAATAACAAATATATTTTTTCAATATTAAATGCAAATAAAAATAATTTTTCAAAAGAAAATAATGAAAAAATAGAAATTGAAAATAAAATTAATTTATATAAAAAAGTATTTGAAGAAAATAATTTTTTGGAATTAGAGTTGTTAGGCTATAAATTAAAATTTGAGGAAGAAAAAAATAAATATTATTATAATGAAAGATTTTATGAAACAATTAAAAATATTGAATTAATTGGCCAGAAAATAGTGAAAAAAGGTTGGGAAATTTTATATCAAATTATTTTTTTGTTTAAAAAATTATTTTAAATGGAGTAATTAACGATTATTATTTGTTGTAAATATAATTGTTTAATGTGTTTTGGAGCCAGAGACATAAGCAAAGATTCTGCAGATCCGATTCACCGCGAATTTAATTTATCCCTTATATTCTTACCTTATACTCTTACCTTGGATCCCGCATACCCCTTTTTACTATTTCCAAAATTTAGGAATATTCAACAATATCAGAATCCATTCTTATCAGAAGATCAAAAAAAATAAAAGGCAAAAACTGAATTAAAAAATTGAAACATTTTGAGATTTTAGTTACCACCAACGGTTCCAAATTTTATATAACGCTTCAAAATTAAGACTAAAATTATTCTCTTTTTTTCAAAAATTAACTAATTTTCAGGACGTTTCAAAATTAAAATTAATTCTAAACAACTTGACTTTTTATATAAAACAATTAATAATTTAATTGATGAAATTTATAATAATAATATATATACCAATTGGATTTTAGATAAAATAATTGAAAGATTTTGTTATGATAATAAAGATTTTTATAAATTAATAAAAATTTTAAATAAAAATATTGACGAAAATAAAAATGAATTATTTGGGGGAAACAAAGAAATTGATAATTTATTTTTATTTTTAAGTAAACAAATTGATAGTGAAATTTTGCTTGGTTTTAATTTTCTATTTAAAGGTTCTGAACTTAAAAATGTTTAATAAATTATTTAAATATTTAAGCATTTTCAAAATTCTAAAAAAATCTGGGAATGTTTTTAGTAAATTCTGTAGACTTTTTATTCTCTCTGTATGGCCAAAGAAGGGGTCAAAATCTTGTTTTTTCCAAATCTCCCACTTATTCTAAACTTGCCCAAAAGTCTCATCCAATTTTGTAGCTGTTAAGGTTGGGGACTTAACGAAAACTGAAAGAAAATGATAAAAATTCATACCATAAAATCATATTTAAGAATTGCCCTTCTAATAGAAAATTTTTTAAATCGGGTAGAAAACATATTACAGGCTTTGCGGTATTCAATTTTACCGTTATTTATCAATAATGAAAAAATGCCGTCCGATAAATCTGGCCGCTCGAAGAAATGGTAAAAATATACCTTCCAGAAATACAAAAAAACTAGAACCTTTGTTAATACCGTATATACTCTATCAATTACCCTCTCCAGAGAGAGGTCGAAACAACAATTACCCGGGGTTACTATGTAGCAAAACTCTTGTGAATTACCCTCCCTCGAATAATTAACCACCTCTATCAATTACCCTCTCCAGAGAGTAATAATAATATCTTGAATAGTAATAATAATATAAATTATTTTTTCAGATAAAAATATTTATGAAAAAATACATAAATTAATTACATTTCGAGCAATTATTGAATTATTTAAATCAATGAAAGTTTACAAAATATTAACAAATGAATTAATATTTAAAATTAATTTTTCAATTAAAAAATTTGATAATTGTTTTGAATATCCAAGATTCTGTCTTGGACTTAGTAAAACTGAAGATTATTATGCTTTATTTGAAGAAAAAGTAAATATTTTTATAATTAAATATATTGATGAACAAATTGAAGTAATTAAAGAATATAATAATAATGAAGAAAAAGAAACAATTATATAAGTGATTAATAAACAGAATTTAAACTATTTTATATATATCCTACATGTGATAAAAAATGCCCCCTCTATCTTAAGATAGGGTAGCGGTAGGACGAGATTTTTTTGACAAAACAAACCGAAGATGAGGCTGGCAAAGCCGAGGTCCAAAGGGCAAAGTTGGACCCGAAGCCGAGGATCAAATTTAAAATTTATCAAAAAAATATTCAGTAATTATTAGATTAGGTATTCATCTGTTTCATAAGAATTAGTTTCAGTAGATGTCCCTAGCATCAGTTTAATGTCTGGCACGGACAGGATTTTCAGAATAATTTGCGAAGAAAAACCAAATAATAAAATCAGCCCCGCAGACAAAATTTTTGAAAAATTTGGAAGGCTAAAAAGGCTACTTTCATGCGTCACAGGCGAAAATCTTGAGAATTTTGCAAGGCTGAGTAGCCATGTCTCGTATAAGAATTTGCTCAAGTCGGATCCTGATTCTGTATTCTAACCGCAACTGGACAGGATACAGCCAGATTTAGACCGAAACATACCCAACAGTGCCACCTGTGATGGGCTAATTTACCTAAATCTTTTCTGCACAAGCCAATACATCAAAAAATTTTAATAAAAAACAAATTTTCAAAAAATAATTTAACAAAAAATTAACCAAAATTTCAATTAAATCTCTATTTCCTACTATCTAAAATTAAAACAAAAAAATTATCCAGTCAGTCCAGGTGTCCATCCTTTTCTCAACATTAATTTTAATTCTTTTGCTCTTTCTTTGTAATGTTTTGCTCTAAAAATTAATTTTTATTTAAAATTAATTCTCTCTTACAAACTTTTCAATATCTTTGGGAATACCATCACCAATATAATACATTCTAGCAACATTTGAACAAGCCTGGAAAATTAATGGCGTCACTTTAGTATATGGGTGCCGAGCTTGAAATACAAATGTTATACCATTTGAAAGAGCTCGTCGAGCTGAGTCGAATGCCACTAGTTTTAGCCCGAGGAAAAATTTTTGGACCGAGATATAGGTCGTGAAAATCGAAAAACCATAGGGGGGACCAAGCACTTTTCTGGGGTGAAAAATTTGAAAATGCAAATTATACCTCATTCGAAAGAGCTCATCGAGCTGAGTTGAATGACACCAAAATTAACGAAATCCGACTTCATATGGCCGAGTTACAGACCCCCGAAATTTGGAAATTTTTGGGTTCAAAAATTTCAAATATGCAAATAATAGCTCATTCGAAAGAGCTCGACGAGCTGAGTCGAATGACACCGAAATCACCGTGATTGAACAAGATAAGACAAAGTTATGACACAAAAAACCTAAACCTATGGAGCATCGGCGAGGCGCTTGTGCAAAACCCCGCGCTTCGCGCGGGGTTTTGCGGCACGCGCCTCGCGGGGAGTCTACGGACGCTGGGTCTGGGGTCGTAACATAAACCTATTCCTATCTCCCTTGCTCTGGACGTATTTGGGGCCTCCGTAGCAGCAAAAATCTCCACAAATGCCATAGGTAAGGAGCTAAAAGAAAAGATCATAACTTTGTCAAATCAAGTCAGATTTCGTTGATTTTGGTGTCATTCGACTCAGCTCGATGAGCTCTTTCGAATGAGTTATAATTTGCATTTTCGAATTTTTCACCCCAAAAAAGTGCTTGGTCCCCCCTATGGGTTTTCGATTTTCGGGGGCCTATATCTCGGTTCAAAAATTTTTCCTCGGGCTAAAACTGGTGGCATTCGACTCAGCTTGACGAGCTCTTTCAAATGGTATAACATTTGTATTTCAGGCTCGGCACCCATATACTAAAGTACAGCCAAATTAATAAAAATTAAATTTATTTAAATTTTAATTAAAGTTGAACTAAAAACATTTTAATTTTTACTTTTAAGTCTTTTTAAGAAAAAGTTAAGAGAATAAGAGATCCAAAAACAAAACAATTTCTTCTTTAAAATTAATCCTTTACTTATTGATAGATTAATTTACTTATAAAAAATTTCTAGAATAAAAAAAGGTTTCTAAAATTGTGGAGAGGAATCGCCCAACCGTCACATAGAAACCCCAAAATTTCGGAAAAGATAGGAGCCATTCAATATTTGAAAATTTTAAATAGAAAACCTCCAAAACATTTCCATTATCACAAGCAATTAATCCATATTCCAAAGCTTTATTTGCATCTTTTTCGATAGAGCCAGTTTCGCCAATATTTGATTCTCTTGTAATTCCTCTTTTTGTTTTTATTTTGGCGAATTTTGCATCTGGGCCCAAATACCTTTTAAAAATTAATTTTAAAGTAAAAAGGAATTATTTTATCCATAATATATGAAGTATTATTTGAAAGGTAGAGAAAATGTAAATTTGCAAATTTCGAGCTATAAATTTTAAAAAAGGTGAGAAGCTACAAAACTCAATTTTTAAATTTAATGAGGCGAGAAACAACCTCGAATTGCAAAGCTAATATCCTCCCAAGATCAACAAAAATCTCAAAAAATTACTTATCCTCCCCTTTTCAATTAAAAAATTTTTTAAATATAAACGTAAAAAAAACCAATTGCTAAGAGTCCAACAAGATTGATAATCCTCCAATTCACATGATTTTCTCATTAATTCAACAGCTTTAGAAGTATTTGGTTGATTATTTGGAGCAGAAGCGGCCATCCAATAAAGTTGGGAGAGTCGTTTACAGGCTTTGGGTATATTTCCATTACAGGCAATTTCTAAAGGAGGAAAGGCCTGAAAATTAAAGAAAAATTATTAAAAGACACTTCCCCTCCCTCCCCCCCTCTCAAAAAATCCAAAAAAACCTTTTCATAACTCGGCTCTGTTGCCCTCCCAGCAAGACAATAAGTAGCATATTTGTAACAACTTCTTGGCCATTTTCTTTTCTCACAATTTTCCGCAAAAAGATTAAAAGCCTCTTCGTATTTTTTTTCAACAGCTTCGAAATATTCTCCAAGAAGTTGACAAGATTCTGGCTAAAATTTTTTTCAACTTTTGAATAAAAAATCCAAAAATGAAAAAAGATAGTTTTTAAATATATATATAAACAAAAATAATTTCAATTAAAATAAACAAAACTTTTGGAAAATATAAGAGGACTACCCATTTCAATAAATATTTTTACTTGTTTTTCTTCATAACACCCATATCTATATTCAATTCCAATATTTTGAACATATTCTGCCCTTTCTTTTTGCATTTCTTCTGGAGTTAAACCGCTTTCTAAATTGTCTATTAAATCTGGAGATTTTTTCCATTTTGACTTTAATGAAGAAAACATTTGGAGAATTTTGGAAGAACCTAAAAGAAATTAAAAATAAATTTTTTTCATTAAATCACCCGACATTTTTAAACACTTTCTCTTTGTGGACGTTTTGTTAGTGTCTTCAAAGTTGGTATTTTGAAATATTATTTATTTATTTACATTTCGAAATATTTGGGTAAAATAGTAGAAAAGAAAAGAAGAAGAGAAAATTAATTTTAAAGGACGGTTCAGTGCAAAAAGTTTGAGTGTACAACACGAAGAGAGTAAAAGAGAAAAAGAAAAGAAGGACAAATGCAGAATGAAAAACGGATGTAAATATGTAAAGAAAGACGGAGAAAAAAGGAGAGTGTTGTTGTTTTTATTTGTCCATTTGTCTTTCAAATAGCAACTCATCTAATAATTTTAATTTATTTAAAATATTTTTTGGTATAATTTCTTGTTTTTTATCCCTGGTCCCTTTGTATTCGGACGAAGAAATCTTTCGCCTTTTACTAAAGATTTCCGTGCAGGGGGACGCATATGGGTTTACCCTAATTTTTGGAAGCATTTCCTTTTGGAAATGCGTAAATTTGTGTGATCTTAAGAATAGGCGAATAATAGCTCATTTTAAAGATTGTAGTCGAGCTGATGTGAGTTGAATTTGCGGCACGCGCCTCACATGGAGTCAACTGTATCTGGGTTCTGTACTGGTTGGCAGCCTTGAAATGCCGACCTACCCCCTCAGTAGCAGTACAAAACAGTTATTCCAGTGAGGATTATATTGATCATGATTTTGTTCAGATTAATTGAATCGAGCTGATTTTGATGTCATTCAATTCAGCTCGTCGAGCTCTCTCGAATGACATATATTTTGCCCATTTTTTGGCTGTATTCTTAGGTTTTACCCCGAAATTTTTCAAGATCCCGTCTCGGGGCAATATTAATGCCGTTTTTCTTCTTTCAAAGTAAATTAAGAATTTAGCGATTCAAAGAAATATTTATATAGAACAATCTTTTATTTATCAGGATTAACAACAATTCACTCTCAACTAATTACGAATCTAAGCATTAATATCTTATTCAATTGATAACACTACTATATGTCCACTAATAAATTATTGATTGATGATAGACTACACAATTATAGGAGAGACAAATATCGGGCGAGGGGTGTTAGAGAAATTTTTCCCTGGCCGGCCGCAGGGGGCTGGCCAGTTATTGCCATCTTGTCCCGCGACAAAATGCCACATGACAAATTGTCCTGGGACAGAATGTCACATGACAAAATGACGGGGGTCAAAATGCCATTTTTTCGAAATGTCCAGGGGCAAAATGTCAACTGCCAAGTTGTCAACTTTTAAAAATACTTTTAAAATAAAAGCCACTCGGCAGTGATCGAACTGGCGACCTTCACGTTATAGGCGGATGCTCTACCAACTAAGCTATTAAGAAGCTAAATCAATTTTACTATTAATGCATCATGAACCTATTGGAAACTTTTTTCCTATTGAACAGTTGAATACTTTAAATGCCCTTTGTTCAAATTTCCAAATCTACCAAAAAATCAAAATTTTTGATTGATTGTTAAAAAAAAAGCAATGATTTAAAAAACTAACTTTTTCAAAAAAAATCTGATTTTTCGATACTTTATAGATCATAACTTTTTTTTTTACCAGTAGCCTATTTAATGCTCTATCCAATGGTACCTAGAGCAAAAAAAATAGTGCCCTTTCCTTCGTAAGTTATAGGGTCCGGGACTCAGTTGAGTTGGTACTCAATTGAGGTGTACAGTAAGAAAAAGATTAAAAATACCTAAATTTCAAAGTGCCAATTTTAAAATGGAAAATTTTCAAATAATGTATTTGGCATAGTGTTAAACATTTGGTGTTATGTATATTATACTTTTTATTTTGTTCGCCATTGTTACTAAGGGGCGGGGGATCATTGAGTCCCGCCGTTTGAGTCCCGCCGATTGAGTCCCGCCGGTTGAGTCCCGCCGGTTGAGTCCCTGGCCGGTTGAGTCCCGGCCGATTGAGTCCCGCCGGTTGAGTCCCCACCCAAAGGGGGACGTTTGAGTCCCCGCAGTTATTTATTGGATTTTGAGGGATCAAAGAGGATATAGTTTCATCTAGAGTAATTAAGGGAGATAAGCGAGAGATTCTGGCGTGATACTGAGTCAATACGACATTCTGGGACCGAGTTACAGACCCCTGAAAATCCAAAAAAGGGGTCAAATTCAATTTTGGGTAAAAAATTCTTAATATACAAATGATAGCTCATTCGAAAGGACTCGATGAGTTGAGTCGAATGACACCAAAATCATCACGAATTGATGATTCTGAAAAAATTGCGACCAACTGAATCTTCTCTGGGAAAACTTTTTCTACTGCTTCTCCAGTAAAAAACTACTATTACCTAATACCCGACTCCGGCAGAATTTACCCGGATACGGGAAAAAATCAAAATGTGAAAAAAGAAAAAATTTTTTTTAAATTTTATCAAAAAAAATCTTGAAAACCATTGTCTTGTCTCGCTTCACTTATTAAATTTGTGGCCCTAATGAGGGCCGTTTGGGTTCGTTTTTGTCGTCGACGTTCTTCTAATTTTACCACCTTCGTTCCTTCGACGATCACGTGCTTGAAAATCGCCAGTTAGAAACTGACGGAAATCAACTAAAAAATTTAAAAAATAAAAACTTGAAAAACAAAATAAAAATTCCAAACCTTTTTAAATTTTCCATCGTTGTAGCCGTGGGATGAAGTCCAGCACGTGGCGAGCAAAGTTAGGCCATCTTTAAAAAAGAAAATCTAAAATTAAAAAATAAAATTTAAATTTTTACTTACACAAGATTTTCGTCCTCCTTGAGAAAGTTCAGTGCCCAGATGGAATGTAAAAGTTATCGGTCAACTACTAATTAACAAAATTAGTTGACAAAAACTAGGGAAAACCTAAATAAAATGAACAAAATAATGAAAAATTCTAAAAATAAACACTGGGACTCAAACGTCCCCCTTTGGGTGGGGACTCAACCGGCGGGACTCAATCGGCCGGGACTCAACCGGCCAGGGACTCAACCGGCGGGACTCAACCGGCGGGACTCAAACGGCGGGACTCAAACGGCGGGACTCAATGATCCTGTTCCGTTACTAAGAACAAAAATGTTTGGCTATATTTTTCTTTCTGCAGGGGCATACTCTCTTAACAACTAGGTGTTTTTAAGTAAATCGATAGAAATTTTTTATCCAATTCTTTTGCTTTCAGATATTTTACAGTTAGATTTATTTTGCCCGTTTTATTTTAATTTTTTCTTGCATTAACTATTGTTTGCAACTTTTAATTTTTTAGCAGATTCTCCAAGTTCCCCGTCACCAAATTTAGAGTGACGGGGAACTTGCTGCCTTAATACTTGTGGTGGTTATTCCATAAAGGTGCCTACAAGGCAAAACAACGTTCGGATTTACTAGATGGTATTGATGAAGTATTAGATGCACTGGCCGTTTAATGACCGGCGAATGGGATCCGAGGTCGGAATTTTTGATAAAGTATTTTTTTTTAATTTAAGAATTTAATTTTTCAAAAAAAATATAAATAAATACAAATTATTTTTTTTAATTTTTAGCATTCGAATTGAGCCTCCTAGTACAATTCCTAATCAACAGAGCCGTATTCAAGTTAGTGCATTTTAGAATACTTATATATATATATTAAAATTTAAAATTATTAGCAAAAGCCCTCAGCTAGAAGTGAAATTTTCCTACAATAAATTGGCAGGAACTAGTACTGAGGATCCCACAACTGGATTACCTTATGGGATTAATGGAAAAGATTTTGCAGGAATTGGAGGGTCTAAACTTGCTTGGAAAAAGGTTTTAAAAAAAATAATTTTTAATTTTATTAATTGTAACTAGTTTAGAAGAAGAGGATGGTCACAGTCAAGATCCGGGTTTACGCAGAACTGGGAAATTGTTTGGGGGGTTTAATGTTAGATATTCGGTGTGTTAATTTAAAAATAAATTTTAATTTTTAAAGTCGGAAAGCCCCACATTATTTATCCGATTTAACTGATGCGTTGAACCTTCAATGTATAGCAACTACTTGTTTTATGTATTTTGCACTGTTGGCCCCAATTGTAACTTTTGGGGGTCTTCTTGAAGAAGCTACTCATCAAAGAATGGTTATTTAATTAAGGAATATTTTTAATTCTTTTAAAGGCAGCAATGGAGAATTTAGCTAGCAGTGCGAGCTGTGGCATCATATATCACTAGTTCAGTGGCCAGCCTCTAACTATAATTGGCTCTACAGGTTCTGTACTTGTTTTTGAAACAATTGCCTTTGATATTTGCAATGTAATAAAAATAATTATATTTTATTAAATTAATAAAATAGGGAGGAGATGAAACTATACTAACTGCAAAGTAATTAAAATAATTTCCGATGATATTTAGACAATGTCTGTTAAGTATTTTGATCTACTCGGACAGCTTTACCTGTTCCGAATCTTTATTTCAAAAATTATTTTTAATTTTCCATCAAATATTCTATAAATGTTGACACTCCCAACTTTTAAATTTTAAGATCGCAAGATATGGGACATGGAAGATGTGAATGTACTCATAACATGAATGGAATGAATAGTGATGACTGCGAAGACTTTTACAACGATTCACCATGGAGACCAGGCATTGAAGATCAATCAAATGAATGTAAAAGATGCGAATGTAATGATCATGCTACTCGGTAATTAATTTTTTATTTAAAATAATGTTTAATAAATATTTTTTAGTTGCCATTTTGATTGGGCAGTTTATAATGCTTCTGGATTTTCTTCTGGAGGTGTTCGTGATGATTGTCAACATAACACAATGAGAAACAATTGTGAGCAATGCAAACCAAATTTTTATCGAGATCCTCAAAGGTAATATTTTGAAAAAAATGGCAAAGTTGGGATTTAATATGGGTAATTTTAAGGAAATTTGGATAATAGTATGGGCATCTAGACAAAATAAATATTAAAAGTTAAAAATAATATTTTCTAATCCCATTCAAATATATTCGATAAACGAGGCTTATTTATTTTAGAGAAAATATTCTAATTTTATAGAATTTTACAAAGTCCCGATATTTATAGATTTCATTGACCTTGCTTAAGTAATTGTCTTTTTAGGGTTTCGAAAACAAAAAGTTCGGAATTTAAGTAATTCTCGATAAATTTTCTTTAACTGCAATATATTTTTAGATCCATTCGAGATCCATACGTCTGCAGACCATGCCAGTGCGATCGCAGGGGTTCTAAATTCGAAGAAATTTGTGAGGGTGAAGAAGGCCCAGAACGTGGATTGTTTGGAGGAAAATGTTATTGCAAAAGCAATGTTGATGGGCCAAAGTAATTTTAAAAAATATTGAGAAAACAACATAAATTTTTTTAATTATCTAAAGTTGTGATCGATGTAAAATTGGATTTTGGGAAATGAGAAAGGAAGATCCTGATGGTGTCGGCCATGTTCTTGGAATCTAATTGGGACTTATGGGAATGAAGGTTTGGACAAAGTGACAGGAAAATGTCCATGTAAGGCTCTTGTAATGGGAGAACAATGTGATCATTGTCTTCAAGAACATTATGGACTAAGTGTTGACGATCCTAATGGATGCAAGACTTGGTAAAAAATTTTATATTTGGCTTTATTTTTTTTTGTAGAATTTTTATGAAATATATCCATAATGTTGGATTTTTTAAAAATTTAATTATGAATGTAATTAAAATTTTTGATTTAAAAATATTTTATAAATTCGACTAAAGATTTTTAAATATTTTTCTAGCGATTGCGATCCTGGTGGCGCTTATGCCAATCACTGTGATAGTGCTGAGGGTATGTGCCGTTGCAGACTAAATTATAGTGGGAGGAAAATGGATAGTTCTGGCCATTCATCGATAAATATAAATTTGAAGTAATTTTTAAAAATTTTTAAAAATTAAATAGTTTTGATCTTTCAAAAAAGTTGACTTTTTGGGGTTGGTTTTTGCTCCTTTTTTCTTTCCGGTCAACCTTTTGTAAAAAAGATGGTGTGAACTACAAGTTACTTCCGACTATAAAAAATGATGGAAATTTAAAAACAATTAAGTTTATAATAAAAAAAAAGACCTAAAAACTTTTTTCTCAGTCGGCAAACTTTACAAAATTTCCGAGTAGATGGGCGGGTTGTGCAAGGAGCAAAAATGAACCTCTCCTTATTTCATTACTTCATTTTATAAATTTTATTTATTTTTTATGTAAACATTTTATAAAATTAAAGTTTATTATTTCCCGCTTTCAATTTAATTTATGAAAATAATTTTATAATATTCACTTTAATTTTTTAGTTAATAATGAGTTCCAATCGACGACGACCAGCTAGTAATTCTTCTGATGCGCCACCTACTAATAGAGCTCGGATCGACAATGGGCTTAATATTCTACCAGCTGCAAATAATATCAACAACAACAACAACTTTCCAAACAACAACTTACCAAGCAACAACAACAACTTACCAAACAACAACAACAACTTATTAAACAACAACAACAATAACTTACCAAACAACAATATTGATGTAATTTTTACAAATAATTAAATTAATTTTGTTATTAAAAATTTAATTTTTATTAAAAATTCTTTTTACATGTAATAAAAATTTTTTATTTCTATAAGTTGGAGGCAATAATAGCCGCTGAAAGGGCACGTGCTAATATTGTTGAAATGCCGCCTGCGGCTATGCTTCTGCCACTCATAGACATCCGCAATCGAATGACATCATCCAATTATGCCTTTGCAGGGTGGCGCACAAATCACGTGTTTAAGTAATTTTTTGTGTAGAAAATTAAAAATTTAATTTAAAAATTTTAGTTCTTTGACTGGGTTTGTTCAATTTGTTCATCGGGGGGCAACTCTTAGACGCAGCTTTGATCGTTGTGACGTTCGTGTTAGTTTTGGCTTTGGCACTGATACTCAGACTGTCGGCATATATGCTTATGATCAATGTGCTGCTATTCTTGAGACTGCCAGGGTTAATGAGGTAATTTAAAAAAATTATTTGAAATGATTTTTCTTAAAGATCTACACATTTACCGCACTTACGGTGGTGGAACAAGGGGACAACAGAGGCAGGTGGACGGGCACCGTACCTTTTGTTTTGCGATTTACACGTGCGTCAGCATTTGCTATTACTGGGACAAACAACAACAACAACGTAGCTAACAACAATAATTTGCAGCAGGCTCCCGCTGATAACAACAACATTCCGATTGGTAATAATAATAATATAAAAAAAAAAATATATTCGTGTAATTTTTTAGCAGGAAATATTGCCAATCAAAGAGAGATGCCGGGAACAAACAGCGGCGCTGCAAACAACGTACTTCCTATTGGTAATAATAATAGGAAAAAAAATTTCGTGTAATTTTTTATTAGGAAATATGGCCATGCAAAGAGAGATGCAGGGAACAAGCAGCAGCAGCAGCTACACAAACAACGTAGTCGCAGCACCAGTTCCTCGTGGTTCTCAAACTAATGCACGTGCAAATCGTGAGCGTGCTACGGATCAACGAGGGGTAGATATTTTAGAAAAATTATTCAATATTTAGATATAAAATTTTTTTAAATTATTTAACATTTTCAAATACTAATAGTATTTGTAATTATAAATTTTACTATTTTCTTTTAAGTAATTTATATTTTATTTTAAGTAATTCAATGAATAGAGGATTAGTAAAATAATGGAGGATTAATAAAATAATTTGGATTTTCTTTTAAGTAATTATTTTTAATTTTAAGTAATTTTCACTCAATTAAAAATGTTTAATTCTAAATTCAATAATTTAGTTAGTAATTAAAATTAAAGAATTTTTTTATTCATTTTATTTGTATTAATCAAATTAACTTAGTTTTGTCAAAAAAAATTTATTTTTGAATGTTTTCATGATTTAAAAAAAAATCATATATTTTTTGAAAAAAATCAGTCTTCAAATGTGAAAAAAAATAATCATTTTTTGACAACTTCAATTTTTCTATTTTTAAATTTAATTAAATTTGTTAAAAGTTTTATTAAATAAAATTCATATATTTTTTAAATAAAATAAAAAAATGTTATTCTCTTTTTTTTGCTTTTTAAATTCTATTGATTAATTTAATGCTTTAAAAAAATTATTCATGTTTTTTTGACAATTTCAATTTATAAATGTTTGGAATTTCTATTTTTAAATTTAATTAATTTTGTTAAATTATTAATTAAATAAAATTCATATGTCTTTGATAAATTTAAATTTTTATTTAATCTCAGATGTAAAATTTTTTTGGAAAAAATTTTTTTTTAATTTTATAACTTAATTTCAAAATTTTTTTAGATTAATCATGTTTTTTGAACTTTCAATTTTTAACTGTTGGAAATTTCTATTTTTAAACGGCTATAAATTTTTTATTAAATAAAATTCATGTGTCTTTGATAAAATAAAATTTTTTATTTAATTTCAGATGTAATAATATTTTTTTTTGAAAAAAATATGTTTTTTAAAATATCTGATTAATTAATTTAGAATTTTTTGAAAAAAAAAAAATTGTTTTTTAAATTTTATATAATTAATTTCAAATTTTTTACAGATTAATTATGTTTGTTGAAAACTGCAATTTATAAATTTTGGGAATTTCTAGTTTTAAATGGAATTAAATTTGTTAAATTTTTTATTTAATAAAATTCATGTGTCTTTGATAAAATTAAATTTTTATTTAATCTCAGATGTAATATTTTTTTGAAAAAAATTTATTTTTAAAATATCATCTAATTAAAAATTAGAAAAATTTTTTTTTTAAATTTTATTTAATTAATTTAATTTTTTTAAAAATTAATCATGTTTTTTGACAAATTCAATTTATAAATGGTGGGAATTTCTATTTTTTAATTTAATTGAATTTGCTATTTTTCTTTGATAAAATTAAAAAATTATTTTTCTCTGATGTAATAATATATTTTTTGAAAAAAATATGTTCGTTAAATACTACCTAATTAATTTAAAATAATTAAGAATAAAATGTTTTTTATAGAATTAATTTTATTATTTTAAAATTTGATAATTAATTCTTAAATTTTTTGAATAATCTATTTTTTGGTTTAAAGAAAAAAAAAATACTTTAAACCTTGGTTTAAAGTAAAAAATTTTTTAAAATTAATTAATACAACTATTTGTTTTAAAAAATGTATTATAGTCATCATCATCATCCTCAACAGCAGCATCTCCAGCGCCATCACCATTCTGGGCCTTCCAGAATGCCCGGGAGCGTGAGGTTGCAGCTGCAACATCGGCTCTCCGGGCATCTGGAAGGCCCCCGGCTGCAAGAGCTGTATCGCCACGTTTGCGAGGGCGTATTGGAAGAACTCCCCCCCCTTGGAGTATATGTCAATCCAGAGGCCGTTCAAAATAACGGTTAGTTTTCTAGTTGTGAAGTTGTCTTTAGGGGGGGGGGGGGTACTGGTTTTATTCTAAACTAACAAAAATTTTTAATTTAGTGAGAGCTGTCATCGTGGACGATGATGATGATGATGAAGTTGTGGAAGTGACTCCACCCAGCAGGCCCGCATATTTTTTCCGTGAAAATGGTTTGGAGTTGGAGGTCCCTGAGGATGATGAGGATAATGAGGGCTTGGGAGCGCGGGAGGTAAAAAAATTTGACTTACATGTGGTAACGCTCCCTCCTAATTTTGACGCCCAAGAAGAAGAATGCTTTTGCCAGGAGCCTTTTGCTGGCACCCGAGTTGTTTTTATGGCATGTCTCCACAAAATGCATTATAATTGTTTTGTTAAGTGGGCGCAAGGATCGCGTGTGTGCCCGTATTGCCGCCGTGACATGCTTCATGGCGCGGCGGTTGACGGGCGCGCACGCGATGGGCAGGGATCCTCAGCCAATACTTAATACTAAAATTATTACTTTTTAAAATTAAGGCAAGAGGATCCCTGTTTTATTTGCTAATGTTTTTTATAATTAGTTTTTGTTACTTTATTAATATTCTGCCCACACCCCTGTTTGAGTCTCATTAATTTTACTTTTTATTTTTCATGCCTCGGAATGGTCAGATTTCCTTCTTTTTAAATGTTGAATTTTTCCCGTTGGACCGATTTTTGCCGCCGAAGGCTATTTTTTCCTTCCTAATACTTGCTCTTGACCAGTAATCTTTTAAGAAAAAAATGATTGACATTAAAGACAGCAAAATCTGAGACTCAAATAAGGGTGGGGCGGGATATTAATAAAGTACCTAGTTTTTTTTTGTTAACTTGCCTGCCTTAATACTTTTATTTAAATTAGTAAACGTCTTAATATTATTTTAAATACATGCCTTAATCTTTTAAATAAGTTAATTTTCATAGAATTATTTTAAATATATGCCTTTTTTATTATTAAATAATTATAAACCATATTATACCTACATTTTTAATTAAATAAATAAAATTGTTTTTATAAGAATAAATCAAATGATAATTTGTTTTGAAAATGGGCAATTAAGTCGTGCCGAGCTACAGAACCCGGAATGACCTAAACACGAAATACTTTTAAAATCATATATTTAAAAAAAAATCAGAATTTATTTAAATAAGAATTTTTAAATCAAATTTATTTAAATCAGAATATTTTTAAAAATCAGAACATTTTTTAAAATCAGAATTTTTTAAAAATTAACATATAAAAATAATCCTGAAAAGTTTTTTTAAATTTTCTCTTGACTGTTTTGGTCGTTCCGTGTTTTGGTATGGTCCGTATTTTGGTCGTTCCTTGTTTTGTCGTTCCATGTTTTAGCCGTTCCGTGTTGTGTCATTCCTTCTTTTGCCCCTCCTCCAATTAATTTAGTATTTCACTAATTTAAAGAGAGAGAGAGAGAGACCCTACAAATATTTAAAAATTTCTTTAATTTAAAAACATTATTTTATTCAATCTTATATGGGAATTTAAATTTTTTAATTATAGGCACAAATTGAACAAGAAATGAATAACGACCCATTTATAATCGAATCTGTACAGCAATTAAATTCAAGATCTCGAAATACCAGAGGGGAGGTCTGTAATGTGCGATTCAACCCACTTGAAGAGCATGCTCGGCCAGATTTAACAATGACAACGCTAATCACACGATTACTGGATCGGGTATTAGCTGGTCGGCCTCCACCGCTTCGAGTTGGGTTGCAACTACACCCGCCAGCATTTCACAACCCTTTCACGGTGCCGCTACGCCCACCAGCTCAGAATAATCCTGCAGCTTTGGCCGCAGCAATTGAACGTCTGAATGAGATGTCTCAAGCTGGAATTGACTTGCTGGCGGGCACCACCGTGACTAAGGTTGTTGCTGTTTGGCATCTGAATGCCCAGTTAACAGACAGTCCAGCTGTTCATACAGGTGAGTAACAGTCTTGCTTTACATATTATTATTAACTATGTAAGGCGTTTCTGTTATTCAAGGTGCATGCAATGTTGATATAGAACACAACTTAACACCGCAATGCCGATCAATTGTCCAAGTGGTTAATCCAAATGACCGGTATTGTCTTGCACGTGCTGTGAACATAGGGCTCAAACGAATTAGATTGCTGGAGGTGAATGGCCCTCAACAACAACAATTTCGTTCTTTCTGCAGGCAACAAGAGCAGCATTTAGAGGCAGCAGTAGAACTTATGCAGAATGCGGGTCTTCCACTTGATTTACAACATTATTCGCTCGACCATGTTACTGCCATTCAAAATTTTGTTAATCAAACAATGGGTGGGGAAATTCGAATTGTTGTTTTCCAAAAAGAACAACAATATCGGATTGTATTTAAAGGTAAGCCTGTTAAATCTTCCACATAATTTGTTTTATCTAAAGGTTCGGTCCGTGCTGCCCGGTTTGACATCTGCCTTCTTCTACAAAATAACCACTACAATTACATTGGAAGACCAGAGCAGCTGTTTCGCGCTCATCGCTTTTGTATTGATTGTGAAAGGAGAGTAACTCGCTTATACCACTGGGCTGGTTGTAGTGTAGTTTGTAGACTCTGTATGCGAACAGGACCGGATTATCCATGCCAACTAATTGAAAGGATCCCGTGCAATGATTGTGGCTATGTGTTCCCTCAGCGGTCATGCTTTGATCATCATTTAACTAACCATCCCCCTGAGGTAATGACTGGGCCCCGATCGCGATCATTTGCTTCAATTTGTCAATCGCGCCGAATTTGCACAACGTGTGGGAATATAGTCTTTGGTCAACAACAACTACATAATTGTATAGCCCAACAACAACAGATACAACAACAGGCAGTTGAATGTAGTAAGTGTAAAGGACCTCATTTTCCTGAACAGCCTTGCTTTATTCAACCGCTTCCTATTGATCAAAATTATAACAATTATGAGGAGACAAATCAAGAAGCAGAAACTGAAAATGAAGAACAACATCAACAACAGAGACGAAGGATTAGAAATAAAAGGCAAAAATTAAGGCTGTGCTTTTTTGATGCCGAAACAAGCCAAGATCAACCTGTGCAAATAAGTTCAAACAACAATGGGTATAAACATATTCCTCTTCTAATAATCGCTGAAGTTATTTGTGAAAATTGCATTAAAGCGGGGATTGGAATTAATGAAATTGGTCAGCGCGCAACTGAATGTTTTTGTGGTAAACCATCAAATTCTCAATGGCGAAAGTGGTGTTCACCCTCATTTAAAAATGGAACAGGAGACAACACAGAAGTTCCCTCAACACTTTCTTATAATCCCCGTCGAATGTACTTTCATAGCTTCGACGACGAAAAGGAAAATCCTGTTGATCAATTCTTGGACTATCTTCTAAATGTAAAATTTAATTCTATTTCAAAATTTATAATATTATTTAGCATGGTTCACAAGATATTTTGACAATATGTATTGCCCACAACGGAGGGAAATATGACTTCCACCTAATTTTAGAAGCACTTCACAGGCGAAGTCTACCTCCAAAGTTTTTATGTACAACTGGTTTGAAGATCTATTCTATGGGGCTGAGTGGTAATCACCAAAGAAAACTACTCTTCAAAGACTCCTTAAATTATTTCATCTGTGAGCTTGATGCTCTTCCAAAAATATTCTCTTTACCAGAAGAAGTTGCAACAGTAAAGCCTTTCTTCCCCTACCTCTACGTAAAACGACAAAATTTACATAAGAGGATTCGGGGTTTGCCAGCGCTTCACTACTACCAACCTGATTTTAAAAAATTTGAGAAGAGAGCTAAATTAATTGAATGGCACCACCAACAACAACAGCAAATAAATTCCGGAGTTAATTTCCAATTACGAGAACAATTAATTTTATATTGTGCCAACGACGTCGCGATCTTGCGTGAAAGTGTTCTTCGCTACAGACGTCTTATTGGGGAACATACACAGGGGCTTGACCCTTTTCAAGCATCTTCTACAGCCGCAGGACTAGCCTTGACAACTATGCGCCGTTGTTTTCTTCCAAAAAACTGGCTAGTTCACTCTCCCGAAGGTGGTTATTTGAGAGGAAGAAGAGCTTCAGCAGAGTCGCAGCGTTATATTCGTCTATTCGAATTGGAGAATGAAGAAGCTCAAGGCAAGGTGCAATGTGCTCAATGGGCAGTTGGAGAGGCACATGTAGAAGATTGTGGTTATCGTCTCGATGGTCTCTGGTTTCGTTCACCACCCCTGAGGCCGTTGGCAATTGAATATATGGGGTGTTACTATCATGGTATTTTATATTTAAAAAAAATTTAAGTTTAATTTAAAAAAATAAAATTCAGGATGCCCCCGATGCTTCCCAATACGAGACCAACGTTTGGCTGCAGGCCGTACCGCTGAAGAACTTTATGAACGTACACAGAACCGCCTTTGTGAGTTGGAGCAACAACATGGATATTCTCTACATGTTGTTTGGGGACACGAAATGAAAGATCGTCTTCGTAACAACCCCCAACTTAGGCGCAAATGGGATGAAATTGACTGTGTGAAGCCTATGGATCCTAGAAATGACTGCCTGAGGGGAGGCCGCACTGAACCATTCAAACTCCATCATGAATGCGCAGCAGATGAGGAGATTCTCTACATTGATATAGTACTTTTTTTTTTTAAATTTTATTATAATTGTTCTTAAGGTGAGTCTATACCCATATGTGATGAAGACATGCTCGTTTCCAATCGGAAACCCCCGAGTGTTAACAAGAGAAGTTCTTATGTCTTCTACCCCACTACCATGGACTTCTAAAGAACAAAACATCTATCAAGGATTGCTTCTAGTGAGAGTTTTGCCACCAACAAAATTACATGGACTACCACCTCTGCTCGCTTACAGAACATATGATGGAAGGTTAACTTTCCCCTTTTGTTCTACATGTGCTAACAACAAACAACAAAGCCCTTGTCGGCACGTGGATCGTCAACGATCTTGGGTTAGCGGGTACACACATGTTGAACTCAATCGGGCAATTGAACTGGGATATAAAGTCATCGATGTTCATGAGGTATTGATTAATTAATTATTTTTATTATTTAACGTCTAGGTTTGGCAATATGATCGTTGGGACCAAGAACTCTTTCGACCATATGTCAACACCTTTATTTGTTTGAAACAGCAAGCAAGTGGCTGGCCTCAAGGATGTGAAACCCAGGTGGAACGTGACAACTACATTGCTGAATTTGAACGGGCCGAAGGCATCAAAATGGACCCCCAAAAAGTTGCCGTAAATCCTGGACTTAGACTGATCGCTGTACGTTTATTTAACTACTAACAAGAATTTTTTTAATTTTTAAGAAAATTCTGGCGAATTCTCTTTGGGGTAAATTGGCACAACGTGTTGGTGGCACTGATGTTAAATACGCAAAAACACCTGTCGAATTTCATCAATTGCTAGAAGACCCTACAATTGAAACTCTCGACTTTGACCACGTTAGTGAATATATGGATCGCTGTGTTGTTCGTAAGAAGGAAGAATTCGCCAAGCCACCTGAAACCAACTGCCTACCAGTTGCTGCATTTGTAACTTCTTATGCGCGCCTGCATCTATATCAATACATGGAAGAAGTTCAAATGGTTGGTGGGCGCTTACTCTATTGCGATACTGACTCCATCATATACGTCGCAAAACTTGGTGGAGAACGCGTGGCTGAGGGAGAGGCTCTAGGCCAAATGAAACGTGAACATCCAGAAAGACGAATAATTGAGTTTCTAGCTGGAGGGCCAAAGAATTATGGGTACCGACATGTTGATGCTTCAACTGGCAATGATGAACGGGCAGAGCTAAAGATCCGCTCTTTTCCACTATCGTATGCTACACATCAAATGCTTAACTTCCAATCAATGAAAGAACTCGTACTTGGGCAATTTAATATTGATGGAGAAATGTAAGGGAAAAAAATTTTTTTAATCTTTTTTAAATTCAGAGATGAAATGTTATCAGAAAATTTGCTTTTCAACAACAACAACAACAACAATAATGATAGAAATAATTGTATTAGAGTAGAGTTTCCACAAATTGGACGTACTCGCCGCTCGGAACTCTATACCAATCTAGCTAGAAAGGAATACCGCCCTTGTTATGAGAAGGGGAGGATTAGACCCAGCATGGAGACTCTTCCTTACGGTTACAGAACAGAAACATTAGACCCCCATCAGCAACATGTGGTAATTCAAAATACTATTAAAGAAAAGGATTAATTAATTAATTCAGGCTCCTCCAATTAGCAGAAGACGAAGACGAACATCAAATACACCTCAGCAAATGGGTGTTCAATTAGACTTGCATGATCTTCCTGGAACATCTGCATGGACCGAAAATGAATATTTACAAAGATATCCACAATCATTTTAGTAAAATTTTTATATTTCAATTTTTAAATATTTTTTGATATTAATTTTTATTCAATAAATTTATAATCTTGGAAATTTTTTAACTAAAGGTAAAAGAAAATTATCAAATAAATTATCCATCTGTGTTTTACTAGTCAATCCTGTCATAATAATCCGTCCAGAGATGTATATTAGATATGCTGTTTCTTTTTCTTCTTTGTTTTTCATTTTGAATCTAAGTGCCGGAAATATAGATGGCTCGTAGAATAGTTGGCAAATATCCTTTTGTATCAATCTTTGTTGTTTAAGATGTCCATAAATATTCTCTATAGCTAATCTATTTGGTTGTCGATAAGAGCCAACTATATTTGTAACTCTAAGGTGTCTAACGCATATTTCATACATTTCCTCGCATTTTGCCGCTTTATATGATGATTTTATACTTTTCGTTATCCTCCAAGCTATTTTTCTTGCGAACTCAGGACTTGGAACTCCAGTTAATACTACTTTGCTAGATTGAAATATTAATGCTGCCGTTGTTTTATAATTTTGATGTCTAACACGCATTATTATAGCATGGAAACGCTGGGGATTATATTCTGTATTAATCCCATTTCGAGCTATTTGATGAAAATTTTCAATTTTAAATCGTTGAACACCAGGCAAAATTTTAAAAACACATGTGCAATTTTCAATATTCATAACATTTATTTACTAAAAATAAAAATTACAAAAAGTTTTTTGATAAGAAGGAAATTACAAACTAAATAAAAAACAATTTGAATATACAATTAAATAAAATTAAAAAATGATTATTTATTTATTCTTAAATAGTTAATGGCCTTTCATATGCTTGATCTTTTCTGTTACACTGAGAACTTCAAGCGGGTAATAAGATCGATGATGACCCCCACCAAATTCGATTACGCATGGTAAATATGGGTGTCGCAATTTAAAGTTGTGTTTGACATAGTAGTATCCGCGGACCTAAATTAACATTTTATTTAAGTACTTAATATAGTTTACCGTAATTCCCAGATATCCTCCCATTGCTGGTACATTGCACGCCGATTGTACTGTGAAGTCGTTACAACGGACAATAAAATTCCTTGATGGTGGTAAATGAGAGGTGCGTAATTGTACATTAGTTTGCAGATGCGAAATAATTTCCCGTCGTATCTCAAGATTGTAGAATAATACGTGCATCTCCTTGAGCACACATTTACGTAGCTGACAAAGATATTCTATCAATGGCATTGATCGGCGTTTAATGATGGGGATATTCAACGGTTTCTCAGGATTAACACATTTTTGTTCAATAAATGGATTTTCTGGCTCTTTTTTATCTTCGTTCATCTCTTTTATATCTTCATCCTTCTTTTCCACCTCCGCTAACCAATCTAGTGGTTTATGTTCGGTGTCTTCATCATCATCATCATCGCTGCCAAGAACAATTTCGAGTATTTTTTCATTAGTATCATCCATAATATCTTCTTCAGTCTTCTTATCTTGTAAATTTTCATCAATATTTATAGTTCCTCCAATTTCTGGCACTATTATTGCCGCATCTTTCTGAAAAATGTTTAAAAATTCTATAATATTAATTAATAAAACAGACTTTCTCCGCAGATTTATTTTCTTCCACTTCTTGCTTCGAAGAGAAGTTCTTTTCATCTTCATCGTCATCGGGAAGAACTCCCCAGACGGCCCAATTGTTAAAAGCGTTGAAGTTCATGTTTGTATAAATTATAAGATAATAATAATAATAATAAATTCGGAAAAAGGGTTATATATATTTATATATATATATATATACATCTATATATATAATCTGAAAAAAATATAATTATTAAGAAATAAAAAATGGAAGGATTCGAAAGAATTGACCTTATTCACACAACTTTTAAACATCCCTTTACTATGATCGTTTCCGGAAGTACCGGTTCTGGAAAATCAGAATGGGTTAAAAAATTTTTGAAAAATTTGACGGAAATGGTAAGTGGTGATAAAACTATTTCGTTGGTATTTTACTGCTATGGAGAATTGAATAAAAATATTTTGCAAATGCAAAGGAGCGGCTTTGTTGATAAAGGACAAACCCGCGTTATTGTTCATAACGGGTTACCAAATGCCGGGGAAGATTTTATACACAAACAAGCTATACAATCAGGAGGGTCATTGCTATTGATTTTAGACGATTTGATGGTGGGTATAGACCAGCGTCTCCTCGACACTGTATTTACACGTGGATCCCATAATTGGGGTGTAAGTGTTATATTAATTACTCAGCATTTATTTAGCAAAGAACTTAGAATTCCCCGAAATAATTCACATTATTTATTATTAATGCGAAATCCTGCGGGGGCATTGCAAATTAGAACTCTGGCTACTCAACTTTTTCCCTCACGCACAAAGTATTTCTTGGAAGCATATGCTAATGCAACAAAGGAAACATTTGGATATTTATTAGTTGATGTACACCCCAGTACTCCCGAATTGCTTAGACTTAGAACACATATATATCAAAATGAAAATGAGAAACCAATTATTTATCTTCCAAAATGAAGAAAAAATTTTCAGCTAGTGCTTTATTAGAGAAAAATGCGAATTTCCTAAATAGTATTCTTGCTAAGTCAAAATCGAAAAAATCAATTAATGAAATTATTTCCAAAGCTTCAGAAGAGCAATTACTATGTCTTGTTGAAATTTGTTTAAATTTACTCAAAGGGCGACTCCCATTTCATAGGAAAAGAATAAATAATCTGAAAAATCAAGCTGCTTTACTCCGAAAAATTAGTAGGTCTCGAAGCGCCAAATCAGCTCGGCGTCTTTTAATACAGAAAGGGGGTGGTTTTCCACCTGTTGCGGGCCTTCTTGCCAGTATCGCTTTCCCCTTAGTAGTAGAATATCTTGCTAAATAATATAAATAATGATTACGCGACAAACTTGAATAATTACTTCAAATGCATCATGCAACTAGAATGCTGCTAATACCCGAAGATTTTTATAAGAGTTTAATTGGCATAGACAACCCAGAAGAAAAGGCAAACAACGCTGACGGAACTGCGTTAGGTTTATTTCGAGAGCGTTTGCAAAGTACCGAAAATAACTCCATTTTGGACCCTCATACAAAGGCCGCTCGTTATGAGCAGGACTTTAAGAGATATAATAAGCTTGTAAAGGAAAAAGAAGAGAAACCTATAAATGTTAAACTTAAAAATTTTGAAGAAATTGTAGAAACATTAAATAAAAATGTAGATAAAAATAATGATACTAATAATATTGAAACTAATAAACCTATGCAAAAAATTGTTCGTAAAAGAAGGAAAAAGATATCAGGTTTTAAAATTAACAAAAAACTTCTACCGGGTAAATTGATAGTTGCCCCTAGGGGGATAGCTGACAAAAATATAGAAGTTGAAAGTGATTATTTTTCACCAGAAAGTGATCCAACCACAAGTGAACAAGCTCTTAAATATGTCAAAGAAAATTCTAGATCCTTAGGTATAACAGATGACTTGAAAATAGCCAAAATAATAGGAGGTCAAGAGCCATTATATAATAGTAACGTTGAAAAAATTATAAAATATATACTTTCGAATAAATCTGTTCGTAAGAAACCAATACCTATTGGCTACAACGAATTTATTCGAAGAATCGATAATCATACATACCTAAAAGATTTGCTTCTACCTCCCTCCTCCTCGTCAAAACAAACAGGTAACGGTACATTCTCGTTTAAGCCATCCCTATGGAAAAATCAGAAGAGGAACGAATAAAAATATTAGATCGTTTATATAAGGATGTTAACTCTCCAACTTGTTTTACTTCAATTGAACCTCTCTTGCGGGAGGCTAGAAAATTTAATAAAAATATAACCCGGGACCAAGTTAAAGAATACCTATCAACTCAAAATACTTACACTCTACATAGAAGAGTAGTTAGAAAATACAGTCGAATGCATACATTGGCGGCAGGTTTACATACAGAATGGCAAGCTGATCTAAGTATTTTTGATATGTTAAGCGGTCAAAATAGAGGTTTTAAATATCTATTAGTTTGTATTGACACACTTAGCCGTCAAATATTTGTTGAACCAGTTAAGAGTAAACAAAGTATGAATATGATTGATGCTTTTAAAAAATTGTTTTCAAGAATAAAAATTGTTCCTTGGAAATTACTAACAGATCAAGGAATTGAGTTTACAGCGAAAGATGTCCAAAAATATTTTAAGTCATTGGAAATGGAGCATTTTTCTATGCTTACGTCTCCGCAATGGCACGCAGGAATGGCAGAAAGGGCTAATCGAAGTATAAAAGAACGACTATATCGCTACTTTACTGAAAAACGAACATTAAAATGGATAGACGTTATTCAAGATATAGTCTCTTCCATAAACCACTCTTATAATTCAAGTATTGGTATGCGTCCTGTGGACGTCTCTTATAAAAATGCTGAAGAATTAAGAAAGAAATTAAAAGTAAAGGCCATTGAGGAATTTGCTCCAAAGCGTTGGAAGACCAAAAAGTTTTCAGTAGGGGATAAAGTTAGAATAGAGAAGTACAAGCATGTATTTCAGAAGGGATATTTGCCAAATTTCACTAATGAGATTTTTATCATCAATAAAATAAGAGAAGTACCGCACCAGCCACCTACATATAGAATTTGTGATCAAGAGGGAGAAATAATAAGGGGGTGGTTCTATTCAGATGATTTGTGTTTGGTAAAGGAACTCAAGAATAATGAAAAATTTTATGATATAGAAAAGGTTTTAAAGAAACGGAAAATCGATAACGAAGATCAGTGTTTAGTAAAATGGAAGGGTTACGCTCCCAAACATAATAGTTGGGTTCCTGCAAGTTCAATTATTTGGAAATAATATAAATAGATGGGCAATGGGAAATACTATTAAATTAAAATGACTTCATTTTATATTGTTTTACCTTCTAATACTAATGTTGACGGGAATAAAACAAATTCGTTCAGAGTTCGATTACCCCATAAATTGCAATTTAATTCAGAATGGTCAGTTGGATTAGCTGTAATGGTTTACCCCCATACATGGCCATCTCTTGGTACTACTTCCGAACAATTTTTTATTGTAACATGGCAGACCGGGGAAATTGTTAGTTTAAAAGTACCTTCCTCTAGTTTTGTTAATCCTCAACAATTAAAAGAAAGTTTGGATAAATCTCTTAATGAAGGTTGTGAAGATTTATCAGAAAAAATGAGGATATTTCAGTTAGAATATTTGGGTAAGTTAAAAGAACTTAGAGCCCAAGCAAAGCAAGAATATATCAATTTAAAAGGTGAAAAAAACAAAAAGCCAGCAGATAATACAACCAAAAATGAACACGAACCAGAAGAGAATATTAATATAATGACTGAGCCAGAAATATACTCTAATTTACTTTTGGAATACCATAATAGTCTGGATGAAAATAAAAGAAAAATTATTTCATTAACAAGTGATACTGGATTCGAAAAATGGATAAGTGTCTATCGTAAGCCAGGATCTGTGTGTAACTTTGAGTTTTATGCTAAGAAAAATCGTTTCGCACTGACTCTAGATAAAACATATATAAAAAATATTAAAATTACAGATCAACTTGCCTATATTTTAGGGTTCGAATCTTATGATATATCCGAATCCACGGTAGCAAGATTTATACCTGATATGAGAGGGGGCGTATCATCTTTTCATGTATATGCCCCTGGACTAATCGAACCCATGGTGATTGGAGATGTTAGTGCTCCTGTTTTACGCATTGTAAATATTAGGGGTCAACAAGATGAAATTGTTGAAGAACAATTTCTTTTTATACAGTATCATAAATTGTTAATAAAAGAAATTTATGAAATTTTTATTGAAATAAGAACATCAAGTGGAGCCCTAATGCCATTTCAATATGGAACTTGTACATTAACCCTCCATTTTAAAAAGGCACCCTATTTCTAATGTGTTATGAACACTTTACAAATAAATAAAATATTAAATAGAAATAACATCACAAAATATTATTATATCGGTTGTTTCCCTTCGGATTCCATTCCTAACCCCATTAATTTTAAAATCTTTTGTATGGTTGTAAATACTGATACAAGTAGGGAAGCTGGTAGTCACTGGATAGCAATATTTTGTCAATATCCAAGTGTAGATTATTATGATTCGTTGGGGATATGGCCCCCAATAAGCTTACATGTACGAAACTATTTGAGTTTATTTCAAAGCGTTCGTTTTAATCGAATTCAAATTCAAAATCCCTTCCAGTACACATGTGGACAACACGTAATATTTTTCTTGTTTCTGCGATGTAAAGGATTGCACATGGATAAGATAATTAAATATTTGAAAGGACTTGACGCAGACAAATTGGTTTCGGAATTTGTCTCCGCTAAGATATTTAGTATAAATAGTTGAGAATTTATTATATCGATATTAAAAATAATGCATACCGAATTTAATCCCTCGCATGTTGATTGGTCAACCTTGACCGATTTATCATTAGACAATTCAGTTCCTCAATGGGGTGGTTATAATGTTTTTCGAGGTGTCCCTTACCAACGAGGCAGTGGTCTAGGATCCGTATTTAGAAGTTTTTTGCGATACCTGATTCCTTATGGAAAACAAATTGGTACTGCAATTGGTAGACAGGGCTTGGAATCTGGTAATCGTGTTCTAACAAATGTTTTAGAAGGTAAAGATTTAAAGGAATCACTTATAGATGAGGGTAAATCTGGTCTAAAGAATTTGCTGCAAAAAGCAGCAGACAATGTTGACAAACAAAAGGGGAAGGGTTTTGATTTTAAGCGTTATAAAAATATTGAGAAACGCCCTGCAATAGGTCAGATGAATAATGATAGTCATGATTTAGAGGTAAAAACTATAAATAAACGACCATATTCAAAAATCGGTCCCCCTAATTTTATTCCAAAGCCTTCACGAAAATCGCGCAAAAAATCTACCAAAAAACGATTTCGTGTAGACGCACTTGGTACATATTAAAATGAGCTGCTGCAAGAAGATAAACGAAAACAGCCCCTTAGCTCTTAATAGTGCCTTGAGTATATTCACTGTTCCACCTACAAACGTTTCAGTTGTTCGTTCCTTTTTCCGTGAAATACTTCCCTTAAGTACAATTACCCAAGATTCTCCATATTTATTTCGTTTGTTTAGCGATAATCTCTGGACTGATTTATCGCGAACTTATCTTTATCTTGAGCTTTCCATTGAAAAATTAGGCGGAGACAATAAATGGAGTGCAATTACCGCTACTGATACAAGCATTGCCCCAATTCAGGGAATAGGCCAAACATTTATTCAACAATTAAAAGTCACAGTGGGAAATAATGAAGTGTACGATAGTGGGACTCTCTATCCTTACAAAGCTTATATAACAAACGAGCTTTCATTCCCTAATAATGTTAAATCTAACTTTCTCGCATCCATAGGATATTACAAAACCGATAAACATGATGATAGCATTGACTTTGGTTTTTTAAAGCGAAGTTCTCTCTTTTCAAATGGCAAGAAATGCCAATTTCTTTCTCGCTTAGATTTTGATTTGGGAAATCAAGAATTATTTTTATTAAATAATTTAGATGTTAATTTTAGCATTTATCGATCTAAAAATTCATTTGCCTTACAAAAGCTAAACTCTACTGATGAGAATCAGTATAGACTCTACGTTCATGACGTTAAGCTTTTTGCAAAAATGATTGAAGTTCAACCATCCCTTAACATGAATATTTACAAGACTCTAGAGTCCAAACCAGCCACTTATGCAATTCGTAAAACTGAAATTAAGTAAACTTTTCTTACTGCGGGACGAACTGAAATCGAATACAATGCATTTAGCGCAAGCATCCCGCGGCGAATCACAGTTGCCCTAGTAGGTAACAAGGCCTTCAATGGAGATTTTAGTCTATCTCCTTTTAATTTTCTACCCTATGACTTGAGAGATATTTCAGTTCATACTGGTGGGCATATTTACCCCATGGTCGCCTATAAATTAAAATTTAAAGAAGATCTCTTTGTTCGCGCCTATGTTGACATGTATGAGGCATTGGGGATGGCTAATTCAGATCGATCCTTCGACATTTCTATGGAAAAATTTAAAAGCGGTTGGACCTTCTTTGTAATCCCCTTAACTTCCACATTAGATGATTCATGCGGTTTCGAGCTTTTGCGAAGTGGTACTACTAGTATTCGCTTAGAATTCAATACTCCAATTCCCACGGGAGGTGTTGAAATGATTGTTCTAGGAGAATTTGATCAGATGCTCATGATTGATTATAATCGCCATATTGTATCTGACTCGAATTTGGGTTAATACATAAGAATCCTTTTCTATTTCAATAACAAAAATGCAGAATATTTCTGACTTTGGTAGTAGTAACCCCCCCCTTTTGTCCCACTTAAAAGTGGGACAAAAGGAGGGGTGTGTCGGCAAATCAAAGGAAGCCAAAAGGTGAAGACACATTCTATTTCTCTAACCACCCCTTTGTCTCCACCCTTTTGTCCCAGTTAGTAGTTAACCCCCCCCCAAATCGCTCCTCCCAAATCGTTCACCCCAAATCGCTCACCCCCAAATCTCTAAAACCTAAACCTTTTGAAGCTTTTTTATTTTGATTATGCCGTCGACCTATACCTTTTGATGGGGTTCAAGGGAAATTTATAAAAGGGTGAGGGTAATTAATCATATTTAAAATAATTAATTACTTTTTGAAGGTAAAGGGTGATGACAGGTGTCAAATAAATTAATATGTTAAGAAAAAAGAGCGATCTGGGTGGAAAGGATTAAAAAGTTTGAAATGATTAAATTTGGCATTTTGAAATATTTTTAAAGGGACTTTTTAATTTAAAAATAAATTAATAAAAATAATTTTAATTATATAAAATTAATAAAATATAAATTTATAAAATTTTGATAAAAAATTAAAATGATTTCAAAAAAAGAGCGGAAGTACAAATGTAAGGGGAATGTAAGGGGGCGGAGCTAATTATTTCGAAATACCAACTTTCAAAATGTCAACTGACAGAATGGCAAATTTATAAATTGGAGGGAATTCAAAATTTAAAAATTGGGGGAATTTCGAATTTAAATATTAAAAAAGATTTTAATTAAAAATTCAAAATTTAAAAAATTAAAAATATATATTAATTAATTAATTAAAAATGGAGAAGAAAAAATTTTTAAAATTTTTGACAAAAAAATAAAATGATTTCAAAAAAAGAGTGGAAGTACAAATTTAAGGGGATTTCAAAATACCAAATTTATAAATTGGGGGAAGGGGGTGGCATTTAATAATTTTCAAAAAATTTCTCAATGTCAAAGAATAATAAAAATAAATTATAAAATTTAAAAAATAATTAAATTAAAAATGAGGGAGAAAAAAATTGACAAAATTCTAGAAAAAAATTAAAATGATTTTAAAAAATGAACGGAAGTACGAATGTAAGGGGCGGAGCTAATTATTTCGAAATACAAAATTTAAAAATGTCAAGCGACAAAATGCCACATCGACAAAATGTCATATGACAAAAGGCCAATGTCCAAAAGGTCACCCGATAAAATGGTAACTTTAAAAATGTCAAGCGAAAAAATGCAACATCGACAAAATGCCAACTTTCAAAATGTCATGTGACAAAACGCCTACTTTAAAGATGTCAAGTGAAAAATGATAAACGACAAAATGCCACATCGACAAAATGTCAATTGACAAAATGTCAAATTTATAAATGGGAGGGAATTCAAAATTTAAAAATTGGCGGGAATTTCGAATTTAAAAATTAAAAAAGATTTTAATTAAAAATTCAAAATTTAAAATTAAAAAATACATTAATTAATTAAGTAAAAATAGGGGAAAATAAATTAGACAAAATTTTGAAAAAAAATTAAAATGATTTCAAAAAATGGCCGGAAGTACAAATGTAAGGAGTGTAATAAATTATTTCGAAATACCAATTTTTAAATTTTGAATGACCAGAAGTACAAACGAAAGTTAATAAAAATTTTTTGTAATATTATATGAATTAAATGTTTTTAAATATTGTAAACAAGCTTTAATTTAAATTTTTCTATTACTCAAATGATTGATGATGATTAATATTTTATCGGAAGCATAAATTTGTTGTAACTTCTCTCCTTTCTCCTTTGAAAAAGTATTTCGTAATTAGGATATACTCCAAAATCGCGAGTATAAAAGGTGAGATTTTTTCATTCTTTATATCATTCACTATAAAAACTAAAAATAATCTAAAATAAAAACTTATACAATGTCTTTTAATAATGGACAAAATGGTCCTTCACCAACTAAACGCCCAAGATTCTTTATCAAGAATCTACTTCCTCATTTATTCAATACCACACAACGCGGCGCTGGAACAAACCTGCAAAATTATTACAGACAAATCGATTATGAAACTCAATTTAATAGTAAATTTAAAATGATGGGAACTACAGGAAAGTTTATTATTGAAAAACTACCGGAAAATCCAGAGGAATTATTGAGAAAAATAATTCAAGAATGCATGGATCAAACCGTCGAAGCATCAAAGAATCAATCAATTAATCCTGACCGATTAGGAGCATTAATTTCTTCACAGTTACTGGATAACGATATATGGATACCAATTAGAAAACTAGAAAAAGATACAATAGACAACATATTAACAAGATTTCAACTTGTTTCGCAATCTAAGATAGAAAGGGGGTCGCTTTATGGGCACCCCTTCACAATAAAAGTCCAGACACTGGGTGTTTCATCACTTCAGACAAATCAATCGATTAAAGGGCGTGCACCACAAAAAAAGGAAATTGACCATTTTCAACTAAGAGATGAATTATTTATTAAAATAGCTAATCCAAACAACTTATGCTTATTCTATGCTTTGGAAATTACAAGAAAATATGTTATTAAAGAGTTGGGAGATAGAAGAAAATTTAATAGATATATGCAATACAGTCATCGCCAAATGAAAGATGTTTTTGATCTTCTAAAAGCTACAAAAATTCCAAATGACCTTCCTGAATATGATGCGGTGGTTTACGTACCAATTGTTGTGAATTTTTGGAACAATCAATATAAAGACGCAGGATATAAATTTAAAGTATTTGTTTTTGGAAGCACCAATGAGAAACTTATATTTAAATATGGAAATGATAATTTCAATGTACCAATCTCAATTTTTCACTCAAATAATCATTTTGATGGAATAAGAAATGTTGGAGGAATGTTCGGATTTAAACACAAATATTGTTTTACTTGTGAAAAGAAATATAGAAAATCAAAGGAACATGATTTGAGATGCAAATCTCTCTGCAGATTTTGTGGACGTATTGGAAGTGAACGTCCTTGTATGGCAACATCAAACTTTTTCAAAAAATGTGATGACTGTGGGAAAAAGTATTTAAATGAAGATTGCTTTGAGCATCATAAGAAAAGCAGCAATTGTCGGCAAACAAAAATATGTGAAAAGTGTGGTGTAATATGGTCAATAAAAAATTATAAAAGAGAGGAGCAAAAGCAGCACGTTTGCGGGCAAAAATGGTGTCAAATTTGCCGTCAATATCATAGCATTGAAAGAGGTTGTTACATTCGCCCTTTGGAACCTAAAAAATCACTTCCGACCGACTAGTAACATTCGATTTTGAAGCAACACAAAATGAGAAGATAAATAATGTAAATGAAGAAAGACGGCTCCACAAAGTAAATTTCATTGCCGCAACAGTAACCTGTACAAAATGTATGGAAGATGGAAAAATATGGCGTTCACCTCTGAACCAAAATGGAAACAGTTGCACAATCTGTGGGAACAATCGATCAGTAACATTTTCACATCAGCCATTCACTCGAACAAAAGTCGATAAACAAACTGTCACACAAAATCCGCTCAAAGACTTTATTCAATGGATTCTATTTGAACTCAACCCTCAATATTCAACAATGGCATTTTCACACAATGGAGGACGTTATGATATGGTTATGGTATTCAGAGAAATTTATCTGAAAGGAGTTGTGCCATCGATGATTCGTCGTGGTAATAAGCTTTATGAATTAAAAATTCCGCGCAACAATAAATGCAATGAGGTTATATTTCGTGACTCGTATAATCTCTGTCCAGTGGCTTTGGGGAAGTTGATTGGAGCATTTGGACTACAAATAACTGAAAAACAATTTTTCCCTCATCTGGCAAACATCCCCAAAAATTATGGGCGAACACTTCAACAATTACCCTTAAAATCTGATTATTTATATGGAGGAATGCCCCCTCAAAAGCAAAATGAATTTGACAAATGGTATGAAAAAGAAAAAAATCACCGATTTTGTTTGGACGAAGCATTGGCTGAATATTGCACAAACGATGTAGATATTCTTACAGAAGCACTTATTGCTTTCAGAAAAAAATTTATGGAAATTAGCAAAAAGAAAAATACACAACCTGGATCATCTCAAGAAGGGATTGATATTTTAAGAGATGCAATGACGATAGCATCAGCTTGTATGAAACATTTTCGACTTAATCATCTGCAACCTGAACACTTGGCAATTGTTCCTGAAAAGGGATATGAAAACTGTGATAACCAAAGTGAACTTGCACTAAAATATTTACAATGGTACGAAGAGACATCGGGGCATTTATATAATCTTTTTCTATAGTCAAAAAATCAAATGATTGATTGGGGAAATTACCAAAAGTAGTAACCCCCCCCTTTTGTCCCACTTAAAAGTGGGACAAAAGGAGGGGTGTGTCGGCAAATCAAAGGAAGCCAAAAGGTGAAGACACATTCTATTTCTCTAACCACCCCTTTGTCTCCACCCTTTTGTCCCAGTTAGTAGTTAACCCCCCCCAAATCGCTCCTCCCAAATCGCTCACCCCAAATCGCTCACCCCCAAATCTCTAAAACCTAAACCTTTTGAAGCTTTTTTATTTTGATTATGCCGTCGACCTATACCTTTTGATGGGGTTCAAGGGAAATTTATAAAAGGGTGAGGGTAATTAATCATATTTAAAATAATTAATTACTTTTTGAAGGTAAAGGGTGATGACAGGTGTCAAATAAATTAATATGTTAAGAAAAAAGAGCGATCTGGGTGGAAAGGATTAAAAAGTTTGAAATGATTAAATTTGGCATTTTGAAATATTTTTAAAGGGACTTTTTAATTTAAAAATAAATTAATAAAAATAATTTTAATTATATAAAATTAATAAAATATAAATTTATAAAATTTTGATAAAAAATTAAAATGATTTCAAAAAAAGAGCGGAAGTACAAATGTAAGGGGAATGTAAGGGGGCGGAGCTAATTATTTCGAAATACCAACTTTCAAAATGTCAACTGACAGAATGGCAAATTTATAAATTGGAGGGAATTCAAAATTTAAAAATTGGGGGAATTTCGAATTTAAATATTAAAAAAGATTTTAATTAAAAATTCAAAATTTAAAAAATTAAAAATATATATTAATTAATTAATTAAAAATGGAGAAGAAAAAATTTTTAAAATTTTTGACAAAAAAATAAAATGATTTCAAAAAAAGAGTGGAAGTACAAATTTAAGGGGATTTCAAAATACCAAATTTATAAATTGGGGGAAGGGGGTGGCATTTAATAATTTTCAAAAAATTTCTCAATGTCAAAGAATAATAAAAATAAATTATAAAATTTAAAAAATAATTAAATTAAAAATGAGGGAGAAAAAAATTGACAAAATTCTAGAAAAAAATTAAAATGATTTTAAAAAATGAACGGAAGTACGAATGTAAGGGGCGGAGCTAATTATTTCGAAATACAAAATTTAAAAATGTCAAGCGACAAAATGCCACATCGACAAAATGTCATATGACAAAAGGCCAATGTCCAAAAGGTCACCCGATAAAATGGTAACTTTAAAAATGTCAAGCGAAAAAATGCAACATCGACAAAATGCCAACTTTCAAAATGTCATGTGACAAAACGCCTACTTTAAAGATGTCAAGTGAAAAATGATAAACGACAAAATGCCACATCGACAAAATGTCAATTGACAAAATGTCAAATTTATAAATGGGAGGGAATTCAAAATTTAAAAATTGGCGGGAATTTCGAATTTAAAAATTAAAAAAGATTTTAATTAAAAATTCAAAATTTAAAATTAAAAAAATACATTAATTAATTAAGTAAAAATAGGGGAAAATAAATTAGACAAAATTTTGAAAAAAAATTAAAATGATTTCAAAAAATGGCCGGAAGTACAAATGTAAGGAGTGTAATAAATTATTTCGAAATACCAATTTTTAAATTTTGAATGACCAGAAGTACAAACGAAAGTTAATAAAAATTTTTTGTAATATTATATGAATTAAATGTTTTTAAATATTGTAAACAAGCTTTAATTTAAATTTTTCTATTACTCAAATGATTGATGATGATTAATATTTTATCGGAAGCATAAATTTGTTGTAACTTCTCTCCTTTCTCCTTTGAAAAAGTATTTCGTAATTAGGATATACTCCAAAATCGCGAGTATAAAAGGTGAGATTTTTTCATTCTTTATATCATTCACTATAAAAACTAAAAATAATCTAAAATAAAAACTTATACAATGTCTTTTAATAATGGACAAAATGGTCCTTCACCAACTAAACGCCCAAGATTCTTTATCAAGAATCTACTTCCTCATTTATTCAATACCACACAACGCGGCGCTGGAACAAACCTGCAAAATTATTACAGACAAATCGATTATGAAACTCAATTTAATAGTAAATTTAAAATGATGGGAACTACAGGAAAGTTTATTATTGAAAAACTACCGGAAAATCCAGAGGAATTATTGAGAAAAATAATTCAAGAATGCATGGATCAAACCGTCGAAGCATCAAAGAATCAATCAATTAATCCTGACCGATTAGGAGCATTAATTTCTTCACAGTTACTGGATAACGATATATGGATACCAATTAGAAAACTAGAAAAAGATACAATAGACAACATATTAACAAGATTTCAACTTGTTTCGCAATCTAAGATAGAAAGGGGGTCGCTTTATGGGCACCCCTTCACAATAAAAGTCCAGACACTGGGTGTTTCATCACTTCAGACAAATCAATCGATTAAAGGGCGTGCACCACAAAAAAAGGAAATTGACCATTTTCAACTAAGAGATGAATTATTTATTAAAATAGCTAATCCAAACAACTTATGCTTATTCTATGCTTTGGAAATTACAAGAAAATATGTTATTAAAGAGTTGGGAGATAGAAGAAAATTTAATAGATATATGCAATACAGTCATCGCCAAATGAAAGATGTTTTTGATCTTCTAAAAGCTACAAAAATTCCAAATGACCTTCCTGAATATGATGCGGTGGTTTACGTACCAATTGTTGTGAATTTTTGGAACAATCAATATAAAGACGCAGGATATAAATTTAAAGTATTTGTTTTTGGAAGCACCAATGAGAAACCTATATTTAAATATGGAAATGATAATTTCAATGTACCAATCTCAATTTTTCACTCAAATAATCATTTTGATGGAATAAGAAATGTTGGAGGAATGTTCGGATTTAAACACAAATATTGTTTTACTTGTGAAAAGAAATATAGAAAATCAAAGGAACATGATTTGAGATGCAAATCTCTCTGCAGATTTTGTGGACGTATTGGAAGTGAACGTCCTTGTATGGCAACATCAAACTTTTTCAAAAAATGTGATGACTGTGGGAAAAAGTATTTAAATGAAGATTGCTTTGAGCATCATAAGAAAAGCAGCAATTGTCGGCAAACAAAAATATGTGAAAAGTGTGGTGTAATATGGTCAATAAAAAATTATAAAAGAGAGGAGCAAAAGCAGCACGTTTGCGGGCAAAAATGGTGTCAAATTTGCCGTCAATATCATAGCATTGAAAGAGGTTGTTACATTCGCCCTTTGGAACCTAAAAAATCACTTCCGTACCGACTAGTAACATTCGATTTTGAAGCAACACAAAATGAGAAGATAAATAATGTAAATGAAGAAAGACGGCTCCACAAAGTAAATTTCATTGCCGCAACAGTAACCTGTACAAAATGTATGGAAGATGGAAAAATATGGCGTTCACCTCTGAACCAAAATGGAAACAGTTGCACAATCTGTGGGAACAATCGATCAGTAACATTTTCACATCAGCCATTCACTCGAACAAAAGTCGATAAACAAACTGTCACACAAAATCCGCTCAAAGACTTTATTCAATGGATTCTATTTGAACTCAACCCTCAATATTCAACAATGGCATTTTCACACAATGGAGGACGTTATGATATGGTTATGGTATTCAGAGAAATTTATCTGAAAGGAGTTGTGCCATCGATGATTCGTCGTGGTAATAAGCTTTATGAATTAAAAATTCCGCGCAACAATAAATGCAATGAGGTTATATTTCGTGACTCGTATAATCTCTGTCCAGTGGCTTTGGGGAAGTTGATTGGAGCATTTGGACTACAAATAACTGAAAAACAATTTTTCCCTCATCTGGCAAACATCCCCAAAAATTATGGGCGAACACTTCAACAATTACCCTTAAAATCTGATTATTTATATGGAGGAATGCCCCCTCAAAAGCAAAATGAATTTGACAAATGGTATGAAAAAGAAAAAAATCACCGATTTTGTTTGGACGAAGCATTGGCTGAATATTGCACAAACGATGTAGATATTCTTACAGAAGCACTTATTGCTTTCAGAAAAAAATTTATGGAAATTAGCAAAAAGAAAAATACACAACCTGGATCATCTCAAGAAGGGATTGATATTTTAAGAGATGCAATGACGATAGCATCAGCTTGTATGAAACATTTTCGACTTAATCATCTGCAACCTGAACACTTGGCAATTGTTCCTGAAAAGGGATATGAAAACTGTGATAACCAAAGTGAACTTGCACTAAAATATTTACAATGGTACGAAGAGACACGGGGAGTTCAAATCCAAAGTGCACATTCAGAAGGTGGAGAACATGTGGTAGCTGGAAGATACAAGGTAGATGGATATATAAAGGAAGAAGATAGAGCAATCGAGGTAAATGGATGTGCTTGGCATGCATGTGAAAAATGCTTTGGAAATGATTTGTATAAAATTCTACCAAATGGAAAAACAATGGCTAAGACTAAAGAAGATGATGAAAATCGTTTGGCAATTATACGACAATATATCAAAAATGTTGATATAATATGGGAATGTGAAATTCGTCAAATGCTACGCCGCAGCAAAAATATGCGAAAATCATTTGCAAATTATCATAACAAAGGACCAATAAATATTAGAGACTGCTATTTCGGTGGAAGGACAGGCCCTTTACAAATGTACTTTGATGCAGATTCAGAACAACATAAAATTGCTTATTTAGATTTTAATTCGCTTTATCCATCAACAATTGCCACAATAGCATTTCCGGTTGGTCATCCGAAAATTTATGTTGTGCCTTTACCTGAACAAAAAGTTAATTGGAACAGGGGAGATCAAATTCCATTCAAAGGAATTTTGAAAGTATTTTTAATACCGCCATCGCATTTGGATGTCCCTGTAATTCCAGTCAAATTTGATGAAAGACTTCTATTCCCACTATGTAGAAAATGCTCACTCAATTACCCAAATGGAGCAAACATCAAAAATTACCGATGTACACACAATGATGATGAAAGAGGCTGGGTTTCAACATGTACATCGATTGAATTGGAAGAGGCCTTAAAAGTTGGATATACAGTTAGAAGATTTTATAGAGCACTACATTATGAGAAATGGGATGAAAATTTATTTAAAAATTATGTGGCAGAGTTTATGGCAATGAAGATCCATGCTAGTGGGTTCCCTGAAGGAATAGAAGGAATTGAAAGTGAGGAAAGATTTATAAACGAATGCAAAGAAAAATTTGGAATTGAGCTTGATAGAGAAAAAATGGTACCAGATCAAGCTATGCGCTACATATCAAAACTAATGCTCAATTCTCTATGGGGAAGATTCAGTCTTAGGAATGGTCAATCAAGAAGTGTAGTCATTGATTCGCCAACTGAACTTATCGAATATGACAAGAACAACTCAATTGAAATACAATCTATCGATAATTTAACTGAAGAAACAATTTTACTAACTTACAAGCAGAAAGAAGAATTTATTATTGAACATGATACATCAAATATGGTGGTATCATTATGGACAACATCAGCAGCAAGAATAAAACTATTGAAAGCAATGCAAAAGGTAGCTGAATCACCAGGATGCAATCTTCTCTATGGAGACACAGACAGTATACTATTTTCTCATCCAAAGACCATGGAATGTCCTCTTCAAACAGGACCTCATCTAGGAGACTTAGCAAGAGAATATGCAGGATCTGAAATAAAAGAATATGTAGGAGGTGCGTGCAAGGCTTACGCACTTAGAATGGAAAGCAAAAAGAATGCCAAAGTTAGTAGTGTTCTGAAAGTACGTGGGATAACATTAACTGCTGATGTCTGCAAAATCTTACATTTTGACAGTTTCAAAGAAAGTGTACTTCATTATGCAAATGGAGAAAATGGTAATGAGGCAGATGATGACCTGGATAGAGGAACAATTATGATTGAAAATCCAAACTTTATACGGCGGAACGTGAAGGATGGTACGGTTTATTCAACTAAGATGAGAAAAATATTTAGACCGATAATACAAAAAGGAATTATATCCAATAACCTCAAAATTGTACATTTTGGACAAAAATGATTTCATATTTTTACTTATTAAATATTCACAACTGTATTTATTTTTTAATTGAATAATAAAAATTTGTATATTTTAAGAGAATATCACATATTTTCAGTAAAAATAGGCAAAAAATAGGGTGAGGCTGTACCACATCTAAAAATAAAATTAATTCATAATAAAAACCTATCTTAAATAAACACCCATTACTCAATATTAAAAAATATCGCTATTTAAATTAAAAAATTTAATTAAAAACTAAGCATTTGAAAAAATCTCTAATAGTTTCTTTATTACAACAAATATTTTTAAAATGTTAATGTTTTCAATAATATTCATATCTATTCTGTCCTTAGTAGTAGAGAGTTCGGACGATAAAACCAGGAAGAGAGAATTAGTGACAACAATATTTCGGAGGACACCATTACCAATATGGCGGAGAACACCACCACCACCAATATTTCCTAGCAGAGAAGAACATAATTTAATGGAAGTACCAATATGGCGAAGAACACCTCCACCAATATTTCCTAACAGAGATGAAAATAATTTAACGGATATACCAATATGGCGGAGAACACCTCCAACAATATTTCCTAACAGAGAAGAAAATAATTTAATTGATATACCAATATGGCGGAGAACACCACCGCCAATATTTCCTAACAGAGATCTTAATAATTCAGGTGAATTTCGACGAGGCGATAAATTAAACAATAGTTTATTGAATAAAACGGATGGAAAAGAAAGTTTAATTAAGAAATGGTTTGTAAAAGATATCTGTCATTTGAAGAAGAGTGATATAGCAAGACAAGTTGAAATAAAAAATATGGGGCGTTGGATTCTACGTTGGGATCTTTGGGACAAAAAGTTCAAATTTGGAAAACATAATAGAACAGATTACATCATGTATTCAAGATGGCGATTTTTATATGAACCTCCTATTTCAAATATTATAGATTTTTTCAAAAATTTGTAAACTATTTTAAAAAATAATTTTTTATTTTTGATATTAATAATCATTTTCATATGTAAATTTATAATTTGTTTAATATTTAATTAAAATAAAAATTTCAAATTAATCAATCAAAATATTGCGTTTTTCCCATTGATTGGGTTTACCTTCTATTTCAATCCACAATATTCCTGGTCTCGATTTTGGTTTAGTGGGTGTAGATGTTAAGTTTCCGTCGGATATTGGAATACTATTTAGACTAGTTGTTGATGTAGACGAACTTGCTTGTGTGCGCCGTGCTGTAAAAGTTATACCGCTTATTGTTGACGGGGGTGATTTGGGTGATGAAGGAGCAAAACATACAAGCTCAAGCGGGAAGTATCTCTCGCAAATTCCATCCTTTGTAAACGTTCTTGCGATAACACATTGATGAAACGGATATTGGAGTTTTATTTTGTGATGCGCAAAGAAATGTGCCGCAACCGATATATTAAATGGATAACTTAAATCGCCGTAGGCCTTGATTAAATGAGCCCCTGATGTTGTAATTCCGTCACATCGAATTGTATATCTCAATCCATTCCTATCTGAATAGGTTGTCTCTATCTTTCCGCTTTCATTTATAAATTTTGAAATCAAATCTGCATTTTCCTGAAGCATTAGTCTATATCTCACCAGATAAATTGGACAGTCCAATTTTATTGAAATATCTTCCAAAATCGAATTCATTTTTATCGATTAATTTAGAATGTTTTCTAAAATGTTCAAATGAATTTTAAAATGACAAGATTTAAGAAAATTTTGCCTTTTTATACTCAAAATTTGGCCTTGAAAATTGATACCTATTACGAAATATTGCAGTAGGCGGGACTTGTGTGAGTATATAAGGCAATAGATTTCCCAATTTTCATTCATTTATTCATTCATTCATATAAATAAAATTTTAAAAATAAAAATGAGCGGATTAAAAAATCAAAAAATCCCAAAACTTGAATTAATTAATGAGCCAAAAAATGAGGAAGAAGAGATAATTGAAGTAGAGATAGAAAAAGATACGGAAAAAAGCAATAAATCAAAATCTGCTACTTCAGAAATAAACAATGGAAAAATTGAGAAGAAACATGGAATAAATCCGCGTATACTTTGGAAAATTATGCGCATGAAAGATACCCCAAGGATTGAAATAAGAATTTGCAAAAAATGTGCTAATGCGCTTTATTATGATAAGAATAAATTTACTCAGAAGGACAATGGAAATATTGGAATTTGTTTTGAAATTTGTGAAGGCTGCGCGAAATTAAATATGCAGCTCAAAGATTTTGTTTCAGAGTGGGATGAGAAGAAGGTACAGAACATAAAAAAATGAATAAAATTTTCAACAATATTTTTTACATAAACTTGTTATTTTTAATATTAATTTTAATAATTGTAATAATTTAATTTAAATAAAAATTTTGGAATTTTCCTTATTATTAGTTAACATAGGAAATTTTTCAATTCATTAATTCAAATTCTCTTTTTCGGAAGCCACGCCCATTTTCTGTGTATAAATACTGAAACATTCCCCAAGATCAAACTTCCATTCAAAATTTGAATTCATTTATAAAAATATTAAAAAAATGTCAGTAATTGAAAATAATTGCCAACTCTTAGAAAAAGTGCTCCCTGAGGTTATATTTAGTGTGTCTTCGTCTGGTGTGACAATTTCATCACCACGGCTCATAACAGCACGTTTTGTGGAGTTTGACTTAGCAGGAAAATGTAAAAGTTGCAAGGGAGAAAATGTTGACATTGATTTTATTGTTACTCCGAAGGATGTAACCTTATATTGCAACCGCCTAAAATCAGAAAAAGTAGTAATGTTTGACCATATCTACGAAATTCCTCAACAATGTATTTTTCGAGTTAAATCAAAAGGGAAGAATTTCAATATCATTCACAAGGAGCCAAAGTGTAATGAAAAAGATTTTATTAAAGGAAATGAACAGATGACTATCAAGGAATTTTTGTCAAAGTTTTCACAAAACCACGCTCAAGTAGGAATAGAAGAAGAAACAAAAGAAAATATAAAAGAAGACGATAAAGAAAAGAAATTAGAAGAAAAAGATAACCTTCCAAATAAAATTAAATCTTATTAATCTTTCAATTAATAATCCTCCAATAATCATTAATCATATTTTATATTTTTAATTTTCGATAAATATTTTTAAAATGAATTATCATTTATTTTCCAATAAAGATTTGAAATTAAAACTTCCATTTGGCTGTATTATTAGCGGCCCAAGTTCAACTGGGAAAAGTACGCTTGTCCGAAAATTAATTTTCAATTCTGAACAACTTATTGAGCCTATTCCAAAATCTATACTTTATTGCTATGGCGAATATAATACTCTTGTTCCCGAACTACAGCGAGCCGGAGTCTCAGTCTATTCCGGAGTTCCACCTGAGGATCTTATTAAGAAACAAGAACAACCTGCACTAGTCATTCTTGATGATCTAATGTACTCAATTGACGAAAAATATTTATCGGAACTTTTCACAAAGAAATCTCATCATCTCAATTTTGGCATAATTTTTATCACTCAAAATCTCTTCGAGAAAAAACTCAAAGTCGCACGTCAAAATTCTATGTATATTGTATTAACTCGCGCACCAAATAGTGCATTGGCCATCCGAAATCTAGGAGTACAATTATTCCCAGGAAGATTAAACTATTTTCTAGACGCATATCGACAAGCTACAAGCAGCAGTAATTATTCTTATCTATTTATCGATTTACACCCAGCATCAGATCCAACACTTAGACTAAGAACAAATATATTTAAGGACCAAGAATCAGAAGACTCATACAATTCATTACCTATTATATTTTTACCCAAAAATTCCTCTAATTGAAACCATGTCAGCGAATATTAGTCAACTTGTCAAGGACAACCTACATTTCCTCAAACAACTCGCAAAAACTCGCTCACTAACTAAAAGAAAACAACTTTTAAAAAAAGCTTCAATCGACCAATTACTCTCTCTCACTGAAATTTGTTTCAATATTATACGCAGTCAATTTAAACTAACTAAAAGACAAAAATCTCGTCTTCTACCATTCGCTGATTTTGTTCGCCGTGTGAGTAGATTAAAAACAGAAAGAGGAGCCCGACGTACAGTAATACAAAAAGGAAGCGGTTTACCAATCGGATTGTTTCCTGTCCTCCTAACCCCAATCATTATTGAATTAACAAAAACATTAACAAGCAATTTATAAAAATGGCAAATAAATTTATATTAGTTCCTGAAGATATATATCGCGGATTACTTACTCAACCGACACCAGAAACTGGAAATATTAATTTGGATTTTACACGAGAAAATCTGGAAAATATCAAAAGACAAAATGCCAACACTGAATTAAAGAATATAAATTATAATCAGGAATTAAGACGTTATTTACACATGTTGAAGGACCAAAATGAGAGACCAATGAATGTTTCAATAAGACAAATGGAAGATCCAGCACTGGAGCAAATTAAAAAATTACTTCCCCTACTCCAAACAGACTCCAATGAAAGTAATCAACAAGTACTTAAACAAAATAAAACCACACCAAAATTTCCACATCTAGAAGAGTGTGCCGATTTAAATGAAAATGAGCTTAGTATGCATACGGCCGATGAGGAATCTCCGGATTCCAGAAGGAAAACTGAACCAAAAAAGACAGCAATAAAAGAAAAAACAAAAGAAATATTTGAAAGTATGAAGCAAGAGAATCTTGATAAATATGATGTGAGCACAGATGGAAAGATTCTAAGTAAGAAGGGCGGAAAAGAAATACAAGGAAGCAATGCACAAAAATCTATAGAGTGCATACTCCGAACAGGAATCAGTGGGAAATTGAGATGGGGTGAATTGACACCGCCAGGAACATCTGTTCTAGAAAATAAATTAAAAAGTGATCATAAAATTTGGCCGTTGATAGAGAAGGCACGAGAAAGCTGCACTCCAAAAAGAACTTATTCAAAACAAAAAAGAAAAATACCTGAATCCAAAGAAATAGCTGAATCAAAATGGAGACCTCCAGCAGAATGGAAATGATTTTAGATAAACTTTACAATGATCCAGCGAATCCAGCAGGATTTGCTGGTGTAAATCAGTTATGGACTGAGGCTAGAAAAAAGGATGCGAGTATTAAAAAGAAGGATGTTGAGGAATATTTGGAAGGAAATAGAACTTATACAATTCACCGTCCTAGACGCGTACACTTCAAAAGATCGATAACATATCCATCTGGGTATATGACAGATGTTCAGTGCGACTTGGCAGATTTTCAAAAATTATCGCGGCAAAATAATGGGAAAAATTATGCACTTGTGGCAATAGATGTTTTAAGTAAAAGAGTTTTCGCTGAACCTGTTCGCACTAAAAAATCAAATGATATGATTGATGCATTTGAAAAAATTTTGTCAAGAATGGAAATGCACCCCCACCGAATTTTCAGCGATAAGGGAACAGAATTTTGCAGCAAAGAAATTATGGATTTCTTTAGGAAAAAAGATATTGAGAAATACACGGCAACCTTTTCATCAGTTAAAGCATCTCTAGCTGAAAGATGTATTCGAAACATTAAACAGAGATTATACAAATTTATGAGTGAGAAACATACTTTAAAATGGACAGAAGCATTACCAAAGATAGTAGACGCAATAAATCATTCAAAGTGTAGGATTTTAGGCGGATTAAGACCAGTTGATGTAAGATTTAACAATGCAAAGAAAATAAGAGAAATGGTATTTGGTCCTATTGGAAAAAGTAATCTTCGAAAAAAACCGCGCTTTAATGAAAATGATCATGTGCGTATGAGCAGAAGTAAAAATATTTTTTCAAAGGGTTATCTCCCAAATTACAGTGATGAAATTCTTCATATAGATCTAGTCAAAAAGAAGGCTAATCCAAATAGATACCGCGTCCGTGACGATAATGGAGAATTATTTAAAGGATATTTCTACCCTGAGGAATTAACCCGAGTGAGGAAAGATGAGAATACTAGTTACAGAATTGAAAAGATTATTAAGAGTAGAAAGAAAAAAGATGGAAATAAAGAATTTTTTGTTAAATTTTTTGATTATCCTCAACCCCAGTGGATTGACGAAAATCAGTTTGTATAAAAGACCAATTTTTCATTCCCCATAAATCATTTGTAATCATTTTTCACTTTTATTGTTCAATTTATTATTATTATTTTTATTGAAATAAATAATGGCTAATACATTCTTTGTTGTTCTTCCTAGCAATGTTAGTGATTACCCAGATAATAAACCCAATAAATATCGAGTGCATCTGCCTAAACCAATAGAATTTCAAGGTGGAAACTGGGTATGTGGGCTCTACAGTATCCAATACCCCCAGTCTTGGGCTGCAACTATTGGCACCGACGTTAAACAATGGATCGAAATTAATTACAAAAACAAGAAACCACATAGAATTGGAATTCCCAAAACAACACAACTAACACCGAACGGACTGAGCTTCTTTCTAAAACTTGTATTATCCAATAAGGAAAAGTCTAGGAAAAGACGTGATGTTTCAATCGAGACATTTGAGGATGAAATTATCATTGACCCAGAAATTAATTTAGTAGTTGACGCAGTTAAGAAAAGACGAAGAAGGGAGGCAAGTGAGGTGGATACTGTACCGTTGTGGGTAAAGGAATTTTTTAACCAGTATCCTCACAATTACTGGGATGCCATACGCGATCATGAGCAAGAGTTAGAACAACATAAAGTTAAAGTAGAGGAAAAAACAAAAGAAGTTCTTAATGAGGAGAATGAAACAAATAAGGAAGAATTGCAGCAAGAACTTGATCACCTACATTCCCTTTCAGAGGGTAAAAAGAAGGAAATTCGTCTTTTAACAGAGGAAGCTAATAAGAGAGACAGGCGTGATGATCGACTAATAGCAAATCAGTTTCTGGAACAACATCCAAATGATTATCACGAGCAAGTAATAAAGATGGAAATAAATATAATTGTAAGATACATTGAACTAGAAGACAAAATTAGAGAAAGCAGAGGGGGTGCTGGTAAGAATGCTCGTTCTGGTGACGAGATTCAGAGGTTTATTAATTCAATAAAACGTATGAGGAAAAATTTGGAAGCAATAGAATCTGTTATTATTGAAAAAGATTTGAATATTACTAGATATGAATTTCATCAGCAAAATTCAAATACGCACTCAGAATTTGTACAAAAATTTTTTGAAGACCATCCAGAGGATCATTGGACAGCTTTGAAGAAAAATTTAGGTGATCTACAGGAATTACACAGCCAAATTCGAGAAAAACGTGATTTGCATTCACAAGAACAAGATGAGGAAGAAAAGAATAAATTAGGGAAGGAGATTGACAACTTAAATAAACTGTCTTCATACAGAAGAAACAGATTTACAGCAATACATCAAGAGGCATACAAGAAATGGAAAAATTTTGAGCTGCCAATTCCACCAACTAAAAATGAAATTAAGGAAATGCAAAAAATTGAAGAGAGAACACACCCAGAATATTTAGAAGATGCCCTGAAAGTAGATGATAAAGGCAAACCAGTACCAATTCCTGCTCCGGTAATTACAGATGAAATGGTTGAAGTTGTCAATAACAGACATGGGTATGAGCAGGACAAGACCAAAGAGTCAGAGGAAAATGAAAGAAAAGATAAAGAACTGAAAGAAAGCAAGGAGAAATTAAAACATGCCAGAAGAATAGACAAACATGGAGATCCTATATCACTTGAGCAGCCAATAGAAGAAGAGGAAGATACAGTAAATGAGGAGGAAGATTACGAAGAGGAAAATGAGGAGGAGAAAAGCAGTGGAAGTCCTGTTTTAGATTTGTATTCCTCAGAAGAAATTATACCAACAAAAGAGATATTTGATGAGCATAAGAATGTGCAAAAAAATGATAATCTGATAAATGAGAAGACAGTCACTTTGATTGAAGAAAAGGAATCCCAGGCAAAAGATTTATATTCTGACGTTGAATTTGAATATTTGGACAGTATTGATCGCTTTAGAGTAGTTTTTAATGATCCTGAGATTAACAATATAATTATATCTTCACAATTATGTTATGTTCTCGGCTTCCCCATGGGTCGTTTGGTAAACGGTCAAATTGGAAAATATGGCATTGACCTCAAAGGTGGATTCACAAGCTTTTCTGTTTATTCAAAAGGACTAACAAGTAATGTAATAATGGGAAATTCGGTCAGTTCGTTACTAAGAATTGTGGCTGTTGAGAATAGGTCTGGAGGTGTTATTGAACGAGTGTATGATCAACCAATGTTCATACCAGTGTTACCCAGAGAGATTAATGAGATTGAAATTGAACTAAGATGGATGAACGGAAATCTAGTAAAATTTGATCACGGAACTGTAATTATTACACTAATGTTTAACAGAATGTTAAGATTTTAATTAAATGATAATTATTTTTGAAAATTGTAATACTTTATATATTTTTTATCATTTTAATAATAAAAGAAAATACGAATTCGTCTGGATTTGAATTATTTGATAATAGTGTTAGAAATTTTTTATAAGAGTATCCAGACGAAATAAAATAAATAAAAGTGATACAATGTTGACCACAAGTGGGTAAAAGAGGGTTTTGAACGGGTACATTATTAATTACACGGTTTGGAAATTTAGAAATAAAATTTTTAATTGAAATTGGTGGGTTGGGGAGTAATAATGAATCAAAGATTAATATATTCTCGGGGTTTATTATGAAAAATGCAATCCAATGTGATCCTTTCTGAGAAGATTTTTCAAAGTTGACGACCATTGAGCAAGGATATTTTTGAAAATCTTGTGGGATTTTATCTGCGGCAAAGCATCCAATAAAATGTCTTCTTGTAATTCTATTTTGTGATAAAATTTTCTCTATTTGTAAAGTGTCCATTTCTGTAAAGGAAGAAAATGTTTATATCTCTCTTTGTATCTCTCCAAGTTCAATGTCTTTGTTGATGGTTTTAATATTTTGAAATTTTCTAAGTTGATAGGCTAAAGCTGCAGCTAATAATAAAAGCCAGAGTACAATCAATGAAATGCAGTAAATAGCCTGAGGTATTGATGTTCCTGTTGAAAGAAAATCCTTGCAAAGGGCAGGAATTTGTAAATTATTCACTTGTTCCATTGACCATAAATCCAAAATTTTAATATTTTTATCTGGGTTAAAAGTAGTAGAAGCTAGACTGATATTATTTTTAAATCTTTCAGGTAGAATTGAGAATCTTGTTGTATTATTATTATTAATTTCGATTGTTGGGGGTATTGTATTGGCGTAATAACCTATATATTCTCGTAATTTTTCTCTATATTCTAGATTATCATTTTCATTAGTCATTGTATACTGTAGTGATAATTTATACAAAAAGAAAAATAAAATAATTAAAACAATGCTAAATTCAATTTTAATAGTAATATGGAACATTTTTAAATGAAATGGGAAATGAAAATTTGAGAAAAATCGAGAGTATTTATACTGAAATATCTGTGGAAATAGTTCTGTTTCTATCTAACATGAGCAGAGAATCAATTTCACCCATAGCCACTAGTACAATCCCACCACTTGGAACCGCCTCATTAAATGTCATTCTTATACTAGTTGTGCCATTTTTTATCAAATCAAACATCTCCGGTCCATTATCTTCTTGGCTATTTGTTAGGTTAAATACGAAAAAGCAATATCCTGCATAAGCATACCGAAACATAGATATACCGTTACTTTCTAACGATCCCGCATATCCTATTGCTTCTTGCATGTCATGATAAATTCTAGCGTAGTTTCCTTTTGGAAAATCAAGGGAATAAGGAGCTGATGGATAAGTAACTCCCCCAGCAGTTATAGAAATATCTCTCAAATTAAAATGTTGAAAATAAAATGGTGTTGTCTTTTGTCGTCCTACGAAATCTTTATTACCAACCATTCCCAGTATAATTCTTCGTGGCACCTGATCCATCCATAGATTAGCATTAAATTCTGTTCGGTTTTCACTAATGAATAGGGATTTTAAAGATGTTTTCCTTAATGGATATCGTGCAGGTTTTATTTCAAGTTTTTTCGCAATATCGAATGCTAAACTGTCCATTAGCTCAATCTTCTTTACATATAGCTTGCAAGCTAAAATTTCTAAATGGTATTTTGGTGCAGTGTCCCAGGGAGCACTGAGTAAGAAACTTGATTCGTGTGGGAGTAATTCAATATCAACTTCGCATTGATTCACTAAATATCTTGGTTGATTACAGATATCAACGTCTAATTTGGCCATAAATTGTGCACTGTGCGGGTTTCCATCTTCATCTAAGAATAATTTTTTCCTTGATTTGATTCCATATCCATTTGCATCAACTCCTGGATATGTTTGTGTAGCCCCATCATCATAATATCCCGCTACAGAAAGATAAGAGTTCTTTACACTTTGTGGGTAGGTTAGTTCGTAGTCAAAAATACTTTTGTAAGCCATGAGGGAATTCCCTTCAAAAACCTGTGTCCCATTAATATGCATGCGACAATTTTTCCAAATTGTGTGGCCTATAAGCTGCACGGTCGACACATTATCATCCTTTCCTATATCAACAAGTTTCCCATCTTTGTCTTCTTTTTTAATTCTAAGTTCAGTAAAAACATAAGTTTTGGCCAAATCAATATAATTTGTAGTCGCATGAATTTTGAAATGAAAAGGGGTGATATTTACAGGGTTCAGTGTGAGTAATTCAATAAATGAGGAGTTGCTAATACTGACATTCGTATGGGGAGTTTCGAAAAATGATAAAGCATTTGTTATTGCGTTACCAGAATCACGATCAATTTTCTGATGAGTAGACATTTTTATTTAATAAAGACCGAATGTATCTATTTTTTGACGTTTCTTTTTCGGTATAAGGGAGGGATGTTTACCAATAATGATTTGATGACTTTTTTCCTTTGAAAATGTTGAATGAGGTTTACGATTTCTTTTGCGACCTTTTATACTATTTCTCGCTTTCAATCCGGTTCCAAACTGTTTTTGCATTCCACCTTTCTCAAGCAATCTGTCCAATCCGCGTTTTCCTTCACTTATTACAGCTTGCTTAAAATTTGGTTTAAATTCATCATTGCCATATTCTGGATTCCCGACACTTTCCAAAATTCTTCCTCCAGTATCCAATGCTTCTTTTGCTACTGCTGTGCCCGCGCGTTTTGCATATGGCAAAAGGAAACGCCAAAAATTTCTGAGTACATCTCCGACTCCGCCACCCGCTTGTCTCCCGTATCCACGTTGATAGGGATTGAGTCCACGAAAATAGTAATAATTATCATCAGTTCCTTCTCCTATTTGACTAATAGTTGTATGGTGGTCATCGTATCCGATAGTTCGCGGATCAAAGGGGATGTGAACCATATTTAGATTAGAATAAATGTTTTATATAGTGAAAATATTATTATCCAATATTAATGAAATTTAGTTGAAAATTTATTAAATAGAAATTGAATGTTAGATAAATATGTGATATATTGTAAAAACAACAAAATTAATTAATGGTGTTTAAATTTTTATTATAATTATCTTTATTATAGATTAATAATAGACATGTTTTATTAATGGAAATATTCGCCTCCCGTTTGCTTTTTAAATACACAAATTAAATTTGGCATTTTGTCGTTTGGCATTTTGTCGATGTTGCATTTTTTCGGTTGACATCTTTAAAGTAGGCGTTTTGTCACATGACATTTTGAAAGTTGGCATTTTGTCGTTTGGCATTTTGTCGATGTTGAATTTTTTCGCTTGACATTTTTAAAGTTACCATTTTATCGGGTGACCTTTTGGACATTGGCCTTTTGTCATATGACATTTTGTCGATGTGGCATTTTGTCGCTTGACATTTTTAAATTTTGTATTTCGAAATAATTAGCTCCGCCCCTTACATTCGTACTTCCGTTCATTTTTTAAAATCATTTTAATTTTTTTCTAGAATTTTGTCAATTTTTTTCTCCCTCATTTTTAATTTAATTATTTTTTAAATTTTATAATTTATTTTTATTATTCTTTGACATTGAGAAATTTTTTGAAAATTATTAAATGCCACCCCCTTCCCCCAATTTATAAATTTGGTATTTTGAAATCCCCTTAAATTTGTACTTCCACTCTTTTTTTGAAATCATTTTATTTTTTTGTCAAAAATTTTAAAAATTTTTTCTTCTCCATTTTTAATTAATTAATTAATATATATTTTTAATTTTTTAAATTTTGAATTTTTAATTAAAATCTTTTTTAATATTTAAATTCGAAATTCCCCCAATTTTTAAATTTTGAATTCCCTCCAATTTATAAATTTGCCATTCTGTCAGTTGACATTTTGAAAGTTGGTATTTCGAAATAATTAGCTCCGCCCCCTTACATTCCCCTTACATTTGTACTTCCGCTCTTTTTTTGAAATCATTTTAATTTTTTATCAAAATTTTATAAATTTATATTTTATTAATTTTATATAATTAAAATTATTTTTATTAATTTATTTTTAAATTAAAAAGTCCCTTTAAAAATATTTCAAAATGCCAAATTTAATCATTTCAAACTTTTTAATCCTTTCCACCCAGATCGCTCTTTTTTCTTAACATATTAATTTATTTGACACCTGTCATCACCCTTTACCTTCAAAAAGTAATTAATTATTTTAAATATGATTAATTACCCTCACCCTTTTATAAATTTCCCTTGAACCCCATCAAAAGGTATAGGTCGACGGCATAATCAAAATAAAAAAGCTTCAAAAGGTTTAGGTTTTAGAGATTTGGGGGTGAGCGATTTGGGGTGAGCGATTTGGGAGGAGCGATTTGGGGGGGGTTAACTACTAACTGGGACAAAAGGGTGGAGACAAAGGGGTGGTTAGAGAAATAGAATGTGTCTTCACCTTTTGGCTTCCTTTGATTTGCCGACACACCCCTCCTTTTGTCCCACTTTTAAGTGGGACAAAAGGGGGGGGTTACTACTTTTGGTAATTTCCCCAATCAATCATTTGATTTTTTGACTATAGAAAAAGATTATATAAATGCCCCGATGCCTTATGAATTATTGATTTTAGTAATACAATACATCCTATTATTACCTATTATTTTTCTCTGTTGGATTTTTATGCTTAAGTTTTTAAGGACCCATGGATTTATTACTCAGACTCAAGCAGACAATATGATAGATACTCTAAGAAACTTCCCCTTAGATGAATGATTAGGTTTAAGATACATTAATAGTAAATGTAATTTAGCTTCTTGGTAGCTTAGTCGGTAGAGCATCCGCCAATAACGTGAAGGTCGCCAGTTCGATCACTGCCCAGCGGCTTTTATTTTAAAAGTATTTTTAAAAGTTGACAACTTGGCAGTTGACATTTTGCCCCTGGACATTTCGAAAAAATGGCATTCTGTCCCTTGACATTTTGTCATGGGGCATTTGTCCTTTGACATTGTGTCATGTGGCATTTTGTCGCGGGACCAATTGGCAATAACTGGCCAGCCCCCTCCGGCCGGCCAGGGAAAAATTTCTCTAACACCCCTCGCCCGATATTTGTCTCTCCTATAATTGTGTAGTCTATCATCAATCAATAATTTATTAGTGGACATATAGTAGTGATAACGCATTTCATTTCAGTAAATTCAGAGCCTTTTTGACTAGCGATTGTGCTTTACTGTTTAGATTATCGTTTGTTCCTCTCACCACCCAATTATTTCCTGAAAAAATAACCACAGTAACACCCGAATCCACACCCCCATTTGTGCCACTGCTGTTGATTCCAAGTAATTGGGCAGTTTTGACTGATGCTTCTCCGAGTTCTCTCGAATCGTTATCGGAGGTAGAAGTTGTAGAATCACCTTTTTGTTTTTAGAATTAATTTCTTTAGTTATTTTAAAGAATTTTTCAAAGTTCCCAAATTACCTTGGGTGTCCCCAAAAACAGCACCTATCGCTTTTCCTCTGTAGAAGAATAACGCAAACTGCAATCCAGCAATATTGTGTTCTTTGTAGAAAAAGTATGGACACGGTTTTGTCTTTTCATGGCATTTGTCACCGAGCACGTAGTATGGAACGCGATGCGCCCCAAGATTTTTGCCGTTTGAATCCTTCCACGCAGTTTCGTCCTGTTTAATTTAACAAATGCCTTTAAAACGAAGAATCCAACCTGATGGTCGGGGTCAGGATCGGGATCGCTTCCATCAGTATCAACTGCCAATCCCGATGCATATGCATAAATGCCGCTTTTCACCTTAAATTTTTTTTCTGTTTAATTAAATCAACTACAAAGGCTATTTATGCACTTACATGTGTTGGGGGGAGTGTTAAGGATTTACATTAATTTAAATAGAATTTAGGAAATTTTTCGATAAAAACTCAAAAAATGTTTAAATTTTATCCACAAACATTTATTCAATTTATTTATTACCTGATATACATTCACACTCTTCTTACTCATAGTATTTATATGAGGCTTTTTGTTAACTTGATTAGATTTTGTCATTTTGCTGTCTACAAATTTTAACGCCTGTGCAGGGGTGACATCAGCACCTGATTTTGTATAATTATTAAATTATAATTTAATTATAATCAAATAAAAGTACCATAAACACTTAGAAATATGTCGGTAAAAATTAAAAATAAAATACAAGAATTGATAAAGTTGTTATACATTATTTTCTAAATTTGTAAACTAATAGTTTAAATGGTATTTTTCTATCACGCTAAACAAAACACGGGAGTAAGAAAACCGGGGAAAATATAAAATAACAAAGGGCAGATATAGAAACCGAGATTTTTGTTCCAGATATATTCTCGGTCCAATTTCTAGTTTAAATTCACCCTTTTTAAAAATCCTTTTATGTTTTTGCTTTATAAATATGTATTTATTGACAATTTTAAAATAAAAATTATTTAATATTTTAAATTAAAATTTGTTAATTTTATTGTTAAAGATAAATAAATTAAAAATAAATTATAATTTTTAAATTAAAATTCAACAGGTTTATTTATACTTTTTCTTTTGAAGAGAATTTAATTAAACGTGGCTTTTCGTTTTTTGTATTCAGACAAAAATATTTATATTTATCTCCCACACATTTTTTAAAATAAATAAATAAAATACCTATGCACTTTAAATAAATGTAAATAAATTAGTATGTTTAAATTAATATTGTTGAAGTGATATGTAAATATTTCTAATTTTTCCCCATTTTTCTTTACAATTGACTTTGGGAAATCTTGGTAGGGCTCATTTAAGCCATATCCAATTGTTAACATCTTAAAGAATTTTGGAAATACCGTATCGTATTTACTCGATTAATTCCCCTGGGGCGGTATGCAAAAAAGGAGGTAGGGGTTAACCAACCCTCAGCTGCGGGTAGGTTAACCCAGAACCCTTATTCAAAAATGGAGGTAGGGGTAACCCGCAGCTATGGTTAGTTACTCTGGTAATAGAACCCGCATCTGCGGGTATGGTTCTAACCCTTATTCAAAAATGAGGGTTGCAGGTAATAGAACCCGCAGCTGCGGGTAAGATTTTAACCCTGCTCCGATGAGGGTTAAAATCTTACCCGCATCTCTTTAAAAATTTTTTAAAAATCCAATTTCAATCGAAAAATTCCAAATTAAATATTTTTAGATAAAATAGAGTGTGCTCTATTTTTTATATAATTAAAATAAATTTTTTTTGAAAATTAACTTTACTATACATTTTCACGTAAAGTACCCCATTTTTGAGCAAAAAAGGAACTCATTCTCTCCAATAGGCAGCTGCGGGTAATCATCGAGTGCTGGGTCGATTTTTTTGAATAAGGGTTAACCCTCAACTGAAAGTTCTATTACCCAGGTAAGAGAACCTGGTAAACCTACCAGGTTCTCCAACCCGCTTTTTTGCATACCGCCCCTGGGGAATTATTTTTTCAACCCATCCGTAGCAGGGGGAATTATTCAAGGGAGGGGAATTACCGTATTTCCGGAAATAGACTATACTCTTCAAATAGACTATACTTTTCAACTATACTCAGAAGTGGGGCTCTAATTCAGGGTGGGGCTTTATTTTAGGAAATACGGTAATCGAGTAAATACGGTATTTTCTCTAATTGAGCGGACGTATCTAGTTGAACGGCCGTATCCATTAGAGCGGCCCTTTAAGAGGGGATTGAAAAATAGAGCGGCCGTCAGCTCAATTAGAGAAAATACGTTACTTTTATTTTTTTGAGAAAAAACACAAAAAAATATTAGTTCTGAAAATTTAAAAATCAAGGATTCAGACATAAAATGTCAATTAAAAATAAAGATTAATAACTAAATTGCTATAAAATTTCGTTAAATTTTTTCTTTTCAAAATGACCACCATCCATCGATCGCTTAACCAAAAATTTACTCTTTAATTTCCTCATTATTGTAAAAATAAATATTTGAGGGCCATTTTCCAACAAATTCACCAAAATCCTCATCTAAAATCGAATAAGCAAATAATTCAATAGAGAAAATGCCCAAAGCTGTGCTTAGAGAATAACAATTTAAAGGAAATCCAAAATCACAAATTCCAATTATTCCGGTTGTAGCTTCACAGGCAAGTTTAATTAATTGTTTTTTAATATTATTTTTATATTTTTTGGAATTTTTATTTTTTGGGAACTGAAAATCATCATTTGAAGAAGTATTTTTTAATTTATTTTTAAGTTCAATTCCCTTTTCTAAATCCATCTAAAATTGTTTTTATTAAAAAATTTAATTTTTGAGGATTGAGGTTGGTATCATTGCTGGACTATATTTCTACACCGATTTACGCCTCCTTATGACGGCAACTGTTTTGGGGAATTTATTTGGCGTTCCAAAATTTGGAAGAAATCTGGCTTATTGATCTCCCAAAAATTTTCATCTTCGGCACTATAAATGGAAGTCCTACTTTGGCTCCGGATATGGAGCTTAATATTTACTTAATTACCTCAACTCCCCTATATTCCCTTGATTGATTTAAATCTTCTGATATCCCTCTAATATGCTTTTAAGCATCAAACTACTAGAAGTTCCTCATTTTTAATAAATTATTTAAATTAAAATTTACATTAATTAATTCCTGCATTTTCTTAACCTTATTTTCACTATAAACAGAAAAGTTTTCCTTCCAAATTTTATTTTTTTCAGATAAAATTCTCTTATTTTTATTTAAAATTTCTTCATATTCATTTTTATTTAACCCAAAACAAATTTCATGTTTTTTATGAAAATCATTTCTAATTTCATAAGCAATTTTTCTGATTGATTTAATATAATCTGGATCTTTAAACATTTCTTTTTTAATATTTACTTCTTCAATTGAAATATTTATTAAATTAATTTTATCACAAAAATATGTTGTATTGTTTAATATATTCTTCTTTTCACAAATTCCTTTTAATTTATTAAATAAATAATTCGAAAATAATTTTAAAAGAAGATAATCATCATTGGCATTACGATCATCTAAAAATTTATTTTAAATAAAAATATTTATTTTAAATAAATACACTCAAAAATCGAGATATTCAACAGCCCCGACCACGGTTAACTAAATCTTTTAATTAGTTTCTGGCAAAATCATTTTGCGGATCAGGCGGATTTTGGAATTCGCCCTTAATTTTCCTTATTAATCCATTATAGAAATAATCCGGAAATCGCGAAAAAACCAAAAGTTGGGACTCAGACTCTGGAAAAATCCGGCCGGATCTGGTCCGGCACTGGACATTAATTTTAGGGAAAGGTGAGACAAGGCTAAAAGAGCGGGGATTTAAGATAGATAAAAAAGCAATTCCGCGTTAGCTCAATCAGTCGAGTACATGTACAGAAACAATTTACCAAGTTCCCTTTACTGTACTTAATAAATAATTTATTAAATAAATGTTTTACCTATTTTATATAAATTTTTAATTATTTCTGCCATTTCAGAATTACCATATTGTTTGTCTAATTTTAGAAAAAAATGTCTTTTTTAGTATCAAAAAATAATTTAAAATTTTACCAAGATTTTGTTCGTGCTTTGTGGGAATTAATTTTGTAGATTCTTCATGATTTTCTTAAAAATATTTATTTTTAAATTTTGAGCTACGAATCCACCAGGGCGGATCGACATAAAAAAATTTTTTTTATTTTGTATAACTAACTACAAGCAATACTCATATTTAAAACGCACCCCATTATTAGTGGAAAAGTCCAGATTTCCGAAGATTTTTCGTGATCCGCCAACTCTACTCATTATAGAATATAGTGTTATTCAACTCTCCAAGGGTGTTGAACTACTTCAATTAAAATATTTAGGGTGTTGATGAGAAAACTACTTTATGATAAACTTTGACCGTATTTAATTATAATTACATACCAATATAATCCACTTTCTCTCCATTTTGTTCAGACAATAAATTAAATGAATTATAATTTGAATTTTTTGTTTTGTTTTTATTGCTTTTTATTTCAACAAATAATACTTAAAAATTAAAGATATGTAAATCAGGTAGGTGCCGAAGCAGATTTTAAAAAGCAAAACGCGAAAGGCGAAGCGCGAACTTTTTAAAATTTTCCGTATTGATGAGAAACTTTAAAGATCTGTCAAATCAAAGCTTTGCTGCAAATCAGAGCCTCAGTTGAGTATAATCCCCATTAGGATTTCAACGGACATCGGGGATATTAATGAATTTGAGGGGATATCAGACGTATATTCTTTATTTTATATCCTATATTCTAGGATATTTAAAAAATTCAAAGAAAGGAGTGAAAAATGTCTTTGCGGACAGGTAGTGAGCCAAATGTACATTTACCAAATTTAAATAAATATTTTTTAAAATTAAATTAACTTACAACAATTTAAAAAACAAAATAAAATAATTCTAAATTTTATTTCATTAAATAAAATCATTTTTCTAAAAATAAGATAATTTGAATAATGTTTATTCTCTGCTTCCCGTATCTACTTAAATAATTACCGGGAATAATTATTGTTTTAATCTCTCGCTGGTAGAGGGGGGGGGGGGGTAATTATTTAATAAATACATTCGAAAAATAAAAATGCCCAAAAAAATAAACAGCAAAAACTCTAGCTAAATTTCTCTATTTGGCATTTAATAAATAAAAAAGTGGAATCAATTATACATAGAGGCAAGAAATATTGTTTTGCTGGCAATATTGCCAAATCTATTTTCAATGCCTTTTCCTTCTCCTCCCCTCTCTCCATTTAATAAAAACCACACTCCTCCCCCACAATCCCTTTCCAATAAAGCATTTCCGGTAAGTTATCGGGCACTTTTTTTTGTAAGATCCAGCAGAAATAGTTTGACCATTAGAGGGAAAGATTGTCCACTTTAAGATACCTACTAATATATAAACAATTTATCAACCACCAATATGTATCTTATAGTGAGATCGGACCCTTTTTTATTAAGAAGGGTCACGAGAATAATTGGGAATATTAATTAAATTAAATCTTTTAATTATTTAAAAAGAAAAATTAATAACTTAAATAATAAAATATTAATTTTAAAAGAATATTTATTAAAATTTATATATTTACTTCATATTATATATAATTTTAATTCTAAAGTGCATGGGAATTTCAAAAAATTATTTTTAATTTTAAAAGATTGTCTCAAATTAATTTTTAACCTAATTTACATCATTTCAAACAATATTTTTTAATTTCATAAAAATATTAAAGTCTATTTTTCAGAGAAAGCAATTGAGAACTTTCCTTACAATAATACAGTAACTCTGCCCCAGTGAAATCATGTCCGATGGCACCGTCCATCGGACGTCACTGGTCAGGTCGTTTAACTACCTAGAAAGGGATCTTCCAAATGTTCAGAATGATTTCCAACTGAGATTGAAAACAGGCTGAGAGGGTTTGTTCACTTCCACAGTTGTTATGTAGTTGTAAAATGGGGCGTTACATAGGTTAATGGGAAGGTGGTTGGATAAACACGAATAAATAAGAAGGTGAACAATCTTGGAAAACATGTGAAGAGGTGAATGAATAACTTATGGGAAGGGATGGGAAAGATTAAAGGTGAATGAACAATATATTATGGAAGAAATATGTGGAAATAATAGAGGGTCTGGCGTTGGTGATTGGGGGATTAGGGGATTTGGAGGTGGATGACACTCAAGGCCTTACAATACAACTAACCTACAAATAAGCCTTAAATTTCTTTGAAGCCTACCAACTTTGACTTAAATTTATAGGAAAATACATATGTATATGTTATCCACCGCAGATAAAATTGAAAAATAAATAAATAAATAAATTTAGTTATAAATAAATAATAATAAAAATAAATAAAATAAACAAAGATTTGCAAATTATTTTCCTTTTGTTCGATGCTTTTTCTTTAAAATTTTAAAATAAAACTTTATTTTTCTTAATAATTATTTTTAAAAATTTAGTTTAAATTATTTCATAGGTGGATTTATACAAATTTTATTTAATTTTAGTTTAATATATTTATGTATAATAATTTCAATATTATGAAATACTTTTAATAATTTGTAGCTTTCCTGTTGAATTCAGAAATAATTTTAAAAATTATTTATTTAATTAAATTTTCACAATTTTCCTGTTTAAATTATCCAACTGCCTCCTCTATTTATAAAATTTACTTTTCAGGTTTTCCGTAATTGCGGATTAGTAAACAAGCGTGGGGGTTTTGGACTTCAAGGTGTGAACTGTCTACCTTTATCTTCTATTGTTTGTGCCAATCCCCTCTCGAAATCCTCGATTTCATAAATTAAAAGTAATAAATATATATTTAATGTTAATTTAATTAATTTATTTATTTAAAGTGCAACATTTATTAATTTAAAAATAAATTTTTTTCACGTGAAAAACATCAAAAAAAATTTTTCTAATTTTCCGCCTTTCAAAATTATGAAAGAAACTTTATTTTATTTACATATAAAAGTGCAATTTTGAAATAAAAAAGCGGCGTAAATAAAAAGGGCAAAAAATTATTTTTAAAAATAAAAGGGCAATAATTTGTTTATTTAAGGGAAAATAAAATTAATTAAAAAAATATATTTTAAATTATTTAAAATTATTTTTTAAAAATTTTAAAGAAAAAGAAGAAATGTTTATTCGTCTATTTATTTTTTTCTTTTTATTTAGTTTGTGTTTAGGTTAGTTAAAAAAATAATATTTTAAATAAAATTATTGTTTAAATTATTCTTGGGGATTTTTTAATTTTTAATTTAGCCAATAAAAAATTAAAACTAAAAATTCAGAAAAGATTTTTTTTTAATTTCTAGGTCTCTACAATCTCCCATATTCTCCTCAAAAAGAAAAATTTTCCTTTTCCTTTTTTTATAAGAAAAACAAACCAAAACAACAAAAAACACCTACTAATTTATTAGTTGAAAATGCTAAAAAAGATTTTGTTTATTTATTTCAACATCCACGTACTTCGACTATTGTTGGACATCCTAAAGCTTTGAAAGTGGAGGCTTGGCTTCGTTGGAGTGGAATTGAATATTTTGTGGGTAGTAAATTGTGTTTAATTAGGGTCAAAGTTCCCAAATTTTTTAATATTTCCAACAGGGCTATGCGCATATCTGTGTAGTATGAAAAAAGAAAACGTCATTTTTTTCATATTTTAATTTTAAATTAGTAAAAGTCAAATCTAAAAAACTAGATTCGCCGACATTACTCAAATATATAGCTTATTAAAAAAGATTTTTAGTTTCCTTCTATAAAAATTTTCGTATGAATTAGATACAATTTTTAGAATCTTTCTAATGAGTGGCTGTTGGGTTCACCCGAAGGACTTTCGCCTTTTGCCCAATTTAATGATAAATACATTTATGGATCTGAAAATATAATCAAGGAAATGCAAAAATGGAAAAGAAAAAAAAATAAAAAACAAAAAAGGAAAAAATCTCGAAAAACTAAGAAGGCCGAAAAAGAGATAAAAGGAGAAGAAATTATTGAAAAAAATCCTAGTATAGCCTTTCTTGATAAAAAACCGTATAAAAACAGCGAGAAAATTATAGAAATGGCTGAAGGCCCGCTCTACGAGTACTTACTTTTTTGATTAAATACTAGAGAGATCGAGATTTCAAAAAAACTTCCTTTTTAAATCGGTTAACCCACGTCTATAGCATTTAAAACGCTTTAAACGATCTAAAAAGGAAGAACCTTGATTTTAAGTGACTACCTTAACCAGATTCTTGACCTCGAGTCAAGGAAAAATCAGGGAACACTGAAAAATGTCTTGATCTGGACTCTGAGTTCAGGAAAAATCAAGGTCAGGATCCAAATCCAGCTCGATCTCTATTAAATACATAACAGTAATATACTTACAAATGTGTTTATTCTGTAAGGATGATTCACCTAGAGTATTTAAAACGCTTAGGCGGGAGTTAAACGATCTAAAAAGGAAGAAGAAAAGAAAGCATTAGTCGATCCCCGGTAGCTCAGTGGTAGAGCTCCTATAAGCGGAGAATTTCAGTGATTTTTTGATTGCAATATTATTATAGTAGTAATATGCACGGAACTAGTAGAATGTTATAAAAAATATATAATTTATTTTAGTATTTTACTTTGCGACCGTGTCAATTGTAATCAGAATAAGGAAACGACGGAATTAAGTAATACAAGCACAAGTGCTTCAAAACGAGGACTTGAATTTTTAATGTCAGATCCAGGAGTTCGAGAGCAAGTTATTCCAGCAATGGGAATGTCAGATCTTAAATTGGACTTAGGAATAGATTTTGGAATTGGAACTACATTTACTGTTAAAGGCATAGAAACTGAACATAATTTTATTCTTAAAGGAGTGTATGAAAGATTTTGGCGAGATTATTTTGAATTAGCACGCATAAATGGGGAAGAAATTACTGAAGGGAAAATGAAAAAAATGAAACAAGTTATGGATGAAAGTTTGGATGATGAAAGTACATATATAATTTTAATTAAAAATAACAGCATATAAATGACCCAAAAACTTTTGTGTGTTTGAAGGACAAAGACCAAATCCTCCAAAGGCCGTGGGGACCCCCACAACATGGGCCCAACTAAGAACCAAACAAAAAATGTTTCTCAGATCTTAAAAATGTTTCCAAACAAAAAATAAATTTAGCGTAGCTTAAATACTACAAGTTTTCAACGATCCAGTGATCTTATAAATTTTTATTATGCACTTAATTAAAAATAATTTAAGAAATGAATTTAAATGATAATGAAGAAATAGAAGCAGAAACTCCTCAAAATTCCAACGGGACACTAGTTATGGACGAAATTCCTACATATAAATATTTGGAAGGAAAAATGAAAGAAGAAAATAAAGAAGAAAATAACAACATAATTGGTCTAGAAAATATTAATTTTGAAGGATCAAGTAATAGTGTAAGAGAAAAAGATTGGGGATCAAATGTAGCAGAATCTTCTACTACAAAAATTAAAAATGAAAAGGATTTTGAAGAATCTATTATTAATGAAAATAAATTAAATATAATTTTTGATGAGGAGGCAAATAATTATTATAATTATTTAATTGGGGAAAGAACTTTTGAGGAAAAGAAAAAAATATTTAATAAAAAATATTTTAATGGATATTTAAATGGATACTGGTCTGAATTTGTTAAAACAATGGAAACACTCATTAATTGGAATATTAGAGAATATTTTATTAATGGAGAAAGAAGTTTGGAGAAAAGGGTTTGTTATTTTATAAAAAGGGGTCGATCGGAAGTTCTTCATTCAATAAACAGTTAATCAAATCAAGTGATCTCTATTATCCATTTAATTTTGAAACTGTCAGAATTTTAAAATTCTAATTTATCTAAAGTTATTTTTAAATATTTTTAATTTAGTTAAATTTATATTTACAAAAGAAAGACTTAATTAAAATGACGGATCATCAGATAATTCAAACATTTTTGAAAGAAATCGGGAAAAATAAAATTAAAGAAAAAATTGAAAAAAATAAATTTCTCTTTGGTAAAAATCCAACCAAAGTTTGTATTTTAATTAAAATTATTTTGAGGGGGTTTTTTGTATTTTTTGTGTTTTTAAAATAATTTTGTTTATTAAACTTTTAAAATTATCTTACTTTTATTTATAAACACCTGAACAGTTCTATTAACTTTAAAAATAATTTAGGCTGATGCTTCATTGTTTTCCATACTCATTCAATTTTTTGAGACACCCTTAAATATAGAATCACTCAAAGAATTATTCGAAATGAAAAAAGATTCAATAGAAATTTATATTTCTGAAGAAGATACAAAAACAATTGAAAGCCTCAAAGATTATGTCAAAAATGTTAAAGAAAGTTTGGGGTATAAAGATGAAGATTGGAAAAAGTTAACCGATGAAAAAGAGAAATGGCCTTTAAATCTGAATAATAATGAAATAAATGTATCGAATGATGATAACAGTAAATATAATGGTAAAAAATATTCTAAAAAAATATATCAGGAATGGGGCAGTTTACACGAAACCGTGAACATTTTTACCTTAAAAGCTCGGCAAATAGATTTTTTCGGTACCAATGCCAGTAGTACCTATAAGTAACTATACCCATGCCGAACACTATCCGAGACCAGACGCGAGTTTTTCCCAATCAAATGAAGTTTTTCCCAATTTTTCCCAACCTGGTTTTCAATAATTTTTAAATTAAATGTAAAAATATCTAAGTTATTGTTCGATTTAGGAATTGAAAAATAAGAAAAAAGATAGACTAAGTTCGAGGTAACCTTTAAGGATAACGTTAAAAATATTATTTCTACATTACAATTTAGATTCTATATTCGAAAGGAATAATTTAAAAAAATAATTTCTTATAGGTCCATTTCAAATTGAGACAGATGATTTGGAAGGGTTTGAAAAGATTTTCGACGAAGAAATGGAAAATGATGAACTTTGGAAATTGTCACGCTCTAGATTTGTTCAAGAGGTGGGGAAGGTTGACAAAAATAATAAATTAAAAATTAAATAAATTTTATTAAAGAAAGAGACAACAGAATTTGAAAATATTGTTTTAAAAATTGTTTATTTAAACATTTTTCATAAATCAAAAGGAGTATTAACTATGTTGGCAGCAATTGCATACAAAATTTATGTATATCTTGTTGTATGTGATAAAATATATTTATTAAAAATATTTTTTAAATCTTGTAAAATTAAAAATTATTTTGGAACGAATATAATTAACATAAAAAGAATCTTTTTATAACTAGGAATACTTTTTGAATTACAACTAATGGGGGGGGGGGGGGGGGAGTTATGTATAGTTATTTAGAAAAGCTTATCAGGCTACCAAATTTTTTTCTGAAAACTCATCTCAAAGAAGCTTTCACGGTTTTCCCTAAAATTGTTTTATTATATTTCTAAATATGCTCAGAACTGAAAAGGATTAAATACTAATTCTTCAATTTATTCCCAATTCAAAAAATATCCAAGCACTCAATTCAATTTAATTTGAGGAAAAATAATTTAGCTATTCAAAACTTTATTTATTACCTAAATCGAAAAATAATATGTATTGTATTTTTTATATTTGCAATTTTATTTTATTTTTTCCCAAACAGGAAACAAACAATTTTCAAAATAAATACATTAGCCATTTTATGTTAGTTGAAGCAGCTGCATATATTTGCAATATAGGCAATGACAAATCTGAAAATGATGGAAGCAACTGTCGCGAAAAACATAGTGCTGATTGGGGAAACTGGTATACTTGGTATGTTTCTTTAAAAAGAAAGTTCTTAAATATAAAACTAGGGAATTGTGAGGACCGCGCTCCCCTTATTTCAACTGACTAAATGACACAGAATTTTTATTGTTATTAAATTTTCTGTAAATATTAGAATATTGAAAGTTTCAAAATATAAAATAGTTTTTTCTAATTTATTGGAATTTTTTAAAAAAGTGCTAATTAATATTTAATCGGTTTTCTCTAAACCAAAAATTTAATCAGCTTTCTCCATATCATAAGGGTAAATGTCCAGCTCGTCGTCCCCATGTCCGCAAATGCCTTTCTGAAAAAATGCATTTTTCCTGCATTCTTCTCCTCTCCTCTATCTACCATAATTTTTCTCGGGCAAATGACTGTTAGGTTGACAGTTTGGCGCGAATGATAAAGGGATCAACATTAAAAAGGTTTATTTACGGGTAAATAAAAATTTTAAAGTATAAAAATCTGTGATAAAGTCATTGGATTGGGAATAAAAACCAGTAAATTAAAAACAATTAAGAATCATAATTAAATTTTTTTAAATTCTGATCTGATTTTAAATAAAATTCTTTAATTCCGAATTTTAAATTTGGTTCTAAATGAACGCTAGAATTATAAATTAAAATTTTCTGAAATTTATTGTTTAAACATTTTTATAAACATTTTCTGAGGTCATAAAAATTTTTAAACCATTTTCTTAATAAAATAGGTACACCTATGGTTTTTTTACACCTATTTCATAGGTACACCTATGAAATATAGTTGAGAACTTTATCACAGATTTTTATACTTTAAAATTTTTATTTATCTGTAAATAAACCTTTTTCATGTTTGCTCCCTTTATTATTCATGCCAAACTGTCAACCTATGTATCAGTCAACTGCCCAAGAAAAATTATGGTAGAGAGAGGAGAGAAGAATACAGGGAAAATGCATTTTTTCAGAAAGGCATTTGCGGACATGGGGACGACGAGCTGGACATTTACTTATCATAAGTGTTCTAGAAATTCTGCAAAAATTTCTGTGACTATTTGAACTTAAAATAAAATTTTAATAAATGTATCTCTTAAGACGGACAAAAAATAACATCAAGTCCAAATGGATTATTATGGGGCGTAGGAAGGAAGTGGGAGAGGGGGGGGGGGAAGAAGTCCGTCGTTAGAGAGATTTAAACATACCTTACGTATTATTTCCTTTTAAAGGCAAAAATCCCTCAATCAAAAAGCAGGAGAACCTATTAATGAAGAATTACTTCATTTACTAAAGTCTAAAACTCGCAAACTTGTTAGAGAAGCAATTATTGAAGAAAATAAACGTTTAATTTCTAAAAATGTTCATGAAGCCGTGAAAGAGGCTATAAATTTACAACAAATTGAAGGGCATAAACAAAAAGAAAAAATGAAGAAGAAAAATAAGAAGAAAGGTGGAGTTGGAAATGGAGCTAATGAGAAAGTATTTATAAATGTAAAATTAATGGATGAGGATTGATTTTTAAGGAATTTTTAATCTAAAGTAATTGAAGTTAAAATTTGGATGAAAAAATCTATAAGAAATCTAAAATAGAAATTCTAAATATATATTTATTCCCTCGGTCTTCTCCCGGATTTAAAGACAACTACTATGTACATAATATTTTTACAAATTCCAAATCATAATTATTATTCGATCATTTTCATCTTATTTTCTATACTAAACAATTCTAAATGTCAACTAAGGTTCCTGGTGCCAATAATTGAACCGAAAATTTTGGGTATTCGGATAGCCGAAACCGCTAACTTTAATGTTAAAGTGACAATTAGAATTGTTTAGTTTTTTACACAGACCAAATGTTCACAGGTTATTTTCACTACAAAATATCACATTATAGTCACTAGATTGTCTGGTGGGTATTTTAAAATAAATTTTTTGAGTATACCTATTTTAATCTGTAGTAAAATTTATAAAAATAATTTATCCTTTTTTTGATGCTACAACTTTTTAGAAAAATATTTCTTTTTAGCTTTAACTTTATTTCATTTTTTGTTCAATTAATTCATTTATTTCTGATAAACTTTTTGAATAAAATCAGTGTATTTTTCGGATTCTCATTCCAATATAATAAACACATTTACCGAAGCGGTAACTTTTTTTAAATTTTCTCTAGAGTTTTATACATATCTTGAAGAAGTCTAAAGAGACTTCTTTAAAAATAAAAATTACCAATAATCCAAAATCGAAACGACGTTAGAAGGAGAGTGAACGGTTATTATTAGATTCCATTTTATTATTTTTATTTTTAATTTTACCATTTATCACCCTACAATTATTATCATATTTCTATATTTGTACATTTGTTTTGCATTAAGCAACGGAGGAAAAATGTTTACAAAATATAAATTTAATTTTTATGTTTCAATATATATAAGTAATTTAAAAAATTTATTAGAATTAATGGTAATTTATTTTTATTATAGAGGCAAAATCTTTTTAAAAATCCTACAAGTTTTTCAAAAATAAATTCACGGGACATAAATAGGAAATATTTCGATTAAATTTACAAAAAATAAAATTTGTCCAAAATCCTTTCATGTGGGTAAACTTTGCATAAACCTTGCATAATATTTGCGTGGATTTGAGCCTTGTGCATTTAACCTACAAATTCGTGGATGTTCAAATAAGAAAAGCAAGAATTCTTGAAGTTTAAAATTATTTTGTAGCAATTTGTACTTTTGGGCAATTTTTAGAAATTTTTTCAAAAAAGTTTTTCTCAAACCATTCTAAATTTACACTTAATTAACTTACTTTCTCTCGTTTTATTCGAATAAATTATACAAAGAGTTCTTAAAAATAGCCAATAAATAATTTACGACAGGTGAATTTAATATAATAAAATCTAAAAATTAAATTAAAGTAATAAATACTTTTAATTTGCTTCACAAAAAACGTTTTTTACATAAATCTAGTAGTTTTTATTTGTCATTTAGTAAATATAAATCTATTTTTAAAATATTTAAAATGTTTGTCAAATCTTTGTCATAATATATAGAATTTGAAGTAGTCTATTGCCACTATTAAAAATCGTGATTTTTTGAGCTTTTGTTTAGATTATGCTTCATTAACTATCAAAATAAAAAAGTTAATTAATTTTGAATCTACAATCCACCTGTTTAAGAGGAAATAAACTTAGGTATTTATTTCCAAGTATTTTATGGGTTAAATTTAAAAAATTATTATTTTATTTACCTACATAATAAATTAGTAATTATGATATTTATGTACTATGTCCAAAAATAAATTATTTTCTATTTTACTTATAATTTATTAAGGCAATTAATAATTAATTTACGGAAGAAACGGTATTGTTTTCGAATTTGTTCTTTAAGAGTTATTATTTTATGCCACTCCTATTTCACATATATTTAATGATTTTAATCACTGTTATTATGTTGGCACTTTATTGACAATTTAAAAATTTTCCAACAGCCGGTATAATTATTTAAAACGATTAGCTAAAGGGCTGTGTATCAGGGATGGGCCTTGTTATATTTAAAAAAAGATGAAATCGGAACGCTAAAAGGGGAAAAATGACGGAAGCGGAAGTGATCCCATCCCTGCTCTGTATAAGGGATGACTGGTAGCTTAGGTATATCTAGTATAGAAGTGGATGTAATTGCTGGAATTTCATTAAATGAAATATAATAAAATTTTATTTAATAAAAATAGAGAACTAAAAACAAAAAAGTAATTATTTCTATTAAAATAAGTAACTTCATATTTCCAAAATAAAAATGAATATTAACAACATAACTAACCCAACAGATTTATTTTTAACTGTGAGAATTGTTGGAGGAAGTATTTCTTCTATTCTTTCAATTTTTTCTTTATTTGCTAATATTTTGCTAATATTGGCACTTCGAAAGGTATTTAATTAATTTTGTTAAAAATATTTTTGTAAAAACATTATGAATATAAGAAAGTTGGCTTTGGAATTACCTTAAAGATTTTGTCAAAATTATTGTATGAACAAACATAACAAATTAAAATTTTGCTGGAAAATTATTTTTGTCAACATTGAATTCCAGTTCCTAAAGCCAGTAGCTAACCTGTTCCTTCTATGTACCTTTGTAGAAAATTTAGGAACTTTTCTTTGTAAATTTTTTAATGCTTGTCTATATTACTTTCAATTTATTATAATTAATGGATTAAAATTCTAAATCATTTTAATATTGTTTAAATTAAAAATTTAAAGTTTAATCCCGGTGATTGTTTCGCTTTTTATTTAATTAACTGGCAATTAATTGTTGCGGATATTGCTAACCAAATTTTCTTACAACTTTTGCTTGCAATTCCAATTATGTTTACTGGAAATGCTGTAAGTCTGGGAGGGAAGTAGGGGGAACTAATTTAATTAGAAATAAATTTGATATACTTATATATTGTCATATCTATGAAAATTCCTTTGAGGTGTCACATGTATTTTAAATCCGAACTTTTATGTAGATATATTTTTTGTGTAATGAGGGTAATTGGGTAACAAAATCATAACAGAAGAGGAATAAGAACAAAATAGCCAAATAGAAATAACATCAAGTACATATATAGTACATATATGATCTGATATCACACTTAGGATAACACATAATAAACATACTAAAATAAAATCTTAGATATGATTTAAAAGGACAATGTAGCTACTAACTATTTTATTTAAAGTTATAATTTTAGATATATGGACATGGAATTGTGCTTAGAATTTTTGGAATAATGAATACAATAAACTATAGCTGTACTCTATTTTTTAGCGCTTTAATGACACTAAATCGCGCAACAGTTTTTGTATCACCAAAATTAAATGAAAATCTTTTCAGCCGTTCAAACATTTTAAAGTAAATATTTAAAAATATTTTTCTTAATTTTATAAAATCTCAGGCCAATTATTGCAATTTGGATTTATGCTTTTGTAATAGCGATTACATTAGATGTTGGGGGTTGCTTTAAATTATATTCAGAAAAAGGCTATTTAGTTTACTTTTTCTCTCATCAAAATTAATTTAATTTTAGATTTATTGCTTGGATTTAAGTGTACGAAGGAAACAGTTCATCCAATTATTTGGGCCATTAGAGAAGTATAAAAAAATATTTAAATATTTTTTATTTCATTATTTGAGTAGTTACCCCTACACAAATCGCTCCATCGCTCCACTAGAAAATTAACCATACAAATCGCTCCAATTACCCATACAAATCGCTCCTTCCTTATGATATCATTAATTATTAAAACAAAATTGCTCCCTCCTACTTAAAACTAAATCCCTACCATTAATTAATTAAAACCAAATCGCTCCCAAAGTGTAGGTAAAACTCAAAAGCAAATCGTTTCCTCTTATTTTAAAACTAAATCGTTCCTTACCTATGCTCCCATTAATTGATTAAAACAAAATCGCTCCTATTAATTAATTAAAACATAATCGCTCCCTCTTATTTTAAATCTCAAGTATAAATAAAAATCAAATCACTTCCAACTCATAATTAAAACAAATCGCTTCCTACACAACTGCCACGTATAAATTGTAGTTTAAAAAAGAAAAAGTTAAAATTTTATTTTAACTTGAAGAAAAGCAAATAAAACTTTTTTGTCGAGTTAAAAGAGAAAGCAAAATTTACGATTTCTTTTAATTTAAAAGATAAAAAGTAAATAAAAAAAGGAGATTTTGCAAAAAATCCACGTATCAGCAATTTTCTAAATTTGTACTAAATATTAACTTTTCTAAAAAATTATTTAAAAATATTTTAATTTGACATCTTGAGGAAAAATGAACATATCGAATTTGCGCAGAAACAATTGAGTAAAGACCAATTATAATTTCGTAAAAACATATTTTCTCATAACATACTAAAATTAAAAAAAAAAAGTTTAAAATTTTACGATTTTTAAAGTAACAACGATAAAAAATAAATAAAACACGAAGAAAATTTCACGTATTATGCATCGCTTGCAAAATGTTTATACGAAAAAATCATGTTTTGTAAAAATTCATCTATTTAAAATTTTGAAAGGAAGATTGAATAGAACCATCATGGAATGAGCACAGCTAAAACACACTGCAACGATAGATTATTTTATTTAGGTAATATTCCTTCTACATTTTTATTATTGGTTATCTGTAATTTAATATCAAAATTCTAATCGAATATTTTCACATTATAGTGTTGTATATAATCTATCATGCCAAGTTGTAATTTTATCTATTTCCATGCTGTGAACAATTTAATTGGATTTTTAAAAAATTTACTAACGAATATTTCTTTTAGAATAATTTTAAAAATGTGTTTTCACGTAAATTATTTATCAAATAGCCAAAGAATGGGCAAAATTGGAAAAAAGATTTATAGAAAAATTAAAATAGAAAGGTTTATATTTTTAAGTTTTTTCTAATGTGCTAGACCAGGAGGAAAATTTTCAGCCTTATATACAATATATAAAGATGTTTACTGTTGTTTGAGAAAGCGACAAAAATATGTTTGTTTTCGTAAGAAAAATATAATAATGATCAACGGTTATATTTTGCTTGAAAAAATGGTGCATCATCCTGTCGGACAAAAGACATAAATTTTCTTTTTATATTTTATAAAAAATTACAAAAAAAAACAAATGTATTTTTTTTACATACGATGAAAGATTAAAAACAAAAGGTGTTATGATTTCTATTTGAATGTTTAAATATAACTTCTAATATTATGTTTCTATAAACAAAGTAATATTATATAAACGATCAAAGATCAAAAAAATAGTATAAAAGAGATCAATTTTTCACTGACCTCTCATTCAAAAAAATGTCAAGCCCTTCCAAAAAACCAAAATTTTTCATTGAAAATCTATTAAATTTAAATAATGAAGAGAATGGAGTAGAAGATGAAAACCTCTCATCCCAAACAACTTCTACCATAAAACCAGAATTGTTTATAGATAATTCAATAAATTTAGATAATGAAGAATGTGATATTAAGAAAGAAAATCAAGACTTAGATTATTATATTGAGAAAATTGATTCCAGCAAATCCTATTGTAAAAAATTCAAATTGATTAAACTAGTTTCAAAATTTTCTATAAAACTAATTCCAAGCAACCCCGAGAATCTTCTTAGATGTGTCCTTCATACTTGCGTTCAACAGGCTATTGCAGATGCACGTAATCAAAATATTTTTGTTGATCATCTTGGAGCAACAATATCATCACCGATCCTAGACAACGATATTTGGATACCTGTACGTAAATTAAATGATGATACAATTGAAAATATTCTTCAACGTTTCCTTCTTGTCTCTCAATCTAAAGCAGAAAGAGGGTCAATCTTAGGTGAACCATTTAATGTTGCAATTCATTCAATTGATGTTTCATCACTGCCAAAAAGAAAATCAATAAAAGGAACAGCATTTTCGGATTCAAACTCAAGTCCTCAAAATAAGGCAGAAAGTTGGATCATCAAAGTTCGAAACATTAATGATAATTATTGTCTTTTCTATGCTCTTGAATTGACAAGAAAATATGTCATTGATGAATTAGGACATAAAAGAAATTTTGGAAAGTATCATAGGACGCAAGTTAATCGACAAAAATCTGATATCATCAATTTAATGATAAAGGCAAACATTCCTTTAAGTCAAGATATATATGACGCTAATGAACATGTCCCAACAGTTGTTAATTATTGGAATAATAACTCGGACAAATTTAAATTTAAAGTTTTCATATTTGGTGATAATTCTGAAGATAAATTAAAATATGAGTATGGTCCAGATGATTTCAATACACCTATACCAATATATTACTCAAATGGACATTTTGACGGAATTAGAACTGTAGGTGCACAATTTGGACCACACTGGCAGTATTGTTACACATGTAAAAAGAAATACATGTATTCATTTGAGCATGCTGGCAACTGTAAATCACGTTGTCGACTTTGTGGTCGAGTTGGGATTCAACGCCCTTGCCCTGCTACTCAGGATTTTAACGAAGAATGTGATGATTGCGGAAAAACATTTACAAATAGTGATTGCTTTGAATATCACAAATCAAGCAATCAGTGTAGAAGATCAAAGCAATGTGAAAGGTGTGGAGTCATTTGGAACACTAGAGATCACAGAAGAAACCCAGAGAAAAAACACATTTGTGGTCAGAAATGGTGTTTAAAATGTTTACAGTACCATACATTAGAAAGAGGATGTTTTATACGTCCACTTGAACAAAAGAAACCTACACCATACCGATTGATAACATTTGATTTTGAGTCTACACAACACACTCGACTTCCTGAGCGTCAGGATCACAGACTTCATCAAGTAAATTTTATTGCAGCAACAATAACATGTACGTCATGTATGGAGGATGAGAGTAATTGGAGAAATTTCCTTCATCGACAAGGAAAATTTTGTAAAATTTGCGGTAAAAATAGAAACATTACTTTCTCAATCCGTCCATATCAGCAAACTCAGGTGGATGAACAAAGAATTACTGACGATCCTTTGCATGAATTTGTTAATTGGCTTTTATTCGAACTTGATGGAAAATTTTTATCTATTGCATTCTCTCACTTTGGAGGAAGATATGATATGGTAATGACATTTAGAGAAATATTCATTAGAGGAATAGTGCCTTCCATGATTAGAAGAGGAAATAAACTTTACGAATTGAAAGTACCAAAGAATAAAAAATGTAATGAAGTAATATTCAGAGACTCTTATAATATATGTCCAGTTGCTTTGGGACAACTTGTTGGAGCCTTTGATCTAAAAATACAAGAGAAACAATTCTTTCCACATTTGGCGAATAATCCAAACAATTATGACATCACATTAGAAAAACTTCCACCTAAATCAGATTATCTTTATGGAGGAATGCTCCATGAGAAACAAAAAGTATTTGACAAATGGTACTCTGAAGAAAAAGATAAACCGTTCTGCTTAAATGAAGCTTTAGCTGAATATTGTATGAATGACGTACAAATTCTGACTGAAGCACTTTTAGCCTTTAGGCAAAAATTCCTGTTAATAAGTCAACCAAAAAACGCAAACTCATTTGGCATTGATATTCTTAAGGATGCAATGACAATTGCATCTGCGTGCATGAAACATTTTCGTCTTAACCATTTAAAAGAAGAACACTTGGCAATTGTTCCTGAAAAAGGATATGATACATGCGACACGCAAAGTGAAATTGCAATGAAATATCTTGACTGGTATTCGGATACATTCAACGTCGAAATACAAACTGCACATTCTGAGAATGGTGAATATAAAGTGGAAGGAAAATACAAGGTTGATGGTTATATTAAAGAAGAAGATAAAGCAATTGAAGTTAATGGATGTGTATGGCATGCATGTCCAAAACATTATGGAAATAATCTTGATTTTGTATTGCCCAATGGTAAAACTGTTGGGGTTGTTCGAAAAGAAGATAATGCTAGACTTGAAATTCTTCGTAAGAATATTCGACAGGTTGATGTAATTTGGGAATGTGAAATAAAAGAGTTGCTAAGGAAGAACAGAAAGATGAGAAAAAGTTTTGAAAATTATCTTGACAAGGGTCCAATTAAATTACGTGATTGTTTCTTTGGTGGTAGAACTGGACCAATTCGTCTACATTATGAAGCAGATGAACAACATAACATTTCATATCTTGACTTCAATTCACTTTACCCTTCAACAATTGCGACAACATCATTTCCAATTGGACACCCAAAAGTCATAATAATTTCTCAAAAGGAACAATGTATAAATTGGACATCATATGAGCAAATTCCAATAAAAGGGATTCTAAAAGTATTTATAATTCCACCTCGGAAAATTGATGTTCCAGTGATACCAGTAAAATTTGACGATCGACTACTTTTTCCACTTTGTCGTAAATGTTGCATTAATTATCCAAAAGGAGAAAAGAACCCAAACTACAATTGCCCACATGTTGATCAAGAAAGGGGATGGGTTTCAACATGTACCTCAATAGAACTTTCGGAGGCACTAAAAAGTGGATATAAAGTAACAAGATATTATCGTGCACTTCACTATGAAGAATGGGATGATGAATTATTTAAGGGATATGTGGCAGAATTTATGAGTATGAAGATTCATGCAAGTGGGTTCCCTAATGAAATCAATACTCCAGAGAAAGAAGATAAATTCATAAAGGAGTGTAAAGAAAGATTTGGCATAATTCTTGAAAGAGAAAAGATGTCACCAGATAAAGCAATGAGATACATTTCAAAATTAATGCTCAATTCACTTTGGGGACGCTTCAGTCTGAGAAATACACTGACTAAAAGCCACATCACTGATTCACCTGCAGAATTGAGAGACTTTCTTGAAAACAAATCAATTGAGGTTAACTCGATTGATAAACTAACTGAGGACACAATTCTGATAAATTATGAAGTAAAAGACGAGTTTATTGAAGAACATGGAACTTCAAATATTGTCGTATCCTTATGGACGACATCAATGGCAAGAATCCATTTGTTAAGAGCAATGCAAAAAATATGTAACTCTCCGGGATGTTCTTTGCTTTATGGTGATACCGATAGTGTGTTATTCTCATATCCAATAGATAAAGGAACTCCACTAACTGCGGGACCATATTTGGGTGACTTGGCTAAAGAATATGCTGAATATTCAATTATAGAGTTTGTATCAGCAGCTTGTAAGGCATATGGATTACGAATGATAAATACTGAGACAGGAGAAGAAAAAACAACATTAAAAGTAAGAGGGATAACTCTAAACGCAGACATTTGCAAAAAGTTACATTACAAAAGCTTCAAGGATAGTGTACTAGAGTTTGGAAAAATAGAGGATGGAAATGAAGAAAATGAAGAAGATATAATTGTTTTAGATTATCCAAATTTTATTCGTCCCAATTTAAAAAAAGGCATTATTTGTACCACACCCTATCACAAATCATTTAAACCACTTATATTAAAAGGAGTGGTTGTTTCTAACTATCAAATTGTAGATTTTGGACATAAAATATAAAATTTTTAAAAAAAAATGTACTTATTATTTTTATTAATAACAATTTCTTCAGCGATTGATGATTCGGATTTAAAACCTTGGAAAAGAGTAGACTACAGGATAACACCTTTTCGAAGGACACCTCCACCTCCTAGAATATTATTTAAAGATATACTAGTATTAAATCAACCAAATAAAAACCTTCAAAAGCACATATTGCGATGGGATCTTTATGACGAAAAGTTTAAAAGGGGAAAATACAACGGTACAGATTATATAATGTTCTCACGATGGAGATTTTTAAAGGAACCTCCGATATCAGACATATTAGACAAAATTCTTTCAAAAAATAAATATTGAATAGCTATTAAATATATGATAGGTTTGAATCCGTTGATTTTTACAAATCATTTTAAAAAATTTTCAATATTTGATCAATTATTCTTTCTATTTAATAAAATGGTTCTCCTGATTGATCAATGCGCTCGAATTTTAAAATGTAGTGTGAGCTCATTACGCTATCAGCTAATTCATCCTTTAAACAGAGACAAAATCTTAAAACAATTTAAAGGAAAGAAATTGAAAACAACTTATTTAGATAATAATGGAATGAGCAAAAATATATTTTTTGACGACTTGAGTCGAAATAGTGCAAACAACATTCTCGCTTATGGGCGACTCTCATCTCCATTTAATATCAACGTTGCAGCACATTTTTATGCTCGACATCGTATACGACTTATTCATCCTTACCACCTGTGCGTAGTTCAGCGTCAAACCCATGAAGACAGATACTACCCTTTGGAGTTATTAGAAATAGTTGAGGACGAACATTTATCAGGTTGTATGGCAAATATTTTTATTGATAAAACAACTCAATCGACTTCTGAACAATCTGAAAAGGATTTTGATGTAACAATGCCGGCACCTCCTTCTAATTACGAAGATAACTTATGTTATGGGGGACGAAAATTTAGCCAATCGGTCGATGACTTTGATTACATGCACGGATGGTGATTTTTCACGCGTATACAATATACACATACACCATATTTTATACATTTTTACGCAAAAACGCCAAAAATTAGCAAATTTCATCTTCTTTTGTATAATTTTTTATAAATTGTATCTTCTAATCACTAATTTTGCGTTTTTACCCCTTAAAACTGATACTTCTTTACATTAATATTTTCAAAATTTGATTTCCTATTTCTTAATTATAATTCTCAAAATAAATTTTTATCTTTTATTTATTAATAATTTCAAAATTTTCTCTTCCATTTCTTAATTATACCATTTTGCCCCTAAAAAGTGATACTTCTTTACATTAATATTTTCAAAAAATCTGCTTATTTTTCTTAATAATTATATACGTTTTAATTAGTTTATTCATAAAATTTTTAAAAATTCATCTGGATTAGAATATGTTTTTAGTTGAGAGAGATATTTTTCAAACGGGTAGCCGAGAGAAATAAAATAAAAAAAAATACAATACAATGGTGACCACATTCTTTTGATAATATATTTATTTATTTTTTAAATAATGTGAATAACTTGAAATATTTGATCAAAATGATTTTAAATCATTATTTTAAAGTTATATTTTGTTATCTTGTTAATCCATTTGTTTTTCTATTGGTTTATTCAAATTCCAATCACATAATACGTCTTTAACATGCATATTAAGATCAACACAGGTTTTGCAGAGTTCGAATGCAATTTTAACACCACCATCATGACGTTCAGTTATCCGACTAGTACTATGGAACAATACATTTGAACAGTTTTTGCACAAACGAAATTCTAATCTAGGTATATATTTCATTCTAACTAGTTTCCAAAGAGTTTTATTATTTGCCGAAGCTTTTGAATGCGCTTTCTTACTAATATTTTTTTCTGACTTTTTACTCAACCAGACATCTGTTGTCCCCTTATTTTTAACGATATTTGACGATTCTTCAATACTATCAATAATTTCAATATCCTTTTGTTCGTTTGGACTGTTTGATTGAGACATTTTGAATTAATAAAATTTATGAAGAATGAATTGATGATATCAAAAACTTGAGTATTTATACCTTATGAATTTTAAAACTAACATCAAAGATTACGTTAAAGATTGTAAACAAGCATTTCCTGATACAAGACATAAATAGCAATAATTTCATTGAACATGTACATTGTATATATTTATTTACAATAACAAATTTTTTGAATAAAAACATTTATATTAAGTTAAATTAAAGATTGTATACACAACATTTTCAAAAAAAAAAAATATGTATGTTTCTTAATAATTATGTGCTATTTAATTAGTTTATTCATAAAAATTTTTACAAATTCATCTGGATTAGTATATGTCTTTATTAGTGAGAGATACTTTTCAAACGAGTAACCGAGAGAAATAAAATATAAAAATACAATACAATGGTGACCACATTCTTTTGATAATATATTTTGTAAAATATATTTGTTTTTTATTTGTTTTGAGAATTTTGATATAAAATTGTTTATAGGTTCGGGTAAAGCAAGGATTAGAAGTGAATCGAGAATATATATTGTATTCTTATTTGGTATGAACATCCCTATCCAATGTGATCCTTCTTTTGAAGATTTATCTAGATTTACCACCATTGAAGCAGGAAAACTTATGATTTCGTGAGGAAGTTTATCTGCAGCATAACATCCAATAAAGTAACGTCGTGTAATGATATTTTGTGATAAAATATTTTCAATTTGAATTGTGTCCATTGTCAACAAATATTTCTTTTAATGGAATTCCTTGTTGATAATTCTGTGTGCTTGCCCTCCTAGTAATTTTATTTCCCAAATTAAGGATTGATCTTAGCTGGTATAATAGTGCAGACGATACGAGCATAAACCATAATATAAATAACGCAATACAGTAAAAATTGTAACTACCAGAATCTGACTTTATTTCCTTACATGGAAAGGGTATTTGAAATTCTCTATTTACAGTATGCCTTCGATATTGTCTTGGAGCAGATATACTCTCATTTTTCCTATTCTCGAGATTTTTTAAGTAAGTTTTATATTCTGGAAGATCTTCCTCATCCTCTTCTGTGTTAACTAACTTGGTCCCAAACATTTTTTCTAAATATTTTCCAGGATTGTCATAATCATATGTTGAATCAAATGTATTTGGTATAATATCACAAAAAGACAAATTAAAAATTTTTATTAATAACAATATTAAAATATAAAAAAATAGTGAATACATATTAGAATTTTTTGAATGAATTAATTTTAAATAATCTTTTATTTTATACTGTTATATCATTTGTGACAGTCCGATTCCTGTCAAGCATCAATAAAGAGTCCACCTCTCCCATAGCTATGAGTACAATTCCTCCCTCTGGTACTGGATTATTAAAACTGAGTTTTACACTTGTTGTTCCGTTCTTTATTAGATCAAATGTTTCAGGCCCATTGTCTTCCTGACTATTTGTCAAATTGAAAACTAGTATACAGTATCCTCCTATTGAAAAACGTTGCATCGAAATCCCATTACTTTCCAATGTTCCTGCGTATCCAATAGCTTCATGCATGTCATGAAATATTCTTGCATATTTTCCTTTAGGAAAATCTAATGAGTATGGAGCTGCAGGAATATTAACTCCACCTGCAGTTATCGAAATATCTCTCAAATCAAAAGGTTGAAAGTTGAAAGGATTAGATTCCTGTGAGCCAACAAAATCAAATTTTTTACCATCCCTAAAACAATTCTTCTCGGCACTTGATCTGCCCATAGATTCGCATTGAATTCAGTTCTATTCTCGCTTATAAATAATGATTTTATTGACGTCTTTCGCATAGGATATCTTGCAGGTTTTATCTCTAGTTTTTTAGATATGTCGAAGGCAAGGCTGTCCATAAGCTCAATCTTCTTAACATAAAGCCTACAAGCAACTACTTCAAGATGATATTTTGTTCTATTAGTATTATTAGGTGCAACAATTAAGAAGTTTGAGTCGTTAGGCAAAAGTTCAATATCTACTTCACATTGATTTACTAGATATCTGGGTTGATTGCATATGTCAACATCTAGTTTCGCAATAAATTGTGCTGTTTTTTGAGTGCCATCAGCTGATGGTGCAAATAAGAGTCTTCTATTCTCGAACCCAACTCCATTGAGCCCAAGATCACCATCATCGTAATATCCAGCTGCTGACAAATAGGAATTTTTTACGTTCTGTGGGTATGTTAGCTCATAATCGAAAATACTCTTGTATGCCATTAACGAATTTCCTTCAAATATTTGTGTTCCATTGATACTCACTCGACAATTTTTCCATATCGTATGACCAATGAGTTGACAACAAGCAACGTTGTCTGTTTTTTCTAAGTTAATTAGTCTTCCATCTTTATCTTCTTTCTTGATTTTTAATTCAGTAAATATATAACATTTTGCCAAGTCTACATAGTTTGTGCTTGCATGAATTTTAAAATGAAATGGGGTGATATTTACAGGGTTTAGTGTAAGTAGTTCGATTACTGATGAATTAATAACACTAACATTTGTGCTGGGAGTTTCAAAAAATGAAAGAGCGTTTGTAATAGCGTTTGCAGAGTCGCGATCTATTTTATGATGAATAGACATTTTATTAATATAATCCAAAGGTATCAATCTTCGTACGCTTCTTTTTTGGTTTTATAGATGGTAGTTTTCCAACTAATATATGATTTTTATCTTGCGTTGTAAATGGTAAATGATTATATTTTTTTCTCGGTGCTCTTTTTATACCATTTTTTTCTGTCACGTATTCCTGTTCCAAATTGCTTTGGCAATCCACCTTTCTCTAATAATCTATCTAAACCACGTTTTCCCTCATTTATCATAGTTTGTTTTAAATTTGACGGTGTAGAATTCTCTGTAGAAACTGAATTTTCGACGGAATCTAGTATCCTTCCTCCTGTGTTTAAGGCTTCCTTCGCTACAGCTGTTCCTGCACGACGAGCATACGGTAAAAGGAAACGCCATATATGGCGCAAAACATCTCCGACACCTCCTCCTGTTTGTCTCCCATATCCTCTTTGAAACGGTGCGTTTCCTCTAAAGTAATGATAAGTTTCGCCATTCTGTATTCCTTCACCATGTTGAATCAATGGATGGTGGTCATCATATACAATTTCTCTAGTATCAAATGGAATATGTACCATTATTAATATTGTATTAAATTTTATTAAAAGTAAAATAATATTATTAAAAAATATTTATTTTGAATAACAACAATATTTGAAAATTAATAATTAGAATTTTAAAACTTTGCTAAACATTAATGTTACAGTTACTGTTCCGTGATCAAATTTGACTAAATTTCCATTCATCCAGCGCAGTTCTATCTCTATTTCATTTATTTCTCTGGGTAGAACAGGAATGAACATAGGGTGATCGTAGACTCTTTCAATAATACCACCAGATTTATTTTCAACAGAGACGATCCTTAACAATGAACTAATTGAATTTCCCATTATTACACTACTAGTTAATCCTTTCGAATATACTGCAAAATTTGTAAAACCACCTTTCAAATCAAATCCATATTTTCCTATTTGTCCATCAACTACTTTACGCATTGGGAATCCAAGCACATAACATAGTTGCTGTGATATTAATATTGATGTTATTTCATGATCATTGAATTGAGCTCGAAATCTATCAATGCTCTCCAAATATTCAAATTCAACATCTGCGTGCAAATCCTCGTAATTATCTTCTTTTTCCTCTATAAGTTCATTAATGTTGTCAAGCTCTTTATCTGTTTGCTCTTCTTGCACCTCTTGTATTATCGTTGGTGAATTATCCAAATCCAATATTTGTTCATTTTCTGACTGTTTTTTCTTTTTTCTCTTTTCATATTCCTTATCTTCTTCTTCTTTTACATATTTAGCTCTTTCATCAAGTACAGCAGCCATTTCCTTTGTAATTTCTAAGGGCGGAGGTGGTAATGGATTTCCTTTCTCATCTAACTTTCTGGCATGTCCTAAATGTTCCGGATTATCTCTTTCATCAATCTTTTGCATCTCCTTAATTTCTTCATCAGTTGGTGGTATAGGAAGCTGATGTCTTATATACATCCACATTGCCCTTTGCTTTATTGCTTGAAACCTAGTTCTTCTATAGTGAGCCAATCTATTTAATTCTTTAATATCACTTCCAATAGCAGCCTTTTTATCTTCATTTGTTTCCACTAACTCTGCTTCTCTCTTTGCACGAATATTTTTATGCAATTCGTGAAGTTCATTTAAATTTTTATAAAGTTTGTTCCAATAGTCATCTGGGTTGTCTTCGAAAAATTTTTGGACGAATTCGGCATGTGTCTTTGAATTTTTTTGATGAAATTCTTCTCTACTAATTTTTAAATCTTTTTCTATTACTGCTGCTTCTATCACATCTAAATTTTTTCGCATACGTTTTATTGAAAAAACAAGACTCTGAATTTCGTATGTTGATCGAACATTTCCATCTTCATTATTCTGTCTGTCTTTAATTTTCTTTTCCAATTCTAAATATCTTTTAACTAAGTCAATTGTCTTTATTACTAATTGCTCATGATAATCGTCCGGATGTCTTTGAAAAAATTCATTTGCTTTTTGGCTTTCATCTATTTCATCTCTCCTATCTGCTTCTTCTCTTAGAAGACGAATAAATAACATTTTTCCTTCAGAAAGTGAGTTCAAATGATCCATCTCTTCTTTTAAATCTGTTTTTCTTATCGGATCGTTTTCAGCATGATACTCTTTCGTTGTTGTCTCGACATTTACTATATGTTGTTCTAATTCATCCTCAAAATCTCGAATACTATCCCAATAGTTGTGAGGGAATTGTTCAAAAAATGTGTCTATAGATTTCTGATGGGTTTGTACTTGAGGGTTAAATTCTCTTCCATCAGCATCCAGTTTTCTTCCACGAACAGTTCTTTTACGCCGTTTAATAGTTAGGTTGTCTACAACATTTATATTAGAGCCGATAATTAACTCGTCTTCAGATAAATCGTTCGATATTTCACGCCTTTTACGTGATTTATTCTTATTTGATAATACAAGTTTAAGGAAAATACTTAGACCTTTTGCTGTTATTTGTGTTGTCTTGGGAATACCAACCCTTTTTGGGTCTTTCACATTCTTATAGTATATATCAATCCATTGTTTTTCATCTGTGCCAATCGTAGCCGCCCATGACTGTGGATATTGAATACTGTACAGACCACAGACCCAATTTCCTCCTTGAAATTGAATGGGTCTGGCAAGATGAGAACGGAATTTATTAGGTTTATTATCAGAATAATCACTGACATTACTAGGTAATACAACAAAAAACGTATTGTCCATTTTAATAGTATAAAATTTTATTTATTAAATGATCTAAATGTTAAATGATATTATACAAATTGTGATTCATCAATCCATTCTGGGTTAGGGTAATCAAAAAATTTTACAAGATATTCTTTCTTTCCATCTTTATTCTTTCTGTTACGTATAATCTTCTCAATTCTATAGCTTGTATTTTCATCTTTTCTAACTCTTGTTAACTCCTCTGGATAGAAATAACCTTTAAATTTTTCTCCATTGTCATCTTTTACGCGATATCTGTTTGGGGTTGCCTTATTCTTAACCAAATCAACTTGAAAAATTTCATCTGAGTAGTTTGGAAGATATCCTTTTTCAAAAATATTTTTGTTGCGACTCATTCGAACATAATCATCTTTTTTAAACCTGGGTTTTTTGATATTTGGGTTTGTTCCTATCTCTCCATAGATTCTTTTTCTTATCTTTCTTGCATTTTTAAAGCTAATATCTACAGGCTTCAAACCTCCGATTGCACGGCTTTTTGAATGATTTATTGCATCGACAATCTTGGGTAGAGCTTCTGTCCATTTTAAAGTATGCTTTTCGCTCATATAACGATAAAGTCGTTGTTTAATATTCCTAATACATCGTTCAGCAAGTGATGCTTTTACTATTGAAGCATTGGGCGTATATTTTTCAATATCATTCCCCTTGAAAAATTCCATCATATCTTTGCTGGTAAACTCAGTACCTTTGTCGCTAAATATTCTGTGAGGATACATTTCCATTCTTTGTAAAATATTTTCGAACGCATTAATCATATCCTTGGACTTTTTACTTTTTACAGGTTCAGCAAATACTCGTTTGCTCAGTACATCTATTGCAATAAGCGCGTAACTATATCCTTGATTTTGTCGAGATAGTTTTTGGAAATCTGCCAAATCACATTGAACGTCTGTCATATATCCTGCAGGTATGGTTTTTGATCTTTTAAAATGAACACGACGGGGACGATGAATCGTGTATGTTCTATGCCCTTCTAAATATGAAATAACATCCCTTTTACTAATCGTTTTATCTTTCTTTTTTGCCTCTATCCATAATTGTTGAACACCAGCAAAACCTGCAGGGTTTGCTGGATCATTATATAGGCTATCTAAAATCATTTCCACACTTCTGGGAGTCTCCATCCTTCAGCTAATAATGATGGAAGTTGTTGCGACTTGTGTTTTGATTTTCTAATTTGACTGAGTTTATCTTCAAGTGTAGCTTTATGTTGAGTATTATGTATTCTTTTAGGTGTAATGGGGTTTTCAACTAGAGACCAGAGTGACGGGTCATTTTGCAACTTCTTTTCTAAAATTGTAGTCCCTGGTGGTGAAACTTCTTTAAATCTATAACCCGGAAGGTTGGATCGTATTATGCAATTTAATGACTTTTGAACATTACTTCCAATAATCTCTCTTGTTCCTTGTTCATTGAGAATTTTACCATCTTTATTTATATTATATTTCTCATTATTGTTCTGTATTAAATTATAAATCATTGCTACTCTTTCCTTCAATTTAGATTTTGGTCTCAGTGATGTTTTCGGAGTCCCCTCGTCTGCTGTACGTATCGAATCATTACTTGGTTCATCTTCCATTTCTTGAATTTCTGCTATCTTATTTGTATAACCCAAATCTTTTGCACTGTCATTTTGACCATTTTGAACATGAGAAAGCTGGGGTAGTAACTGTTTTATTTGATCAAGTGCAGGATTGTTTAATTCACGTACTGCAACACCTATTGGTGTACGAGCTTGATCTTTTAGCATGTGTAGGTACCTACGCAACTCTTGATTATAGTTTATATTCTTAACTTCAGTGTTGACATTTTTTCTCTTGATATTTTCTATATTATTTCGTGTATAATCCAAATTGATATTTCCAGTATCGATAGTTGGCTGTGTTAATAATCCTCGATATATATCTTCAGGAACGAGTATAAATTTATTTGCCATGTTTAATTAAATTTTGATGACAAATTCTTTGCAATCTCTAAAATTATTGGTGTAAGTAATGCTGGAAATAATCCAAGTGGGAGACCGGTTCCTTTTTGTACAAGTCTTCTTGCTCCGTTTTCTGTTCTAACTCGACTTATACGACGAACAAAATTTGCAAATGGAATTAATTTACACTTTTGGCGTTTTGTTAGTTTAAATCTGTTTTTCACTATATTTAGACAAATTTCAGCAATTGAAAGTAATTGTTCTATTGTTGCTAATCTTAAAATACGTTTTCTCTTTCTTAATGAGCGGGTTTTTGACAATAATTTAAGAAATTGATAATTATTTTTTACAATTTGACTTATCATTTTTCAATGATTTTTTGGTAAAAATATAGTTGTTTCAAATTGATCTGCGATCTGTTTATTTTCAAGTGTTGTATTAAATATATTTGTTCTAAGTCGGAGTGATATGTCTGATGAGGGGTGGAGATCTATGAAAAGATATGAATAGTTGTCATGTGTTGCCTGTCTATATGCATCAAGAAAATAAGGCAATTTTCCTGGAAATAATTGTACACCAAGATTTCGAACTGATAAAGCGCTATTAGGAGCTCTTGTTAGGACTATATACATTGAATTTTGACGAGCAACTCTAATTTTCTTTTCGAATAGATTTTGTGTTACAAAAACAATTCCAAAGTCAAGGTGGTGGGATTTTTTTGTGAATAGTTCGGAAAGATATTTTTCTTCAATTGAGTATAAAAGATCATCTAGAATTATCAATGATGGTTTTCCTTGTTTTCTTATTAGATCTTCTGGTGGAACTCCTGAATATACAGATACACCTGCTCTTTGAAGTTCGGGTATTAGTGAATTAAATTCGCCATAACAATAGAGTATTGATTTTGGTGCGGGATCAATCAGTTCTTTTGCATTAATAACCAAGTTTCTTACAAAAGTGCTTTTTCCACTTGAACTGGGTCCACTTACAATACAGCCAAAAGGGAGTTTTAGCTTCAGGTCATTTTTCGAATAAGTTTGATATATTTGGTCTTGGTTTAACATTTTTTATTCAAATTAAATTAAAAAATTAAAATAATTACTTGCTAATAATTTATGTTTTTTTTATTTTATAGTTTCTTCTATATTTTCGTTCACTTTTCTATCTTTAATTTCAATATTTTCTAATTTCAACTTCTTCTCAGGTGGAACTTCTATAAATTCATCGATGATTGATTGAGATCGGAGTAGAGCATTTCCTTTAGTGGTTTGAATATTGAAAAAATCATCGTTGATTGATTGTGATAGGATTTTTTCGTTCTCTTCTTTTATACTAAAAACTTTCCTTCGCGTTTTAAAACGAAAAACGTTCGATTCGCCAAAGCTCTCGATTACATCAAATGAAACAAATTTTTCTTTCTTAAGCCTATTACTGATAATATAGATTCCCTTCACGGTTATGACATAATCAATTTCCACGTCATCAGAACGACACGTTGTACATTTTCCAGAAATATCGAAAGGAACAAAGCGCGGTGTGTTTAATTTTGGGGATGAAATAGTTAATCCATTAATAGTAGCAGAAAAAGAAACAATAGGAATAAACTTTTCCATTATTTAATAATTTTGGTGAATTTATTTTGAATGACTATAATCTACAAAATCTGGGTGTTTATATAGTGTGTATCTCTGAACAATTAAACTAATTGTAAATATATTTTTGGGAAAATAAAAGAAAGATATTTTAAATATTGAAATGGTGAAACGGCTATTGATGTTTAATTAATAATTTTAGACAAGTGACCTGGTTTAATTATTACTATCAAAGTAGAGAGTTTAATTTAAGCTTGTACGAAAAATATGAGAAATACTAAAAATAATTTTGCAGTTTAATTTTATATAAATAATAAAATATGACCAACGTAAGACTGTTAAGCATCACAATACAATTTGCTTCTGTCTGGGCACATTCCTTTACAATTTTCTTCTATATCCCATTCAAATAATTTTTCAACAGCACGAATATATTAAATTTAAATATAAAAATATTTATCAGCGAATTTTAATTTTTAGAATAATATTTAGTAAAAATATTTGAGTAAATTTTTAGTAGATGTATACGCGGCAATAAAAATGGTTAAACTCTATTTTTCATAATTTGCACTTTTTGTTTAACTATCAAAAAATTTTAATTTGCATAGGTTAAAACTTTTATGATTTTTATATTTTTTATCAAAATACAAATACGTGGCTGTTTATTAGTTTTCTGTTTACATAAACGTAGTTATAAATTTTTAAATATTTTTTGTATTGTAAATAATTGATTTTTGGATTTGTATTATATGCAAATAGGAGGAGTGATTTGGTTTTAATTATGTATTGCGTAAGATTTGGTTCTAAGAAAGAGGGAGCGATTTGGTTTACAAATAAGAGGGAGCGATTTGCTTTTGAGTTTTACCTACACTTTGGGAGCGATTTGGTTTTAATTAATTAATGGTAGGGATTTAGTTTTAAGTAGGAGGGAGCAATTTTGTTTTAATAATTAATGATATCATAAGGAAGGAGCGATTTGTATGGGTAATTGGAGCGATTTGTATGGTTAATTTTCTAGTGGAGCGATGGAGCGATTTGTGTAGGGGTAACTACTTATTTGCTACGAGGAAATTTTGGATTTTCTCTTTTGGGGGAGACTACAACAATGGAATCTTTTTGTTTATCTCTTAAATAAGCAAAATCTAAAATAAACACCTATTAAAAACCTTAATTTTGGCTGTATTTCAGGTCCATTTTAGGAAGTACAAAATCACATTTTTAACCATAAAATTATTTTAATAAAAAGCTAATAATAATAATATTTAATTAAAATTTAAAGCAAAAGTATTAAAATTATTTTTTGGAACAAATTAATTTTATAATTAAGTACTTCCATTATTCACCAAGCGCCATGCCTGTTATAATGTTAATCACATATTTGGCGATATTTGTATTTATAAAAATCTCGAATCCATTCAAAAATATACAGAACTCTTTGGAGGCTGAACAGGCTCGCAAACGTTTTCGCTCTGAACGATCCTTCTTATTTCAAGTAAAATTTACTATATTTATTATTGCCCCGGCAAAATCATTTTTCCGAATTTAATAAAAACTCCTAGGCACATACATATGATGTGTGTATAAAAAATTAGACTGTTAACTTTTTCAGTAAAACACAAGACTAGATTAGGAATTATGAATTAAGGTAGACAAATTTGCTATTTATAATTTTGCGCACACAATATTGAACGTATAAATAGTCGAAGTTTCACTCATTATCAGTGGGTTTCATCAGGGTGTCTCTTTAGCAGGAGTTACAGTTTCAGCAGGAGTGCTTTATTTAAATTGTAATTCATGTGATTATTTACTTCGGATATTTTTAAAAGACGTGGCGATTAACGTTGCAACTATTTTATTTTTGTTCCTCCTTCATTTTATTTTAAAATTAGCTTGTAAATGTCTTGGATTGTTGGCTTTTTTGATTTAATTAAAAAATTTAAAAATAAAATTTTAAAAATATTTCAGGGGTTTCTAATTTGTGGAATGCTTGAACTTGAAGATATTGCATTTAATTTCCTCCTAGCTCCTCCAAATACCTTGGCACAACTTTTTTTAAATATTTTTTGCAATTGGATAATGATAACTCAAAATCTATTAAATCGTAAAAAAATTATAAAATTTTAAATATTATAAGGAGGATTCCTTCATCTCGAGACATTTAAGGCGATTAGGCTTAGGTCAAACAATATATAATGGGAAAATAAAAAACAGAAGCTGCTCGGCAACTTTTGAAAGAACTATGAAATAACCATCAGTACATAGGCCTGGAGGGTTATTTTTAGGACTTTCATTTAACTTTTATTATGGTATTGGCCAAACTTTTTTTAAATTCTTAAACTATTTAATAAAACTTTTAGCAGTTTCCTGAAACAATTAAAAAGTAAAAAAATATTTAAAAGGGATTCCAAAAAGAGAATTCTTAGCTAAAGTTGTTTAGTGGAGGGAAGGCCTACCAACCAAAGTTAAGAATGTACTACTATTTTTATTCAAAAACTGATTAGGTATCTCTAGTAAAAAATTTTTTCTATTAAAAATAACTTTAATAATTTCTATTTATTTAGCTATTATTTTATTTTTGTTTAACAATCAAATTCGTAAAGCTACAAAAAATGTTTTGTTTTGGCGTTCTTCTGTAGTTGGAATTTCTGCCGTTAGCGGGAATTTAAAAACACAACGAATTGGTGCTAAAATAAATATTCAAAAAGCACAAATAAATGGAAATGAACAAAATTTATTTAAGAAAAATAACAACAGAAACTTACTTAAATATTAAGAGAAAATTAACTAAAATCTAATAAGAAGCACAAAATTATAACAAAACAGACAAACCTTTACTTAAAAAACAACTTTGATTCTGAAGTAAAACAATATTAAAAGTACTTTGAAAACAAAAATATCCAGAATTCCTGCTCCCTTTTAAAAACATTCTCACAAAAGATATCCGCAACCAAAAAAACTTAGGGACCTGCAAGAATAAGAGACAACATATGATTTAATAATACCGTATTTTTCCTAATAGTGCGACCGGTCGGTTTATTTTTCAACCATCCTCTAGAGGGTCGGTTTATTAGAAGGGGTCGGTCTAATAGAGAGAGTCGCACTATTAGGAAAATTACGGTATTATTAAACTGTAAAATCCCGTCATATCACCCATACTTTGATTCGGACAAACAATATGTCATTCGAAAGAACTCGTCGAGCTGAGTCGAAGAACATCGACGAGATCTTTCAAATGACTTATTGTCTGTCTGAATCGGATTATGATTGATACATATTTCCCTATTAATAATTTATTTAAAATTAAAATCTTCATTTTATTTGTAAAATTCATTAAAAAACTAAAAAAAATATTTTTAAAAATTTTAATTATTTTAATTAAATACAAATATTATTCATTCCATAATAAATTGAATTTGATTTTGGAAAATTTATCTAAAAAAATATTTATTTTTATTAATTTTATCCAAATACCTGTTTATATTTTTTATTTAATTTTTCAATTAATTCCTGTACATGTTGTTCCCCCCTAGTTTCACAAACAATTTTAACCATAACTGAATGAATATTTGCTGATAACCAGGCACGTTCATGAAATATTTCTTTGATAGAAGCACCTATTTTTGCTATTTCTGCTGTTAATTCGGCAATTCCTTTTTTTTTAATTTTTATTTAAAAAATAGTCAAAGTTAAATTTTAATTACCTCCAGGTCGATCAGAAACAACAACGTCAAATTTAATTAGTCGACCATCAACAGCCAAACCCCGTTCAATTGTTCTTCCTTTGACGAGAAATTTTTATATCTAAAATTTTATTTATTACCAAGAACTGTAGTGTCTATATTGCCACCTGTCAAAATTGCCACTACTCTTTAAAAAATAAATTTTGAATAATTTATGTATGATTAAAAATAATTTTATTATTACACAAATAGAAATGCCAGTTTTCCTTTTGATCTTTAAAATTTCATTTCCTCTTTTTTGTTTCGTATCCCGCTTTTCGTTGCTTTAAAATCCCTTTCGCCTACCGCTTTTATATTTAACTTTCTTTACCTTTTTCCTCTTAAATGATCAAGCTTTCCAGATACCAAAGCAGCAAGTCCAACTGCGCCTCCTCCCTCCACAACTGATTTTTCTACCTTTTAATATTTTAAAAATATTTTCCCAATATTTAATCGGTATCTAACAAAAAATTATTTTTTTTCACATTTTCTAACCTCAATAAGGCGTAGAATAGCCAAAGCAATAGAACCTTCAGAAACAGTAATCATTTGATCAATTAACCCTTGAGCAATGAGTAAAGCATTGCTTCCTACTGTGGGGACTGATAAACCGTCGGCTAAACTTTGATCGGGAAATAGAGGGTCGTTTGTGCCATTTAGTGCATTAGCGAATGATGGGCAGATTTCTGATTCTCTTAAAGAGTATTCTTATGCATATAAAAATTATTTCAAAGAAAATTTATTTAGAACAAATATGTATTAAGAGAAGTTCTAGGCTCTTATTTTAGGGATATTTTAGGGAGCACCATATAAAATTTTATGAGATTTGGCCTCATTACCTTATATTTCTGGTGTCGAAATTTCGTCATGGTCCCTATTTCTATATAATTAACAAGAAAGATTATTTAATATTTTAAATAACCCAATGAATTTTTAAATTTATTTATTTTATTAAAATAAACACAAACATTCCAATAATGGAAACTTCAGATTTAAGTGTTTTAACAGCTAAAGCAACACCGGCAATTAAACCTCCGCCACCAACTGGAACAAGAATTACATCAACATCTTTTACCTTTAATTTTTAAATAAAATTGTCTCTCCTTTTAATTCCCTCTACCTCCTCTAAAATTTCTAATCCAATTGTTCCTTGTCCAGCAATAACATCGGGGTTATCAAATCCATTAATATATTTTTGTTTATTTTCTTGTGCTAATTCATATGCATGTAATTTACATTCTTGTATATTCAAACCATGTAAAATAACTTGAAATAAATTTTAAATTTTTTATTTCCTAAAAACCTTTAGCTCCAAAAGAATCACAAGAATTTATCTTCATTAAAGGGGCACAATTGGGCATAACTACAGTAACCGGAATTCCCAATTGTTGACCGTGATAGGCTAAAGCTAAAGCATGATTTCCTGCAGAAGCTGCTATAACTCCAATACGTCTAGAAGAAAAAACTTTTTTTAAACAAATACACCAACCCTTCAACCCTCACAAATTCTTTAACCCCTCGATATAAAAAATAAAAATTACTTTTGTTCTTCATTTAGTCGAATTAATGCAAAACGAGCACCTCGCTCCTTGAAACTACCAGTTACATGTAGATATTCTCGTTTGAGGTAAAGATCGACTCCGAACATTGATGAAAAGCTTTTGGATCTCTTAAAAATTTGAATAATAAAATCAAAAAATTTCAAGGATTTAAGGATATAGTATAGTATACCGGAGGCAAAATTTCGATACAAAACACATACCATTCGATTCGTCTCGGCGAGCCGAGTCGAGTGGTACCACTCTCTATTCACGGAAATGCCTGTGAACCGAGATATAGGTCCCCAAAATCGAAAAACCATAGGGGAGAGTAAGCACATTTTTGGGGTGAAAAATTCGAATATGCAAATAATAGCTCATTCGAAAGAGCTCCTCGAGATGAGTCGAATGACACTAAAATCAACGAAATCCGACTTGATTGGACCGAGATATAGACCCCTAAAAACCGAAGATCCAAAGGGGCGATTTTTGAAATAAAAAATTTTTTATACAAAAAATACCTCATTCGACTCAGCTCGCCGAGACGAATCGAATGGTATGTGTTTTATATCGAAATTTTGCCTCCGGTATACTATACTATAGCCAATTTTAAAATAGTTTGAGAAAATTTTAGAAATACCTATTTAGGAACAATGAAAAATTGTATTATTATATCCCTCTAGATGATTAGAATTGGCAATTTAATATATTCTATTCTAATAAACTACAAGTCAAATAAGGACAGATATGTTCTCCCTTCTCCTCTCATAACCTTTTTTTCAAAATTTTCTTTGTTTTTTAAATTAAATTTCGCTTATTATCGAATTGAATAAGTATATACAATCTCTTATACAAAATAAAAAAATTTGTTTAATTAACAAACCATTGTGGGTGTTCTAACAATTCCATCTCTTATATTAAACGCTGCTGATGAAATATCAGAAAATTGTATTTTAACTGGTTTTTTTGGATTACATAAAGGGTCCACAAATGGGATAAGTGCTGAACGAGGAGATAATTTTCTTTCATTTACTTAAATTTAAATAAATTAATTTTATGATTTTAATTCAAAAATAGGATGGTTTAAAATATGTTTTCTTTATTTTTAAGATTAGGGCTTTGAGATTTGGTTTTTAATTAAAAACAGGCTTTGTTTGGGGATTAAGTTTTAAAAAAATATCACTCCTTTTACAGATTATTAGTTCTCTATTTTTTAAAGTTAATAAAGCCGAAGGTCAAAACATTCCATTTAAATCCCTGTCAATATCAACTCTACATATTCAAAATTCCTCACATTCTTCTGTAGATCCTGAATTGTCAGTTAAAGAACCAAAAGATTCGTTTTTATTATTAAATGAAGAAATTGAGAAAGTTGTTTGAATTGATTCCTTGCCTTCATTTAATTTATTAATTGATAACGCTGTTTTGTTATTTTCTTCTTCATTAACATTACTAATGCCGAAATTATTTTCCATTAATTTCAAAAATATTTTAAAATAATTTTATAAAAATAAATATTTTTTAAATTTATTATTTAAAATAATCAAACTTTTTATATAAACAAGTCTGGTGACTTTAATAAAAATTAAAATTCTGTTTGATAATAAAATATTACATCATTTTTGTTAATTAATAAGGGGATTATGGTAGTGTTAAAAAAATTAAAATATTATTTAGGTGGTCCTCCAATTAATTGATAAAATGTTATGTTAATAAAATTAAAATTTAATTAAAATTTCTTAACGTCCATTTTAATAAATTCAATTTAATAAATTCAAAGTAAGCATTTTTTATTGAAAATATATGTTTAATCGACAAAATTAATAATATAACCAGAATATACAGTGTGACAACTTTATTCATTTTTAAGATAATGAGATCAAACAAAGCTTAAATTATAGAGAAGTAAATAAGGAACAAATAAAATCACCCCTTTGCTTGGATAAAGAGTCGAAAATTCTGGGCAAAAGTTCGCACCTACTCAGGCGAGAAACTTTCTCAGAGAGAAATTGAATAAGTATGTTGAAATATTTAAATATACAAAAATTGATAATAATTAAAAAAAAGATTAAATAAACAAAAAAATATAAATATCAGGTTTTGTGCAATTATTAAATAAATAAAAGACAAAAAGATAAGAAAATTAGGAGACAAAAATCTCACGTGAATTTTTTGTATAAATTATTTATTTATTTTAAAATTGTAGTATGTATAATAAAAAATTTTTAGACTCAATCAATTTTAATTTCTGTCTAAAGAAGAGTTTTTTCATGAGGATGTATGTAAGGGGTTTAAACTAGAGTTGGTCGAGGTCGAGGTTTTTTGAAAAAGCTGAGGCCGAGGATCACTGTTGTTTTACATTAAGATACTTCGATATTTTAAAAATTGAAAATTAAAAAACTAGCTATTTATTTTATTTATAATTGTAAGATTAACAAAGGATTCTGGCATTACACATATTATAAAAGATTTACTTTATTATATTCTCCGTCGAAACCATAAACCAAAGATATCCCATTTGGCAAAATTACTGTATCAGAGTTTTTATTATAGGAAGAATAAGCTAATAACAACAAGTAAAGCTAATAACAACGCATCAAGCAAACTTAAAATTTTTTTAAACCTTAAAATTTAAAATTTTTTTTATCTCTCTATGAATTTTCACTCTTTTCTTTTTGATGTAAAGAATTTAGTTAAGTACATACCTACCTATTTATGATTATTTACAAATTTTTCTGTGGATAATAACTTATACAGAGAATAAATAAAAATAAAATAAACAAAATATTTCCAAAATATTTTAATTCATTTTTATTTATTTACTTCATTTTAATAATTGCAATTTGTTTCTATGGAAATAATAATTTTTAAACAATTATTATTTGTATTTTTAATGGCTAGAAATAAAAAAATTTTAAAGATTACTGAATTATTTAAAAAATTTTTCAAATCAGAAACCCCGTTCTCCGTTATGGACAGAATCTAGTAAAATGAGAGTTGAAATTTAAAATGACATGAAAATTATTTAAGGAGGAGGGGGGGGGATCATTTGTTATCTTTGATTTAAATAAATCATGGCCAAATTTAATAAATAAATTCTTTTAAATAAATAATTGAATTGATTGACTAAAGTTTTAAAATAAAAATTAATAAAATAATTTTTAATTTAAAAAATTAGCATTCATTAAAACGTTAAATACACACACAAACGTCAAACGTTTCTCCATCGTCAGTACTAGTATTCCATGTATTTTGTGTTTAGTATCAATTTAAGCTCACAATATTCAAACAAAAAAGATACTTGGTTAATCGAGAGAATTTATTTTAAAAAAATTATTTTTTTTAAATAATTTCTTAAACAAAAATTTGCTTGACAATGTTGTTAAGTAAACATAGACTTAGAAAAAATTAATAGTTAAAAAATACCCCCTATTTATCTTTATTTAATTTTAAACTCAATATTTTTCCCATTTTTTGTTGAAACAAAATTTTAATTAATTTTATTATCTTTAGATTTTCTTTCAATTTGTTTTTATTAATAAATTCAGTTAAATACTAAATCTTTTACAAAATCTGAATTTTAAAAAATTATTTGAATGTAGTCTGTATTTAATATCAAATTTGGTTCTCCCATCTTTCCTTCCCTTCATTTTTAGATAAAAATCACTTTTAAAATTTTCATTCTCCACTATAATTTTAGTTTAGAAATATAAAAAAGTAATATTTTAAAAATTATTTTTATTTAATAAAAGCTAGTCAAACAATAAATTTTAAAGTCCAATAATTCTCCGTCAATAATTGAATTTAAAAAGCATTTTATTTCTATACGAATTAATTATTTTAGAAAAAAAATTTATTAGAATATCCAAATATCTTCTTTTATTTAATTAAATTTAATCTTTCATTCTTCTTTTTTCATGTATTATTATCAAATTATTATTTTACTTTATTAGGTAGCGTTTTTTATGTATGTACAGTATGGAGGTATTATTTGTCCTTTGAGGAAAGTTTCTATAAAATAATTGTCGTGCCTTATGTCCGATAACCAAAAATTCTGAATCTATAGAGTGTTTGGAGGGATAAAGATTGTACATTTTTAGTGCTGCAGGCAAAAATTAAAAAAACAAACTGTAAAGATTTTCTTAAAAAAATTAGTAAATAATTTCAGTTAATATTTATCAAATATTTGAAAGTTTTCCTCGTGTCACAAATAGTTGATCAAATAAAATTTTTTCATATTTATTTTGTACGTTTTCGAACTATTTTTTATAATTTCAAAGTATCAGGATTGTATTTTATCAGGAAAGATTATTATATCAGGATTATCAAAATCTTACATTAAATCAGTACATACATATATTTATTTTAATTGAAATTTGAAAAAAAATAATTTTTAAAAATTTCAAAGCTATTTTTAGAAAAATGTTTTCTAATTCTTCTACTGATTATTATATAAAAAATGATTTAAATTCAATGAATTTTGTAAAATTAAATGAGGAAGAAACCAACAACAACAATAATAATTATGTTAACAATTCATTTCAATCAAAAAATAAATGCTCGCCCTTCCCAACAAAATGTTGTGTTTGTGGATATATTTGTAGTGGATATGTTTATTATAATGTTGTTTGTTGTGATGGTTAGTATGTGAATAATTAATTTACTTTGAAGGATTTATTGTAATTAGAGATCGGTCTGGATCTGGATCCAGTCTGGATTTTTCCCGGATCCAGAATCCATATCCACGATTTTTGAAAATACCGATCTCTAATTGTAATCCGAAAAGCTAACAGAATTTTATTTTTTATTTAATTAAATTAATTAATTAAATATGTAGGTTGTAAACACTTTTTTCGCCGTTGCTGTAATGCAAAAGAATTATACAAATGTAAAAATGGTGGGAATTGTAATGTGATGAATGGTAAAAAATTGAGAAAATAAATTGAAAATTAAGAATTAGAGCTAACAACAATAAAAAGTGCAGAATTTCAATTCCTTCTTAATGAACTATTAAATCGCCGCATAATCTGAACTCGAATCTATCGTGTTATCCGTCCGCATTTTCTTTCTTCAGCGCTAGAACCCTTAATATCCTTCTTGACCCCTGATATCACTCGATATCCCTAGGAGCCAAATAATTTGAAAACTCCGGAGCCGGAGACAAGGTTTTCAATAGGTAGCAAGAGCCGTAGCAACCCAGTACTGATTAAAAAATAAACATTTTAGTAGGAATAAAATGCAAAAGTTGCCGCTTCGATAAATGTGTTCTTGTTGGAATGACAATCCAAACAACAAGAGGATTTTATGCTAAAAGTCTAGCTGAAATAAATGAACTGCTTGAACATAAACGACATGAACTTAAAGATAAAGGAAAATATTTCGAAGATGAAACGGATATTAAGGCATGTATTTTTAGGGAAATAGTCATTCCGAACCATTGGCAAAAAATAGCCTCCAGGCATTCCCCCTAACTATTTATTTATACCAGGGCTCGATCTCAAATTTTTAAAAATCCGCAATTTTGAGCTTAGTAATCCGCATTTTATATCAAAAATCCGCAAAATATCAAACACAAAAATTTAAATAAAATCACTTTATTCGTTATATTTTTTGACTCCAAAAATTGAGCAATTTTTTATGTATTACTAATGATCATCTTATGAAAATCCGAACAATTCAATGAAAAATTACACTTGACTTGAGCTAATATTTTCACCGTCTTGTAGTGAATTGCATACGATAAAAATCTTTCTTTTTGATCCCCAGGCAAGAATTTTGCAGATTTTCGAGGCCATGTCTTCGTTCTTCAGCGCCGCATGCTAAAATTTTTAGGATTCTAGAAGGCCTTAAGAGAAAATTCTAGAAACTACAAGAAAATATAAAAATTCTCATAATCTTTAAAAGATATAATAATAATCCACTCAATAATCCACTCAAAAATTCAAAGTATTTTGGTGATTGAGTGGATTGCCCTAATATTCATTTAAAATTATTTATTAAAAACTATTAAAAAATATTTTTATTTTAGCCTGGATCATTGTTCATAAACAAGGACAACTTAATAATTGACTTTCTTATCTCAGTCGAGAGAAATGCACAACGAGTTAGAAATTCAATTACAAGGGCACCTGTTTGGCACCATAATAATCCATATAATTCTATCGAAATATTAATAAATCAAAAACAAAATCTTATCGCTAATAGCAACGAATATTTGGTTATTAAAATATTTAAAATTAAAAAAATATTTAAATTTAAAGCATCAGCACCAACAAATTCTTTCATTAAAAACTACTGAATTTATTAATAAAAATGGGTTTTTTAAGACTAGACCTTTGGCGCTAATATTGGATTTCCTCCTAATTATGGATATTGGAAAGACAATGCCTTTCTTCAACGATTTAGATTTGTCTGATAAAGTAAATTTATTTACTAAAAAATAATACAGCCTTGCCTCTTACAAATTAGTCTAGTTTAAGATAAGGAACAGTGAGGAGTGAGATATGAATAAGATATGAACTGACGGAGATTTAGATTAGAGTACGTCCGAGTCCGAACGAGTATACTCGTGACGTTCGCTCGGGTTTTTTGCTGTTTTACTCGGACTCGTTACTCGGGGTCTTAATACCCGAGTATGATGTTAATTTGTATGATGTTAATTAACCCAGCACTGATGTTAATTTTTTAGTAAAAGTATTGTTTTTAGTAAAATTATTTCAGAATATTGTTTTATAAAAATTACTCGTTTTACCCGTTTTACTCGTACTCGGGCTCGGGTCAAAAAATAAAACTAGGACTCGTTACTCGGGTTTTTCAAACTCGGCTTTACTCGGACTCGGTTTTTTCTCAAATACTCGGACTCGGACGTACTCTAATTTAGATTTAGAAGATAAATTCACAAAAACAAGCGAAATAAAAATATATCAAATTTAATGATTATATACGTAAGCAGTTCTTGGTTATAGACCAGTATTTGATTCCTATCACTCTATAAAAGTTGAGGGGATTAAATAAGCAGAGGGCTAACTATTGTGGATAACTAATATTTGTACATTTATTAAAATTTTAAGATTTGCCTCATAACTCAAATAACTTTGCCGCTCTCAATTTTGTTATCAGCTTATTATTCTTACACTAAAAAATATAATACAGTAATGATGCCAAGTGGGCTTTCAATGGCCTTCGGTTTCAATGGAGAATACTATAAAGGAGATGAAACGTATAATTTCTTTAATTACCGTAAATACTCTCATATAAGCCCTGGGCTTATATCTTTCAACAGGTCATTTTGACTGGGCTTATATTAGAGATGGGCCTCTATTAGAGGCTGGGCTTATATTTTTCAACCTTCTTTCCTGGAATTCAACCTTTTTTCAACCTTCTTTTCAACCTTCTTACCGACCGGTATTTCGGCAATCAAAATGGAATAGGCTTATTGGCCCCAAAAATTTTTGAAATAGTAAACTGCGGCAACTTTTATCGTTCCCTTACTATCAATATCCAACGATATCCCTTTAATCCTCCGATATCCTACCAAACACATTATGACACGCCTTAATCCATCCAAATGCAATGATATCTTCCTTACTTACTGATATCCTTTGTAATTCCCCTTGTAATCCTGTTATGTATCGGACTGCGGTGTGTTCGAGATTAGCAGAATTTAAGGTTGATTCACCAAGACTTTAAGGTTGCTTCACGTAATTTAAGTTTGATTCTCCTAGTTAAAACGCTTAGGCGGGGGTTAAACAATCTAAAAAGGGAAAATAGAAAGCATTAGTCGATGCCCAGGTAGCTCAGTGGTAGAGCTCCTATAAGCGGTGAGCGGTGACTTTAGCGGTGAGCGGTGACAAAAGTCATAAGCGGCCATAAGAGCAATCATAAGCGTCATAAGCGGCCATAAAGTCATAAGAGGGATCATAATCCCTAAATATCTACGCCAATATATTGTCAAATTATATAATAATGCTCTTTAAAAATATAAAAATGATTAACCTACATCAATTTAGAATATTTTATTAAAATTTCTCTTAAAAATTTGGGATGGGCTTATATTAGAGGTGGGCTTCTAATAGAGGTAGACTTATCTTAGAGAATTTACGGTATTTAATAATCTTTCCCTTCTCTAATTAATTTTTATAGAATAGCCAAACTTTCCAAAAAAGTATTTACTGATAGTATGGAACCATTCAACCGAGTACAACTTACTGAAGAGGAATATGTTCTCCTCCGTGCTATAATTTTTTGTCATTCATTTACTGATGGACTGAGTAAACAAGGAAGGGAATTGTTGTTAAATGAGTCTGAAAAATATTCGAAAATATTAATGAAAATTTTACAGGTGTGGTAAATTTATTGTAAACCTAATGGACAAGTCAGTGGTTTTTTATCTTTATAATTCGAACGGTTTTCGTTCTGGAGCCACTTCTCGAAATCACGAAAACAGACCATCCTCCTTAATGTTATTTTAATCGCAGACAGAATATTATGTAAATAAGTAATGACGTAATTGACTTATCTAAAAGCAGTAATATTCTAAGACTGCTGAGTTATGTCATAGATTTAGATCTTCATTCCTATTATCGAACTAAACACAAATATCAAAGAATTTCTCGTGGAAAGGTTAACTCACAAATTTGTATACCACTTAGAACTGAACCACCATAGGTCATTAAACCAAAAACTGGAAACCATTGAACTTTTAAAGGCTTACCAGTTCTGTGTCCTATTTTTCGGGAATTTGTTTATTAAAAATTCAGCTCCAACTCTTCCTCAATTTTTTACTTTCAGAATCGACATGGAGAAATTCCAGGTGCTAGAAGATATGCAGAATGTGTTCATTTAGCTGAAATTTGCCTCTACTATGGATACCAGAATAACCTTTTCCTTAATTATTTGGCTAATGTATACGAGCGTGATCGTTTTCAAAATGCAATGCCTGAAGCTTTTGTTAATATTTGCCTTAGAAACAAAATCAAATAATTGACTAAAAGAATTTTTAAATATAATTATTGCTAATGTTTTTTATTCATAATTAACAAGACTTACTCCAAGATCGTCATGGAGTAAATCTTGTCTCAAATATTTATCTTGAGGTGCATATTTATCATTTTAAATACGATTAAAACATCTTTTAGATGAAAAATAAGTATGTATTTTTAAATTTTTATTTTATTCCGTTTCCTTTAGTTTCGTCAAAAACAGAGCATTGTACGAAACGAAAAAATAATTTTCATTTTAATTAATGCCCTAATAAAAATCACGTTCTTATAATTGGCAACCCCGATTAAGAATAGAAGGATCTATTCTTTCCCCAATTTCCCCAATTAGGATCCATTCTTTCCCTAAAATCCAACCCCAAAGAATAGAAGGACCAAAATTTTTTTAATTTCCTATGACTAAGCCAGAATTCGTCATTTTGGCGCCAATAATTCCAATTTTTGCAAAATCCCGAAAATCGAAAATATCTTCAGAAAGTAACATCGAGAGAAAAACATCTCGAAAATCGGAAGTCGAAAATCAAATTTCGAAATAGCAATGCACAACCTCGAGAAATCCTTTTTTGGTTAAAGTAGTCTTTTAGTATTCAGTGTGTGTCTATTATTGTTGGTCTAGTACTAGTCTTATTCCGTAGTCGCAGTCAATTTCTATCTAGCTTAGATCTCGCTTATTCTATTGTATTGTTATTCGTCTTTCTGTTAGAATAGGACATACTGCAAGTCAATATCTAACAGACGGATTGGATTAAATGTTACTAACAAATAAGTGCTGTACAAAAGGATTTGATAGATTTTTTGCGAAGAAATTCGTGGGATTAAGAGGAATATCTGGTAATTTGTATGGATAGTAGTTAAACCCCCCTCCGTGTCGCGGGGGCAGAAGGGGCTGTCAGTTAATCAATCAAAATTAAAAGTCATTTCCCTCCCGACCCCTTCCCCACTAACCAAAAGCTTTTGAAGCTTTTGCTTCCCCATCCCACCCCTCTCTAATAAAAGGTACCCACCCAAACCTATGAAAACTTTTCTTTTCCTCTTCTTCCCCATCCCACCCCTCCAAACCAAAAGCTGTTGAAGCTTTTCCTTCTTTCTTCTTTTCTTTTCTAAACCTATACTCCTTTCCCATATTATGCAAATGCTTCCCGCAGCGTTTCCCTCTTAATCCATTCTTCCAACACAATGATATATCATTGTTTTGAAAAATAAAATTTTATTTTTCCCATCCATGCCCTCTCATCCTTTTGTTTTGAGTATTCTTTAGATGCCGCCCTTCTAGAGTATAATATTTTTTCCTTCACATTATTTTATAAGAATAAGAGTATGAATAGGCGAAAAGCCTTTTTTGTTAATATTTTTAATAATTTAAATTATTTTTATTTATTTTTACATGTGATAGGTTGTTAAAAGATTCGGGTTGGGTTTTAAAATTTTCTCTTTTGTTTTAATAATTTTTAAATTTATTTTTAAATAATTTTAATTATTAACTGATTGGGGAAAAATGTTAGGGTTCGGGTCGGGTTTTCAAAATTTCACGGGTGTTATTTTTTAATTATTTATTTTATTTTTACCTGTGATAGGTTGAGAAAAACGTCGGGTTTGGGGCGGTTTGGGGTTTTAATTTCTAGTCATAGTTGTTTTTTAATGATTTATCTTCTCCCTATTTTTACATTGCCATAATTTAAAATATTTTTCATTATTATTTTCTTTCCTATTTGTAGGTTTTCATTCCTATTTTGATAAATTCCCTTCAAAAAAACACCTATTATATTAAGTATTATTTTTAATTTTCTATTAGTGATGAGGTTGAAAAAAAAGATGTTTTTATTGGGGTAAAAAATAAATGTAAATATTAGGGTCGGGTTGAAAAAAATGTAGGGTCTTATTTTTTCTAATTTTTAATTAATTATTTTGAGGGATATGGGGCGATGGGATTTTTGGAGGGAGTAAAGGAGGGATTGAAAGATTCCTTTTAATAATTTTTAGGGTAGGGTTCGGGTCGAAAAAAGCCGGAGTATCGAGTAGAGGCAAATTTTGACTTTTAAAATTTTTTATAATTTTATTCCACTAAATCATTACCAAATTCAGTAGTTAGCCAACTGCAGTAGTTAGTCGTACGCCACATTGAGTATTTATGGGTGCTCATGTATTTGGGTTACTCGAAGAGTATTTGTGGGTGCTCTCAAAAAAAAGGGTGCCCCTTTTTTCACTATCTCAGTCAAAATTTTGGAAGCCAATAAGCCAGATTTCTTCTCTTGTCTAACTCTCTTATTTTAACCTTATGTATACTACTTGATTTTATGTACACCTCACTATAGTGTGCACCTCATCACATTCTTTATGTTTGACATCTGGGGAGTACGGACAATTTATTGTATAATTGCTCCAATTCTGTGTACTCACTTTAGTGTACATCTCACTTCTCTATAATCTCAGTTATAGACATTTGACCGAAATGTATCTTGGTGAAATGAATTTGTATCATTTGTCAATTGATTCCTCGTTTATCTGGGGTATAAAAAAGGGATGAATTTTTGAAAAATCTTTCATTTTTAAAAATGTCAGACATAAAATTCCCAAAAATATTACCTGAAATTGAGTTTAACATCTCAGCTACAGGGATTACAATCTCCAGTGTCCGCTATACAACTCCTCGCTTTCTTCCTTACGACCAAGGAGGGAAATGTCGTAAGTGCAAGAGCACAGAAGTCGAATTGGATTTTATTATTGTAAAGGAAGGGGTGGTAGTCTATTGCACCCGCTTTGAAGGAAGTCGATTTGTTCCCTTTGATTCATTATACGATTTACCAGGTCATTGCTTCTTCAAAGTAAAGAACAAAGGCCGAGTCTTTAATGTACCGTACAATGATACCACTCAGATTCATTGTCCAAAAACTGAACCAGCTGAACAAAAACCTACCCAAATTCTCCCCACGATACCCGAAGAAGTGACACAAGTACCTCAACCTTTGGATAGCCTTCCAACAATGGAGGAGTTGGATGATTTCTTTCAGAGTTTAGATGCATCGGTTACAGGCATACCAACCGATTAAAAAGATATTTAAGTGAAAATTTCATATATCCATAAATATTCATTATGAATTCATTAGCTTTCTCGAATAAAGATTTAAAATTTAAATTACCTTTTGGTATGATTATATCGGGTCCTAGTTCAAGTGGAAAGAACACACTGTTGCTGAAAGTTATTGCAGAATCCGAAGAGCTAATCCACCCTAAACCAAAGTCTATACTTTACTGCTTTGGAGAAATGAACAATATTGTACCACTTTTACAAAAATCCGGGGTTGATGTGTTTTCAGGAGTTCCACCTGAAGACCTAATTAAAAAATATCCCAAGCCTCTTTTACTAATTCTCGATGATTTGAATCTTTCTATTGATGAAAAATATCTATCTGAATTGTTTACCAAAAAATCTCACCATCAAAATTTTTCTATAATTTTTGTTACACAAAATTTATTCGATAAGAAAATTAAAGTAGCAAGACAAAATTCTCAGTACCTCATGTTAATGAGGGCACCCAATTCAATGCTATCCATCAGAAACATAGGGGTGCACCTATTTCCAAAACAGTTGGACTATTTTCTAGACTCATATCGACAGGCAACCAAGCAACCATACGGTTACTTGCTCATTGATATGCATGCTTCCTCAGATCCTACCCTACGTCTTAGGACCAACATATTTAAGGAAGATGATGAAAAGATAATTTTCTTTCCAAAAAAATGGTTAATCAATTAATTTCTGAAAACTTAAAATTTTTACATTTATTGTCAAAAACCAAATCTAGGAGAAAAAGGAAAAGACTCTTAAAATTGTCAAATACTGAACAACTTTTAGCCTTAGCTGAGATTTGCTTGAATATAGTAAAAGAGAGGTTCAAACTTACAACTAGGCAAAGGAAAAGATTATTACCCCATGCAGAATTTGTACGAAGTTTGAGTAGGGTTAGGAGTGAAAGGGGAGCCAGACATGTAATTAATCAAAAAGGTGACGGAGTGGGAGTCTTTGCAGCCCTCTTAACACCAGTTCTCATTGAAATGGCTAGGATGCTGACTATAAAAAGCCATGCTAACCCATAAGCTAAAATTAAAATTATGGCAAATAAATTTATTCTAGTTCCTGAGGAAATTTACAAGGGTTTGACAACCCAAGATTCAGGGGAACCAAACTTGGATTTTATTCGTCAAGGTCTAGAGAAAACAAAATTGAAAAGGGAGACACCAAGTGCAAAAAATGTACACTATAATCAGGAGCTTAGGCGATATTTGCAATTACGAAACGAGCAGCAAAATAGACCAGTTAAGGTGGAGATGGTTGCTAGTCCAAAGGGTGCAATTATGAATACTACAGCCTCTCTTCCAGCTTCAAATATTGGAGAAGACGACGATAATATATGGATGAGTGATGATATGTCCTTTAGTTCGTATCCAAAAGAGACACCATCCTATAACATTATACCACCTATCCTACCAGACATTAAACCTACAATTACATTAAAACCGAAAAAATCTATTCCTACCTATTACAGACCATCTAAAAGGAAAAGGGTACAAGAGGAAGGTTCAGACAAGAGGAGACATTTGACAGATTACGAAATTAAACCTATTAAAAAAGAAATTGTGGATGAAGGTTTTGATGACTATAGAAAGAAGGAAAAGAAAAGACAATATTTAGACAGGAAGAAGGCTATCAGAGAACAAAAAATACCTTATACACCACAATACCATAAAGAGGTTACATATGTTCCACCACCACCACCACCGCCACCACAAGGAACAAAAAGGTTACAGTATATTAATATTGAGGAAGGTAAAAGGAAAAGGATTGATGAGTTAGAGCAGAAAAAGGAAAACTTGCGAAAAATAAGAGAGGATCAAAGGCTAGAAAATATTAGGAAAGGGAAAAAGGAAAGGGAATTAAAAAGAAGCGGTATAAGAAAACTAAAAATCCCACTAGACCAATCAGCAATGTTAAAAGCTAGACAAGAGGATGACATTCGAAGACGTCAAAAGTTAAAACGAAAATGGCAGGGCCCCGACGAAAGCCCCTTCTTAACGTTAAAAAGAGTCAAACCCGTTACGAAAAAACAATCCGCAAGAGCAAGCAAAGAGTGGATGCAGAGGCTTATAAAAGCCAAACGCAAAGCAAGTAACAAATCATTTAAACCTTCATTGTGGTAAAAATGGGTGATTATACTAAACTTTTGCAAGATTTGTACAATAATCCAGAGTCTCCAGCCGCCTTTTCAGGTGTGGATAGACTATGGAAGGAGGCTAGAAAAGTACTCAAACATATACCTAAAAACGTTGTGCAAGATTACTTAGAAGGGCACAGAACATATACATTAATGCGACCGAGACGTATTCATTTTAACAGAGCCTTGACAATACCCGCAGGCTTTATGACAGACGTCCAAGTAGATTTGGCAGATTTCCAAGCAATCGCAAGACATAACAAAGGGAATAAATATTTACTTTTGGGAATTGATGTTTTATCTAAAAGAATATTTGGAGTGCCTGTAAAGTCAAAAACGGCAGAGAATATGGTAACCGCGTTCACTGAGTTAATAAAACAAATGCCTATGAAACCACACCGTATATTTTCGGATAAGGGAAAAGAATTTAAAAATTCTCAAATGAACGAATTTTTTCAAAATGAGGAAATTCACAAGATGGAACCAACTCACTCCACAGTAAAAGCAGCACTAGCTGAAAGGGCTATTAGACATATTAAACAACGTATTTACCGTTATTTTGCCCAAAACAAGACCTTAGACTGGATTCAAGTCCTCCCTGGAATTTTAGAAGGAATAAATAAAGCAAAAAGTAGGGTACATGGAATGAGACCTATTGATGTTAAATTTGACAATGCTCAAGAGGTATGGGAGAAGGTATATGGAGATGTTTTTTCAGATAAAAAGACAACCCCAAAACTTAAAAAAGGAGACTATGTTCGAATGAGTCTGGGAAAAGGAATGTTTGAGAAGGGTTATATTCCAAACTGGGGCGATGAAATACTCCAAGTAGAAAAGGTTAAAAGACATGTTCACCCAATTCGTTACAAAGTCCAAGATGATAAAGGTGAAAAGTTCAAGGGATCATTCTACGGAGAGGAATTAGCTCGCGTTCGTAAGGATGCTGATACTGAATATAGAATAGAAAAGGTTGTAAAAAAGAAAAAGAGACCGGATGGGACTTACGATCTTTTAGTAAAGTTTATAGGTTATCCTGAAAGAGAATGGATCCACGAGACCCAACTAGTATAAAAGCTCATTTAATTGTTCATTATTTAATTTTTGATAAAAATGTCAAATACTTTCTTTGTTTTTCTTCCTAGTAATGTTTCTGATTATCCAGATAATAGACCAAACAAATTTCGCGTCCATCTGCCTAGACCTCTATATTTTTCTGGAGACTGGGTATGTGGTCTGCATAGTATAAGTTATCCGTACTCATGGCCCTCAACTATTGGTACTCTTGACGAGCAATGGATTGACATCCATTTTACTAAAACCGATGGAAGGGCTAGTATTATTCGTGTACCAGTTCCCAAAGGTTCACACACCACTGTAGAAGATTTACATCAATTTTTATTATCTACTTTACAACACCAAGTAGGAGCTATAGAAGGATCATCCTTGGAAAAACCCGAGACACTAGTCAAACTTCCAAGTGTCCGCAGACCAAAACGTAGTGTATCCCCTGAAGGAGAACTTAAAATGCCAACTCGTTCCTCATCGGCCGAAGAGGAAGAAGGAGAACTTAGAGACCAATCCCCTTCATCCTCTGCAGAAAGGGAACTAGAATCCCGTAGTTCATCTCCTAAACTTACCAAAATAATCCCGACCCCTCAACCTCCTAAACCCTCACCTCAGCCTCCAAAACCATCACCTTCAAAACCTATTCCAGAAACTCCAAAACCCTCAGCTGATCTTCCTAAACCTACACCTCCACCTCCAAAACCCACCCCTCAACCTACCACTCCTCTGCCATCACATCCTCCAAAGCCTACAACCCCTCAACCTCCGAAACCCTCTCCTCAACCATCTCCTCAAACTCCAAAACCCGTTCCACAACCGCCAAAGCCTACAACCCCTCAACCTCCGAAACCCTCTCCTCAACCACCAAAACCTCAAACACCAGAACCATCTCCTCAAACTCCAAAACCCGTTCCACAACCGCCAAAGCCTACAATACCTCAAACTCCGAAACCCTCTCCTCAACCACAAAAACCCTCTGCTCAACCACCAAAACCCACCCCTCAACCATCAGAGTCAACTCCGCAAACACAAAAACCCACTCCTCAACCTCCGAAACCCTCTCCTCAACCACCAAAACCCTCTCCTCAACCACCAAAACCCGCTCCTCAACCACCAAAACCTACAACACCTCAAACACCACAGCCATCTCCTCAACCACCAAGACCCTCTCCTCAGCCTCCAAAACCCACTCCTCAACCACCAAAACCCTCTCCTCAACCACAAAAACCCTCTGCTCAACCACCAAAACCCACCCCTCAACCATCAGAGTCAACTCCGCAAACAAAAAAACCCTCTCCTCAGCCTCCAAAACCCACTCCTCAACCACCAAAACCCTCTCCTCAACCACCAAAACCCTCTCTTCAACCACCAAAACCTGCTCCTCAACCTCCAAAACCCACTCCACAACCTTCAAAGCATACAACACCACAAACACCAAAACCCACTCCTCAACCAAAGTCAATACAACCTTCTTTACCCACTTCTCTTTCTCGAACACAAAATAACGAGGAAGAATCAAGAACTCCATCTCCCACATCTGAATCTTCAACCGAACTTCCACAACTCCCTAAACCTGAAGCTACATTTAATGACCCTTTATGGACTGAAGAATATGAACGAGTACTTACCCATGTACTCGCTAATCTCGGACAGAAAGTAACCCCTCAAACAAGGATAAATTACCTACCAAATATGCCCATCCTTGTAAAGAAATATGGTAAAGTAAACAAAGTAGACTCGACAACACAAAAGCAAATTATAGATTCGATAGAATTATTTTATCATAGTGACTTTGAACGGTTCAAAGTCACATTCACTCACCCAAGCATAAAATATGTTTCTTTTTCCAATCAATTAGGTTATGTATTAGGATTTCAAAATCCAAATATGGTACTAAACAATGAAATTGCCAAGTATGGCTGTGATTTACGAGGAGGTTTCTCAAGTTTCGCTGTATATTCCAAAGGACTTACTGAAAGTATGATAATAGGGAATTCACTTAGTTCACTCCTAAGAGTTGTTTCTGTAGCAGGAGCCACCCCAGGACAATATTATGAGAAAATATATGATTCACCAATTTATGCCCGAGTTTTACCAAAAGAAGTTAATGAGATTGAGATTGAACTGAGAACAATGGATAATGGTCGACCTGTACCATTTGAATTCGGTACAGTGCTCCTGGTCCTAATATTTAAGAAGGTGATAAATTTCTGATTTTCATTTACAAATTAAAAATGGTCCACATTTTATTTGATACAAGTACTGTGAGTTATGACGATTTTATTCTTCCAATGAAAGGAGGAGGAGTTACAGATGACTATTTTAAAGGTGCAGCTCCCTTTCAGAGAGGTTATGGTCAAAGGGGAGCAGGCATTGGGGATATTATGAGAGGACTTTGGAGATTTTTCCTACCAATTATGCGGCGTGTAGGCACTACTGTTTCAGAAGAGGCACTAAACACAGGTCAACGTGCACTGGGAAGGGTCATCCAAGGAGAACCTATAAAAGAAGCTCTAGTCAGTGAAGGAAAGAAGGGGATAGATACCGTGCTTGAGAAAGGAGGCTTACCTAAACAATTTGGATCTGGAAGAGGTATAAAAAGGAAACCAATTCCCAGTCATCAAACAGTTATTAAAAGAAAACGATTAAAATCTGACGCCTTTGGTTTTTATTAAACATGAGTTTTCATAAAATTGACCGTGATAGTGTAAATTCTATTACAAATGCCCTTGATTTTTTCCAAGTACCACCAACAAATGTAAGCATTTCTTCATCCAAAGTTTTTGAAATTTTACCAAGTAATCCTGTCACTGACACACCCATTCATTTCAAGATTCATAGTAGTCAAAATTACATAGACCTATCAAAAGTATATTTGTTTACTGAATTTCGTATAAAAAAGGAAAGCGAAGATGGAAAATTGGTCAAACTGGCTGCTACAGATAATGTAGCACCTATACAACTAATAGGTCAGACATTTATAAATAATATGAGAATTACTGTAAATGGAAGGGAAATTTTTAATTCAAACTCACTCTACGCCTACAAGACTTACTTTTCTCACGAACTATCTTATTCGCAAGGGGCAAAAAGTTCTCATTTGAACGCTGCAGGGTATTTCTATGACTCGGACTTGAAGCTTGAGGACGGTTCAGCGTACAATACAAGAAAAAATTTATTTTCTTCAAGTAAAACTGCACAATTCATTTCGAAACTTGATGCGGATATATTTAACCAACCTCTCTATCTAATAAATCATTGTGAAATTGATGTTGAAATACTTCCAAATGACATGAAATTTGTATTAATTGCTCCTCCCGTACTCGGAGTTGAACAACCAATAACTTACAATTTTGAGATTGTAAGTTGTAAATTGTACGTCAAAAAGGTTGATCTTATGGACGGGCTCTCTTTAGATATTGCTAAAAAACTTGAAACTAAGCCTGCAAGATATTCAATAAGAAAGACTATGATGAAACCTCTTTTCATAAGTCAGGGTAGATATGAATTTAACGCAAACTTGTTCATGGACCAAATTCCCAGAAGAATTACCCTTGGTCTAGTTGCAAACTCGGATTATGTTGGGTCAATAGCCAGAAGTCCCTTTAATTTCCAACATTTTAATGTTAGAGAAATTAGTATTATTGCCAACGGAAGACCATACCCCCAGGCCCCCTATGACTTTGACTATAAAAATGGGAGATATGTAAGGGCATTTCATGATATGAATGAAGCTACGGGTCTGACAAACTCTTCTGAAAATAATGGAATCACTTACCAACAGTTTGGAAAGACTCACTGTATTTATGTTTTCAATTTGACAAACAGTGGGGATGATAATAGTGGGACATTTGACCTAATAAAAAATGGGACTACAGCCATAAACATCAAATTCAGTCAGCCGGTCCCAGAGGGCGGAGTCATGCTAGTTGTTATGGGTGAGACGGACTCCCTTATAATGCTAGATAAAAACCGGACAATAGCAAGCGACACTACCATTTGAATAAATGAAAGGAATTTTAGTAACTTTATTTTTAATTAGGATATTTACTCCGTGTGTTGGACTAACTAAAGAAGCTATGGAAAATTTACAGGAGATTCCTGAGTATGCGGAGTATCTAAATAAAATGGGATACACAAAGAAAAATGCCACACTACCAAGAATATCAGCCCCTTCACCTAACTTTGCCACATTTCCTTTTGAAAACCTTCCTACGCTTTGTAATGAAACCCCCAGGGATATATATGGGCATGTGTTTTGTTGGGGTCTGATAGGCCTATATATTATGCTCATAGCAAGCTTAATTATTTACCAATTACGATCAATTTTTTGGTTAAAAACTTATAAAAATAATGTACAACACCCAGATAACAGCAATATTGAGATCAAATCCCTACACAAACAAAATCTTCCAGGGATGCTTTCCTTGTAACAATCTACCCAAACCTATAGAAGGCAAAGCTTTAATTGTAAACTTGGACCCTAAAGGATTTGCAGGTTCACACTGGATTACAATTTACGTTCAAGGAAATAAACAAGCAGTCTATTTTGATAGTTTAAATTTACCCACAAGTATATGTATTATTGATTCATTTTTAAAAGATTTTTCAATTGTAAATAGAAACCTAAAACCATACCAATCCCTAAATTCTGATTATTGTGCCCACCATTGCATTTCTCTTATTTATTTTCTTTCTAAAGGTTATACATTTCCCCAATATCTTAAAATGTTAAACAATGTTCATAATCCAGATTTATTTGTAAAAAATATTGTGAATAAAATTATAAATTATCGAGATAGTTTTTGGTAATATCAGCACATTCTGGACAAAGATAAAACGCGTATGAAAAAGATTTTTCATCCAGGGGCATCATTATATCATCTTGAAATTGACTCACGACAAAGCTAAGACAGTCATCACACCATTTTCCAGCACGAAAGTAATTGATAAGGATGCATAGTCTTGCTCCCATATCAAGTTGAACGTTCTGTTTTAGAGCATCATTGATTGAATGCACATAGGTTCTTATTTTAAATTCACGATACTCGCGCACTCCCTTAACATAACGTATTATTTCGTAACTTTCTTCACTCATCAATGATTTTTATTTTAATGCGGAATTCAACAAATACGAATAAATTAGGCCACGCCCTATTTAGGTCCATATATAAACTCTAAAATTTTCATTTTTCATTTCAAACATTTATGATGTCTGAGGAAAATTCTCGCAAACCTGTGTATCTTGTCTTTGACAAAAATTTATGGAAGCTTACCAAGCCAAAATATGTACTTCAGTTTTATTTCTGTAAGGAATGTAGGGAAAAACTATTCCATTCGGAAGATAAATTAGTGAGATATGAGAATGGGGTCACTGTAAAGTTTGATTTATGTGAGGATTGTGTTACAAAGAATTGTCGGGTGACCGACATGTGTGTATAAAAGGACAGAATTTTTACCAAAATATTCATTCTTACAAAATGGTTCTTGTTGTTGATGAAATTGCACGCTTTCTAGACTGCTCCGTCCGTAGTCTAGCCGGACATTTAGATAACCCTCAAACAAGAGTTTGTGTGCTAACAAAATTTTTGGATCGTAAAGTCCGTACAACTTACCTAAACAAGGACTTTGAAAGAAAGACCTTTTTATTTGGAGGTATTACACGAAAAGGCGCAAATAGAATTCGCGCCTATGGACGCCTACGACGTCCCTATAATGTAAGCATAGCACAACATTTTTACACAAGACATCGTATACAACTTAAGAACCCGTACCTAAATTGCGTAGTCGAACATCGACCTTGGGCAAAGGATCGTTTTTATCCTATCGAGTTATTGGAATTTGTTGATGATGAGATAGAGAAAATTCCTAGCTTGTCTTCGGAATTTTCAGATAAGGCAAAGTTTTCTCCTCCAGATAGTCCCGAAATATTTATGGACAAGGAATTTGAAGACGAGATGGAAATATACAGGGGAGACCTTAGTCAAGATGAATGGTAAAACACGCGCACCCCCTCGACACACGCGCACCTAAAACACACACGCGTGCACACTGAAAAAGATGAAAATTGACAAATTTCATCTTCTTTTCCTTAATTTTGTAATTTTACCCCTAAAAAGTGCAACTCCTTTTATTAAATTCTGAAATCTACTACTTTGTCTTACTAATTATGTAATTTTACCCCTAAAAACTATGTCTTCATTCCCTTATTTTTTAATATTTTTAAAATTGTATCTTTGTTTTACTAACTATGCAATTTTACCCCTAAAACTTGTGACTCCTATTGAATAATTTTTTCAAAATATTATCTTTAAAAATTTATCACGAATAAATTTTATACAATAATAATGTGTAAAATATTTATTAAGAATAAGAAAAAATTTTATTAAGAATAGAAAATTATTGTAAAAGATAGGAGTGTGGCTTCGCCATTTGACAGGCATGCCCAAACTCAACCAGAAAAGTGAGAATTTATACTCAAGTCCACGACCACCGATTTTCAATGCGAGGATTACCTCACAATATGTGAATAACACATTTGATATTCATCGACAAGTCAATGAGAGGTGTGACTCGCAACATTACGATGGTTGGTATAGAGTTTGGTGCCCGTACCCCTGGCTACTTTCCAACCCCTATAATTACAATAAAATTCTAGGATGGCGATTATTAATATGGCCAAAATTTAATACAACAAAATCGGAAGGGCGGACAATGCCCTTACCGACATATGGTTTGTAAATTTTAGTACGAGGTTGAGTGATAATTGACCCATCTTTAATAGATGGCCTAAGAAAATTTGGGTATTTAATTAAAATTGGAATATTATCAGATTTTGTGAAATCAAAAACTTGTTTCTTGAAGTTTTCATAGCAGAGACCTTGATTGTTGATGACATCCCAGTTGAGTGTCATTCCACGGACTTTGAGAACATAGTCCGGTTCAGCAGTGGGAGTAGACTTCTTTTGAAGCTTCAGTCCATATTGTTTTGCTCCCCCAGAGCAATATTCCAAAATATCAAAGTCTGGGTACTCATCAGTAAACTGACCCAGATGAGGCCCTAATTCAAGTGGGCAGTTGTTATTAGGATGAGAAAAAATTAAAGAATCGGTGTCGGTGTAGAGCAGCTGACAACCTGGTGTTCTGACGACCTTCTGCATAGCATGCAGAAGGTGAATTCTCGCTGCTGACGTAGTCCAGAGCGAAATTATGACGTTTGAAGTATCATGTTCTTCCACCCAATCTTTCTTTTTGATGTAATTGATGAGTATTACATCTTCAGTGAGCTCATCAATTGAATTGATGGTAATAGAAGGGTCGTCGCACATTTTGGCAAGTTCAGTTGGGTCGTCTGTAATTTTGCATTGAGACAAACCAAAATTCCTTAACGAAAATCGACCCCACAAGTTGTTTAGGCACAATTTTGCTTGTGTCCTTTTCCCCTTATTTACCACCATCTTTTCCCTTTCTATATTGATTCCAAACATATCCATACATTCCTTCATAAACTTATCCTCTTTCTCCTTGTCACCTTTGATGGCACTATCGAAGCCAGAAGAGTGAATTTTCTGGGCCATAAATTCACTAATATATGGTCTGAAGAGTGTGTCGTCGTATTGTTTAAATTCCAACACTCTAAATAATTTGGTGACCACATACCCTTCCTTGAGGGCTTCATTTAACTCAATAGATGTGCATGTGCTCACCCACCCTCGTTGCTGGTCTGTGTGTGGGCAACAGTAGTTTTCCTTCACATCACCATGTGGATGCTCTCTGGCACATGTAGAGCATAGTGGGAAGAGGAGCCTTTCATCTTCATCCTCTCCAATTTTCATAGGTAGTACGGGAACATCAATACTACGTGGTGGAATGATGAACAGTTTGAGTAGGGCAAGTTGATATATGTTGTCCTCAGGTTTCGTCCAATTGACATCCTTGTTGATGACGTGGACTTCAGGGTGTCCAACTGGGTACCTTGTGGAGACATTAATAAACGGGTAGAGGGAAGTGACGTCATAGTAGGAGATTTTCCGACCAGGTTCAGCCTTGTGGAAAAGTTTGAGTGGACCAGTCCTTCCACCGTAAAATGCTGATCTAATATTGATTGGTCCATCGTCTAAATAATTCTTGAACATTTTCCTCATTTCATAATCTTTCGAAACCATAGCCCTTATTTCACACTCCCAATAAACTTCCACATTCACTCCCAAATTCTTGATGAAATTCAAACGTTGTTCATCTTTTTGTCTCTGTTGTCCTGCTGTTAGACCGGTAGGGAGTTTTATATCATCTTCTGGGTAGCACTTAATACATCCATGCCAACAGCACCCATTGACTTCAATGGCCAATTTCTTTTCCTTGACCCACCCATCTAATTTATATTTACCCATCTTTTTCTCTCCATTTTCTGAGTGTGCTGTCCTAATGTTGACCATATTCTTTTCAGCATACCACTTGAGGAATCGGAGAGCCAACAAACTTTGGTTGTCCGCATTATCATACCCTTTTTCTGGTACAATCCCAACGTGGTGTGGTTTGAGATGATTCATGCGGAAATGCTTCATGCAGGCTGAAGCAATTGTCATGGACTCGCGAAGAACATCAAGCCCATTGGAAACCTCCAAAAATTCCTTTCTGAAGGCAATAAGAGCAGCCGTTAAAATATCCACATCGTTTGTACAATAGGCTGCTAGTTGTTCTTCTAAATTGAATGGCTCGTTTTTGTGTTGTTCGAACCATTTATCGAACTGAGCCCTCTTTTCAGGCATCATCCCATTTGCAAGGTAATCTTCCTTAGTTGGGAGGATTTCCTTTCCATAATTCTTTGGGTTGTTGGCCAGATGAGGGAAGAAAGGTTTATCTTCCACTTGTAGAGCAAATGCCGGTACCAGAGAAGCCAACGGCATAGGCATAAGATTATAGGTGTCGTGAAAGATGACCCAACATTTCTTATCATTTTTCACCTTCATTTCATACATTTTGTTTCCATTCTTGATCATATCTGGTGTTAGTCCCTGGAGATACAATGCTTTGAAGACCAAGACCATATCAAACCTTCCTCCAAAGTGAGAGAAGGCTACTGTATCAGTAGAAAAATTGGTGATCCAGGCTACAAAATCAGTCAGTGGATCATTGGTAATATTTTGTTGATCCACTTGGGTGTTGCAGAATGGTTTGTGGGAGAAGGTTATAGTTCGTTCTTCTCCGCAAATAGTACAATCGTTGTTTCCCTTACTAATACACTCGGGGCAGTTAATTTTCGCTGAAATAAAATTCACCTCGTGTAATTTACCCTTTTCGCCTTGTTTGTGTTGCATAGTCTCAAAGTCAAAGGCGATGAAACGGTAGGGCTTCGGTTTCCTGGGAGTAAGAGGTTTGATGTAACAACCTCTTTTTGGATCATGAAAACTGAAGCAAGTGGTGCAGTAGCGTTCAGAACATACATGCCCACTGCGACCGTTCCGGTTGTTGTCCTTTACAAGATAAACCACGCCACATTTCTCACACTTTTTCGAATTATTGCAGAAGTTAGATTTGAGATGATGGGTATAGCAGTCCTCATTATTAAATTCCTTAGAACACCCGGAGCAGCGTTTGAAGTAGTTGTCTATCTGTTGGCAAGGAAAACCAGGTCCAATCCTGGAGCAGTTCTGACACTTTGCTAAGCAGGATGTAGAATGGTCGCTTTGACGATGATAGATCTTTTCACACGATAGGCAATATGCTTCACCGAATAAATCACTTGCCCTTCTAACACCATCAAAATGATTATTGTTGTAATAAAGTAAAATGGGGGTATTGTAATTTTCATCCCCATATTTGAAAATAGGCTTCTCATTGAATTCCCCAAAAATAAAAACTTTAAACAGGCCTTCGTTCCTTGAATTCCAAAAGTCCACCGCTTTGGGCACCCATTCCTTTGCATCGTAGGTAGATTGATCAAGAGGTGCTCGCACATTTTCCATCAGATCCTTCGTGTCCTGCTCGAATCGATGGGCCATTCCATATCGACTGTGCATGTAGTTATAGAATTTGCTTCTCGACCAGGAACATATTGAATAAACAAATGAAGCCATTAGGGCATAAAATAGGCAGAAGTTGTCCGAATTACGAATTTTGATCAAGGCTTTGTCGTTGATCCGACGAGTAGACTTCCCGCCGCTACCTTGAATATTCCGTGTTGGGTGAAGATTCTTCTTGTCTACGCATGTAACTGAAACATTAAAATTTTCACCCCATAACATTCCTTGATCTTGTTTCTTGGATTGGGCAACCTTTAGGAACTGATTGAGAATTGAATCCACCGTGTTGGGAGTAATTTCACGGATTGGGATCCAAATATCGGTTTCCAATAATTGACTGCTCACGGTACAGCCTAGTTGGTCTGGATTGAGTTGATTGTCCCGACTGGTTTCCAGGGTCTGATCAATGCACTTTTGAAATAGATCCCTTAGCAATCCCTCTGGGTCAGCGGGTAAACCGGATATTAAAAATTTAGTAGATAGTTTGGTGAGATTGAATTTTCGGGTGATTTTTGTTTCTTCCCCCAAATGTTTTAAAAATTTACCTCCTCCTGATTGCAAATCAAGTAAATTGTTGATCAGAAACATCTTTGATTTTTTTGTAGGTGGAGGAGCCATTGTTCAATAAAATCCAAAAATAATTTCCAAAATAAGGAGTAATTCAAAATTAGTAAATTTGTAGAAAATTTCAAGAATGAAGAAAGAAATCTAAAATCCTCTACTTTTAAGGATCCCCAAATGATTAATGTTTGGTAGAATAGGAATTTTACTCAAAAGTAAATTTTAATGCTTCCATTTCCTTTTATTTCCAGTCGGAGAGAAGAGTTAAGGAAATTTGCATAAAAAGGGAAAAGGGAAAGGATTTCGTAATACTTTTAACCTTTAATTCCAATCCATTTATTTTCTATTCTTTTAAGTCCTTTACGATTGAAAAGAAGTTCAGTAATAAATTTGCATAAAAGGAATTTTTATCCTTTTATTCCCTGTCGGAAAGAAAAGGGAAAGCAAAAGAATTTTAAGACAAGCTATAGAGCTGGAAAAGTAAAAGAAAGGGGTTTGGTAATATTAAAAATCTGCATAATTTTAAGTAAGGAAATATACTAGGAAATATTGCGAAATGAAAAAAAAAGGGAATTTGAAAAATTTTACGGTATAATTTTAAATTTCTGTGTTAACGACGAGACGACGAGTAATTGTTGAAGTTTTAATTAGTTTAAACTATTCTATTTATTATTTGCCTTATTTTATTTTTATTTCTTATTCTTACTAATATTTATTTATTTCTTATTTTTACAGTATTTTTTCTTTATAATTAGGTAATTAATTGTGAGAGAGTTTTTATTTATTTAATTTATATATTTTAAATATTTTTTACTTAATAATTTTATTATTTAATTTCCATTTATTAATTTTTCCTTATTACAGTATTTTTTCCTTTTTTATTTACACCCTCCTTTTATTTTAAGGAAGAAAAAGCTTTAAAAATTTGGGGGGGAAAAATATTACGCAACCTTTTGGAAAGAAAAGCTTTTGCGGGGACATTTGCATAATTTAAGAAATATCAAAAGGTTTAGGTTGTAAAAGAAAGGAGAGTAGGAAAAAGCCTCAAAACCTTTTGGTTGGGAGGGATGGTTGGAGGAAGAAGAGGAAAAGACAGGCTTTTTAAGTTTGGGGTGGGTACCTTTTATTAGAGAGGGGTAATCAAAAGCTTTTGGTTAGTGGGGAAGGGGTCGGGAGGGAAATGACTTCACACCTTTTAATTTTGATTGATTAACTGACAGCCCCTTCTGCCCCCGCGACACGGGGGTCGGGTTAACTACTATGGATTGATGTTAAATGGATATACCTATAATCGATTTGAAAAATATAGTTAACCTTATAATTGAAAATCCTATTACCTATTTTCAAAAATAGGTTGAAAAATAGAGCCCTACGATCAATTAGAGCCTCACACTGTAATATAGTCCCATTCTGGAGGATAGTTGAAAAGTTGAAAAATAAAGCCCCATGGGTCTTTAATACAAAATATAAGGATGACCATAAGATAGTGAAGTCGATAGGCAAAATATTAGTAAAAAGTGCCAAAAATAATTATTATATTGAAATATATTATCGTTCATTTAGTAATATAAAAAAGTAATTCTAGTCTGAATTTTCGAAATGATAAAATTCTTTAAATTTATAATCCTATCTGACGAATCTCAGGGTTCTTACTAAAAATTTAATTTTATGCACAAGCCAAAAATATGGATTTTACTAATTATGTACATATATTATTTAATAAATTAAATCATTTATTTTATTAAATATATTTAGTATCAATTTTAGCTCAATCCTTTTTTTATTTAATATAAAAATTAAATTAATTTTTCTAATAATTTTTCAAAAAATTTTCTTTTCAAACTCTAAATTAAAAGAAAAATTTATTTGTTTAGTTGATTTCTCATTCAAAAATATTTTCTATCTTTTGTGGGTTGTATTTAATTTTAAGAATTGGTTCAAATTGCTTATGTAATTGTCGTGGAATTGTGGAAGGGGAAGAATTTTCTATACACTTGAATGACAATAATTTTGATTAAGCTCTCGAGACTTTATAAAATTAACGAAGATAATTATTATGGAATTAATTTTTATATGCCCAAAATTATGTTTTTAATCGGTTGAACTTGAGAAGAAATGAAAACAACTTTTCTTTTAATTAGTAATTAAAATAATAGTTATAATTTTTAATTTTAATTTATACTCTTAATAATTAGCCATAAATTTGTAAATTTTTACCTCCAAACTCGTTCCCAAACCAATAATATTTATAGCTCAATCTTTAAATTTTATCCATTTTTAAATATTTATTCGTTTCGTATTTTATTTTCAAGCTAAAATTAATTTTTAGATTTTTATTTTAAGAAAGCTATTCAAACAATTTAAATAAAATACTATTAACAGTAAAATCCATTTTAGCTCGATTTTTTAAATATTCAAGTAAATATAACTGAATTAAATTAATAGCAATTATAAATTTATAATTTATGAATTAGTATACATATACCGCAATTATTCTAATAGATCCACCGTCTCTAATATAACCACCCCAAATGGAGGGGTTGAAAAATAGAATTTTCAGAATCCCTTTTGCTTATTTTCAGAATCCCTTTGACTTTAATTGGAAATTAAAAACGTTAATATTTAATGATATATTATGTAAGAACATAAAATGGGGAGCAGGCCAATGTACCGCGAGCCCACCGTACCGCAGAGCTATAACTTCGTTCAAAATTGTCGAATCCGGGACGCCTTGGTATGGTTCGATTCAGCTCGTCAAGACGCATCGAACCATACCAAGGCGTCCCGGATCCGACCACCCTGAAAGAAGTTATAGCTCTGCGGTACGGTGGGCTCGCGGTACATTGGCCTGCTCCCCATTTTATGTTCTTACATAATATATCATTAAATATTAACGTTTTTAATTTCCAATTAAAGTCAAAGGGATTCTGAAAATAAGCAGAGGGACCATTATATAGAGGATTTACTGTATTTCCTCCTTTAACAGGGATCTTCTCTTGCAGAAAATTGGTAGAAATTGTAGCAACATACAATTTACCGGCAAAAAGTAATACGGTAATTTGAGAGATGGGGTAATTTGATTTGAGAGTAATGGGGTAATTTGAGAGACAAAATGAGAAGGAATAGAATTCTTAGATATCATGTAAAATACCCAATACATCATCCAACCCGTTGCCATTTTAAATAATTTTTAAAAATTTCAAAGCTATTTTTAGAGAAATGTTTTCTAATTCTTCTACTGATTATTATATAAAAAATGATTTAAATCCAATTAATTTTGTAAAATTAAATGAGGAAGAAACCAACAACAACAATAATTATGTTAACAATTCATTTCAATCAAAAAATAATAAATGTTCACCCTTCCCAACAAAATGTTGTGTTTGTGGATATATTTGCAGTGGATATGTTTATTATAATGTTGTTTGTTGTGATGGTTAGTATTGACAAGTTTAACGTCCGTTTACCGTTTAGTTAAACGATTTTGTCCCACCCTAGTTAGTATGTAGTAGTAAATAATTAATTTTTTTTTATTTTTACTGGAAGATTTATTGTAATCCGAACAGAATTTTATTTTTTTTATTTAATTAAATTTATTAATTAAATAGGTTGTAAACACTTTTTCCGACGTTGCTGTAATGCAAAAGAATTATACACATGTAAAAATGGTGGGAATTGCAATGTTATGAATGGTAAAAATAAATTGAGAAATAAAATTAGTACAGTATTAATTAAAAGATACAGTATTATTATTTTAGATACAGTATTTATTTAAAGCTTTAATTGTTTATTTTTCAATGGGTCTCTCTTTGTTTAATTTCCAAACTCAATTTATTTCAGTTGCAATAAAATGCAAAAGTTGCCGTTTCGATAAATGTATTATTGTTGGAATGAGAATCCAAACAATTAGGGGATATTATTCAAGGAGTTTACCAGAAATATATGAATTACTTGAACAAAAAAGGAATGAACTTCGAGCTAAAGGAAAATATTTAAAAAATGTTGTAACAAAAAGCGAAACAAATATAAAGGTAGTTTTCTGAAAATATTAACTAAAGGAACTAAGACTTATAGAAGAGGGGGCATTTAGACCACCGTTTGGATATATTTCCCGATCCCCGACAGTCCTTTTCCCGAAATTTCCGTTCAATGAAAGTGTTTTAAACTGACAGGTCGGGGATCAACTTTATATCGAAGGTATAACTATAAGCTTTTAAATAATTTATTTATTTTAGCCTGGATCATTGTTCGTAAACAAGGACAATTTAATAATTGATTTCCTTATCTCAGTCGAGAGAAATGCAAAACGAGTTAGAAATTCAGTTACAAGATTGCCCCCTTTGTATTATAATCATTCTTGCAATTCAATCGAAAACTTGATTAATCGAAAAGAAAATCTTATTTCTAATAGTGAAGAATTTTCGGTTTTTAAATTAAAATTAGATAAGACTAAATAAATAATTAAATTTAAAGTGTCAGGAAAGGGGTGCTATTCCATTAGAAGCTATTGGATTTGTTCTCAAAAATGGATTTTTTAAAAGACCACCTTTGGCTTTAATGGAGGATCTTCTTTTAATCGTTGATATTGGAAAAACAATGCCTTCCTTCAACGATTTAGATTTATCTGATCAAGTAAATTTTATTAGTAAAAGGGTAAATAATAGTTTGAAATTCGCCCCCCCCCCTTTTTTTCCCCGTTTCCCTGACCTTTTTGAGCTTATTTTTGAATGATATATACCGTATTTCCTAAAATAGTACTCCCCCTTGAATTAGTACTCCCCCTTAAATAATACTCCCCTTTGGAGGAGGGTTGAAAAATAGTACTCCCGGGAGTACTATTTTAGGAAATACGGTAGTTTGTTAGGTATATATCATTCAGAACAGCTCTTTGAGCTTGGTTGAATGATACTAATATTGGCTAGATCTGATGATTCTTACTAGAGTTTGACATTTTCATTTTGCCGGGCCCGGTATCCGGGTTTTTTTCTTTCAATCGGACCCCGAAAACCCGGATTTTATCAAAATACCCGGTTTCCGGGCTACCGGGCCCGGAAAACCCGGTCCCGGGCCCGGCCCGGTGTCGAACTCTAATTCTTACCAAAATTATCAAGCTAAATCCTCTTTTGGAAAACTTTTTATGCCAATGCAAGGCGATAAAATAAACTGTCATGACCTTGTTCACTTAAGTCAGATTTCGTTGATTAATCTTCTTTCGAATGATATATAATTTGCCATAAAATGAGAAGAAACTAGGAAAAAAAGAGGGGGGGGGGGGGGGAAGACTCCGAACCTTCGGTTTCTACATTAAGATATTGCCAAACTGTAGCAGAACTAAGACCCTTGAAAATATCTATTTCGGCTATTGATAGTAGCAGGAAGAAGATTTGATACTAACTGGGAAAGCCCTAAAGGGTAGATCGACAATTATCAGTCTGTGAAAGTAAATGTTCCCCTCGAAAGACAGAGAATTATTTTGTATTTAACAGTCATAAAAAAGATGGTTGAATGTTTAGATTTTAAAGAAATGAATAATTTATCTAATATTTTAAGATTTGTCTTTTAACTCAAATAACTATGCCGCTTTCAATTTTGTTATTGGCTTATTATTCTTATACAAAAAAATATAATGCAGTAATTCTGCCAACTGGGAGTGGGCTTTCAATGGCTTTGGGTTTCAGTGTAGAATATTATAAAGGAGATGAAACGTATAATTTCCTTAATTATCTGATAATCTCTCCCTTTAATTAATTTTTATAGAATAGCCAAACTTTCTAAAAAAGTATTTATCGATAGTATGGAACCATTCACTCAAGTACAACTTACTGAAGAGGAATATGTTCTCCTCCGTGCTATTATTTTTTGTCATTCATTTACTGATGGACTGAGCAAACAAGGAAGAGAATTGTTGTTAAATGAGTCTGAGAAATATTCGAAAATATTAATGAAAATCTTACAGGTGGGTAAGAATAGAGAGATAGGATAGAGCAGGGTTACACTTTTCCTCATCGCCAATTTTTTCAGAATCGTCATGGAGATGTTGCAGGCGCTAGAAGATTTACAGAATGTGTCCATTTAATTCAAGCTTGTTTCTTCTTTGGACATCAACACAGTCTTTTCTTCAATTATTTGGCTAATGTATACCATCGTGATACTTTCCGAAATGTAATGCCAGAAGCTTTTGTTAATCTTTGCCTTAGAAAGACAATGAGCTGTCTTTAAATATATAATTATTTATTTAAAAATTCGTTTCTCTAAACCCCCATATTTTTAACATTTCCAAAATTAAATATTTTCAAAGAGAAGAACGTTAACTTTAGTATTTCCAATATTTACACAAATTAAAAAAAATATTTTAATAAAACTATTTGACTGATTAAATGCCAGAATTGACTCAAAAAATAAAAATTAGGGCAAAACGCTCTACTCTTTACGAATATTATTTAAAATTACTAAATAATGGTCAAGTCTAAAATAATGAGCATTTAATCACATCGAAGCTTTATAAACTTTAAAAATTGTAATATTTTTATAAAAATTTATTAAGAAATACTGGATCTCAAAAAATAAAAATTAGGGCAAACAAGTGGTTGGAACTTTGAAATTTGTTCGTGCTCGTAAGTAGTATATACACGAGTTTTAAAACATTTTTTTACAAAAATATTTTAAAACCCATGTATAAATATTTACTCATGAGAAATGTTAATGTTTCTCAAGTCCTATTCCGAAAGGTGTAAAATAAAGCCTAAACATTCAAAAAATGAAATTGCGCTACATAAATTTATTTTTTTATTATATTTTTTGCATTTTATTATGTTTTTTGTATTTTATATTTTTATTATATTTTTTTGTATTTTATATTTTTACAAATTTTTATTTTTAATACAAGGATATCTAAAGGTTCATATTCTATATGGGTATAAGCTTACGACCTAGGTAATATGTTAGTTTAGCCGATTCAATGACAAATGATTTTACAGCAATAACAATATCTAAGCTTGTATCTTTTACAAATGACCAAGCAGAAGAAAACATACTTGGGTTACTGTACACTACTGTAAATGTTGGTTTGTATACCTGTTTCCATTCTTTCTTTTTCTCATCGTAAATAAACCATACATGACCAGACGGGGTCCAAGTTATATTCCTAAAATTTGGTTGAGGGGGTAAATGTAAAACATGCTGGAAAGTGTTCGGTTTGGGGGTTCGTCGAAATAACGATACTTTCGCCTCCTCAACTTTCCATATTCTTCGATATTCACAGTATACATACCCAAAAATGAGAATAAAAATAATTTTATTAAACATTTTTTAATAAGAATAATATGCAATAAAACATGTCACTTATATATTTTCATAAATTTTCGGATTGTTCTACTGCTTCCAATACATCTATGCATTCAATTGGGTAAAAATATTGATGTCTTCTTCCTCCAGCAACACAAATAAGTGGTAATTGCGGATATGCAATATCAATTCGATGTCGAACATAAAAATATTGTCTTATTGTAACACGTAAGTATCCACGTAGAGCAAATATCTGATCAGCCCCCATTTTCGTTAACTTGCTTGGATATATTTCCATCTGTTGATGTTTTAGATGATTTGTGAGTAGAGCTTTCTTTCTAGGTTCAGTAAAATTTCTCTGACCTATTCCTGAAATGGCAACATCATCATTGGTCATGCTTGTAAGAGTCTGCAAGTAATTGATATTTTCATTATATTTTTTTCGTAGTTCGCGATGAAGTGATTCGGGGGCACATCCTCCATTGAAACGACAAAGTATTTGAATAAGAGGTGTTAATTGAACTTCAGGTGTAGGACTTATAGGTTCAGTCATGTTGTCGCTAGTACGCATGGCAAACTGTCTTGAAATAAATAACTATGCCTCTTATATACCAAGAGGGCCTTTAGCAAATCGAATACTTGTCATACCATCCTTTCCTTTCTTACGGATATTTGTATGTAGTTTGAATAATAAAGCCAAGATAAATAATAAACCCAAATCTAAAATATATGCTATTATAAGAAGAATATCTTTGTTTGGAGTTATAGCAGGACCAATAGAAAGTGCATGCCCCGCGTCAATAGCAAAACAAGCATTTACATTCGGAGGAATAGGTCCATGCAAAGGAAAGAGAATATTACTGTCATTTTGAGATAATATAACACAAAATAGTGAAAATAGTATTATAACTGAATATATCATTTTAGTAGATAAATTATAATATTAAATCTTATCTTATATACGAAAGGCGCTGAATAAATCTTTTTAAAAATGCATCACGGGCTTCTGGGGGAATTGAATGTAATTTTTGTAATGTTGAAGAAAAATTGTTTTTTGAACGCAATACAAGAAAATATATACAATAATGGCCACAAGTATCTGATAAAGGGGATTGCAAAGAAAATTTATTTTGTTTTACTTTAGAAAAATTTCCAAGCATAGATTGTCTCATGTCACAATTTGGTTCTTCTGCAAATGAGTCAAAGTATTCCACAGTACTAGGATTATCAGAATAACAAGCAACCCAATGTTCCCCAACTGTCCCTTTTCGCATATTATTTACAATAAAACAAAAAGGCTTGGTCAGTTTTTTATTTGGGATATTATCAGAAGAAAAGACACCAAGAAACATATTTTTTAGAGGTTCATATTTTTTAATTAGATTTTCGATTTGGAGAGAATTCATTATTAGACAGATCCATCGGTACTTAACACACGATCTGCATTTATAGACATTATTGCATCGAATTCACCCATGATTATCATTTCATATCCTTCATCCTTTACAGGCTGATTGAACAAGCAACGGACTGTTGTTGTTCCTTGTCTAATAAGTTCCAGTCCATTAGTGTCTTCAAGCGTTGAAGTCATAGGTATAACAAAGAAACAAGAAGATTGTGAAAATTCCTTCATCCCTATACTTAAAGTTCTTTGATCAGAATTTGGCCATGCATCTAAGTCCATACCTACATACATATCAACAAAAGCACGCACAAAGCTGTCATTCGAAAAATCAAGATCATATGGCACCGCGGGAAACTGGAAGCCGCCAAATTCTGCTGAAACAGTTCGCAGGTTCGCATGCTCAAAAGTGAACGGTGACAACGCAGTATTTCCAGTATATGCAGGCGAGCTTACAAAACAAATTACTAAACGTCTCGGACACGTACTTGTGAACGCTGCATGTGTAATTTCCTGGCGACCTTTTCCAAGAAAAACGCTCCTAATTTCAATCTTTCTATAGGCGTATTTTGCAGGAGACTGTTCTAAATGTCTAGCAATAGCATTATTTAGTGACATACTTAAATCAACTTGTTTAACAAAAATTCTCATATCATGAAGGCGTAGGCGGTATGTGCTTGTATTATTTAATAATTCTTCACCAGCTTTTTTGCGATATTTCGGAGCATGAATAAGAAATTCATCGGTATTTCTGTAAAATGTCCAAAGCACATCACTATTAGGAATTAGAAGCTGATTTTGTCTTGCCATATCATAATCCAAATGGGAAAGTAATCTGCAAGTCTGACCTTTAGCAAATCTAGATGCCCGCGATTTAAATCCTGAACCTTCAAAATCATCCTTATCAACAGCATCTTTATAATAAAGTGCTGCTTCATAAAGACCTTTGCTGACCTCTCTATCTGATCCTAGCTCATGAAGAAGTATACATCTGTATGCATAATGGATTCCCGAGTCATAGCATTGAATACCATTAATAGATAGAGTTAAACGACGAATCCATGTTAACCCTAAATATTGAGCAACACTTGTAAAACTATCACCCGCGAAATTTCCTGACAAGTCTTTAACAATTGGGACCCATTCACCAGTTGCATCAACCTTACGTTCAAGAGATAACACAAGACTCAGATATGTTTTACTTAAATCAAGGTAGAGGGAGTCACCAAAATAGCGAAAAATAAACGGACCTGCAGATTGATTCAGAGCATTGAGGGGAAGTAATTCTTTATATGCCGAACGTTGAATACCAACATTTGTTGACGGTATAGAAAAGAAGGTTAGACGATTATCAACCCCTTCAGTACTGTCTTTGTCAACTTTCTTAATAGTCGTCATTTTGATTAATGAATAATAATAAGCTAATACTTATATACTCAGATATCATCAAAGCTGAGCTGGTCTCTATATCTTCTTCGTTTCTTTCCTAATTCTTTCGTCTTCTTTTGCCTTTCCCACATTGTTCAAGTTTTTTCCCTACTTTTTGAAGACCTTCGCTTCCATGCTGTTTCAATGCTTCACTTACTGAGCGACCTTGTGAAACATCTTCGAGAATATTTTTTCCAACATTTACAGCTTCATTTCCTGCAGTTGTGGCTATATTTTTAACAATAGGCATTAAAAAACGCCCTACAGCCCCAAGCACACCAAATCCTCTTTGATACCTAGTTCCTTGGAAATAACGATTATCTTCAAGTAATCTTCCTCCTCCGTCTTGAGCACTCAAAAATGGCTCCCAGTCAATTTTATCTATGTCTAAACTAACGTGTGTCATGCTTTAAAATAGTGAGCGTTGGAAGTGTAATGTTAATATACAAGTTCCCCAATGGAATTTTACTAGCTTTCCAGTTAAGGTTCGAATTTCAATAGTAATGTCTGGATGGCGTTTGCCTAATAAACGATGATGATGTTCGGTCATATATACTTCTGAAACACTTTCTCCAGGTCCACCAGATACATTAACAACACGTAATAAAGGTGCAGTTACGTTACCTATTATGCTATTTTCAACAAGTTTTGGTGCATAAACTAAAAATTGACGAACACCTCCAGATATATCAGGCATATACTTTGCGACTTGTCCACTATGAACCTTCTCAGAATCGAAACCAAGAGTATAAGCTAGTTGACGACTTAATTTAATAAATTGTACGTTTCCTTGCAAGAAGACATGAAAACGCCTATGCACTTTATCGTATAGTATGGAAACCCATTGATATTTTGGATCGGAGAGTTGTAATTTGGAGAAACTCATAAGCATTTTTAAATATTCAGGAGGATAAGCATATTCAGCTAGATGTAATTTTTTAGTCTCCGAATCATCTTCAGATTCTTTTTGCGGATGAATATTTTCTTGTTGTGGAAGTTCTTTTTCTTTGGTTTTATCTTCAACATGCCTACCTCCATCACCAAAGAAGCTTTTCCAAAAGGAAGGACGTTCAGGAGGGTCAGCAATTAACATTTCAGGACGCGGAAGCTCAGGCAACGAGCTTAGATCCTCAGGCTGAATTTCTTCTTGCTCTGGTTCTTCTTCAATAGTGGGAAGTCTGCTCACTTTTTCAGGAGGAGTCCATGCCAGTTCCTTATTAATTATTGCTGGAGATTCCTGTGGCTTTTCTAAACCTTTTTTTTCAGGGGACCATGGTTCTACAGCGTCTTCTTCATTTATAGTTGGTAATTCATGCGACTCATTATCTTCAAGTGTGTCCATTGAATGTGGTGCAGGCTCTTCTAAGGGGGGAGTCCAAGGCTCTTCATCTTCATCAGTAACTCCTGGAAATTCTTTAATCTTTTCTTTAGAAGATTCTACATGCTCCTCAGTGACTTCTTGTTCAATTTCCTCACGAGGTTCAATATTTTTTTCATTTTCGTGTGTCGTAGACTCTTGAACATTTTCCAATATTTCTTCAGAAGTTACTTCAGCAACTTCTTGTTCATGTTCTTCATGAGGTTCAATATTTTCATCATCTACGATTGTCGAGGGATCTTCACCATTTTCTTGAGTATCTTCAGATGGCTCCTCAGCGACAACATCTATTGACTCAGCTTTTTCCTCAATATTTTCCTTAGAAGGCTCTTTAGCATTTTCTTGCGTATCTTCAGAAGGTTCTTTAGACTCTTCTTTATTTATTGATTCATGTTCGACTTGAACTTCATTATTTTCCTCTTTATGTGTCGAAGTCTCTTCATCATCAGGAGTTATTATTTTTGATGATGAAGTTTCATCGTCTTGTTTCGAAAGTTCAGCTTCAACTTTAACTATAATTTCTTCCGATAAAAGTTTCTGACCCGCAACAGCTTCTTCAACTTGACTGGCTAATTCTTTAACCTTTTGTTCTTCGGTCTTAGCACGATCTGCAGCTTTTCGTGCCTCAGTAACATCGCCTCGTGATTCTGCCGCTATAGTTTCTATTTGCGCATCTGAAACCCTATCTTTTGCCTCTAAACATTCTTGTATCCATTTATCTATTTCATTTCTTCGACTAAACAATAGTTTTAATTGTGTTACAACCAATCTTAGAATAGTTGCAGGTACTTTTCTCTTAGTTACCCCCGTCTCATTTAATGTTACCTCTTCATCTATTAGTGCATACTTATAACGAGCATTTTCCCAATATTTCTGATTAAGTTCTTTATTTAGTTGTGATTGTTGCTTTGCCAATTCTACACTGTTAGTCAATGACCTTGTAGCTGCACGAACAGCCATATCTATTAAAGTTTTTTGTTCATCTGTTAGAGTTGGCGAAGTATCAGATAAAGGTGTTATCTTTCCGTCTAAGGGAGTTTTATCTTTTTGCGTTTCAGTATCCTGTTGTATATCATCCGATTTTTCTTCAGAAGATACTGGAGCTTCAGTAGGAGCATCTAATACAAGAGACTGTGGAATAGTAGGATCGTCAGTTATAGAACTATCAGATGTAGGCAAACTTTCTTTTTCATTAATTTGATTTTTAACTAGAACTTGAGAGGGAGCAGGCGTATCTGTTTCAGGATTTTCATCAACATTTTCATTAGCTTCTTGTAAAAGATTTTCAGGTTTAAGCGCGGAAGTTGATGCAAAACTTTTAATTGCATTTATTATTATATCTTTTTGCTCAGTTTGTGGCTTTAATCGAACAGTTTCAACAGAGCTGTCCGGAACCGAAGATAGAACTGGAAGTTTTGCCCCCTTAATTTCTTTATTTAAATACTGTATAAATTTATAAGCACGATCCTTTGGCATATCGAAATAACCTTCCGTTTCCAATTGTTGAATGAAACTTTCATGCTCAGCAGCAGGCAATATTTCTTTTTGCTTAAGCTCAGGCTGTGTTTGAGGAGTAGATTCACGGGTTTCTTCCACAGGAGTAACATTTGAGTGTTCTTCTTCAGTTTGGTTGGCTGAGGGAGGATTAGTAAATTCATCAACTGCCTGTTTGATCCGCTCTATTTGATCTCGATTTGGAGTGAAACGAACCATTTCTATACCATCTAATGCAAGAGGTCTTATAGGAGGTAAACGAATTCCTTGTTTCCCTAAAAATTTCATGAAATTAAATGAAATTTCCTTTGATAAATCAAAATAACCATTTTTAACTAATTGTTCGCTTATAGTCTCAACAGCTCGTCTTCTTCGAAAATTCCCATAAATTCTTTTTTTATTCTCTTCAAGTCTCATTTCCTCTCGCTCGCGATCCAATTCCTTTTTCCAAGCATCAAGCAAAACTGCATTTATGGCCTCTTCCAATGCCTCTTCTGAGGCAAAAGACAAATCTGGAAGTTCGATACGAACAGACAAAAGCTTTTTACCGTATCGACGAAAAATCGTAATAGATTCTTGCTCATCAGAATCTCCAAGTAAAGAGAATGAAAACGGGTAAATAATATTTGAAAGTGCAACAGTCCAACTTGAATCTAACTCAAGTGTGTCAGGCATCCTTACGGTAAACTTTGAGGTAGTATTTCCTTCAACATCTCCAGAATTTGAAGGTAAAACAACATAAAATGAATCCATGATTAACGTCGAACTATGTCGCTGTCGTTTACCCAACTGTTATGAATATCTTTATAACCAACCCAACGCACAAAATGTTGTTTTATCCCTGTACGTGTAGTACGAGTCTTTAAAATTTCGGCAATACGATGTGTAGTATCCTCTTGCGTGGGCACCAACTCTTCTCTATAGAATATTCCTTCAATTAGGTTGTCTTCAAAATCTTTTAACCTATATGTTATAGGCGTACGTGTGTCGTTCGTTGTATGTACAAGAAAAAGTTCGTCAGTATAGTTAGGTAAATATCCTTTTTCAAATTTACCCTTTTCTTTTGAAATGCGGACAACTTGTCCAGGCTCGAGTTTAGAAGTTATTTTAATAGGTGTACCAGTGCCCTTATATAGCCTCTCAAATAATTTTCGAGAATTCTTAAAAGTAACTGAATTAGGTCTAACACCTGTAACACGGTTTACGCTAGAATTTATTCCAGAAACAATTTTCTGAATAGCCTCAACCCACCGCAGTGTGTTTTTTTCACTGAAATATCGATATAATCTTTCCTTTATTGTACGATTTGCCCTTTCTGCCATTGAAGCATGCACATCAGGACTATAAACTACACGCTTATCAATATCCTTGGATCTAAAATAATCCCTCATTTTTTTAGCTTCAAATTCTAATCCGCGATCAGTGTATAGCTTATGAGGCAAGATACCATTAGAAAGTTTAAAAATTTTTTCAAATGCCTCAATCATATCTTCTGATCTCTTAGTTTTAACAGGCGATGCATAAATCATTCGACTTAGAACATCAATACATACTAATAGGTACCTGTTACTATCATTATGTTTAGCTATCTGATCAAATATTGCTAAATCTGCCTGCCAATCCGTGTGTAGCCCACTTGGACGTGTAACTAACCTTGGAAAATTTTTTCTGGCGGGTCGATGCATCGTATACACTCTTTGCTTATGCAAAAAATTATGAACATCCTGAAATTTTATCTTTGGATACTTGCGCCTTGCTTCTTCATAAACGCGATTTATTCCTGCATAAGAAGCAGGAGAATTTAGCGAAAAATATATTTTTGATAAAAGATTATCTAAAGCTTTTCCCATATTTGTGGAATAAATTTATTTTTCTTTTGCAAATTTATAGGCAGGACTTTTACCAAGACTTTTTTCTTTCTTTTCCCGCTACCTGATTGACTTGCAGAACCTTCCTCTGTACTACTTTCTCCTTGCGTCTCTTTGATCATTTCTTTTACTAATGGGTCTTTGGATAATCGATTAAATAGAAAACTAAAACCTTTAGGAGGTGACGATATATCACCTTGTACATATTCGAGCACCTCAGTGAAATTACTATTCTTTACAAGTCTTCCTTTGATATTAGATTCAAAGCTTCCATTCTTACGTATTCTAAATTTTTCAGCATTATCTTTGACATAATTTTCCAAATCTTTCGAATATCTCTTTGAAATAATTCCCTTAAAAGGCGTTGTTTTTCTTCTTTTCATTAGTTTTGCTGATGTAAATTCTGAATCTGTCTGATATTCTGAACTTGATTCAGCTGGTACCTTCTGGGATATTAACTGTGCTTTAGGGGCTACAGTTTCTTTTAGGTAAGGAGCAACTTCTGGAGATCTAGCGGCATTGCCTTCATCAATAATAACCTTTTGAGGCCTATTTTCTAATTCATGTTTGAGTTGCCTTCTTTTTTTATATAACCATTTATATTTTTGGGCTTTTGCATCTTCACTTAAATTTGGATCAGTAAGAATCTGATTAATTTTTGAGTCGGTTTGTACCTTTTCATTTTGAAGAAAATCTCCGCCTTTAATCAAGTTTAGTAGTGCAAGATATTCACTTTCTGGAACCATAATCATTTTCTTAGTATGTTTCATTCTTGTGTGAATCTATGAATGATATGTTCAGCTAAAGCTCCAAGGACGGGAACAAGTATAGCGGCTAGAGCAGCACTACCTCCTTGTTGTATTCGATTTCTGGCGCTTTTTTCGGTCCGCGTTCGGGCGATAGCTCTATAGAAATCGGCAAAATGAGCCAATTTCTTGCGTTGCCTTCTACTTAGAGTAAAATTATTTTTTAAAATATTAGCACAAATTTCCACTATTGCTAATATTTGATCCGCACTGGCTGAAAGAATTAAGGCGTTCTTCTTCTTATCTGAGGAGGTCTTAGCTAAGCGCTGTAAAAATTCAAAATTTTCTTTAACGTATGGACTATAGTTATACATTTTTTAATTTAATAGTTTTTGAGTACTTATATATTATAGAGGCAAATATATAGTCTGTTTTTCACCTGGAAATATTTTAGTAGAAAGACGCAAATTCTCTTCCGTACTTGGATGCATGTTAATTAGCAAATATGAAAATTGCTCAGAAGTAGCATCGCGATAAGCCTCAAGAAAATAGTTTAACATTTTTGGAAAAAGTTGAGATCCTAGTGTGCGTACCTGGAGCAGTCCTTGAGGATTTTTGGTTAAAAGAATATAATGGGCATTTGCACGTGCTGTACGGATATCTCGCCCATAAAGAGATTGAGTTACAAAGATTACACTTACACCCCAATTATGCGACCCCCTAGTAAAAAGTAAATCTAAAAATTCAACTGGAATATTTAGCATCAAGTCATCCATGACTAATAATTGGTGCTTTTTAATAAGCTCAACTTCTGGAACGCCGTTATAGGTTGTAATTCCCATCTCTTTTAACTTAAATATATTTTCGTTTATTTCACCAAAACAATATAATATTTTATTTGGCGCAGGTTCAACTAATTGTTCACAATTTGCAAGAAATTTCATAAGCCAGTGGGTTTTTCCGCTGCCTGTAGCACCGGAAATAACCATAGTGAAAGGAGCTTTGAACATTTTTATATTAGAAATACTTGTTTTTTTCATTTATATATTACAGATGTTTCCCAAAGCAATTATTCAAAATGTTGTTTCTACAGCACATATACTTGAAAAAAATAATAAATTTGATCTATATACACTTGCGACAATTATTAAAAATGCAAAATATTCTCCAGCACGTTTCTCAGCACTTATAATTAAACTAGAACAACCCAATAAGTCTACAGCGCTCGTATTTTCTAACGGAAAGATTGTATGTGTTGGAACAAAATCTGTTAATGATTCAGAAATTGCCATTAAACATTTTGTTCAACTTCTATCCTCAGCATGTAGCTTATCGATAAACATAAAGTCATTTAAAATTCAAAATATCGTGTCTTCATTTGAATTTCCGGGACATCTTAATTTACCAGGTTTTACTTTTAAATTAATTTAAATCTATGAATTTTATTATTATTTTAGCTTTGTATGATACTATGAGAATTGCTCCACCACAATGGCTCGCTCGACATATTTCTTACAACCCAGAATTTTTTCCTGGAATGTGTTTAAGGATTAAGGAGTTATGTTCAGTTGTTATAGTCTTTACAACAGGGAAATGTATAATTACAGGTGCACGCACAGAGGAAGAAGTATTTAATGTTCAAAATAAAATTTATAAATCAATTTTAATGTTCTTGAAGAACTAATAAATACTTAAATTAATCTCGCTTCTTAATTCCATTAAAAGATTTCCAAGCATATTATCACCTTCCCATTGGCTAGGATCTTTAAGTCGAGCACTTTTTGGACTTATACCGCTGCTCCAGTGTAGTTCAGATGCAGAAGCTTGAGTAATAAGACCATCACCTGTGGCACGTAACTGGTTGAATAGTTGCGTGTTTTGTGTGAATTTCGCCCAAAGACCAGTGTACATAACCTGATAATAAAGTCGAAATTAGCAAAGTAAAAATTTTTACTTTATCTCGAACAGAATTCCATCCCTCATGGTTATATCCACGGATACGCTTGCCAATTCGTTTAATAGCTAGAGGATTATCTAGCATTAAAACTTGGCCAGCAATTTCCAAATCTCCAAAAAAGCGCGCTTTCTGCCAAATAAAGTATTTTTCAATTGAACTGAATGTCCTTCCAAGTACTGTAAAATTGGCTCTAAAGCGATTATCAAATCCAAAATGTTGAGAATAGAATACAAATATATTCTGCTGTTGATCTCCAATAATTTCTTCAGGAGGATACGATTTAGTTTCATGGCCTATATGTAGTCGCTCAAGAATGGATGTTGTTGTTGTTTCTAAAAAATTTTAGGTGAATATTGAATTTAGCGATTACCTATTTTATTATCACTGATCATAATGCTTTTTTACAAAATAAAATAAAATTAAATGGAATTTTTAAAAATAATAAAGTATTAGAACATTTATAAGTACATCATTTAAGTTATATATTTATTCAAGAATAATTATTTTGTCGGATCATTAATTGGATTTCCTCTATATCCATAAGGATAACAGTCAAAATTTGCATCAACAAGTCCTTTATCGTAGATTGGAGTGTAGCGTCTATGGAAGTTATATAATAAATAATATTTACAAAATACCTAATTTGAGTCCGACTTATGACTTGCCCTTGACGCCAGCTAGGCTGAAAATGGGTTCTCTCCAGTACTATAGGATCTTGCTTATCACCATAGGCTTCTACCATTTTCTTAACAATAAATATTAAATCAAAATTAAAAATAAGATACCCTAAAGTGATTATAGTCCAGTGGAGTGTCAACCTGATCCCAACATCCACGGCACTTGACAATGTATTTTATTTCCCCGCTTTTTCTATGCTTCATTTTCATTGCATACTAAGATGATATAGGCTTAAGAAAATTTAAAATATAAAACCTGTTTACATCCTCCTGTATAGAAAGACATAATAGACCAATCTTCATATTCGCGACTCATCATTCCCAGCATATCGCCAACACGAAAGGGTGGTTGCTTAATGATCCTATGTAAATAAAAACAGCTATCAGTATCAGTGTATAGTAATTTGCAGTCGTTGTCATTAACAATCTTATCCATATAATCATAAAGCATAACTCGTGCTGTTGCTGTAGTAATAAGAGCCAGTACAATGTTGTATTTGTCATGTGGTCGCACAAATTCTCGTCTATTTCGGTAAGGGACAGCATAAAGATTTGGAGTTAGCATTTCTATTGCCCCTATTTCCAACTTTGGATCATTAAGAACGGTATGAAGCTTGATTGGAGAGCTTGTTATGCAATCTTTTGTCAAATTACAACGAAGAGCCCAGCGTCCCCACCTAAAGTATAAATAAGCAATTAAAATTTTTGCTTACATAGAATTATTGCATGTTTTAGCTAGGTAACGCAATCCTTCATTTCTGGCAATTTGTGAGCGATGAAGTGTAATACCATATTCTTTTTGGTTTCTTTCAATAAAATCATTTTTGAGCTTTTTCTCCAATTCAAGATTTTCGGGTTTCAGAACACCGCTAGGCCAACCGCTGGCCTTAAATAAAAACATTACATTCTATCATTATTCAAACCTCAATTTTCAATCTCATCATGTCTTGAACATAAAGACGAAGCAAAGTATCAGACCATTCATTCCAATTATAGATGCTATAAACTTTTGTGACGCGATACCCCTTTTTCAATGCAAGTTCTAGTTCAATAGTACACGTAGTGCTTACAAATCCTCGCTGAATATCGTTGTGTTTGCACCATTTTTTGCCAATCTCTCGGCTATATTTATGTTCTTTGCGCTTTGGTACTCCTGGTTCCATTTCAACTGCACAATGATGACATAAATGAAATATCTGCAAATATCTAGGACTGTATAAAATTACTTACTAATTTGCCGTTTATTCTTTCTGGAATTACTGGTAGATACAGGTCATCGGGTGGTACTATGAATACTTTAAATATTCCTCTATAAGGCCGCAAGTCCTCAGGCATAGTCCAATTTACATCAAGATTTATATCAAGAACATCGGGGTGTCCTAAAGATTTTAATGCATTTAGATTAAATAAAATTACCAATCGGATAAAAAGCATAGAAATTCACTGCTGGATATAGACTAACCACGTCAAAACATGAAATTTCATATTCATCGTCATCTTCCAAATTACACTTTAGAGATAAAGGCCCAGTTCTTCCACCTAAATTAGTCAGTAATATTAATATTGAATTTGAAAACCATGGAATGCATCTCTAGGAAATAATGGCCCAATGTCCGGTAGCTTGCCAAAGAAAAGCGACATTGTTGGATCATCATCCAAAGCTCTATTCACTTCGCACTCCCAAAATATGTATGTACAGATACCTTCCTCTTTCAACAAATTAATTCTCTCTTGTAATTTATCTTTATTGTATAGTGCCGTTTTGCCATTTAAACAAATTTCATGTTGACGATATAAACTAAACTCATAAAAAATTATACAAAATTATTTTACCATTCATGTCCGTGCCAGGCGCAGCCGAGAAACTCTATTGCTATATCCGTTCCTCCATTATTTCTTTTGATGTAGCCATCAAGACGTAGCACACTTCCATTTGAAGCAAAAATTCTATGCTCGCCTTCTGCGCTTCCTTGACTTTGTATCTGAAGACCAGTCCTATGTTCTAACCATCTAATAAATTTCAAGGCTATTGTAGACTGATTTGAATCTTTGTGATATCCGTTGTCTGGTATAATACCGATTTGGTTATTTTTCAAATAATTGATGCCTAAATTTAATTTAAATTTAAAAATTTTTTAACTTTTTACAAAAATGACGGAGACACGCACTAGCCAAGGTCATTGAAGAAACAATGACATCATCTTGTTTAGAAGGCTCTGGGGCAAGTTCAAAAAATAACTTTTGGAGTTTCACAAGAGCATGTGCAAGTATACGTACATCTTGCTCACAATATTCGACAATTTTTTCTCTAAGGCAAAACTCTTCGTTTTTGTTTAATAGGTACCATTCTTCAAATTCCTTTCTTCTTTGCTTTCCCATAGAATTTGGGTAATAATATTCTTTATCTGGCAATCCATCAAGACGCACATGCATGTTCTCGTTAAAGTTCCATCCATGAGGAAAGAATGATTTTCCTCCTTCATCGATTTCTAACCCAAGTGCTTTTGGAAGCTGATCTAATTTGAGCATCATCCAATTAAACGAATCTCGAAAAGATATATGCGGACAAATTCCTTTTTTCTTTTTTAGAAGAACCTCGTAAAGTTTATTGCCTGTTCTTGTAATATTCGGCTCAAATCCAAAATGCCTGATTAATTCACCCAATAGCAGGTGCATATCATAACGGCTAAAGAAATAATAAATTCAGTATTCGTAAAAACTCCCACCCTCCATAATGTGAAATAGCATATGTGCGACCAGTTCTCTCCTTTCCAAGTCCAAAAATTAACCATCGAAGAAATTCACGCAGCGGATTGTTATAATTTGCCCCTGTCCAGCTTTGCATTCTTGATATTCCTGGATTGCATTTTCTACATGTTCCAGTGTTATCTTCTAGCCATTTATTATTTCGCATACAAGTTGAGCAGATTAACATTGCCTTGTTATTTTATTATTTTATCAGATAAATATGTTACCGAAACGCAATTCACGTGGTGGAGTCGATAATTCACATCTGAATTCTGCATTTTATTCGATCCTTCTTTACGTGGAGTTATTAGTTCGCATTCAAAATCGAATACAACCTATAAAGATCTTTATTTTTTACATTCTATTATATAAATACCATGAGATAATTGTGTGTTTGTTTAGGGACAATTGGCTGTACAAAGCAATGCTCCTCTCTTTTATGCCAAGAATGACATAGCGAACAATATCGTATAAAACAGCTATGCCCTTCATTATTTTTTACTCGGTAAATTTGACCGCATTCCTTGCATCTATATTTAAAATAGTTTTATTTAATTAATAATTAACCTCTTGAATATTCTGCATATGTCTTTTTCCAAATGCCTTTGATAACAGTTATAATTTCGGAATACATTTGAACACTTTGAACAATATAATTCAAAACCGTCTAATTGTTTACACGGAAAATCAACTCCAATACCACAGCAACGAGGACATTTTGCTAAACATGTTTGCCTGTGCTCATTCTTTTTTTGATAGGTTGTTTCACAATCAAGACAATAATATAAATCTTTGCCAAATAGAGAATTAAGTTTTCTGATACCATAGTAATGACCATCTTTTAAATATAGTGAAATACCGTATTTACTCTAATTAAATGACAGTCTCTAATTGAATGACATCTCTAATTGAATGACACTTTTTTGGGGTATATGAAAAATAGAATGACAGTCTCCAGTTGAATGACATCTCTAATTGAATGACATTTTTAAAATATAACCATCTAACTCTTATATCTCTATCCCCTTTATTAACTAGTTTATATTCCTTTTTAGTATGGATAAATGTGATATTTTTGAAGGGATTAAGAGGGATATTAAGCGGATTAAGAGGGATATCAGGGGATTTGGGAGGAAAAAGAGATATATCAAGAGATTAAAGGATTTGAGGAAAATATCGAGAGATTGAAATGATTAGAGGAGGTTTTAGTGATTAGTAGATCAAGAGGGATTAAGAGGGTTAGTGAAGGATTTGGAATGATATAGAGGATTTGAAGGATACCTTCTTAATCACTTGATATTTTCCTGACTGATATCCTTACTGATATCCCATTAAGTCCAACGAATATCTACAGCCCCACAAATACTATACCTTCTTAATCACCTGATATTCTCCAACTCCTTCAATATCCCTCCGAATCCCAACAAATTTCCTGATGTCCATCATAACCTAATATAATCCTTCAAAATAACTCTAAATGGCTGATCACTCTATATCATGACCAAATTCCTCAATGGCACAAATATAGAAACCTAAATATCGGTAAAATTTTGAAAACCTGAAACCGAAAATTTCGAAAACCAAACTATAGAAAACCAAAAAATCGGTAAAATTTCGAATTCAGAAATATTAGATAGGATATTCGATTCATCCAATCTGTATTTCTGACCTATGAAAAATAAAGTGACAGTCTCCAATTGAATGACATCTCTAATTGAATGACACTTTTCTGGGGTATATGAAAAATAGAATGACTGTCATTCTATTAGAGAAAATACGGTATCTTTTCTTGCTCTATCAGTTCCCTTCCAAATTGGACGAGTTTGACCATTCTCACCAAACACAGATAACCTGTATTGCCCCGGAAAGCGCTCATTTAAATATTTTTGAATTAATGGTACATGTTCTTCAACATTATAATATTTTAAATTTGCTGAATATCTGATTCCTTGTCTTTTAAATTGAATAAGCATCTCCTTGATCAAATTTCGGCGGTATAACTTAGCTCTTGCTCCATTTCCATGAATAAGTCTTTGAAACTTAACATTTTCATTCGTTGTTTTTTCCAAATTCATATATCTTATTGTAAGTTGGACCGCTAATATAAGGCAATGATTTTCAAAAAGTCCACCAAGATCCTCATTTCGAACCTTAATTTTTAGATGATTTTTTAGATTGACAAAACCTCTATAAGGTTGTTAACATCTATGCCCTGCAAAATTTCTCGTCCTTTTCTGCCGCTTCCACTTTGCTCATTTTGTATTAAAGCAAGGGCTTCATCATGTGACGGTCCCATAACGATCTGTTTAAATGCATATTTTTACTTTTAATTAAATAATACTTCAATATGTATCGGTTGACTATAGAGTGATGGTCTCCCCATTCTTTTTCCACTTTGATCTACGGAATCAAATTGCTCCATGACAACCTGTGGTGTGTTTTGTGTTAGGCCTCTATATGGAATTTGAATAGGCTTTTCCAACACTGCACTTCTGATTATTATAGAACATTTTTCTGATTTTGCTCCAGAAGACTTGTCCGCCTTGGCAATGAAATGGTCAATTAAATCTTCCAGAAGCTGGTCTGTTCCTTCTGGAGCATCTTCAACATTTGTTACAGTGAATACATTTCTTAAATATTAAAAAATAATTCGATTTTGTAAAACCTGAAAACTCCTATTTTGAATCTAGTGCTGTTAATAGTCTCTGATGCCTCCTCTTTGTAAAAGTGATTCACAGAATATTCTCCAAACTTTTTAGAATAATCCATCTAAAAACTAATTAAAAATTTTTTAATTATTAGATAAGAATGGAAAATAACATATTAGAAAAAAGCAAATAATATTAATTGTTTATTCTCCGGAAAAGTGATATTAAAATAATCATAGCCTTTAATCTGTTTTTTCAGCAATTTCAGGTACAACTTGTTCTTCTAAACATTCTTCAGTTTGTACTTCTTTGTCTTCTTTGTTGGGTTGGACCGTACTCATTGAGTCCGTGTGCTCTCTCATGAAAATTATTGGCGAATCTAAATTTTTAAAAAATTAATATATTGTGTTGTAGGCTAACCTTCTCTCGCGATTGGTCCGTGTATGCTCGCATGTTTATTGAAAATTTTGATTGCCATCTCTAAATCTATCTTCGACCAGAATTTGCTAAATGGATTATGAAGCTCAAGATATAATTCCTCCTTGACAACCTCAGTAATTGCCTAAATTTGATTGCTAAGTCTTAAAATAAAAAATTTACAATTTTCGCTAAAGCATTTCTCTCTCGAAGTATATGTTCATGCACTTGACTCTTGGAAAGGGGATAACGTTGTTCATGAAATTGCATGAAAGCCTCATATAGCTCATTTTTCAGCATATTGTCATCTTGGCGCACATATTCCAAAGTATTTAGTTGACGCGAGAAACGAATGACGCTTTCCTTGAGACCATCAATTGCTTGTTCGTACATTTCTTGATCCATCTTAAATTGAAAATATTTTAAATTACTAGTTAAAGTAGACCTTTATGTCAGATACAATATGAGTTGCTTAAATTAATCTTAATTTTAAAAATTGATTGTAAATTTAAAAATATTATAAATCGAATTAACGATTTTAGATTAAATTTCATAAAAGAATTTTTACTCAAAAATTATTTTTTATTATCAAAAGTTAATATTATTTTCATCGTTGTCTATTTTCTAGTTTTTGTTTACATTATTATAAGTTTTTTGTTGGTACTCTATGTTGGCTGGCGAACAAACGGAGCAAACCTTAATTAAGAAAAATGTCTTGTTTAAAATTAAAAATACCAAGAAACTAAGCTCGAATTTATCAGCACTTTTCTGAAGAAAGAGGTCACTTGCCATTTTCTTTGTGAGTTCTGAACATTGTGTACACTAAAGGGAAAAATTATTAAATTATTTAATACTTAGTACCTGGTGAAGGATCCAGCAATATTTTGTAAGGTTTATCAATTTTTTCTCTTTCGCTTTTACAATTCCGTTTCCTCGACAAAATTTCAAAACTTTCTCATCTTAATATAATTATTTAAATTCCATTAAATAATTTTACCGTTGTCAAATTTTGAAGATTGCGCGCCTGATATCATATATTTTGAAGAGTTACCTGAAAAATATTATAGAAATAATTGATAATTTTTACCAAAATATCCATTATAATGCATTCCTAATGAAATATTCTTGTCCAAATCTTCCGCGCACAATTCTATAGTCAAAATAAATAATCCCGCATGTCCAATTTTAAAGAGGAAATATTCCCTTTTTTTCTGGTAGTTGCGACAAGATTCACACATATATACGAAGATACCACTGCGCGGATCTTTAAGAATTTGTGCTCGGCTGAGTAGCGCTTCAGGCACAACAAATTTCTTTTGTAGTTTTCCTAAAATTTTATTTAATTTATAAAAGCTTAATTAAAATTTACGATCAAGTCGCATTTTCTTATATTCTTCTTCATTATCTCCTAATTCCACCTCTTCGTCTGAGTCAGGATAACTTGACTCATCCTCATCCTCTTCCATTTGATAATTAAGGATTGCTTGATGCAACTCTTCTTCATCTTGCTTTTCTTTTTCCGATTGTCCATTTACTTTTTGAACAATGGACTTTAGTTTAAATAAAGATAAGCTGTTCATTAAAGTGCATACCTTAATAACAGGATCAAAAATATTTTTTTGCTCGTTGTCGCTTTGTTTTTTCTCGGATGTTTTAGCTTTTTTGGGCATTGGCGCTTTGTTTGATGATGAAGAACTCTTTGTCACTGAACGTCTTCGTCTAGCTTCTGCGGCTTCCTTCTTTTTTCTCTGTTCCTTAATGAATTCTCTTACTTCCTCCATCTCTTCTGTGGTTATAGAAACTAAAAAAATAAAATAAATTTTTGTCTAACTCAAACCTTCAACATTTGCATTCATTTGCGTATCATTCTTTACTATTGATTCACTTTCTGAAAATAAATTTTATATTTAACTATTTAGCAGCTGACAAACCATTATCACGTGAATCATCATCTATAATGATTGTCTCATCTAATTAAAATTTTTTAATTATATAATTTAATTACCTTTTTTAGCAACCACTTTTGAATTAGAGTTCATTTTTTAAAATCAAATTATTTTGATTGTGAGAAAAAATTAATCTTAAATCAAGCTAATAAAAAATTTTTTATTAATTAATTAATCGATTAAGCAATGATTAAGACTATTTTTAAAATTTGAATAATATTTTAATTTTAGATAAAGTAAATAGGAGGGAGGAAATTGGAAGGAGGAAAATTTTCTAAAACTCGAAGTGAATGATTTTAGATGGAAAATTGAGCTTCTTTTATATTCACCAGAAAATGTGTTTTACACTGGATAATTTAATTTTTTGCAATAAAAAAACTTGATTTGAGATGTAGTATACCTATTTTAGAATTACATTTCACAATAATCCTTGTCATTTTTGTGTGTTTTTAATCCTTTATGCAAAAAATTTCGCAAGTTATTTCATTATTTTGTAAAAACATTATTAAATGCATATTTTTTAATATTTTTGTTTGTATAATTAGGAGATAAACCTGTTTGAGCGTATTTACAATTTGTTAATTTGAAAAAAATGAATTATATTTTTACGTTTTTCTATTTTTGGATTCAAGTACTTTGCTCAATTTATTTTTTGCGCATTTTTAATGATGGAAACTTGTTACAGCGAATTACTTATGTAATTTAGTTACTTTGGCGACTACACTTTTTGAATAAAAAATGAATTATAGTTTTGAAAATTTCTATTTTGGGACTTAAGTACCTTAAACAATTTATTTTGTTAGTTTTAATGGTAGAATTTTCGCTTATAAAAGCACAGAATTTTTCGTCTCATTTTATTTTACTCCTATTTTATGCTTCCCCCCTTCACTGATCACCAATATCGCGACACCCGAATATTTTTATAAAAGCGGTTGCATAAAATATGCCTTTTCCTTAATGTTATTTCCGGATATACTACTCTTAAAATGAACATCAGAAAAGACTTTTTAATGAATTCTTAGGCTTGGATGAAATAATATTTTTGCTCTTAATTTTCTGTTTCTGCAAAAAAATACACTAAAAATTGGATAAGCAAAAAAGAAATGTGTAAGATTAATAAAAGGTATTTTCATTCCGTTTTTTAATGTGAATTGTTGGACATTGAAATTAGTGATAGGAAATAAGTGAAGCTTTACTTTTTAGTTCTACAAATTAAGTATTTTTACTCTGTTGGGCATTTTGGGGTTTTTTAGTCAGTGGGACGTTTTGGGGTTTTTACAGACATATTTGCAATTTTTTGGCAATTTTGGCGTTGTGATTTAATTTAATTATTTTTTAAATTTTAGCTATATTTATAAACAATCGAAATATTGTATCAAAAGTATGCAAAAATCTTGAAAATAATGTGCAATTAGTTCAAAATAGTGAAATAAAATGAAATGTATCTTTGTTCAGAATCGTAAAAAGTAATACATAAGTGCATATTTGTGTTTCACAGAAAATTTATTTCAATAAAATCTGGACCTTTTCAATTACTTATTATTAAAATAATTGAAAATAGTACAAATATTATAAAAGTTTGTACATGCCCTCAAGCAATTAACTGACAAAAATAGATAATAATACCAATACCAATAAATTAATTGAATATTCAAATAAAATAATTTGTAAAATAATTAATTATAAATTAATTAAAATATTAATTCCAAAAATTCTTTTTACGTTCTCTATTATTTAAAATAAGCTGTGGAATATTTAAAGATTTGTAACAGCCAAAAAAGTTAGGATAAGGCGCAACAATAAACTCTACTTTGTTTACCATATATCACGCCATTCTTAAACAATAGAAAAGACAACTTTTAAAAAAGTACCTTTATTTTAATAGAATTTTTACAAGAAAATTATTCCTGGATGATTCAAGTACAAAGAAAATTTAGAGATTTTTTCAAAAGAAAAGAAAAATGATGTGATATATTAGTATTCAATTAGGAAATGTTAAAAATTACTATCTCCAATTATTGTTTATTTCTTACTCAGAGTAAATTACTAGGATTTTAGTAATAAATAAGTAAAGATTTTTTGAATAATTTTTGGGCATTCTTTTTTTAAATAATTAAATATTGAAATTTAAAAAATAATTTCCAACTCTCATTTTTGACAAGCTTCTATCTTCAAACCACCTATTTATTTTAAATTCTAATCAGATTAATAATGAATAAAATATATATTATTAAAGTCTTTTTTCCTCTCTTCTTTTTGATCTATAATTTTTGCGCCTCAAGCTAAAATTTTTAAATTTTGGAAATTGCTTGAAAACTATTTATTAAATCCTTTGTTAGCCTTTATCTTACAAAATTAATTTTATCACTAATACTATTTAAATAATATAACAGATAAGTAAAATAAAAGTTATGGAAAGCAAGTAGAAAGAGTACATCGGATAAACAAATAGAAAGAGGAAAATGCGCATATTAAATATTTACAATAAAAGACTTACGAAAAAAAACGTGAAAAAATAATAGGTAATCAATAAACAACTACAATAAAATTTCAAAACACAATTTTCATACACTTTTTTTTAATCCAAACGCGCCGAAATAAATCTAAAATTTTGCGCCGCATGCGAAAATTTTGAGAATTTTGGAAAACAATTAAAATATTAAATTAAAACTTGTTACTTCTAAATAAATTCTAGATTATTATATTTTTTATTATTCATTAAAAATTTTCATTTTACTTCTATTTACTCTTTTGCCCAATGAACCTTTTTATTTTTTTTCACCGGAGCCTTGTCCATATTGTTCCACTTTTTATTTGCCTTATCTATTTTATATTGACGCACAAACTCATAGAACTGCTTCTGCATCATTAATATCACCTCAAAAACAAATCATCCGATCAAGGGTTATCTAATTAAAGACTACCTCAAGTTTCGGTCTGTATCCATTTTTTAACTCCGTAAAATTGTGAGGAAAACATCGTTTCAAGTTTTCCTTTAAGTTTAACAATTTCAATATAAGATTACTATACCTACCTTTATTTGATCCCAGTGTTTATAACGTGCATCTATTGGGGCGAAGTTTACATCGTGGAATTCTTTCCCATGCTTTACTACTAATTGCTTGCTGGGAGAGCCCTTTAAAGTAATTTAAATTTAATTATAAATAGATATGAAATAAATAATAAGAAAATAAGATTCTATAACTTGTGATTTCTATTATGTAACTTTATATATTTTATGGCTGATTAGATTTGTATAGCAGTCAAAGATATGAAATAAATAATAAGAAAATAAGATATATTTTAAGAGCTATATTTAACCCCACTTATATAGAATTTTTACCGCTTCGCAGATTTTGCATTGCCATAAGCATTCAACCAGATGGTCATAGCTATGTTTGACAAAATTTTTTCCAACTCTTTACCACATACACGGCACATAAGGATTTCATTTTTCATAACATTTAGAAGCAATCCGCCCCCTATGTAGCGTGTAATCAGGCCCCTAATCCTTATTGCTTCTCTCCGAATTATCCCCATTCTTTTCCTAAAAATGTAAATTACTTTTATTTTAAGAATTTAGTACTTCTTGCCGAAAATTTTTCTTAAATTTCTACTTTTATTCCCCATTTTAATGTTTTAGAAGATAATATTTTAGCTAAAATTGAAAAAATATAAGAAAAATAAGCGTTTAAAATTTTAAAAATTAAGAAAAAACAAATCATCCGATCAAAGGATATAAAATTCTTTGTATAAAATGGGATAAACTTGAAGATTTTTAAAGGAAAAATAATCCTAAGAAACTAGCAAAAATTTTTATCAAAGGGATTATATGAAGAAAAGACAAATCATCCGATCAAGTTGGTCTATTAAATGTAGTTTTAATAGTAAATGTTTATTTTTTGATATTTACTACAAAATTCGTATCCTTATATACTGAAATTTTGGCAATAATATCGTTTTTTAAATTACATTTTATTTTTTGCTTTTGCTAATTTGGCCCATAGATTTGTATTTTTTGAAGTAATTCTTTTTAATTAGTTTTTTATTTTATTTTAGTGTTTTCTCATAGTAGTAATTTTGTACATAGTTATTTTTTTAATTGTTTTTATATAATAATTGAGATTGTTTCAATTTTTTTGATACAATTATTTATCAGTTTATTCGACAATTTTTACTATTTTTTACCTTTTATTTCTCAATTTAATTAGTTTGCATTATTTTTGTAAAATAATTGTTTCCATTTTTGATATTTTTATTTTTACTTTTTTAGCCATTTTTTACTTTTTTAATTGTATTTTTACATTAACATGTTTTTTATATTTATTAGTATATTTTCCACATGCGTGTTTCCTTATTTGTAAATTTTTTAATTGTTTTTTATTTTATAATAATTGTTTCCATTTTTTGTCCCTTTTTTACTTTTCCTTTGTTCGACACTGTTTAGATTTTACTTTTTATTTAGTATTTTAATTTAATCTGTTTTTCCTTTTATTATTTTCTCCCATTTTTCCATTTTTATTTTTTAATATTTTTTACTCATTATAATTTTTGATAATTTTTTAATTTTATCACAACTTTATTGAAAATGATCCTGGAGTTTTAATTGTTTTTAGTGTTTTAAATAATAAGAAAATAAATTCTATAACTTGCGATTTCTATTTATATATTTTATGGCTGATAAGATTTGTATTGAAAATCAACAGATATGAAATAGTCTATTATTTTTATTTACTTTATTAGATTTATTATTCTTATATTTTTTAAAAATTAATTAAATTTTTGCTATATATTGAAGGTTTTATTTAGAAAATAGATATTTTATTTCTAGAATTTTTGAAAATATCCCGGAATGGTATTATTTATATGTTGAACGAGCAACTAGAACTACATAAAGGCTGATATTCTTTATTTTTTTAATGATTTTATTTTTCCAAAAAATCCTCAATATTTAATACCAAATAATAAATTAAAATTTTGCCATTATCAAAATTAACAACAAATAAATATTTTATCAGATATGTCAATTATGAAAATTAAAATCAAAAGAAATAATTATTATATGTAGCTCATGTGAAGAGGTTTAAAAATTATTGAAATCAATAAGCCTTACATATATAATTGTTTTGCCTTTTTTACTTTAATTACTTTTTATTTTCAATTTTTATATTTATTTAATTGTTTCTGCATGATTTTAGTTGCAGATCCGATATTTTCTTTAATGTTTCCTTGAATAGAAGATTTTATTTGGCATGAAGGTACAGGCGTTATTTTAAAAAGATAGGACTTGGGAAGAAATGTTCTTAATTTTTCTTTAATTTTTTAATATTTATACATGGGTTTTAAAATATTTTTGTAAAAAATGTTTTAAAACTCGTGTATATACTACTCTCGTACTCGTATAAGCTCTATTTTTGGCTTCGTATTAGTACATCGTACTTGAAGAATATGCAAAATATTTAAAAATTTTTGTGAATTTTGGGAGTCAAGGACATCTAATCCTGCAGTTTTAAGGCCGTATGCGATCATTTTTTCGAAGGCTTTGAAACCATAGACCCTCCCACTTCGTCCATATTCTGCGCCCAGGCGCAGAAAACTTTCTATTTTTGCTTATACTTCGTATTATGTACGAGCTTACTCGAGACCAAGAATAAGACAGTCTGACTTCTTTAATAATCCGTAAATTTTGAAATGTTGATAGAAAAAAATAGTTTATAAATTAAACCGAACTTTAAACTTTTCTGCCGATTATTGCAAACTGCTTAAAGATAGAGTGTGTTAATTGAAATCAGAATATTGAAAGTTACCTTCTGTAAAGCATATAGGTAGCTATTTAATTCATAAGGCTGTGCAGTATGCGGCGTGGTGTAATGGATATCTACTGAGTATGCTTGTTCGTTCCCAGTCACCGAATAACCTTCTGCATTAGCTAAAAGGGAGAAATAGCTATAGCCCAGCTCTGCTTTACTCTTCAAATAAAAAAAAGTACTATACTTTTCAAAGTTTAATCCCATAACAAAGTTATCTTTATAACTTCATTAAAATAATAATTTTGTTCCAGCAAAATTATATCCTAGTTTCACGACATTGTTACATAATATATTACCCTAAATATTCTTTGTAATACCAAGATGAAAATTTATAGAGTTAAATTCGCTCAAAATTTAACTCTATAATTTTGTGACTTAAATAAAAAATTTCGGTACTATGCGTTTATATCCCCCCATGTCCGCAAAAGTTTGTCCGCACTTTTCCCCTTCTTTCTTCTTTATCCTCTCATAAGGATTAGAAATGGTCAAGTTAATAAACCCTAATTTTCTTTTTCTTCTCCTTACTTCTTTTCCTTGTTACTTCTTTTCCTTACTTCTTCTTTTCCTTGTTACTTCTTTTCCTTACTTCTTTTCCTTGTTATTTTGTTATTTTCGTGTCGGCCGTCGGTCTAGTCTTTTTTTCGGACCTTATTTTTATCGAGTCGTGCCGTAAGTCTTTTTCCGACCTTTTTTAAAAAGATTCATTTTAAAATTATTGTTAGATTGGAGTGATATTGTTATGTTCGAGGGTATTTCCGTGCCAAATATCATAGGCCCGACTCGATATTTCGATCCGAGTCGGTCCGTTTTGGACCGACTCGGATTTTTTTGGACCGAATGTCATTTTATATGAATGATACTTTGTCGTATTTGATGTTTTTTAGAATCTAAAGAAAAATTCTTGAACTTTAATTTTAATTGACCATTCTTAATATTTATGAGAAAGAAAGAAGCAAGGAGGAGAAAAGAAAATGTGGGTTTATTAATACTTACCATTTCTAATCCTTAAGAGAGGAGAAAGAAGAAGGAAAAAGTGTGACAAACTTTTGCGGACGTGGGGGGGGGATATAAACGCATAGTACCAAAATTTCTTTAAAGAGTAATGCAATTTTATCACACACGGCTCTACTTTTTAATATCACAGTTTATTTGAAATATTTTGTGTAAATTACTATACATATTTTTCTTTAGTTTTCATCTCAACATTTTATGTATGTTATTGTAGCATCTAAAAATATTTTTTAAAAAAAGTAATAAAAATAATAGTATAACTTGTTGCTCTTCCAACAACACCGTCTAATGGTTCTAACCAATCAAATGCCTTTCTAGACAAATCAACATGATTAACTGGGCATCCAGGGCATTCATTATTTATTGGAACTGTTAAACTGAAATCGAATTAATAAATAATTATTTATTAAAATTACGTTTTGCCTTTGTATTCAATTTTTACACATTTATTTATACAAATTTTATCATTCCTCACTACATGTTTGTCTTCAAAACAAGACGGGATCCATTTGGCATTACTATCAAAAAGTACATAAGAAGCTGCTGCAGACATTCCTGACTAAAATTTTTGGAAATAAATTTTAAAAAATAATTTATTTTTCACAAAAAGAACATACAATAGAAGCACTAGCAGTGTCAATTCCACACGCCCCCTCTCCCCCAATGTCATAAAAAGTAAATATTCCATCCCTGGGTGTATCTAAATAAGAGTCAACTACTCCAGAAGCCTTCTCTTCACTAAGGCACATATTTTTTGCAACAGCTCTGTCTGGATCGACAATTAATGTTTTTCCTCCAGGAATAGGAGAATCTGTTGTATCTTTATTAATATTATTTCCACCATTTTCGGAAGATTTGGTTGAAGTTTTAATTTCATCATCGTTTCCTTTCTTTTTATCATTAGATTTTGTTACTTCATTATTATTTGAGTTTGTTTCTGTTGTAGTTTTTATTTTTCCGTTTCCTTTATTTTTATCTGATGATTCTGTTGTTGTTGTACAATCATCATCTTCATTGTTATTATTATTTGAATTACATTCGGTAACATTTAGAATATACAAAGTAGGCATCCCATTTCCTTTGATTATGAGACCAGCATCATCGAAGGAACTTCCAGGCTCGATTATAACACCTTTTGGAGTTCTGTATTTATTATTTCCACGTAAACGGACACTTCTGTTTGATTGAGTTACCGACTGGAAAAAATATTTTTTAAAGGAAATAAATTAAATAAATTATATTTTTTTATATGTATATTTTGAAGATACGCTTTTTTGTTTGATCCTAAACTTAAAATTCTTTCCTTTCTTTATAGGTATAGAATTGTACTCTTTTTAATGGCCAGTTGAGGTACACAAGACAGACGGATGTTCTGCCTAGTTATAGAATTTTGGACGCCCCAATATAGCTGGATTCTTGAAACAAAGCTAAATTGAACATAGATAATATGAAAGGATACGATATTTTTAGACTAAGTGTACTCACAAACAATGGGCTTTCGGTATCCTTCTCGCTGTTGAAGAGAATTTTAAATAAATTATATGTATTTTAAAGACATTCCCAAATAATTCCCAAATTTTCTCAAATTAACAAAAAATATTTTTACTAATTTATAGATAAAAAAATTTACTCCATGTGGCAAAGAAAGAAAGAATTTAACAGAACATATTGGAGTTTGTCCATTATTCTTAATTACAATTTGTATATTACTACTTCCCTTTTTGGATTCCAAAACATTATAAGAAATAGAAACAGAATTAATTGGGGCTGTATTTACCAATACAATTTTTAAAGAAATTAAGAAAATAATTAAAGTTTTATTAATTATTAAAGTCATTTTATTTTTTAAAATTATTTTTTGGAGAATTTTTTAAATTAATGATTTTTTAAAATAATTATTTCTTGAATATTCACTTATTTATAAATATATAAATTTAAATTAAAAAACAAAATACGTAATTAAAAACCAAATATTTACATTAAAAAATTTTTTTAGAAATTTTTTAAAATTTTTTCCACGTATTTTTTATTCTCTATTTTTTAATTTCTCTAATTATTTAATAAATTTTATAAAAATTTGTTGAATTTCCGCTAATATAAAATTATTTATAGAAAATAATCTTTAAAATTTAAAGCTTCTAAATAAAAACTTAATATACTAAAATATAATTAAAATATATAGTTTGTTGTAATATTAAGTAAAATTAAATATTAAATAAATTCCAGCTCTAAAATAAACGTGACAAATTTAAATATTCATTTTATTTGAAATCCAACTAAAATATTTTTATTAATGAATTTATAGTTTATAATAAAATATATTTTTATATTAAATGGATCAGGAAATTGATAGTGTTTTGGATTTCAGATAACCCGTGATATACTTACCTGTTATATATCAGAAAAGTTTGCAAGAGCGACCCCAACCCCCACCGCGAAGCGCGGGGTTTTGCAAACTCTCTTTTTTTATACAATACATAACAGGTATGTATGTCACGGGTTATCTGAAATCAGAAACCCTATCAATTTTTTGCATTTGCAAAACCCCGCACTTCGAGCGGGGGTCTTTTCGATGTTTGAGAGGTTTGGTTGGTTCACCACAAATGAACGATGGCCACGAGGACATTCGTACAATCTTAAATAATAAATTTTAGAAAATCAGTTTATTTTTTATAATTTTATAAAAAAATTTTAGGTAAACAAGCAATCATTGGATACTTCCTTTTATTTTAATTCTGATTTTCCTAATTCTCACATCCTTCAAAAAAATATTTTATTTATTTCTACGTCCCAACACTTCTTTCAACCAATCCTGGAAAAATAAAAGAATTTTTGGTAACTTAAAGGATATTTATTTTTTAGCTTATTTAGCATCACAATTTTACTCAATTCTCTGTATTTATAGAAATAATCAAAATTTGTGTTTCTTTGTTTTATAAGGATTAGTAGATTGATTAGTTTTAATCACATTAAATTATTTGTCCATTACAGTGTGACCAAAAAGTCATGGGGCACGTTATTTATGATATTTTTGGACAGTGCTTTTTTAAATATTGCGAGGAGATGAAGTTTTTCGAACACCGAATAATGGAAGCGGGCTTAATAACCCTGAAAAAGAATTGTTTGGGCTACAAAATGAGTATAAAATATATTAAAAAATTTAAATGAGAAAAAAGTTATGATTAATTGAAAAGTGCCCCCATGACTTTTTGGTCACCCTGTATGGAATCATAATTAGCTTTTTTCTATTAAAAAGCGAAGATAAATACCCTTATGTATGAAAAAAAAAATTAAATATCAACTTATCAACCTAGCTAAAGGAAAAATTGATTTTAATTTAAAAGCAAAGGATTTACAAAATGTTAGTTTCACAGTAAAACTTTAAAAAATCAGCGGAAAATTAAATTTTGATGCGAAAGTAACGAATTTTACTTTACAAAAATTCCGGAAAAATTCAAAGGAAAATAAATTTTTATTTTACACAAGCATTAATTTTGGCTTCAAAAATAATTATTTTAATAATTATAATTTTTAAATTTTTTACCTTTGTGCATTGATAAATAGCAGAAATTTCCAACATCCAAGTGTGCATACTTTAATTGAATTTTTTAGAAGAATTTTGTAAAAACTTTTATTAAAAATTTCCGTAAAAATTAATTTTGATTTATTTTTTGATAATTTTATGAAGGAAGAAATTGTAACAATTCAAAAATTAATTTCCTTTCAAATACAGTTGTTAGGGACCGCTCAAATGCCCTTAAAATTTCCCAACAATAAGACCAACAATCATTAATTAACCGATTGAAACAACCCTAATTTTAAACCCAAAATTAATTATTTAAGGAAATATTAAATAAAACATTTTTTCAATTAAAAAAAAAATACCTAAGAGGACCGTTATATGTACGTCTACGCCACAGAGAAGGTGCATAAAGTTCTCGTTTTTGTTCTTCCTAAAAATTTATTTAATTTGTTTAACAAAATTTAATTTAAACCGTTCTTTCCGAAGCCATCAAAGAAAGACAGAAAATTTTTTTAAATTAAAATTCTAAAAAAATTAGGGGAAAAAATAAAAATTAAATAAAAAATATTTTTAAAAAAATTAAAATTTTTTGAAGCAAACATAAAGAAAATAAATTTATTTTTTCAATTTTAAACAAAAATTTATGTAAATAAACGATAAAAGGGATCTTTGAATTAATTTTTATTTCCTAACTCTCACTCAAAAGTCAAAAATTTTTTCGATTTAATGTTTGTTGCTGAACCGTCCATCAAACCAATCCTGAAAATTATCTATTTTTTAAAATTATAATCTTGAATTTTGTTCCTCCAAACAGGGATGGTGGGTTACTGAAACCCAAGACTCGGGAATATTTTTCGACTCAAACCAAGATCCGAAGAAAATTCTGCAAACCCTGATTTAACAAGAATTTTTCATTTCTAAAATCTTTAATACAAAATCAAAAAAATTTTCTTCTCAAATTTTCCTAAATTTAAACAAAAAAATTCAACAAGAAAAACCTTAGCACAACACAAAACAGCAGTAAACGTCAATACACTAGCAGTCCCATAAACAACTTTAGGCCCATTCTTTGTTTTCATCATATCAACAGATTTATCGAGAAGTCGACAAACAAGTGGAGTGTACTTAAAAAGAAAAAAATTTTTTTAATTTTTTGATTAATTTAAAAAAAACCGTTTTACCAGCCATCAAGAGAAAATTATTTTTAAATAGAAATTTGAAAAAAAACCTAAAAAGAAAATTTAAATTTTAAAAAATCTTTAAATTAGAAAAAAAGATATATAAATACGGGACACTCCAAACATGCATTTGCATGTTTTAACAGGCCCTACATATAAATAAAAAACATTTTGAATAAAAAATTCATTATTTTATTGTACAAAGAATTGGAAAACAAAAAATATTTAGGAGGACGAAATTGGTAAATAACGAACAGAAATACATTGACGCAAAAAACGCCCTTTAAACAGCGGGCTATTTGGTCTATATGAAGACTTCCTTCCGTTAGGCCCAACATAGATGTAGGGAACTAAAAATTAAATATAGCTTTAGAAATTGTTTTCAAAATAATTTTAATAATTTTATTAAATAATTAAGAAGAAAAAATCCTTACGTCTGCAAACATAGTATTTTGCCCAACCAAGCTCTATCCCCTCCATAGCACCAGGGAAAAAATAACCATCGTCATCGGGTATCTTAAAAATTGAATTATAAACTAAATTTGAAATAAATAATTAGAACGTCAATTGTAAAATCCTCAAAAATTCATATAATAAAAACAAAAAATACAAAAGATTATATTTTTATATGTATCAAAAATAGAATTTTTAAACTTAAAATTTAGACTAATTTGTAAACAAAAATAAACTTGCCTGTATTCGTGGCTGTAAAGTAACAGAAACAGGCGCTTTAGGTGTTACTATATGTATTCTCATTAATTGTGCCATAATTCGCGGCCTTCTGCAAGGACAAGTCAGCCATAAAGGGAGATCAGCATCCAATAGAGGGCCAGCATCTTGGTTTAAAGGCCCATAATCTTTTCGATGTTTGAGAGGTTTGGCTGGTTCACCACAAGTGAAACGATGGCCACGAGGACATTCATAATCGAAACCGACAAAAAGCTGTAATTGTGTGGCAAAAAAAAATAAATGATTTTTTAAAAAATCTCATTACCTTAACCTTTTCATTACTTTCTGTTCGCCCATGCGCAATTCCATTTTGTAAATTTCTTAAACATTGATCTGTTGGATTAGCACCAATTAATTGCATTCCACGAACCCATCTTTCAGTATTAACCGAGAGTCTTACACTCCATGGAAGTAAATATCTATTTAGAAAAAAATATTTAAAATTATTCTAAAATAATTTATTTTCACTCTGAACCACTTCGAAAACGTGCTGTCCTATCATGACCACGAATACCAGTTGAATGATTATATAAAGATGAGTGACCAATGCAGACAACAGAGAATGAAGGGAAGAGTGGAAGTAGAGAAGGAGGTGAATTGGTATGAGGTACGTGATCGAGATATTGGCCTTTAAAAAACTTTGTTATATCTAAATTTTTAGTTTTAAGATTGAGACTTAACGACTCTTTAATTGCTAACTAAATTTTAAAATTTAAATTTTAAAAACCTTTAAAATTTTCTTCCAATTTTGAATCGTCCATTTTTTCAAGCTTTGATTGAGTATCTTTTGAGACATCTCTTTTGGTGTCAATATTTATATTTTGTTGTTCTGTTCCAGTTCTAGTCAAATGAGAGTCATATTCGTCTAAATAATGTAATTCTGGAGGTTCAGGTGATGATGCATCCTCATTATCATTAAGAATACCCATAGTTGATGAATGGACATTTGAATGAAATGATGTCTGTTCTTGCTTAAATAGAAAAAAATTATTTTTTATATAGAGGATAGGTAATTTTGAACCAAAACTTATTTAATTCTTAAAAAATTAAAAAAATATAAAACTGCCTGTAAACTCTAACTTAGATCAAAGAAACTAACAAAATAAATTTTGTAAAAATTAAAATCCCTAAACCTCCTCAATTTCAACATTCATTTCTCTTTCTTCCTCCTCCTCATCATCATAATCTTCCTCCTCCTCATCCTCACTAACTTCTTCATCAAATGCTATTACATTCTTTTTTCTAATTGGTTCATCTTCATCCTCATCATATTCGTTTTCACCCAACAAAATTAGGCTAGGATTTAATTTTGACTTTTCTTTCTCATCTTCCTGAGTTATTTGTGATAATTTTATTTTGTTTATTTTTTCTCCAATTTCTTCTCCACTTTCTTCATCATCTCCCTCATCAAAGAAACGAACATTAAAATCACTAGGATCTATTGCCAACCCTCCACCTATTTCATTTGTGGCGTCAACTTCCTCATTATTGTCGGATTCTGATTGAGGATTTGTTATAGTTTTCTTTACATTTCCTATAAAATAGAAACTATTGAAGATAAAAAGAATTTTTGTTCGTGGAAGACAATAGAATTATGATAAAATATATTTTCCAGTTTTTAGTACTGGAAAACCTACAACATTAAAGTTAAAAAATATATATTATAAAAACCTTGCATCAAAATTACATCCGAATAAGATTTTTGTTTCATCGACTCGTTTAATTTAACATTCTCCCCAAATTCCTCAAGTTTATCAACATTTTTTGATTCCAATTGTGCAGTGGATACATCAAACAATTTAAATTTATATTTATCTAAATTTGCACAGCAAGACCCAAAATTAAAATCATCTCCTGTTTCGTTGTAAAAAGTAAAATTTGCTTCCTAAATTAAAAAAATTAGGTAAAAAATAATTAGGTAAAATTTTATTAAAGACAAAAACCTTCAAAGTAAAAGGATCGTTTCGAATACGTCGAGACATTCCACAGTTACACATTGAAAATATTTTTACCCCAGAACAGTGTTGATTATTATTAGATTTTAAATTATTAAAATTATTAGATTTTGTTTGAAATTTTTGATGTTTGCGTCCAGTACTTCCACTTCTATCTCGGACAATTTTTAAATTATCATCATCGTCATTTTTCAGCAAATCATGATTTAACTTAAAAACATAAACTTTGAGAAAAACAAAAAAAAACAAACTTTATAAGCACAAAATTGTCCAGTTAAAGAACGTTTCTCACATCGCTGATGCCCATCTTTCCAAATATTTTCACATTCAAGTTCTAATTGAGATATCAATTTGTCGATATGATGATGGCCTGCTGATCGAGGAAAAGTGTGGCGTAGATGATCAACAGCCATTTTTAACTAAAATTTAGAAATGAAAGAAAATTTACAAAAAATAAAACTGAATATTCATGTTCAATCTTGGAAAAGACAGGATCACCGCCACCAGTCATTTTTTGTTGAAGTGAAAGTTGATTGTTGTAAATGACACGAGATGAGCTAATTGCAGATTCCACAAGACTATAATTAATATGGTAAATAAAGAAGCCGCCTGGACCCATGCTTATTGTTAGTTTAAATTAGAGCCGATACAATAAAACAAAAAAAGCGGAATATGAAGGGAATATAGTAAATTGATCGTTCCTTCGCTTAATCCGCGGATGAAATTAGCATGGGATAAGAGGGGCCGATGGGCAAGTAAATTTGAAAATCCAAAATTAATGGCTAGTAGGTGGTGGAGATTAATAGCAGGGTCGTAGCCGGGGGGGGGGCTTCTGGGGCTATAGCCCTCCCCTGAAATGGGGAAAAGGGAAAGACAATGTGAGAAAGATGATACGCCCTTGATGAATAAAAAAATCCCTCGATTAAATCCTCTAAAATCCCTCTATTAGCTCATTCCCGTCTTAAAATAAAATTTTTTGATTTAAAATAAATTAGAAAAAATCCAACAAATCTAAATAAAAATTAAAAACCTATTAATTGATTCAATTTCTAGTGAAATAGTAAACTTTAAATCAAAACTTTCTCCATTTTTTTCTTCATAAATACAACGTTTTAAGAGTTTTGCTGCCTCAATAAATTGACCAAGTGTAGGTAAAGGTGTATTTTGTCCTCTATTTGAAGTTAAGTCTTTGCGTAATTTATTTATAGCTTTGTGAAGAAAAAATGGAAAATTGTAGTCGGAAGAGTTTTCAAGTTCTAAAAATAAAATGTTTTGGAAATAATTTAATAATTAATATGATATAGTTATCCAAAAGAAAATTGTAGTTCCGAGATTTGATTTTCGGAGAAAATACCAACTTATATAAGAACAAAGGATTTCACAAAAGTATTCTAATTTTCCAGAGAAAATCATCACTTTCCGAAATTCACTTTCCGAATCATCACTTTCCAAATTTCCGAAATGATTTTTAGTGTATTCTCATGACTAATCTCTCTTAAATAATATGCGAACTTTTCCAGAAAATTCAAAATTTATTTTTACAAATGTTTAAAGAAAGCAGCTAGTATTTAAATAAAACCTTTCTTATCCATTTTTGATGGTTCAGTAATTTGATTTATTAAACGAAGAATTTCTTCTGAATTAATACAATTTCCATTTCCTAAATTACCAATTTTATTACTGCAAACTTCATCTTCTCCGCCTGTCAATTGCCCCAAAGACCCAAATAAGGCTTCCGCCAATTCGTTGTTAACATCAACAGGTATTTCTGACTGATTGAAACAATAAACAAAAGGAGTGCCAGAAGCAATAGTTATTTGGGCGAAGGAAGTATTTGGGCTTAAAAAGGGAAGAAAAATAAATTTTAAATAATCTAAAAATTACTGTTTAATGTCCACAAGTCCGTGTTGTTTCAATAAATTAGCAATTTGTGTTTCCAGACATTTTTCCATTTTCTCAAGAAGTTCCTTCTTTAAAAAAATGAAATAATAAATATTTCGTATAAAATTAAGAAAAAAACCTTTTTTGTAGAATTTAAATCGCTACGTAATGGATTTCGATGAAAACAAAAAAGTAAACGAGGAGAAGCTCCAATTCTGCAAGTATTAACAAAAGAAGAGGGAAATTTTGTTGACAATTCAGTTTCTGAGATTGAAGAAAGGGAAGAACGAATACGTCGGGAAATGGATGACCTAAAAATTAAAGGGAAATATAAATTAGAGTTCGGACCAGGTAGACATTAAACGGGGTACTTTAATAAAATCCAGATTTTCGGGTCTGCCAAATTTTGGGGGGTTTAGCCCCGAAAACCCAACCCGGGTCGACCTGGAAGAAAAAAGCCGGATACCGGGCCCGGCAAAGTGAAAAGTTCGAACTCTAATAAAAATAAAGTGGAAATCCTGATTATAAGTAAACTTAAAAATTAAGTTATTTTTATGAAAATTTTAACTAATATTAAGTTAAATTCTTATTTAAATTTTATTTAGAAAGAATAATAACTCCAAAATTAAAAATTATTTTTTTTAAAGTTCACAAAATTTACCTCAATTTATTTAATCGCTTTAATAAACAAATCCACTCCAAATCAAACCGACATCCTTGCTCAATAAATATAAGAGCATGACAAAGAGGAAAAATTTGAGCAAGTGCAAATAATTGCTCTCGATCGATGAAAGACATTTTTTCGAAAAATGACTTAAATTTAAAATTTATTCAAAAATCTATTTAAATTAATTCAATTATACCTTATTTTTAAAGTTTTCATTAATATTATTAAACAATAAATGTTGGAATTCAATATCATTAAATCCATTAATAATAAGCCAAATTATTGATTCTTCTTTATCAAAATGTATATCTATCTAAAAATTAAAAAATATTTTTCTTATAAAAATAAACGTAAAATAAAATTACAAAAAAATATTTAAAAAAATTTTTAAAATTACCAAAGGAGAACTTTCCAACCGAACATTTTCAGTTTTGTTAACACAGTTTAAAAAATTATTTTTGATCAACTCATCTTCAAAAAATGCTCTCTCACCCAAAAAATCATTTAATAAATCAGCTTTTGTATTGTCAGAAACTTCCTTTTAAAATTATTTTTTTAAATTTTAATTAAATTTAAAGAAAAACTTTTCCTAGCACAGCAATAATTAAAACAGAAGAATTTAATAATTGTTGGTCATCAGAAGATTGTTGTTGAAAAATAAATTGATCAAAATTGGTTTTAATTGATTCAATCATTTTTTAAATTTTTTTTTAATTCTAAAAAGACAATTATGGAATATGTAGACAAATACAAGTTTGAATTATTAAAAAATAAATAAAACTTAAATTTTTTTGATTAATAAAATTTTGAATTTAATCGAAAAATTAAGAAATTAAAAGAGCCAAAGTCTGCAAGAAGTTAAAAAATATTATAAGGGATTCCCGGTAATCAGATTCCCGGCCATGGCTGGGCAAAATCTAAAAATGAAAAGCGAAAATGAGGAATGCGAAACTTCGCGCTGAAAATGTGGAATATGCGAAAAACGCGAAATGCGAAATTAGCCCAGCCCAGTTCACGGCCCACTCTCAACCGTCAGCACTAAACTAACCCATATTTTTATTTTTTGCGTTTTGTATTTTTCAGTGTTTTTATTCCCGGTTGGGGTCAGTTGAGCGCGGCCGGTTGAGCCCCACCAGTTGAGACCGGCCAGTTGAGCGCGGGCCAGTTGAGACCGGGGCCAGTTGAGACCGGGCCAGTTGAGACCGGGGCCAGTTGAGACCGGGCCAGTTGAGCGCGGCCAGTTGTTTACAAAAATCGAAATTCGTAAAGTCAAGTTGCTCTGACAACGGGGGATGTTGTTCCAACAATAGGGGGAGTTGGTCCGACAACGGTGCTATGTTGTTCCAACAACGGGGAAGGTTGGTCCGACAAGGGGGAATGTTGTTCATACAGCTGGGAAAGTTGATCAAATGGGGGGATGTTGTTCAAACAGCGGAAATCTTGAACTAACAAAGCAGTACGTTGTTCCAACAACGGGGGAAGGTTGTTCCGACAACGGTGGAAAAGCTTGTTCTGAAAACGGGGAAGTTGTTTCATGAGGAGTCGTAAATTCACTGGCCGCGCTCAACTGCCCCGGTCTCAACTGGCCCCGGTCTCAACTGGCCCGCGCTCATCTGCCCGGTCTCAACTGGCGGGGCTCAACCGGCCGCGCTCAACTGGCCCGTTCCGTTTTTATTCTTATTGATTTTACATTCATTAATTTTTTTGTTAATTTTATTTTTTTTTCTTAATTCATTCAAATTATTTGATAAAGTTTCGACTTTACTGATTCAGAAAAAATAGAAGAAGTGATCTTTCGATATTTTTGAGGTTGGTAAAGAGTTTGCTGAGTTTGAATTTATGCTCGAATTTTACTTGTCGACTCGCTTCCCGAATTCTACTAAGACAAATTCGGTTTAAAAATTAAAAATTTTATGTTTAATCTACTAAATAGTTTTTTCGAGCTGAGTCAATGGTTACAAAATTATTAAACAAAGTTATGTGTATTTTTATAGAAAAGTTTGTATCCATTGCTATTTATTTGACTCATTGTCAGCTCAAAGAGACAAGTTAAAGATTAAACATAAAATTTGCAATTTTTAATTTCCAACTCGGTCGAATTTGTGTACGGGAATCGAGATAAATAGACTTGGTATCATCTTATAATACCCAATAGCATTAAATACCAAACTCCCCAAAAACCCTCGAAATACCAAACCAGCTGGATCTTCGCTGGCGAACTTTTTTTGCTAGGACGGGTATGGTCTCACTACACGATCGCTACGTCCACCGCGAGCGAAGCGAGCTCGACATATCCAGCTTCATCTTTAGCGGCATTTTTTATGCAAAAACTTTTCACAACATTCTTGGAACGAGTTTCCCATTTGTTGAAGCAACATTTCCCATCGTTGGTATTTCGGTTTGGTATGGGGTCATTTGTGTGTTTTGGTAAACTCAGCACACTTGATTATCTCTTGGCAAGCCTCAAAAATATCGAAAGAGCACCTCTTAGTTTTTTGCTGAATTAGTGAAGGCGACCTTTACCAAAATTTTTTTAGTCTAGTAAATTTTAGCATTCAATTTTTCAAAATTTCAATGTCGGGATATTATAGAAAAAGAACTACAAAAAAGAAAGTATATATTTTTATTTTTAATAAAATTAATTTCTAAAAAATTTTTTATCTTTATAACTGAATTATCTATAAACTGACTTTTTTTTAATTTCTAGTTGTCTTCAAACTTTTAATTTTATTAGGACAATCAACTAGACGATGATTTAATTGCATTAGACCACGTCGATTTAAATGCATGTTGGCGTATCTACAATTTGAACGAGTTTGGCTGTGACGCTCATATTCCACCAAATCCAAAGTATTTTTAAGATTTTTAAGTTAGTATGGTTTCTTTTTGGCTTTAGTATGGTTTCAGATTTTGAATTTTCCTTGACTCATAATTAGCATCAAAAATCAGGGGATTCTACTTTAACCGGAGGCTTATTACTTGGACTTTTTTTAATCTCTTTTCTATCTCGTTCCCAAGCCTCCTCTTATTTACTCTTTTGGATATATTTATATTGCATTCTTTTTAAATTCAGAACACGAAATTGTCGTCTCAATCCATTCTGTATATACCGCCTTGGATTGGAAAAGTTTGACAAATGTTTGCAAACCCAAAAGGAAGAAGCTTCTAGCAGCAATTCTGAGCCTTTAATTCGTCGCAATCCAAATGTTCAACCTTGTGGCTTAGTTAATTATGGAAATTTTTGTTATGTCAATAGTTTTTTACAGGTTTTTTTAAAACGATTTTTGTTAAATTTTGACTTTATTCTGAAACCGCTTATTTTAGGTGAAAGTATCTTTTCTAAGTAACCCATAACAGTCATTCAGTTTTATCTGTCGAATCCATAATGTTCATTATTTTCCGTTATTTCCAAACATATTTCATATAAAATTTTATCTCTTATTAATTTTTTAAAGATTTGGTTCAACGATTTACGATTCCGTCAATGTGTTTATGATTGGCGTGCCGACCCTTTTTGGGAAAAACCGCTCGATGCTAAATTGGATATTCAGGAGGTTATGTGTTGTTTACAACGATTGTTTTTAACTCTTGAATTGACGCCATTTGTTAGTTTTTTTATATTTTTTATTAAATTATCATTTTTCTTCAAAAATCTTTTTAAATTTTTTAATCATTATTTACAAAAAATAGGAAACAACCGACGCCAAAGAATTCTGTCAACTATTAAGGCTAGACAATCAACAACAAGACGTTCAAGAATTTCATACTTTATTCTTTGACACTATTGAAAAGAATTTGTTATTTCATCCAAATGGAGAGAAAATACAATCTTCAATTAGACAACTTTTTCAGGTTTAATTTTTTTTGATTTCTCCAACTTTTCTTTTTTTAGAGTTGTATGCGTCAAACAATTAGTTGTGAATGTGGTCATTCAACAAATGCGGAAAGCGAATATCGTTCATTATTTATCACCATCGATGGATTTAATTCCATAATCACTGCTATTGACAGCTTCTTTAGGCCTGAACAGTTTGTTTTTCTTTTTGGATGTTTTTATTAAAAAATATTTTTTAAGACTTGCTGACTATAAATGTAGCAATTGTCAAGAACAAGGAAAATGTGTAAAAACGATGGAATACACAACACTTCCTCAAGTGTTAATTATTCAATTGAACAGATATGTCTTTAAAAGGTTGTTTTTAAAAATTCTTTTTGTTAGATTTAATTTAATTTTTAGTTCAAATGAGCGTCATCACAAACTAAAAACGGTAATGCAATATCCACGTCTGTTAAAAGCGAGCACATTAAAACCTGATGCTTTGTATAATGAAGAATATGAGCTTTGTGCTGTTATGATACACGAGGGGAATAATACGCATTGTGGACATTATTATGATTTAATTCGTGATCCTTACACAAAGCAGTGGTTTACCTATAATGATAAGGTTTTATTCTTATTTGTTTTTTAATGCCTTAAATGAGTAAAGTGTGGCGATGTATTTTGAAAAATGTCAGGGATGAAGAGCTAATAAGATTTGTTTTTTTTGTTAGGAACTTGTTTAATTTTTATATCCGGTTCATCCACTATTATCCAAAATGTGTAAAACTATCGCTTTTATTCTGCCACTTTTGTTAAAATTTTGCTTTTAAATCTTTTCTTTTTAGCATGTCCAATTAGAGAAACGCGCTCCAGGTTATGAAGGTCAACGCGAACCAAAAGAAAATTCTGGTCGTCCAACAGCTGATCAAAAGGGTTGTTATGCTTTAATCTACCAACGGAAACCTTCATATACTGCAGCAGAAGTAATGGCTTCTTCAAAAAAATTAAATATGCCTCCAGATGAAGTTGTTCAAGAAGTTAAAAATAAAGTAAATTTTTTAAGAATAAATAATTCAATACAAAAAAATTTCAGCTTGAAAGTGATTTTATTCGGGAAAGTAAAGAAGCTAATCGTTCAATGCATTTATGGGAATTGCGTGTTAATTCGCGACATTCATACTTAATTCAACTATTTCGTGAATTAGAGGTAGAATCTTTTACATTTATTTTCTGTTGATACAAGTTTTTCCTATAATTGTTGACCTTAGGATTTCACTTATAGATACAGTCTTGAGGTTAAAATAATTACCTAATATTCAGTGAGGCCATTATCGAATCTGTTATCGCTTAGACAGCTGCCCTCCCCCCATTAGTCCGCCTAATTTTAGAAATCTAATAATGAGTTTAACGCCCTGTTGTTTTAAATTTTTTTAATTTTAAAAGGTTAGAGACGGTAATGTTCTATCTGAACAACCCGAAGAAATTTCATTTTTACCAACTTCATTATTAATCAATTTGTTTTCAAATGAATATGAAGCAGTTAAAGAAATGCATAATTTGAATGAATTGGACAACAACAATACTTTAATACCTAATAACAATGTGGAGGATGGAGAAATTTACAGTTTTGATTATGCTGACTATGAATATATTTACACACCGGAACCTTTAAATTTTGTTAAAATTACTTTATGTAAACATGGAAAAGTACCTTTGGATGCCGTTAAAAAAGGAGAATTGAAAGCTGTGAAAACTGCTGGTTTAAAACGATTAATTGCTGTAGGTTTTATTCTGATTTTTTTAAGTTCTCTTTTTAGAGTATACCATTAATTTTCCTAATTTTTTTTATAAAGGATTCTAATGTTCAGTGGAAAGTACAAATGCCAGATAATGATAATGACGAACAGACGGCAATTTCTGGTATTGGTGATTTCCAGCTTTTGACTGGGTGAGAATTAAATTTTTATTTATAAAAAATCATTGACCTTTAGTGCTGATCTTTGCTCTGAATGCGTTAAGGACCTTAAGTTGGAAGCAAATTTCCGTCGTTCGCTCATTGTTACTGAGAAAACTTTGTCTGATGCATTCAAATCACTTCCAAAAAGGTTTTTTAATAAATTTAGTTTTGCCAAAAATATCTATTTCAGAACTCACGATCCAAGCCGTGCAAGTCCGTTTCCTGTTCTTTCTCCTCCTGAAGATTCTGTATGGGTATCTGTTGATCACTTGAAAAAATTTAAGAAAATTGCCTTGACACAAATGGAAAGTTCGGGTCGTTTAAGCAAAAAAGCGGATGAGGATCCGCCTGCAGGTTTCTTATCATTTTTTATTAACTGATTCTTTTAAATTATTTTTTTATTCTGAATTTTCTTTTGTCAATTAAAATTTTACTTTTTTCAGAAAAAAGGCTTAGAGCAGGTTCTGATATGGATGAAGATATTGCCGATGATGGAGTATTTTTAGAAGAACATCACAGGCAATCGACTTCAAACAATTGTCAATCTTCATCGGAAATTCTAATAGTTGCAGAGCATATCAATACTCCACCTCTGGTTAAAAAAACATTTTTTATATTAATCAACTTTTTTAGAGTGAGAATGTCACCGTTCGTAGGCGTAGACTTACCAGTTCAATGGATAATAACGAAAATGAACCACCAAATTTCTTGAAAATTTATGACAGAAATGACTCATTTCAACCTCTAGAACGTGTTGATAGTCTGTCAGTTACTGAAATCCCTGATGATGTACCTACTACCATTCGCTTTAATGAAGATCTTTTATGTAAACATGGTAAATTAATTACATAATTGCTATTCCTTATAGTTATTGTTTAAATTTAGGTCGTTTATCATATAAGCCAAAGCGTGCTTGGTTGACCAAAGATGAATGGGGAGTTTTGAAATCTAATTTTATGGAGTTTACTAGTCCATTTTTGTGCTCGTCTCAGGAATGCTCAGATTGCATTGAAGAGTATAATGTAAATTAAATTTTTAATATTTCTTAATTTTATTTTAATGTTTTCTTTAATAATTCAAAAATTCCCACCCTTTGTATATTTTTCGCTTTTTTTTAATTTTAAGGTCAATAACATTTACTTCTTGGGAAAGGTTCCAAAAATTCCTTAGGCTAACTTCTCTGTTTTTTATTATTCTATTAATTTTAGATACTTTCTGAGGTTCGTCAAAGCAATTTAGATCAACTCCAAAAATTATTAAACGAAATCAATCCTCTACTTAAAAATTTATTAAATCGAAAATGGACACAACAGGAATTGGGACTTACTTACAAGTTCATGCTTTGTTCAGATTTTCATAGCAAAATGAAGAATATTACAAATCGTTCAAAGTATTTTTTATTTTTAAATATTTTTTAAAGAAATTTTAAGACAAAAACAAGTGGTAGAAATCCCTCGAATTTGTCAGGATTGTATACTCTGTCAACATGGCCGTCCATATTTACCTTTAATGCCATCAGAGAATCAAGACGAAAATAATACTTTATTTGATCAAGTTTTGGATGCAGGTTTGGACCAACAAAAACAATCGAAAAAGCAACCAAATGGGGTACCTTTGATGGAGGATGAATGGCAACAATTGGTAGCTGCTTACAATAAGCATGTACCTGAACAGAATGAGCCCAACCCTATTTTATTTCAAGAGGATGGTAAAGAAATTTTCATATTTTAGCCTCTGTAAGATACACCCAATAGTGGATACACCTCAATTTAAGATCTTCCAGCCTCGAATGTATCTTACAGTGAAATATATTCTTGGTTAAAAAAATAAAATCACGATTTTTTTCTAGGCCAATATATGGAATTTTGTGATGAATGTAACTTGCAGTATTTTATGAATGAAGAACAAAAACGCTACATATACCCAGACGGCGCGGAAATTTGGGTTAAATTGGTATTTTTATTTTAAGAATTTCAATAACAAATTTTTATTTTAATTTTAGAAAGACGACGAAAGTGAAGAACAACTTTTGGCAAAAGCTTCGGGTCCAGGCACAAGTTCAAGTTCTTATACAACTCGTCGGATGGCTATGCGTACCAATATGTTCAAATTTAAGGTAACAAGTTACTAAATGGTTAAGAAATTATTTTTACTTCAAAAACTCTCTGAAAGTAATTTTGTTAATTAGAAAATAATTCTGATTTAATTCTGAATTCGTCTTATTTTTTAATAATTATTTTTAGATGCGTTCAACAGAAACAATTACAGATTTGAAATTACAACTTATGCAAAAAACTAAACAATCACCCAACGACCAATTGTTATACTTGAATAATAAAGCATTAGAAAGTGATCAAACTTTGGAGGCTGCTCGTGTCGCGGCAAATAATTTTGATAATCCTTTAGTTTTAATTGTTCAGCAACGAAGGATTGAGGTTTATTTAGAAAAATAATTTTCTTTAAATTCTAAAATATTTTAAAGGATTTGGACACCTCAACAGGTTCAACAAATACAGCAACTCGGCAGTTAGAAAAGGGATTTAGAGACACGGCGTTGTCTGCTTAGAGAAAAAAGTTGAAATTTTGTTTTTTTTCTATTTATGTTTTTCTTTCTTTTATTTTTTTTTCTGAACCTTAACTACATATTAGTGACAAAAATTTATTAAAATATTTAAATTTAGTTAAAATTAGCAATAAATAATCTTCAATTTAGCTTAAGTTATTCTTACCAGAGTTTTATTAAAAGACCAATTGTTTGGTTAAATTAGAGTAATTTTTAAATTTTTATTAGCTTTTAAAAAGCCTTTTTTAATTAGCTAGATAAATTTAGCAATATATATTTTAAATTTTAACTTTTTTCGCAGAATTTATTGGTTAAAATAAAAAATCAGAAGATAAAAACTTCTGATTCGCATAATCGATTCTCTCTCATTTAAAAAAATATATTCTCGACTTAACTTTGTTTGAGATTAAAAGAGTTGTGTTTTTAATGAAAAATTAATTGCTTAATTTTATTAAAAATTAAAAACACAATCTTTCGTTTAATTTTAAGTTTTGGATAATTTTTCGTTTTATTTATAACCAAAATATCCTTTTACTCATTTAAATATTCTCTGGTAAAATTAAAATTTTGCATTTTCTGCTTTAGAAAATTGCAAGCATATAGGTCGGCTTTTGGATTCTACTATTTTTTATTAAACTTTTAAATTTTCTTTTGTTTCTTTAGATAAAAATTATTTTTATATTATTCGTTACACATAGAGACATGGGAGACTGAAAATCTTCAATGACTTGAAGGCCAAAACTTGATCCCAATTCCAAAAGAGGAAACTCGCACGTCTCTATTATTTATAAGTGTCAAACCAATAATAACTATTTTTGTTTTATAATTTATTTTATTAGATTATAAAATATCGCAAATATATAAATAATTAATTTTTTTTAATAAATTTTGTTAATTTGTTTTATTAAATTAATTGAATATTTTAATTATTTTATGTATTTATTTTAATTATTTAAATTTTTTTCCAGACTTCTTATAGTAGAAATGTCTACTATTGTGAACAAAAATATTCTCAAACCTTTTACTGGCTTAAATGAAAAGATTGTTAAGGTTGGTAGTTTATTTTTTTATTACAATTTTTTGTTTTGTTAAAATCTAATTGAGGTTTCTGTGAATATTTTTTTTAATTTTTACAAAATCGAATTAGTCAAAAATATTTTGTAATGTTTTATTGAAGTTTTCAGAGTTTATTCGTTATTTTTCTTTTGGTGGGAACTTGACATTTTTTTTATTTTTTAACGTTAACTAAAGAATTCAACTTTTTCGTTAATTTAAATATCTCCAAATTCGAAAAAATCAAAAATTACCTACTATTTCACATTTACTGTTCATCGCCGAAATCCTTACCTTCCCTCAAACTCAATTTTAACAGAACCAAAATAAATTTTTTTTTAAATTTTTATTTTTAGAAATTAAACGATCCAAAAACAAGATTATTGGATTATTATAAAATGCAAGAAATTGTTAATTGGTTACCTACAATTAAAGAGAAAATTGATTTTGTAAATCCTTATGAAAGAGAATGGAGTGTTGCTGAGAAAACTTGGCACAGGTTTTTTTATTTTTAAATTTTGTAAAATGAATAGAGAGTTTTTAAATGTTTTTGGAAACGGAAGGGTAAAGATGTTTTTTTCTATTTTTCCCTTTTTTCATTTTTGTTTTTATAATCCTTGCCATACTTGCCTTGCTATTTTTTTCTCTAAAAATATTTTTTCAATTTAAAATCACTCCAAATTTCTGTTAAAGTTATCCTTTAAACTTATTTTTTAAAAAAATAAAAATTTTATAGACGTTGGATGCGTCCACTTTCTCGTCCTCGAAAGTCTTGGACTTTCCCTCCAATACCTAATTATTTTGATCCACTCAATTTTTACAAATATGTTACAAAATGTCGATTAGTTGAAGGATCTGAAGCTTTAAATGAATTGGAAAATAATTATTATAAATCATTAGTTTTGCCTACAAAAGGATTTGAGGTTTTCTTTAAATATTTTATTAAATTTATATTTTTATGGAAGTGAGTAAAAAGTATTTTTTGACTGTCCAATAAATTTTTTTGCCATTTCTAGACTATTTTACCTTTCAGAATTTAAATTTTATTATTAAGCGGATTTTTTGGGCCTTTTTCAAGTTTTTTCTTAGTTTTTAATTTTTTTATGTCCACCCTTATTTTTCTAAAATCATTTTTTAGAAAAAAGTAACAGAATCTTTGTCAATTTTTCTTGAAAACAATCATATTTCTAAAGAAGAGGGCCATTCTGAGGAAGAAATTGCTGATAATTGTGCAAAATTTTTACGTTCACTTGTGGATGATGCCCATTTAGTTTTGGCTAAAGGAAATTTGGGCAAATTGTTGGATCACAGGGTAATTTTAATTTTTTTCAATATTTTAATAAAATTTACAAACCTTTTAAAATTCTGTCAAATTAATAACCAGAAGTTTTTAAATTTTTAGGAATCTATTTTAGAATTAAAAAAAAAAAATTCGGTTACAAACCTAATAAATTAAAATTCAAATTTTTAATTCATTAATCAGAATTACAAATTTTATTTACAATTCAGCAAACTCTATTAAATTAAAATTCAAAGTATATATTGATTATTTTTTAAATTAAAAAAAACTTTTCACTTCCCTAATTTCATAAAAAAATTTTTTTTGTAGATCTCGTATAACCCTCGTTGTGAATCTTTCTGGATTCGTTCTGGATTTACTCATTTATACGATCAATTACCTGTTTGGGAAACTGATAAAGAGGCTTGGATTGAAGAAGCTAAACCTCATCCTCGACCACGTTTTACTGGAGATGACGAGTAAAAAATATTTTTTTACTCAATTTTTTTTTCTTTTCAGACGATGTTTGGGTGAATTAAGCTTCACAATGCGTGATAATTTTGCTGCACAAGTCAGAAGCAAATTTCCATTAAAAAATGTATTTTTAAAAATTATTTTTTTTTTATTAAATTTATTTTTTAGATTTTTGATTTTTCTGACGATCGATTAAATTCACCATTATTCCCTGAAACAACGGAAAATGGAGGAGAAAATTTAAATTTGGAAAATGATGTTATTTTTAACCCTCGAGTATTTAATTTACATCCGGAAATGGATATTCTTTGGCAATGTCCAGGGTATGAATATGATTCTGGTTAGTTTTTTAAATTTAATTTTTAATTAAAAATTACATAAAAATTTATGTTTTATTTAATCAAAAATTGTTAGCATTAATTTTTAATTTTAAATCAGAATTTTCAAACTTGTTCCCGAACTTTTAATTTAATTCAGAATTATTAATTCTGATTTTTAATTTAAGTTCGTAAATTCTGATTTTAAATTAATTAAGTATTCTTGCTAGTAGAAATTTGTAAATAAATTTCAGAATTTAAAAATCAGAATTACAATTTTCTTTTTATATTTTCCTTTTATTTTTTTCAGAAGAAACACATACTTTTGGACGTCTCGCAATAAAAGACATTTCACCGATTTTCCAAAATTTAGTTAATTGGAAGGTCGAGCAAGGGTTAGAATGGAACGAGACTTTAAACGATTGTGTCAAAGCTACAGCAATTTCTTCTCTTTTTATTTGGCTTAATGCACAGGCACATTGTCTTGGTTTTGAATTATTTTTTTAAATTTAAATTAAATTTATTTTTGTAGGTAATACCCAATATACAGACATTACTTCCCCAATTACCTCTCAACTTATACTTAGCGATGGAAAATATTTTTGGTTTGTAGTTGGACAACTCAACACAATTGCAATTAATATTGATGTTGAAGGTTTGGGTTTTTTGAAGGATTTTCTGAAGGATTTTTTAAATTAAAAAATTCTTTTTAAGGTTTCAACAATCCTCGTACAAATTGTTGCTATTTTGATGGGCCATATTTACTTTATGATTCATTTGAGCGTTTGGATAATGCCTCTACAATTAGTTACAAGTTTACCCACAAAACTTCAAAAAATTTTAAAAAGAGCGGTCTAAACCCTGCTGTTTTACATCGAATTTTGCAAATGACTGTAATTTAGAATTAAAGTTTTTGTTTTTTTGTGTTATATTGTTATTGAAAATTTAAAAACATTAAATATCAAATAATTATTTGTTGATTTCAAATATTTGTTTTATCAGAATTTATATTTTACATATTGTATGAACGGCAATCCCGGAGAATTTCTCCCTTTAAAAATAAGAGAAATGATGTTTCTAGGGTAAAAAATACGCTGATTACGATCTGTCCTCAGCCTAGAAAAACCCTTTTATTTTTAGAATTTTTTTTCGCAGGGACCCCAATTCTCCGGGATTGCCGTATAAACAATGTAATTATTACCTTTCAGTCTAAAATAAAATATTTCTAAAATGAAGATTGAAACAGAAGAGCAATTATTGGCAGCTTTAGGTTAGAAAATTTGTTTATGGTAATTTTTAAAAATTATTTTTAAGGTGAGAACAATGGAACGAGTAAATCTTCAGCTGGCACTGGTATATAAATTTTATTAAATATTATATTGGGAATTAATTTGTAGGTCTATTAGCTTCATTAGGTTTAAATACACGCAATTCTATTATCGGAAATAGAGGAAAAGTGGATGAAATTAGTAAGTGCTGTTGGGAAGGAACTTAGTTAAGTTTTTGTATTTTAATGTTTAAATCAGAATTACAAATTGTAAAATACTTTAGACATCTCAGAATTAATACATGGCGGTTTTTACCGGAAAAATAAGACAGGCGTAAAGTTAACCATGCCTTATGGTTAGGTTACTTTGTTATCTAAAACCATCAACCGGCTGTTATAATCAACCGGTAACATAAGACGGCGGATGCTGGTTAGGTAACCATCGTCAAGTAACAGAGTTCTTATTATACGGCCCCAGGTATTTAAATGTAGACAAAAAAATCCTTAAATTAAAAATAATTTAATTTATTAAAATAATTTAATTAAAATCTTTTTTTTAGTCTCGGTACTACTGGCGGTTTTGCTCTAGCAACAAAAGAAATATTATCCTACGAGGGCACCTCTAAATTGCCTGCTAAAGTACTATAATTTAAATGGATATTTTTAAATAAAAAAAATTTTTTAAGAAAATTTTTGCAATTGGAGCCGGTTATTCAATTGTCGGTCTCTTATTTGGTGTAACAACAGGATTTTTTGTTGGAATTTTTTCACATATTCTCTTCCCTCGTTATACAGCCCCCCTTAAAGCATTGACTAGTGCTGGATTTGATAAAGAAAAAATTTCAGAAGTTTGGAAACAAAGGGAGGAACAATACAAAGAAGAAGCGGAAGCATTATTGGGTAAAAACAAAATAGAAATTATTGGGGATGATTATTAAAAAAAATTATTTTTTAAAAAGAGTATTTGTTAGAATTTTAAATATATTTTTTTGTATGTATTTTTTTTAGATTTTAAAATAATTTTTGGTTGAAATTAAAAAATTTTTTGGATTATGGAATATTTAAAACATAAATGTGGATCGTGGGGCTGTCCTGTAGCTTTAATTAGATTTTGTTTTTTCAAGTTATTAAACTAACAGACCATCCTTCCCAACGGGGATACTTACTACAGATATATTCAAAAAATATTTTAAAAGATCGAAAGGAAAAATAAAAATAGAACTGAAAAAATAAGAAAAACAACTTGCAATAAATATCCTCAAAATGAGAATGGCCATTAAGCAAAAGGAATTATTAGTTTGATAGAATTCATTAGAGTTCGAACCCGGGCCGGGCCCGGACCGGTTTTTTCCGGGCCCGGAACCGGGTATTTTTAAGAAAATCCGGTTTTTCCGGGCTAACCGGTTTTATCCGGAAAAACCGGCCCGGGTGCGATTTTGAGAAAAAAAACCGGGTCCCGGGCCCGGTAATTTTTTGCCGGGCCCGGAGAGTCGCCTCCGGCGGTGAAAAATAGTAAAATCTGGCCCCTTGGCTTCCAAAATTCTCAAAATTTTTGCCTGCGGCGCTGAAAAAAGAAATTTTGCTCCTTGGCCTTAAAAATTCTCAAAATTTTCGCCTGCGGCGCTAAAAAAAGAAGAAATCTGGCTCCTTGTCCACACAAATTCTTAAAATTTTCGCCTCCGGCAGTAAAAAAGGAAGAAATCTGGCTTGTTGTCTTTTCAAAATTCTCAATTTTCGCCTGCGGCACTTGAAAAGTTGAAAAGGGATTTTTATTGATATCGGGGGATTAACTCAAATTCTCTCGATATCCCTATTAATCACCATCAGTGGATTTAAGTGAAAAATCGGATTTCAAGAGGAATTCGGAGGATTAAGGGGGTTACTATGAATCCATTCAAATTCATAATCTTCTATATCCCTCCAAATCACTGATATCACATGGAAGCTTCCCAAATACTTCAATAAATCCACTTATTTTCCCAGACTACAAATTATTTCAAAAATTGCGGATTGCGGACTGCGGAAAATTTTTTCACTTGCGGACACCCCTGCTATCTATCCTTTAGTGCATCTATCCTTGACTCAAATTCTCTCGATATGCCTATTAAATCACTGATATCACATGGAAGCTTGATATCAGTGATTTAATTGATTCATCTATCCTTTAATCGATCCTTTGTATGTTTTTCGATCCTTTGTATGTGTGATAATTTTTTTATGTTTTTAATAGATTTAGAAAAAACCGGGTCCGGGCCCGGGTCTGAAAAAATCCGGTTTTTCCGGGCTAACCGGTTTTTCCGGTTTTATCCGGAAAAACCGGTCCGGGTGCGATTTTGAGAAAAAAAACCGGGTCCCGGGCCCGGCATTTTGAAAAGTTCGAACTCTAGAATTCATACTTCTAGTTATAAACTAGGTATCTTTAATGGGATATCTGAACATTACACATTAATAATGATCATTACACAACTTTGATATCATTACCTCTCCAAATCTGGGCCAATTTATTATCTAAGTATTTTATCAGTTTTAGGTGATTATTGTCTTAAATTTAACACAAAAAATTTAACAATAACAATCTATATATGTACATATATTTAAACTAACACCCAGTTGGGACTGGATTTTTACTTATTAACATTCTTTTAACAATTCTTCCAGAATTGGTTAAAGCTGAATTTTGCCAAACATCCTTCGGTGTAGATCCAGGTTTTAGAGCAGCACTGTTTTCCTTTTTATTACATATAGACCAATTAATATAAGAAACTCCATATTTGTCAAGTAAATTCCACCTTTTATTTTAATTTTATTTTAGTTGTTTCCCTCTACACTTTTGCCCCAAAAACTTACCAAAGATTTGTCTGTTGTTCATTTATTGGGCCATCACCCGTTCCCAAAGTTAAACCATATTCAGTAGCAAAAATAGGAAATTTTCTCTTTAGAGCTATTTCCACAACTTTACGTAACTGATCAGCCCCTCCTTCACTTGCATAAAAATGGAGAGTATACCTTTTATTTTAAATTAAATTAATTAAACATTTAAATCTTACATGATATTATTGTAATTTTTAATTGGATTACTATACGCATCTAGAATTTTTTGATCGTACCAGGGAGTGCCACAAATAATTATAGCATCCTTGTCATTTGCTCGAATTGCCTAAATTTATATTTTTTTGAATTTATTAAAATCATTTCCTTTTTTGGGTGTTTAAATAAAAAACTTTGTAAATTAAACAATTATTTATAATCATATCTCCCATAGGACATTGAAAAATACGAATGAATATTATAAAGCATATAGCTATTTTTTCCTAAGGCTATGCAGCGTGGTGTAACACACCAGTCCGGTCTATCACACCAGTTCGTGGTGTAACACATCAGTCCGGTCTACTGAAGATGCTGGTTCGCTCCCAGCCACCGATTAACCTTTTGCACTAGCTAAAGGAGAGAAAAAGCTATAGACCAGGTGCTTTATGTCTCTCTCCTCTACTGGTTAAAAATTCGAAAACTTTTTGTCATGTCTAATAGATATTTTATTATTCTTTAAATAACGTGCCTGAATAATTTTTTCATGATATCTCTTGACTACATCCCAAGAATTTTTAACAGGTTCATTATAAATTTCATAAAGAACATTCGGAACTCCTCTATATTCTGTTGACATTTCTTTAAAAAATTGTTTTGCCGCTTCTTCAAATATTTCATCACTTGTGTAATGCCAATCAACAAGTACATACATCCCGTTTGCAATTGCTGCATCCACTACAGCTTTTATTTTTGCTTTTTCTTTATTTTTGTTTGCAAGGTACCCTGGACTGAACATATAGACACCCATAGCGGCACGAACCTAATAATTAAATTGTGTTTTATTTAATTTATAAAATACGAAGGATTTTAATTGGCAGTAATTATCAGGGCAAGAATTTCAATTTTAAAAAGCGGAAGACGGAGAGCGGAAGGCTAAAAAAGCCTGAATCCTGCGGAACGAGGAAGTGGAAGATTTTAACCCTCGTCGATGATTGTTGGAGTTACCCATAGCTGCAGGACATATATAGAAACTGACCCAGAACCTTCATTCTTGAATCAAGTCTTCGGGCTCAATTCCTATTTGAACAAATTTTAGGGTTTGTGAATGCATTTATTATCATAATTCATTCATTTATATAAAACATTCTGCTCAAAAACTCACAATATTAGCTCGCCAACTACACTTTAATGCACGAACTGTTTCCGCATTGTAAAATATAGTGCCTTCTTGCAAATTGCTATGGAATAAAGACATTCCCCTCAATTGAATCATTTTCCCTTTTTCACTCATTAATCTTCCATTTTGTACTTTTAAACGTCCAAAAGGAGGTGATTGTCCTTTTGTTAATATTAAATCACATAAATTAAACAAAATAAAAATTAATATAAAAATTTGGGATATTCCACAAGTAAATTTTATTAAATATAAAATAATTCCTTTTAAATTTTTTTCGAGTTTAGAAGGCATATTTTATAAAATAAATTAAATTTTATTTCGAACTAATCTACTTCGAGTATTTATAATCATTTAAGAATACCTTCAATTTGTAATTTTAACACCTGTTTATTTCAACTTTTGTCTAGACTTGATAGAAAGTACAAAAAAATTCATTGAAAATTGTGACAGTTCAATTTAAATTTAAGAACTATAACTTTTTTTCAGATCAATTTCTAGTTTCATATACCTAATTGAAATTATAAATGAAATTAAATATCAAAAAAACTTAATTAGGTATATTTTATCAAATTTAATTGTACTTTCAACAAAAGAAAAAAAACAGTTAATCAAATATTGCAAAGTTTAACTATAAAAAAAGTACATTTAAAATTTTTGACAATTAAATTGAATAATTTAAAAATTTTTTAAAATAATTTTAATAAAAGTATTAAATTTAAAAAAAAAATTCTAATAAATTTTTTATTAAAAAATACGATGTTAAATGCTCTAATAAATTTTTTTCTAAGAAAATTTTTTGTAAAAATCAATTGATTTACAGCTAATTTGCATAATAATTTCGAGATGCCGTTCAACAAAACTTTATTTCCTATACAGTCAAATTTCTGTACTGTAGATAGAATAACGTTGACAGATATTGAGACAAAGACTGAACAATAGAATCAGTTGATTCGCAATTGTGGATGCTACAATTGCGGATGACAATTGTGGATATAAAATTAAAAATTTTTTAAAGTTTTCAGTGCGCATCAATCTAAAAATTATTTTGAAACAGTCAGAAGGGATTAAAAAACAGGGGTATCCTGATCACCTCTGTAGAGTATTTGTTTATAAAAGTGGAGAATGCCCTTTTGTCAAAAAATAAAATTTAACGAATTAAAATTGAACAAAAAATATTTTTGTTTAATCCTAAAGATTTATTAAGTTTAATTATGTAATATCAGTTATTATTTAATATTTAAATCCATCAAAATAACTTTTAATTATTTAAATATTTTATTTATTAATTGACAATTAAAATTAAATAAAAATTCAATAAAATTTAAACTCCACCATGGTTTGCAAATAAAAATATATTTTGGAACAAAAATATTTTTTTACGTTTAATGCGTCAATTATTATAATATTAAAAAGAAAATTCTAAAAAAGTTAATTCATTAATTCAAACAATAAATTTTTTAGCAAAATTGGAGGAAGTAAAGTTTAAAAAAAATTGCAGAAAGGAAAAATATTTTTTTAAAAATATTTTAAATAAAAATAATAGACACATTAATTTGTATATTTTTGATGTAGTTGAATTAGGCGTCTTAAAGTATTACCTTGAGGAGGTTAATGAGAAGTAATAAAATCTATTTTTTAAATGTCTTAGGTTCTTACAAGCAAGCTGGACATAAAATATAAAAGAGAGAGAGGGGGAAGGAGAGAGGGGGGATTGGGTATTCCAACATCTGCTAATTGCCGGAATTGGCACGATCTGCCAAATTTTCATTTTTTCATTGTTAACGGCAAATGAAATTTATTGAAATAACCTCATGATTGCCTCACCATCGGGGCGTGCCAACTTAATTTATTTATAAGTACATACATTAAATAAAACCCAACCAATTTTGATTGTAAAAAACTACTTCAATAATTAAATAAAATACTAATTCATTAAAACAAGAATTTTTTTGGTTCAATTTTGTATTTAAAAATAATTAAATTAAAAACGAATTTTTTTTTGGAGAAATAAAAAATATTTAAAATAATTTATAACGTCAATTATCTACTAAACTTGTGATGTGGCAAATTTTATTTTTATAAAATTCTACAGCATATTTATTGCCATAAAAGAGATTTTGAAAAAGCAAATTTTATTTTAGAAAATTTAGAAAATTAAATAAAATGATGACTTCGTGTCTTTTAATTAATTTAATAATATTTTTATTTTCTTTTAAAATATTAAACGCTGCTCCAGTTGATTCAGTTTCTACCTCTTTTAATGAAGTAACTGAATCTGTTACTAACAATATAAATAATGAAAATAATACAGAGAATATTATAACCACAACAGAATTAAATGAAAATAATGACTATGAGGGTGTTGTCTTTCCTGATTCTCTAAACAATGAATTTCTAAAAATTTATCACAATTATATGAATACAAGGTGTTTTGATAGTAAAACAGCTAAAGGAGTAATAGGAAGTCATCTTAACAACCGAATGGATGGAACATTTACTTTTTATGAACGATCGTTTGGATATGGGGGAGCATGTGGGATTAAAAATGACTTGGTTTGTCGACTTAAATTTTTATTTTGAAATCAAATTTAGGTAATCACTTGTAATTTCTCCCCAATAGAATTTAAAATAGAGCAAATTGGTTTAAAATTTTCTATTATTCCAGTGTCTATGTATTTAGGCATCTACCAATGGGATTTAGTCTATTAAAAGTAAAAAATAATATTTGAACTAATAAGCGTGAAAAAAATCAGTAGGTCCTGAAATGGAAATAGGTATCATACAAACTTGAGACCGGACGGTACTGAAGTACGACGGTATTTTTCGTTATTTATCGGTATTCCGTATCGGTAGTACGGTACGGAATACCGACCGATAAAATTTTTTATATTTTCCGTATTGTAATACAAACCCCAGAAAAAAAGAAAAAACCTGATCAATTTTAATTTTTTGTGAAGAAAAGAATGGGGGGGGGGGTTTATGTAGTACTTTTAACGAAAAATTTTTTATTTTTAAGGTAACAATAGTGTCCGCTGCAGTTTCAAATCAGCTATTTGATAGTAGTTCCGAATGGAAATCTTGCAAAAACGGTGAGCAAGTGCATAACGACCAAGTTTGTATCAGAAAATGTGTAGAAATTGAATATAAAGGCAAAAAGTAGTTTATTCCAAATTTTATTTGATAATAATTTTATTTAAAAAGTTTAATCATCCCAATAACTAACGAGTGCCCTACTTGTCAAATTCATGAAGTGGATTTGTCTAAGGCAGCATTCCATATGTTAGAACCAAATTTCAAACTTGGTAAAGGAACAGGTTGGGTGCTACTTAAATTTTCCCTATATTTATATATTATTGTTTAGGGGCAAAATTAAAATATATCAACTGTTAAGATAATTAACGGCAAAGAATTTACGAAATTTTTAACAAAATAAATAAATAATATAAATTACTAATTATTTTAAATATGTATTTTTTACCTTTAATTAACAAAATTATTAAATATTCCTTTCTCTCTCTCTCTTATGAAATAAATGTAGGTAAATAATAAATCATTATACCGATTTTTCTCGATTAATTCCACTGGGGAATTATTTTTTCAACTCTTCCATGGCATGAGGAATTAATAAAGAATGGGGAATTAATAGAGAAAATACGGTAAGTATATTAAAAGTTTATAAATATTTTTATTTATTATTTTATGCATATATTTTAAAAAATTTAAATAATTTCAAAACTCATAAATATTTAATTAATTTTATTCTAATATTAAAATAAATTATAAAATTTTATGAAAAATAATAAAGATTTAGTAATTGGGAATTAATTATATTTAAAATTAATTTTTATTTTGAATACTAATGAATGGGAACTGAAGAAAATAAATAATTTATTTAAATGAAGGATAATTCGAAAGTCAATTCTTTAATTATTTTTATCCTTCCATTTTTTTTGTTATTTTTTCTTGAATTACTGAATTTATCAATTTTTATTTATTTTTCGATTCTTTATTTTTTCTATCAAAATTTGTAAACATCAATTAATTTGGATTTTCCATTTTCATTCTTAAAATTTTCTTGAATTAAATTTTTCATATAACGAAACCAAATTTGTTCATCTTTATTAAAAACATTCTTTTTTTTATCCCCCAATTCTCTTTTATTTAAATAATCTTTCAAAATATTTTTTGAATTTTTTAACAACATTCTATTCGACAATAAAAAGTCATTAATCTTTCCATTTTTATCAAAATAAATTTCAAAACTTCCATCATCAAATAAAGGACCTAAACTTAAAATTTTAGTCCCATTGTAAAGAAATTGGTAAGAATTTGCTAAGTCAATAATATCCATTTGCCCGTCTTCATAATTTGTCACATCATTAGTTTTGACAGCAAAAACTTGAATAAATTCTTTTAATTCTTCAAAAAAATTCTTTAAATCTTCTGAAATTATTTTAAATTTCCCAAACACACATTTTTCTTCTCCTTCAATTTTAACAAAAAATCTTATTGCCTTGGGAGAATGTAGCATAACATAAATAAGATATTCTCCCTTATTTTTGGATTTAACACAAATATTTATATGACTGTCATAGCCTTCTTCAAAATTCAAATTCCACACAAATTTAGTTAATCGGAACTTGTTGTTTCCTTCTTTAACAACTTCTTCATCTTCTTCAGGTTCAAAATTAATGTTTTTATGAAAGAGAGGCTCTATTTGCATAATATTCTAAAAAATATTAATTTAAAAATATTATTTTTAGTTGGATAATATTTTGATTTTATCTTTGCTTACCATTCTTGCTCTTCGGAGCCCAATCACAATTCCTTCGCGAAATTTATTAGATTCAGTTTTAAAATGAATCTTCGTTAACCCATTGTTAAGAGTTTCTGCAAAAGAATCGTCATTGGTGTTGACAAAATTAATTTGGGTTTTTAATTTTATATAAAGATCAGAACAATCTATTTCCGGTAAAGAACATTCCAATTCAACAGACAAATCAAAATTATTTATGTTTATTCTCTTTATTTTGTAATAATTGACATCGGCAGGATCATAATAATAAAATCGGAATCGCTGGCTTCTTTGTTCATTTGGCAAAGAATTTAAAAATATTGGAAAAATTAATTGAATAAAAAATAAAATTTTTGTTGACATTGAAGTTGAAAATTAAAAAAAAATTACTTTGAAATAATAACAAAGAAGATGTTGTTAAAGTTATCTCCCACCATTATTCAGTTATCTCCCACCATTTTATTTTTCGACTCTTTTTTTCCGAATTTGATTGATCCAGTTCGAACGAATTTTAGATATAATTTGAAAGACTTCGATGAGCGCTATTTTTATTCCAACTGAATGGATCAAGTCTGATCGTTTATTAAAAAATTAAGTCCAGGAAATCTTTGTTTTTAACATTTGTAATCTCTTAATGGGCGATCTGACACGATCCATTAAGAGCGCTTATTGAGGAATTATATACATAAGTTTCAGTCGGATTGAATCAAGCATATGAAAGTTAATTCGGGAACTCAAGAAGAAGAAGAGAATTGTGGGAGATAACCGTAAATTTAAAGTTGGGAGATAACCTTTAAATTTACTGTTAAATTGTTTAAAAATTTAAGTTAAATTACGTCAAATTAAAATTTTCTCCCCTTATTTATTCTAATTTATTTGCACTTTTGTTTATTTATGTATAGACATAAATTTTAAAATTTTTCGGCAATATTAAAGAAAATCAAATATTTTGGTAACTATTAAAATATTTTCGTTTTATGTCACACATACATCAAGATATTTTACATACAATTTCAAAATATATTTTTGTTTAAACACAAAAATATAAAAAAATATTTAAATAACTTTCTTAAAAGCCATAACTTTCTTAAAAGTCATTGAAAATTTCTAATTATTTATTTATTTTATCCCTAACACTCCAAAAAATTTGTTTATACCCTACGTGTTTTTGCGGAGTTTTTTTTTTTTTTTGCCAAATCACAAAAGAATCAACCGACGCTAATTCATGAGGGATATAGATATATTCAAGATGGCCAAAAAAATGAAGTGTTTTATTGGGCTTGTAATAAATATAAAACTCAATTAAAGTGTAGAGGAAGAGCTAAAAGTAACAAAAATGAGGATGATGGTAAAACAATAGTGATGAAGATGATTATCTTACTCAATGTGTTAATTATGTGCATTTTGATTGATTTTATGTATTTAATTGTCATTATTTTTTAAATTACAATATATTTATTTTTTTATTTTATTTTTTCCTCTGGACCGTATTTTGGGCGTTCCGCCTTTTGGCCGTTCCGTGTTTTGGTAAGACCGTGTTTTGTCTATTCCTCGTTTTGGTATGGTCCGTATTTTGGTCGTTCCGTGTTTTGGTAATTCCTCGTTTTGTCGTTCCTCGTTCTGTCTGTTCCGTGTTTTGGAATTCCTCGTTTTACCCCTCACCCAAAAAAGTTAGACTGTTCTGTTTCCATCGTTTACTCATATTTTATACAATAAATTTAATCCCGTTTGATTGCTTGACAAGGGTTTAGGAAGGGAGAAAATGGGGTCAACCCTGAAGACCTACACCCTGAAGACCTACTGACCCTGAAGACCTACACCCTTAAGACCTATTTACCCTGAAGACCTAAACTTTTTGATCAACACAAATTATTTATAGTAGGGAATATCGAGGATATCAGAAGATCCTCTTTATCCCGATAAATCCCTCTTTCCACTTTAAAACCTCAAAATCCTCGATATCCCCTTTTATCACCATTAAAACCTTCAAATCCATCGATATCCCCCTTAATCCCTCCTAGCTCCTCTTTAGCTCCTTTAAATCCCCCGATTAGACTTGTAAACAATTAAAAAGTAAAAAATTGTGTTGATCAAAAAGTTGTAGGTCTTCAGGGTAAATAGGTCTTCAGGGTGTAGGTCTTTAAGGTCAGTAGGTCTTCAGGGTGTAGGTCCTCAGGGTGTAGGTCCTCAGGGTGTAGGTCTTGGGGGTGTAGGTCTTCAGGGGTGGACTCGAGAAAATAGTTGACCTTTATGTACAGACTGCTGATGGAATAAATTGTCCGCAAAAAAAGTCCGCAAAAACACGTAGGGATAACGGAAAAGTACCAAAATTTCTTGTTTAACTCCCAATAAAGCTTTTGCTGAACAAATAAATTAAAAAAAAAGAGAATTTCTCTTTTAAATAATAAAAGAAAACCGCCTTTTTTGAATGTTTGTTTTTGGTTTGGCCAAAAAATTCTTTTTGGCCATTTAATAATAAATTTTTAAAACGTACTGAAATTTACTCCATTCAAATAAAAAATAATATCTTTTTATAAACCTCAATATTTTACTTTAAAATTTATTCAAATTACCTAATTATTAAAAACAAAAATCCTTAAAATAATTTTTATAAGAAATTATTTTAATTTGAAATTTTCATAAATATATTAATAATAATTTATTAAAGGTCGACATAATTTTTTACAAGCGTTTTAATTCAATTAAAAATTAATTAAACCTTGTCTATTTAAAAAATTAAAGTTATTCAATAATTTTTGTATTTTATGTCTTCAAAAATAATCCCTTCATTTATAGAATTTTTCTATAAACTCTCTGAGATAAAAAATCTATCCTGAATTAAAAATTCATGACTAAATCATCTCACAGATTAATTTTTTAGAAAGCTTTATTTTTAATTAAAATCCTTTCTTTTATATATTTTTCCAAAAAATAAATGGGATGTTTATCCACCCAATAATCCCATAACTGACGTTGGAGGTTTATCACTTTTACGAAATATAAGAAAAATTTGCCGGTCTAAAATAATAAATATGATATTTTTCTTATTAGTTTTTAATTTTTAATTTTAATTTAAATAAAATAAAATTATTTAAAAGAATATTTAAAAAATTAAAAAAATTAAATATTAAAATGCATTTTATTGTGATATTCTCAATGGTTGTGATGACTTTTTTGATAATTAATGGTATAAATTATTAAATTAATTAAAAATAATTTTTAAAAAATATTCTTTTCAGTAAAAATAATTAAAATTCAAAGCTTTTGGATTTTAATATAAATAAATATTAAATTAGTTTAAAATTTTCTGTTCAAAATAATCCTCTGACAGAAACTTTCGGAAAGTCGGGCAAAAACGTTTTGAAGTTTAGTCAGAATAAATTAAGTACATTTACTTAATTTCTTCTTTATATCCCCATCGTTATATTTTACACAAAATTTTTGGTAAGTTGATTAACAAAAGATATTATCATGTTCCTAAATGAATACAGTTTTTATATCATAAAAATTTCTTGCTACCAAAATTTCTGAATACAAATACAAATAAAAATTTTATAGAAGATATGTATCTATTTTATTAATTTAATCGAAAATATGTAAAATAAATATACCGAGAATCCTCTAATAGAACTGCATTTTCTTCTATTTTTCAACCCTTTCGAAGAGTTTACTTATATTAAAGAATGTGGGTTATTAGAGGATTCCCTGTTTTATAATTAAGTTAACGCTGATTGCAATGGTAAATGTAATAACAATCAAGTATGCGCAACATTTTGTGATAAAGGTTAAGTTTTGTTTTAAAAATTAAAAAAAATTGTTCATTAATTAATTATGTCTGATTTTTTCAGTTTTAATATATTTTTGCATTTTTCCAGGAGTTCGAATTTTAGATTTTCTTTTGATTTTTCGATATTATCATAAATATCTTAATTAAAATATTAAATTGCCCTTAATTTTTGTAGAATATCTTTGAAAATAGGTATTTTTTAAATTTAAATAAACAAAATTCACTTAATGTGAAAAATTATCTTAATTAAAATTAAAAGATTAAATATTAAAAATTTTTATTTAATAAAAAATTTTATTAAATTAAGCCGAAAAAAATAACGAAGATAAATTCGCTTGTGGCTTCAATGGCAATAAATGTTCAAAGGGATATACATGCCATAATGGATGTAAAAGTTAGTTGTGTTAAATAACTGGTTTAGAAATATAAAGTTCCCAATTTCTATTAAAATACCAATTTATAATTCCATATTATTGTGCAATACATAATATTTTTACTTAATTTAGGTTCTCGAAATTTTAAAACTTAATATAATTTAAGATAAATCTGATATGCTTCCTTGCAATCCTGAGCAATATTCTTGTCCTACAAATTACACTTGTCAAGGTGGTGGACTTTGCATGCCAAAATAGGTTAAAAAATAATTTTTATTTTGAAATAAAAGGGGAACCTATGTGAAACTTTATGTTAAAAAATATCTCGAAGTATATTTAATTGTGAGTAGTGTTAATTAAAACAGAAAGGGTTATTTAGGAGTTATTTGATTTCCCTCATATATCATCTAAACATTTGTCACACAAATATAAAATTATCAAATAGTTAACAATACATTTTAATTGAAAAGCCAGTGTTTCCATCGAGATGTCAATTGTAAGTACAAAAAGATTAATTTGGAAGTACATAGGGAAAAAATCTTCAAAATATAATTACGCTACAAAAATACAATTAAAAAATATTCTCCCAAATGATTCTTTCTTAGTGCTGCATGCGAAAATCTAATCTTGCTAGACCTTTTAATACCCATTATCAGAATTCTTATCTACCAAGTGCCGGAATCCATTGTTAGCAATCTTATCTACAACTGTATTAATGTTTATCTACTCATTGTTTGAACTTTTATCTGCCCTTTGGCAGAACTCTTATCCAACCATTGTCAGAATTCTTATCCTCCAGTGCCGGAATTCTTATCTACCAATCACCTAAACTTTCGACTATCCATTGCTAGCACTTTTTTACACTTATCTTAATGTATGTATATCAACTGAATATATGAACTCTTATCTACCCATTGTTTAAACTCTTATTTACGCATTGTTTGAACTCTTTTCAACCCATTGTTTGACTCTTATTTATCAAATGCCGGGATCTTTATCTGGGCTGAACTCATATCTATTCATCGCCAATACTCTTGTCTACACATTGTTTAAACTATTATCTACCCATTGTCCGGAAATCCATTGTAGAACTATTACCCATCGTAGGAACTCTTATCTACCACCATTATAAGAACCTTATCTACCAAGTGCAAGAAATCAATTGGAAGCACTTTTATTTACACTTTTCTAAATGTTTTTCTACTCTTTGTCTGAACTTCTTATCTACCCATTGGCAAAACTCTTACTCATTGTTTGAACTCTTATCTTCCAAGTGCCGCAACTCTTATCTGCCCATTGTCTTTAGCATTCTAAACTCTTATCAACCGAGTGTTTAAACTCTTATCTGACAAGGGCCGGAACCTTTATCTACGCATTGTCTGTTCTCTTATCTACCAATTGGCAAAACTCTTACCCACTGAATAAACTCTTATCTTTTCATTGCCAAAACTCTTATCTAACCATTGTCAGTATTTTTTTATTCCTCGTGCCGAACTTTCATCTACCATTTGGCAGAAAACTTACCCATTGTTTGAACTCTAAACTACACATTGCCAGAACTTTGAATATGCCTAAGAGAATTGGCATCACTTTTATCTACACCTTTCTTAATGTTTATCTAAACATTGACTGAATTCTTTCTATTCATTGCCAGTACCCTTATTTTCCTATTGGCAGACTTCTTATCTTCCAAATTCTGGTACTTTTATCTACCAAATGCCGAATCTTTTGGTAGCTATTGCCAGTACTTTTATCTACACTTGCCACAATGTTTATCTAGACTGGCAGAACTTTTATCTAGCCATTGTCCGAACTCGTCTAGTCATATCCAAAACTCTAACCTACCCATTGCCTCTTTTCTTTCAATAAAAAAATTTTGATTTAGATAAATGGTGTAAAACGTTTGTTTGAAATGTTTAAAAAATGGAACATAAATATATGTAAATTTTAGAAAAGCAAAACATTTGTTTAGTTTTTTTTTTTAAAAAATGGCTTTTGTGATACATTTTAATTAAATTAATTTAAATCTGTTTAATTTTATTTATTTTTGGCGTTCTGTTTTAATTCTATGTCCCTCCCCTTTTTTTCTCTTTGTTGACCTTTAAATATAAATAATCCTCTCCCTTCCTTTTCTTTTTAATTTACATTTTTGTCCTTCTTTTTGTTTATTTTGTTTGTTTTTTTGGTGTTCCCTTTTTGCCTTGCCCCGCCCCTTTTTCTCTTTCTAATCTTTTTTGTTTACTACGCCCAAACAATACTTGCGCCGGCAAAACCGGACAGACGGACAGAACTTCTAAAATTATATATAGGATTGAAGCCCTAAATAAAGCAATTACAAATAGTGTTGCACCCCGACCCCGTTCCCGCTCCCGAACGATTTTTTCAGACTTCTCCCCGCCCCGAAACAATTCAAAAACCCCGTCCCCAGACCAGAAAAACTTTCGGGGTTGTCGGGGGTAAGACACCATAAAATGCCATTCTTTAGAGGAATCTAAGGAGAAAAATTTAGAAAATTCCCTCCCAATTTACTTTGTACTTATTATTTTTAAAGGAAAAATGAATGTAATATCAAAATTCTCTTTATATTTTTTCTAAGAAACGTGTGGTTGAGTGGTTTGGTTGTTAGATTTAACTATATGTCTGTGGAATCGCCTAAGGAGATCTATTTTGATTTTATTTTTCGTTAAAAAACAACTGATATTCAATTTTATTTTTAGATATTTTCTAACATAAAAACAAGCCAAATATTTTTGTTAGTTCTTGAAATCAAAAAATTTTCGACAGCGGCGCTATATATGAAGAAATCAAGCTTTATGATTTAACAAAATTCTCAAAATTTTCGCCTGAGGATCTAAAATTAATACAACTAACTTACATTCTATACTGAGATATTAGTATTTTATCTCAGTTGGAAAACGTAAAATTAGAGGTGATCGGTGGACTGGAATCAGAGGTATCAAGGGATTTGTATGAGATCAGAGGATTAAGAGGATTTGAAGGACTAATAGGCGTAAATTAAAGTGGGTTTGAATGAATCAAGAGTATTTGAGGATATCGAGGAATTACGGGAGATTAGGAGCGACATTGAGGAATTAATCCTCAGATATACCCTGATATCCGAACAAATCCCCTGATCTCCCTTCATTCCCTTCAAATCTCTAATCCGTCAATATCCTTCTAAATAACTGATATTCCTTGAACCACCCTTAATTATTCAAACCTCTTATATCACCAGATATATCAGTTTATCTTTTCAAATCTTTTTTAATCCGTCCGAATTTATTTATCTTCACAGGTATACACTTTAAATCCATTAAAACCATTTAATCCCACCTTATTTCATTAATCTTTGAATAAATTAACGAGAAAAGACAGAAACGACTTATTTTTAGAGCATTTTCTGTTTAAAAATTTTTTTCTTTAAACCCCCGTTCCCCGTCCCCGACCTAATTTTGCTCCCCGACCCCGCACCCCGCCCCGAACCAATTCGAAAACCCCGTACCCCGACATACCCGCCCCCGAGCGTTCGGGGTGCAACCCTAATTACAAACTTTACTAAAATAATTTTAATAAAAAAAATTTTTAAGAGCAATTAAAAGAAGTTTCAAGTTTGATGGGATGACTAAATTTAAAAAGAAACCAGTGATGCCCCGGTTCCTAGAAAACGATTATTTTAATTTTTAAAAAATTGGGGATTTTAATTAATTTATTATCTAATTTAAGTAATCTAATTTTATAAAAATTTTCTAAACTCTTGATTTTTTATTTAATAAATTTAAAAAATTAAACAAATTCAAAAAAATGAAAAGTCAAAAGAAAAGTCAAAACCACTTTCCTGTGGCATATTCAAATGAAAGGCACTAATAAAGAAAAGATTTTTTACAATGTCACCTAATAAAAATATCTAAAAATCTAGGTTATGTCTTTCATTAAACTGATTGATTGAAAATAACTGATTGAAAAAATTAATCTTTTCTTTATCAAGGATCATCGTCTCTTTCAAGTGAATTCTGAGGAAGGAAGAAAGTTTTAACATTATACACATATTAAGAAAACTTCTGGGACTCAAAATAGGGGGTTGTATATCCATAAAATACCTGCTAAATTTGATATTTTATTAAATTGTCTGGCCAATTGATCTGTGAGTATGTTTAGCTTATTGATGGTTTAGAAAAATGATTATAACAAGGGCTGGTCAAAATATGTACCCAAAATCGCAAAATATGCTTGAAAGAGACATTGATCTTTGATCCTTAAGAGTCCAATTCGATGCTAGTCTTCTTTAGTAAAATATATTTATTTTACCATTAATAAATTCAAAATTTTTTGCTTAATCATGTTATTAGTAATTTATTGCAATTAATTAAAAAAATCTTATACATTTCTACAGACATATGACCATTTAAGATAACATTTTCTTATCTAAAAAATATTCACTCAATTTAAAATGACAATTTTGGGTGCCTTATATTTTTATTTTATTACTTTTATTAAGGAATGATAAATATAAAATTTTGGTTATCAATTTTATAAATTCTGACCCATGTTAATATTATTTCACAAATACATATATTCAAAGACCTACCTAATTTATTAAACTTAGGGGGTTTACAAACGATTTATTATTTGATTTTTATGTAAGGATGATTCAGCTAGCAGCATTTAAAACGCTTAACCAGGGGTTAAACGATCTAAAAGAATAAAAGAGAAAGCATTTGTCGTCGCCCAAGTAGCTAGTGGTGCGTGAAAGCGCCTAGACCTTCGGTTTAGGTTTAATTATCTAGATCTTATCTATTTTGGGGCATTTCTCAGAATTTAACCTAATGCAATTACGGGGTTCTTAGCTTCATTGTAAATCATTGTATTTTAGAGTTCATCTGATGATATTTAATAAAAGCTATTACGTATAACATTAGTTTTTTTTTGAATTTTTCCTTTAGATTTTTAACGATGATAAAATTATTTATTATATTATTTTTGTGTACACTTTGCTTGTCGAGTTATGGAATGAAGTAAATCTAATTTTTAATTTAACGTATTTTCTCTAAAAAATTTATTATAGTGTTTAAACGGGAAACTCTATATTTAAAATTATAATTGAATTGAATTTATTAATCTTTATTGAAAGTCTAGGGCTGAAATAATTAGTGAGGTCGAGCGAAGTTTTCCAATTAAAAATATATGTTGAAGAATAAAAACAAATATTGTTAAATAATTTAGTCTAAAACGAGATTGTCCGAAATTTTGTGATAAAATTTTGTGACATAATGTAGGGTTGTCGGTTAAGCCGAAAAATAAAAATTTATTGTGCTAGTTTTAGCTAAACCGGATTTTGCTGAAATAGGCAACTCTAGAAGTAAATGTAGTTATAATAAAAGAAGTAAAGGTAGTAGTATGAGATCAAGTACCAATTAACCTCCTGTCGGCTCTAACTATTGTAATACACAGGATATTTCTTATAAATTATAGATGGAGATCAATCCGCTCCCTTCACAGCTCGTTCTCTTCATCATCCGAATCCAATGATCTCGAAGAAATTCGAAATGAGCAGATAAGGGAAAATGAAAATGAGTATGATCTTAGACAATTAATTGAACGAGGATTTGCTGATTGGCAGGCATACAAGGAAAAGCATGGTTAATAGCTCTGATTTTTAGATAAAATCATTTAAATATTATGTAATTTTTATTGAAATCGTAAGCAGAATTTATCTTAAAATAAATTAATTAAGGAAAATCATATCCAAACCAGGATGAGGATAATGAACGTATGCTTGCATATTTAAGGTTAAAGAACAAAAAATTTTTTTCGAAATATTTTTTAAAAATTTAGTGCAAAACAATTTATTGAAAAGCATCAACGGGACTATACAGAAGGGAGAGTTAGTTTTCAGGTTGGAGAGAATCACATGGCAGATTTGGTAAAATATTTTTAATTTATTTTTAAAAAATTTAATTAATTAATTTAACTTAACCACTCTAATAAATATTTGAAGTCTAATAGAGAGGATATTTCGAACGAGAAGGATATTCGACGAGAAGGATATTTCGAAGCATTATTTGACTTCATTTAAATTCTCTAATAATCCCAATGCTTTTATTTTTCAATAGGTCTGAGTGGGTTACTATAAGTGCTTCAAAACTCGTAACAACCAAGTACGAGCAAAGTACGAGCAAACAACCAAGTACCAACAACCAAGTACCAACTTGGTACTTGGTTGTTTGCTCGTACTTTGCTCGTACTTGGTTGTTACGAGTTTTGAAGCACTTATAGTAACCCACTCAGACCTATTGAAAAATAAACTACAAAAATTAATAACTACAAAAACTACAAAAATTAAAAAACTGGTTCCGGAACTGGAACTGGAACTAGGAAAATTAAAAACCTAGTTCTGGAACTGGAACTAGTTCCAGAGAAATTTGGGAACTTTAGAATTTTGGAACCTTTATTCTTCGAAGGGAAGATGTAAGATATGAGCTTCTATTATATTGAATAGAAAACCATTCTCATTGCATTCCACCTAGAACTTTGCATTCAAAACCTCACAATTAAAATTCTACACTCACTTTGAATTAACGTAACTTTCGTCCTCTCTAATGGTGTTAATGGAGCACATTTTGATGAAATTCAATAGTTAACTATAATTCATTTAATTAAAAGCCTTTCAACCAATACCGAAAGCTTAATGGATTCAAACGCCCTCTTGGAGATGCTGTTACACGAAAGAATGCTTCTTCAACATTCTTGCCCCCACTTAATATGTATGCAATTCCAGAATCCGTAGATTGGCGTGACAAGGGATTGGTGACTAGTGTTAAAAATCAGGTGAATTATTTAATTCTATAAGTGCTTTAATTAAAGACATGGACATCTATCTACAAATTTAATTAAAAGTACTTAAAATTATTTGGTTCAAAAAGCAACTAACATTGAGAATAAGGATTTTAATAATTCAATATATTTAGGGAATGTGCGGTTCATGTTGGGCTTTTAGCGCAACCGGCGCCTTGGAAGGACAGCATTCTCGTAAATTGGGAACACTTGTGTATGTTTTTTATTAAAAATTCTACAATATTTAATTAAGCTCCCTTTCTGAACAAAATTTAATTGACTGCACCAAAGGAGAGCCTTATGGGAATATGGGATGTAATGGAGGATTAATGGATAATGCTTTCCAGTAAATTTATACTAATTTTGTCTTTGAAATTTTTCATCAAAAAATTAATCTTTCATGTAAAGATTTAATAATTTATAGATACATTGAAGACAACAAGGGCGTTGATACTGAGACAAGCTATCCATATAAAGCTAAGGTATGGATATATTTTTTTTCACATACTTTTACTTACAGTGCTCCAATTACAGTATTTCCAAAAATCCCAAAACTAAGAAAATTCTTTTTGATTAAAAATTGGAAACTAGAGGGACACACAGACGATGCCCCTAAATAATTATTAGATAAGATAGAATGAAGTATAATTAAATAAAAGGGTTAGATCTTCTAGTATCAAACAGTACTTAGATAAGACTGTATTAATATTTTGTTTTAAAATTAAGAAATTAAAATAAATAAAATAATAATTGTAGAACGGCAAAAAGTGTCTTTTTAAACGAAACAATGTTGGTGCTACAGACACTGGATTTGTTGATTTACCTTCTGGAGATGAAGATAAATTAAAGGTTTTTTGAGATAATTATTTAATTTAAAATTAATATCATTTGACATAAAATTCTAAAAAGCTTAGTGCGTTTAATTTTCAATAGGGTTTAGTTGGTCAATATTAGGAAAAATCTTCCATTATAGTAGAAATAGGCATATTAATAAATATGAGCTTTTATTAGATACTAATAATAATACTTGATCAGGCAGTAAATATTAGAGTTGTTAAGGGTTACTCTAGAACCAAAATCCAATTTATTAAACATTTCATTAATTCAAATTTCCAGATTGCTGTTGCCACACAAGGCCCAATTTCTGTAGCAATTGGTAAATAATTATAAAAACTATAAATAAAAAATATAATTTATAAAAAAACTATCAGATGCTGGCCATCGCAGTTTTCAACTTTATACTCACGGAGTTTATGATGAAGAGGCTTGCAGTCCCGATAATCTCGATCATGGTTAAATTTATTATTTAAAATATAAATGAATATTTTCTCTATAAAAAATTCCAGGTGTCTTAATTGTTGGATATGGCACAGATGACATCCACGGAGATTATTGGCTTGTTAAAAATAGTTGGGGGGAACATTGGGGAGAAAATGGTAATCTAATTTAAAATAAATAAATTTTAATTTAATTTTATTAAGGGTATATTCGAATGTCTCGAAACAAAGACAATCAATGCGGGATTGCTTCTAAAGCTTCATATCCGCTTGTTTAAAAATTGAATGAAGAATAAAATTAAAATTAAGTATAAAAAATTAAATAAAAATATCAATTATAATTATTAAATATAAAAAATAATTCTATTTTATTAACAGTATTGGATTAATTTAAAGTTTGAATTAATCTTTGATTTCTATAGTATGTATTATTATTTTGAAGCTAAAAAATATTAGTAAATAATTGAATCAAGCATCCCAATAAATATCAGAGATGTCACGGCCTACTCTAGAACCGAAACCCAACTTTTCCGACAAATAAATGGGCTAAAGTGAAAAAATTCAAACACACAAATTAATTAATTAAATAATCAGAACATCGATCAGACTAAAGTTAATTTTGGTCAGACGGATAAATTTGTCAGATGAAATTCGAAAATTGGAAATGAAATTTTACAATGCCTAGACAATAAACAAAAAGTATAGAACACTTAAATATGTATATTAATAATTTATTATAATAAATTTAAAAAATTTTTACATTATATGATGAAAGTTTAATTATTTTTATATTTTAAAATAAATATTTCCTATTTGCCCTTTTCAAAATTAAAATCCTTTGCGCAATTAATTCTATTAAATGTAATAATGCCCTTTTAGAGGCATCCCAAAAAATTTCATTATTTCCATTAATAATTCACATGAAAAGGGCAAAAAAATGAACATTTAGAAGAAGGAAAAATAAATTTTGAAATAAAAACACCGGCATTTAACATGCTTTTCACCCTCTAAAGTCCATTTAGTGTGGCAAATTTAACAAATAAATAGCCGCTAAATTTCGATGAAATAACATTAAAATAAAATCCTCTCCTTTTCATCGAAAAAGTCTTTAGGCATTTCCCTCGATCCTTCAAATTTCACTGAAATCCCCTAAAAAATTAAAAATTAATTCATTGAAAATGTCAAAAAGCATCCGCTTTCTTTGTATATTTAGCTTCTTTATTTTAATTATTTTCGCCTTGCAAGAATTAATTGGCGGAGTTATTACTACTCCGAATAATGCACCGCTACAAGGTTTGTTTGGTAATTAAAAATTATTATTGTAATTACTAAACTTCATCAAATGATTTACCTAAATTATCCGCATCTCCATAGAATTTAAAATTATTTTTGACGTGGACAATGGAAACGACCCTTTAAACGGTCCAAAAAATCAAGAGAAAAAGTATTAAACAAATTTCCTTGAGGATTTATTGGTGAGGTATAAATTCATATCAATTACCGGAGAAAGGAATAAAATGACCCACAATCATTTTTGTTCATGATAAGAGATAGCTCCCATTATTGTGTAATTAAAAAATCACAAAGGAGAGTTCATTATTATATATATGAACCCTCCTTATATATAATACTTCAAAAAATTATAATTCAATTGTGAATGACCGCGAATTTTAAATTTGATTTTTAATTTAGCTCATTTACCAAATCATCATCCTCTCAACAGTAGAATTGTTCCTAATAGAATTGCGATGCAACATAATTGCAATTCATCAAAACACTCAAAGTCTGTGGGGCCACTCCATTGTTCTGCTCAACATCACAGCACTTCTGCATTAATTGCTTCGAAAAATGATAATTCAATTGCGATTGAAAAACAAGTTAAAGGGCAAACTAAAAGTGAAGATAAAAAGATTTTTCCCTCGGAGGAAGAAGAAGAAGGGAAAGAATTAACCATTCAAGAAATTAAAAATTCATTGTTCGAAGCAATAATTAACAAAACCGCGATAATAAAGACGGGGAAATATTTGACATTCATTAATCAAATTTCGGAAATGATTTCGAATGATTTGACAACCTCAACAAATTTAGAAAAATTTCCAACTTTTGCTGAACAGCTACTCGAGAATGGGAGTAAAACAGTCATTAAATTGGCTGAACTTGAAAATATTGTTAAAAACCATTCAGAGTTTTTTGAAAGGGCAATGAATTTAAATAAAGAAGAGGAAAGATTAATTAAATTCCAAATGGCTGGGAATAAATTAACAAAAGAGGGAATTAAAGAAAAATTAAATAAAATAATTTTTGAAGGAACAAATGAAGAAAAATTGATGAAAGAAATTTTGAAAATTTTAAAAATTAAAGAAACGGAACAAAGTTTAATTGGAACAATTAACAAAGAGAAAGTTGAAGTAAATAATTGCTATAATAATTTCCTTGTGAAGCTTTTCCCTAATGATTATGATGTTTTTGGCGATGAGGAAACTAAGGAAGGAAGGAAAATTAAATGGGAGATTATTGAGAAGCTTGAAATTATGGAGAAATGTTTGTTTGTTTGTTTATTATTATTATTAAAATAAATAAAGGGGTAATACTTTGAGATTGAATTAAAATATAATTGGGTATTCTAGTTAATTTTTTATTCTCTAATTTAGTCTAGGTATAAGAGAGATTCTATGTAGTCTAGATTAAGGTTTCCAGCTCGCTCGAACCGAAACTCGAAAGATCGAGCGAGCCGAGGCTTTTCAGCTCGAAAAGCTCGGAAACGAAACGAATCGAAAAAAACCAAGCTCGAAAAAATGCACTGAACGTCGACTCGAACCGAAAGCGGCAACCCTAGTCTAGACGGATATAATTTAAGAGTTGCACGGAAGGATAAGGATACTGACCTACCAAAATGTCTCATCCATGCGGAGGAGTCTGATTTTACTATTTTTTGTTGGTTTTGATTTTTAAGGGAATACTTCGGGCTTTTAAAATCGACAATAATATATGCTTTTACAGAAAATTTTTTATCTTTTAAATATATTCATTTAATAATTTTAATAAACTAAGCATAAAATAGGTATATTTTAATTTCAGTCCTGGACAGTACTGAGAAAATTCTTCGTGAACTGAAACAATGAAAAATGCGAAATGATGAAGGAGAATAAACATATATATTTAATAAATATAAAATTTTTAAATAAAAAGTTTTTATTGTAAAAATTGTAGATATTATTTCCTAATAAAATTTAGTAGATTACTAATTAATTAATCATGTAATATTTATGTGACCACACGTATTATGTGATTTAACTGATAAATCTTTATACGATGGATTAAACTATTTTATGTTAACTAAGAAAAAAACAAAACTAAAGAAACTAAGGAAAAAATGAGAACCAGCCTTTCCTGAAAATGTATCAATTAAATTTAAAAAATTGATTTAAGCATTTGAGTAAATAAAAAAGCTCGATTTGGATAGAAATATTAAATAGAATAATAAAAAACTATTGAATTTCGCAATATATTGAATTTCGCAATTACCGATGGTGGTAATTTTAATTTAATTTAATCTTTAAATTAATTTGTAATACATAGTATATGGAACTCTGAATTTTTTATTGAAATCAGAAAGTACCCTCTCTCTCAAATAATTACCGGTAATATTGAACCTGACAGACCCCCTCTTTTCCTCCCCAAGTTTTCCCCCTATATTTTTACAGAATGGTCAGACTTTTTCCTTTCTCCCATCCCAATTGCTTTTCTATATTTGCCAGCAATCAAGCAAAAACATAACAGTTTTTCCTTGCTTCCTCCCAATTGCCAAAAGTTGTTCCAATTTTTATAAATTGAGAACAAAATTAATACTCCTCTTACTTGTATAAAATTAAATAATCCTTTTTGCTTGATTGCTGGCAAATATAGAAAAGCAATTGGGATGGGAGAAAGGAAAAAGTCTGACTATTTTGTAAAAATATAGGGGAAAAACTTGGGGAGGAAAAAAGGGGGTCTGTCAGGTTCAATATTACCTAATTACCCTCTCTGGATTAATTACACCCTCAACGACAATAATTAATAAGGCAATAATTACCCTTCTTAAACAATTTTTCTGTTACAAATGTTGTTTAAATAACACAAAATTGACAAACACAAATTGTAAGAATGACAACTTTATACGAAAGTATTTATTTTTTTATCTCTTTTTTTTTGTTTTAGCTTTTACATTTAATTTTTTATTTTATTAATACACTTTTTCGAAATGCTTGTTCTCTATTAAAGAATATAGACACAAAATAGTTAAAATTATTTTACCTATCAAAAATTCGAAAGGAAATGAACTTTCCATTTATTTTAATATTTTTTAATTTTATTATTTCTTTGACTACTATTTGATCTTAAATGTTTTTATTCAGGATTTTTTATTATGGATAAAGTAATCTTTTTTATTGTTTTTATTCAGATAGCTAAATTTAAAAAAACTAAAAATATAAACCATTTCAAACTAAAAACTAAACATTTGTTATAGCGAGATAGCGAGATTTTAGATTTAAAAATTTTTTTAGATAGCGAGATTTTCAAATAATAAAATAGATTTTTTTTATTTGAAATAGCGAGATAATTGGATAATGACTATTTTTAGGTTCTTTTAAATTTATGGCATGTATATCTTTAGAATAATTACGTTTATGTTTTTAGTTATGTTAAGTAGAGTTGGGCGGGATCGGGATTCGAATAATGATCCCAATCCCGGTCCGATCCCGACTCGGGATCCCCCCGATCCCGCCCAACTCTAATGTTAAGTACTATAATAAATAAATATATTATTTATAAAAAATAATATTAAAAAAACTAATAAAATAATCATAATTATGTTCAAACAATTTTATGTCATTTAAATTTAATTGTTATTCCATAATAAAAAATCCGAAATTTACTGACGGCAAACAAAAATTTAAAAACATTTAAGTTCAAATAGTAAAAGAAAATCTAAGGTTTGTTTCCTATCGAATTTTTGATAGGTAAAATAATTTTAACTATTTTGTGTCTATATTCTTTAATAGAGAACAAGCATTTCGAAAAAGTGTATTAATAAAATAAAAAATTAAATGTAAAAGCTAAAACAAAAAAAGAAAATACAAACTAAATCTAATTGGTTGTTTTGATATTTCGCGGAGGAGTGAAAGCTTCACAATTTATTTTTCACAATTTTGTGTTGTTTAAACAATTTTTTATCAGCGGAATCTTTTAAAGATGGTAATTAGAAGTTCAAATAATTACCCCGAGCAATTATGTTTTAAATCTTGCTAGAGGGTGGGGTAATTATTTGAAAGAGCGTAATTATTTGAGCATATTCGGCAATCATTTTCAATAAATAATTTAGAATTCCATATATTATAAAAATTTTTAATAATTAATTTAATTTAAATTACCAATTAGTATTTACGAAATTCAATATACATAAATATACAAAACTTTTTTTTGGATTTTAGTTTTAGGTTTTTATGATTTTATTTAATATTTCTATCTCAAACGTAACATTTATTTAAAGCTTTTTATTTACTCAAATGCTTAAATCAATTTTTTAAATTTAATTAATACATTTTCTCGAAAGGATGGCTCTCTATTATAATAAACTTAAACATAAAATAGATAAATCTATTTTACCAGTCACGAATCTGATAGAAAACGACCCTTCCATTTACTTCAATATTCTATCCACTTTATATTTTCTTTGATTATTTGAACTTAAATGTTTTTAACTTTTTGTAAATAAATACACAAATTTATTTGTTAATTCATTCATTATATATTTAATTTTATAAAGCATTTAGAAAATTTAATTTAGTCTATAAGGGATCGAAAATATTTTTTAAAGACGCTTACCCCCAGTTTTCCGTTGATTTTCGGGTTTTCAGATCTCGATGAAGGAGATATATTTTATCATATTGATATCAATAGATATGCTCACTGGAATTTTTGTAGATTTTTCAGACCACCCCTAATGTCGAAAATAAAAAAATACATTTTATCTATTATGCCCACCTCTCGAATTAATAACTACTGAACCTTTCTATTTGCATTTCCAATCAAAATACACCAGCTTCATTTCGTTCCCATTTTTTGTTTTTAGGACTCCCATTATTTGTATCTGAATTCATCAGCCCAATTTTAAAATTAATTTTTTTCAGATTTTTTAAAATTTAAATGGATCCTCTCTCCAAATATAGTAAAAAAATTTGTGGAAATAAACGATTAATTGAAAATTTAAAATATGAAATAAAATGCCATGAAAATGAAGGAAAATTAATTTGGACAAAGAAATTACTTACTCCCCCATTTAATTGTTCAATTTGTTCTCAAGTATGCTCATATCATTATTATGGCGTTTTATGTTGCGAAGGCAAGTTTTTTAAAAAAATAAATAAAATCCAAGTGATATGCTTGTTTATGATTAAGATTGCCAAAATGGCCCGACTCGGACCGAAAGATCGAGTCGTGCCTAAGATATTTGGCCCGAAAAAGACTCGTACGGCCCAACTCGATAAAAATGAGGCCCGAAAAAATGACTCGATCGACGGCCCGACTCGAAAACGGCAACTCTATTTATAATGTCCCGGGGATCATGGATATTTACACGGGCTCAACTAAAAGTCCAAAAGGAATGGTTCCTATTTTCTGTGGATTTTTATTTACAGTATACATATATTCAGGCTGCAAACAATTTTTTCGACGAATCATCATTAAACAAAAAATCCCTACATGCATAATGGATTACAGATGCGATATTACACAGGGTAATTTATAAATATACTATGTTAATACTGTAAGGATTAGTGATGTTCGGGAGAAGAAAAAACTCGGGAAACGGGAGTCGGGTCGGGAAATGACCTCGGGAGTCGGGATTCACACCGGAGCGAAAATTTTGAAAATTGGAGAAATAATGAGCTAGATTTATCTTTTTTCTGCGCTGTGGCGAAAATTTTTTTAATATGGAAGACCAGGAAGTCAAATTTTTCCTCCAGCAGCGCCGCAGGCGAAAATTTTGAGAATTTTGGAAGGCTAAGAGCCCAGATATTCTACATTTTCTGCACTGCAAGCGAAAATTTAGAAAAATTTGGAATGCTTTCTTCGATTTTCTGCGCCGCAGACAGAAATTAATGAAGATTCATGACTAAATTAATTTTTTACAGTTCTTTACGTTTACACTAATATTAAAAAACATAAATTTGCAATTTTAAAATCAAAATCAAAGTTAAAAAACATATATTTTTGAAGAAAGAATTACTCACCTCACATTACCCTACGCTGGATTCGAACCCAGCCTTATCAAAATACCTAAGTAAGTGAAGTCACACACCCAACCACTAAGTAAACCATCTGTCTACAATAGGTGTTGGAAAAAATTTAAATATATTTTTCCTCTTCCTTTTTCTTTTTTATTTTCCCTTTCCTTTTCTTATTTGTTTTTTTCCTTCAAAAATATGTAGAATTTTATCAAAAAAGCCATTCTTAGGTGTGTAAAAATTTCCCGACTTAGTCGGGAATTGGCATCGGGAGTCGGGGTCGAAAGGCCAAAAACTCGGGAAATTTCCCGAGTCGGGTGTTGGGATACCCGAACATCACTAGTAAGGATGATTCATCTAGAGCATTTAAAACGTTTAGGCAGGGGTTAAACGATCTAAAAAGGAAAAGTAAATCGATGCCCCGGTATCACAGTTTTAGAGTTCCTGTTGCGGTGAGCGAAAGCGACTAGCAATAACTACGAGGAGGTCGCAGGTCGCAGGTTCGAATCCTGCCCAACTTAATTTAAAATGATCGAATACCACAGATTAAGTTTAACTGATACAAGGAAATTCTGGAATTGGTGGAATAGCCTCCACTCCTTCGTGATAAAAAAAGGTTGATGGTGTTAATAATAGAAAATCATCGTATAAGTAAAATTTATAAAAAATGTTGTGTATTTTGACTGTTTAAAATTAATATTTGGACAATTTTTATCTAAAAATAATATTTTTTAGGAGATCGTTGTCAAGGTTGTCGATTCAATAAATGCCTTCTAATGGGAATGGATGCCTCCCTTATTTGTGTACAGAATCCTGAGCATTTAGATAAATTTATTGAGAATTTAAAAGAATATCAATTGGAAGTGATAGCTCGATATTATGAACAAATTGCTCCTAACAACGATAATCAACTTGATTATGATTGCAATAAATTATGTTAACAGTTTATAAAGTTTTTTTTCAAAAATTTTTTGTGTAGCAAATTTAAAAACCTCAATTCCTATAATAAAATTTATTATAATATTTTTCTATCAAATTTTTCGCTAGTTTATGTAGGTACTAGGTGTGTTATTCTCGAGTGTCTTGGTATTGGGGAGCATTTTTAAATTTTTATTTTAGTACTTTGTTTATTTCGATTCGAGACTAACTAAATTTTTTCTATTTCCTTTCGATTTTTTTTCTGTCATCCCTGATAGGAACAGACGGAATTTTCGAACTCCAAAAAGTCGGAACTACGAACTTCTTAATAAAACAGATCGGAAATTGAAAGTTTAAAAAAGTTCGAAATCAAAAACCATACATAAATTAGAATACCGTCTCATTCTCTGATTTAAGCTAAAATGGGTGTTACGACAATTGCGGATTCGCACGTGCGGATAGCACAATTGCGGATTAAAAATTTAAAATTTTTTTTAAATGATTGAAATGATATCCCTTTTTTAGTCCCGGCTGTCAGTCTTAGACTTCTGACGGTTTCCGAATCATTTCTAGACTGTTGTGGCATCGAAAGATTTAAAAAATCTTAAATTTTTTAAAAATTCTATATCCGCAATTGTCGTACCGCCCTAAAATGAAAATATTATCCGATTTAATTTTTCAATTAATAGATGCATTTTAATTTGTTTTTTTAATTTTATTTTCATTACGAAAAATATAAATTTTACGTTTATTACCAAATTAAAGTAAAAATAATTTAACAAAATTTCATAAATAAATGATTGATTGAAGAAAATAAATTTTAAAAAATAGCTGAAAATTAATTAAAAAAATAAATTTAACTGGTTATTTTTAAAATGAACTTTTTTTTATTTGAATTTATTATCAATTGTGGAAAGAAAAATAGCCTTTGTGAGAGCCTTTTTTACGAATCTAAATTTTTTCAGATGTCCTTTCTCAAATTAATTAAAAAAAGTTATTATTTAAGAGGTATTAGATAATAGAATAATTCATTTTTTAGAATAAAATTTTTAATATGATAATTTCAATGCATATAGAGACAGTCTATGTATTATTTGTTCCATTTTCTTCATTATTATGAAATAACCTATTTTAAAATACTACATAAATCCCTATGACGGGGATTTATGTAGTTTTTTTTCTATTTGGTTAAAATTAGTATCCAGAAAACATAAATTTAAGCAAAATTTGAAAAAATCTATATATATGAAAAAATCTATATGTAATTGTACATAAAAATAAAAAATGTTTCTGTTAGGATATCTTAATCGGGAAATTCTAAATAATCGGACAGACGAGCAAATGAGATTTGAGCTATTCAAAAATGATATGTTTAAATAAATTAAGGAAAAATATTTGATATAATAATTATGTCTTCCGTTAATTTCATTGTTTTTCTTTTACTAATTTCCTTGATTTGCTTGTATTCTTTGGTAGATTGTGGAATTATAGGTAAAGAATTTTTACATAAAAATATTTTAAAAATTTTAATTAGGTCTTGCTGGAGCCCCATTTGAAGCTACATGGTGCGCAGCACTCGGGAGAGAATCAACTCATTGCCCTCAAGGAGCAAATAGTAATCCACTTGCGGGAGGATTTGGAATGCTTAGTGGTTAAATATACAGAATAATTGAAGAAAATTTAAGAAAAAAGTTTATAGTAAGAGGACATACAATAAATATTCTATTTTGTAATCAATTAATTCATAAATATTGATGTAGTAAATGTGAATAAAAAGCCTCTACATGTGAGCTATAATAAACCTTAAGACTTCTTCGCCTGACTTGGTAGACTTAAAAAATTTCTTTAACAAAAATATACACAAAAAGGCCAAAACTACAATATAATCTCTATCTGAGACAAATGAGACAGTACGCTTATGTTAGCTTAGTGACGTATCCTATAGTGGATTTAGTGTAAAGCATATAAAGCATATATGTAAAGCATATATTCGCTCCCAGCCGCTGAACAACCTTTTGCACTAGCTAAAGGAGAGAGCTGTTTTACTTTAGCCGCTGAACAACCCTTTTGCACTAGCTAAGGAGAGAGCTGTTTTACTTTAGTTCAGCTGTTTTACTTTAGTTAATACATAGATCCGACCTTAAAGAATTGATGAGAATGGAGGCCGCAAATGGATAGATTGAATAATTTTTAATTTGTAAATACCGTATTTATTCTAATAGATTCACAGTGGTTCTATTTTTCAACCCTCCAATTTTGTGTGGTTATATTAGAGACTGTGGTTCAAATAGAGACTGTGGCTTTATTTTTCAATCTTTTTTTTTGAAAAATAGAAAAAATATTGGGAGTTTTTCTTGTCATATTCTCCAAAAATAATTATAATTTTTAGTCAATTTGGTGGTTCCTGGACTTCAAAATTCCCTAGATTTTCGACTGCGGTGCCGGATTTAAAAAGACTGTCGATTTTCTATAATAAGATCTAACCCTCGACTCGGTTTCCTAGTAAGAGACCAAGAACTCCTACCTCGTTGTTATATTAAAGTTTTGGAATGAAGGCATTATAAGGGATATAGAAGTATTTGAAAGGATATCGATGGATTTGGAACAATTAGAGTTTATATACATGTATAGCAAGAGAATACGATGGATCCTATTAATTCTGGAAGAATTTCAACCTCTTAAATCATCTTAAACATTCTCAATCCTCTAAATCCTCGTATTGATCAAATTCTCCATATCTTCTTAGTCCTCCCAAATCTTTCTATATTTCCTCATAATCCACTTTATCTCATTTTCCTCATAATCCCCCGACACTAGCTCTCATAATTTTCTGGATTTTGTGGCTTTCCTGGATTTGCTGTCGTTAACGAGAATTATAGTACTTATTTAAAAGTATGAGAGATAGGTATGTGGTTATATTAGAGACCGTGGTTCAAATAGAGACGTGTTTGTATTAGAATAAATACGGTATCCTTTTTTATTAAGGCAACGGCTTGGAAAATATTCATGTCTTTTAACTTTACTATTTAGACAAATAGTAAATTTATGAAGTTAATCTAATGAAAGTTTTTGGTAACATTTAAACTAAAAACTAAAATTATTTTAAAATAAAAATTTTAATTAAATTTATTTGTATATTTGTTGTAAAGACAAAAAAACTCTGAAAATTGTTATTACGAATTTTATTTATTTTTATTTATTCTCAACAAACTAAATATACGTGGATTATTTAAAATAATTTTACAAATTTGAGGTGATGATCATATGATTTTTGTAAATAAAAATATTTAAAAAAACTAAAAAAATTTGAGCAACTGTGACGATCCGATTAAAAATTGCCTCAGGCAAAGTAGTAGTAGTCCGTTCCAAGTACTAAGGAAGCCCAGCGTTGCTTAACTTGCCAGATCGGACAGGATGGCATGCTTTCAACGCGGTATGGTCGTAATTAGAGCCCGGCCGGAGGGGTCGGTCGATATTTTTTCGATAAATATCGAAAAATACCGAATACCGAAAAATATCGAAAAAACCAAAATTTTCTCGATCGATATTTTTTCGATAAATATCGAAAAATATCGAAACCGAAAAATATCGAAAAAAAAGTCTCGATATTTTTCGATTTTTCAAAAAAAATTTAAAAATTTTAAAAATTTTATATTGTAAAAACTTTTTAAATTCAAAAATATAATAACAAAACCTTTATAAGCAAAATATTTAATCAATATTTATAATTAAGTATTGGAAGATTTCTGTTCAGAAATATTAGCATCTCGGCCTTTCGGGGATTAAGACTTCTACGACGATAAGTATAAGTATCTCTGGCAGTAGAAAATAACTGTTCGGATGCAATGCTACTCGCAGGAATACAAAGAAATTTCTGTGCTTCTTTAGATAAAACTAAATTAAAAATTATTAGAAAGAAAAAGTTAGGTTACAAACGTGGAAAATCTTTAGCCCTTAACCTCCAAAAATCTAAAGGATCTTCATTTGATTGAATCAAATTTAAAGTGCAATAATCTGTAACTTCCTTTTCAATATCTGGTCGTCCTAAATATTAAATTAATAAAAAATTCAATAGAACCCCCACTTATTGTTTCATCATTTGAAGAACCAGCAAGAGCTTCATTAAAAAAATCTAACAATCCTTTAGGTTTCTTGCTAATTGGAGAAATTGGTAAAATTTGATCTTCATCTATTGTCGTTTCAGGCATTCCATCAAAATGTAAAAAGACTCGACGACTAAAATATGAAATAATTAATTTTATTTTTCAATTACCGCAAAAATTCAGGAAATTCTGCCATCTTATCCTTGAACCTTGGGTCGAAAAACATTGCTAATTGATGATCACTAAAGTTATTATATACTAATTTATTTATTCTTACAAACCTGTCTTCCTTATAAACAAAAAATTTTGTCCTCAAGCCAGAAATTATTTGATCTCTTATTTTATTTACATCAGAATTTTCAAATTGTAGAAGTGACAATTTTTGAATTACTAATTTTGCATAAGGATATTTGACAGAAATTGAAGCAGTTTGACAGCAAAAAAGTTTAGTTAATTCTTCCAAAGGTTCCAATAATTTAGTGAGCTCATGTAATAAGATACTTTCATTTGCATCAAAAGTAAAATCAAATTTTTTGTTTTGTATGGCATATTGTGCAAGTGCTTCTTGTTGTTCTGCAATTCTTTTTATCATATTATATGATGCATTCCAACGACACGGCATATCCTATAAAATCTTGGATTTATTGAATTGAATTAATAATTAACCTGTAAAAGTGTTCTAGTCGGTATATTCAGATCCATTTGGATTTTTTTCAAAATGCTGGAAGCTAGAGGAGAATGTTTATAATGACCAACAATATGTCGACATTTTGCTAAAAGATTTTTGACACTTTCATTTTTGTCTAATGCTCCTCTAACAACAATGTTTTCCATATGGGCTGAACAATTTGTATCCAAAAAATTTTCAAAATTTAATAATGGATCAGAAAAAGCCTATAATTAGATAGTAAATTGGAAATAAAATAAAAAGTAACCTTTCTAAAATTGCTACCTTCATCGTGAACAAAATAAGAAATTGTTTCTTCCGCAAACTTCCAAACCTTCAATAATTCACGTATTTTTTCTAGTATTTTTTCGCCTGTATGACTTCCTGGAAACTCTGAGACTGACAGAATAAATGATTTTCTTTGAAAATTTTTTCCAATTCCATGAGCTGTCAAGCTTTAGAAATTAATAAATTAAGTTTGAATTTTAAAAAACCTTATAAATGAATTTGATGAATCAGACCAGATGTCTGATGTGAAGGCTATTTTTGGACAATAATTTAATTCATTTTTTACTTTTAATTTAACCATGTCGTAAACTTTTGGTAAAATATTTTTTCTGTAAACAGATTCGTCACTTAATTTTTGAAGAGGATTATTGCTCATAAAAAGTGAATGAGTCGTGGGATTATTGATGTCAGAAAAAGAAGCTTGCGTACAAGCAATCCAATGAATAACTTTTTTATCAAATGATGAAATTCCACCTTAAAAAATGTTGAAAAAATATAAATTAAAATTTTATACCACTTCCTGTAATAATATGGTTTTCTATTGATCCCTTCTCACCTTCTTTTTGTTTAGTCAATGCTTCAAATTTCGTTTGAAAATCGCTGTTTTTGTGTTTGCATTTGAGATGACTTATTAAATTTGTTGTGCTGCTTTGTTGACATTTAATTATCTTATTGCACTCAAGACATTCAGCCTCATCTTTATTGACTTTTTTGTAAAGGCCTATTTGCCAAATTATACTTTCCGATGGCATTTATTTAAAAGATATTTTAAAAACAAGACTAAAACATAAAGTATTAAGCAAAAAATAAATGTAAACAGAAATTTCAAAATGTTAACTAAAATAAACAAATAAGCAGCCTTTTTGGCGCCAAAAATTAATATTTTATTCAAAAATGACGTTCGATATTTTTTTCGATTTTTTGTAATTTGGTCGGTCGATTGTTTCGATTTTTAAATTTTGTCGGTCGATATTTTTCGATAAATATCGAAAAAATATCGAATACCGAAAAATATCGAAAAAGTCAAAATTTTATCGGTCGATATTTTTTCGATAATATCGAAAAAAAATATCGAAAAATATCGATAATTATCGATGAAAAATCGTATCGAGCCGGGCTCTAGTCGTAATCAATGGGTTGTCAATTTCTTAATATTTAAAACAAATTTCGCTGAGACAAAGTGGGCGTGGCTTTTCGATGTTCGCTGTTCGCGGGAATGGTGTAAAGGAAAAAGCAAATTGGGCTAATCTGTAAACTCGTGGAGAGAAATATTAGGATTAAAAAATTTTCTTAAAAATTTAAAGTTTATTATTATAATAAGCTTTGTTTTTTGAAGAATAAAGTTTATTGTTATAATAATCTTTATTTTTTTTTAAATTTAAAGTTTATAACAATTAAACTTATAACAATAAACTTGTAACAATCCTTTTATTGAAATTAATAAAATGATAATATTTGAACAAAATGCCACTATTTATGCGATTTCTAGCCAAAAATGCCTAAATATTTGAAGAAATCTATAAAAAATGGCGAAATATGGATGAAATATGGAAATATGGACAAAATGCCAAAATATGGAAAAATATGGAAAATATGGAAATGAAAGTCCTCATTTTTGAAAACAACCAGCACGGAAAGTGTGTTTTTCGTGCGTTTCAGATCCTATTTCAAAGATTAAGCCATGCATGTATAAGTTTAACGTTTATCGAGAAACCGCGAACGGCTCATTACAATGGCCATGATTTACTTGATCTTGATTATCTAAATGGATAACTGTAGAAAAGCTAGAGCTAATACATGCACTAAAGCTTTGTCCTTACGGAAAAGCGCATTTATTAGAACAAAACCACGCGACTTCGGCTGCTTCTCGTTGACTCAGAATAACTAAGCTGACCGCATGGCCTTGTGCCGGCGGCGTGTCTTTCAAGCGTCCACTTTATCAACTTGACGGGAGCATAACCGACTCCCGTAGTGGTGACGGATAACGGAGGATCAGGGTTCGACTCCGGAGAAAGGGCCTGAGAGATGGCCACTACGTCTAAGGACCCACTCTCGGCTCGAGGAGGTAATGACGAGAAATAACGAGATCGTTCTCTTTGAGGCCGGTCATCGGAATGGGTACAATTTAAACCCTTTAACGAGTATCAAGCAGAGGGCAAGTCTGGTGCCAGCAGCCGCGGTAATTCCATCTTTGCTAATACATAGAATTATTGCTGAGGTTAAAAAGCTCGTAGTTGGATTCGTATCGATACCTTGGAACCCTTCGGGTGTCTTGGGTGTTATCGATTTATCGTAATGTTCGGTTTTGAGTTCGGTTCAGTTGGAACGATTAGAGTTTATATACATGTATAGCAAGAGAATACGATGGATCCTATTAATTCTGGAAGAATTTCAACCTCTTAAATTATCTTAATCATTCTCGATCCTCTAAATCCTCGTATTGATCAAATTCTCTTCATCTTCGTAGTCCGATCTTCTTAGACGAGATCGTTCTCTTTGAGGCCGGTCATTTAATTTCTTTTACTAATAATACGTGGATTTTTAAAATAATTCTTATGACAAATTCTTCTTAGTCCTCCCAGATCTTTCTGTATTTCCTCATAATCCACTTAATCTCATTTTCCTCATAATCCCCCGACACTAGCTCTCATAATTTTCTGGATTTTGTGGCTTTATTTTGTGGCTTTTTTGTGGCTTTTTTTTTCTAGTACTTATTTAAAAGTATGAGAGTCTCAGAACCACCAAACTTTTTTTACATTATTAAGATTTATGAATTAAGCATTAGTGCAGAAAATTAAAATTTTTAAATCATGCAAATTTAAAAATCTATTAAATATTAAAAATTTTTTAGTATTTAATTAGATACAGATCCGTTTACTTACACGTAGTGCTCATTGCCATATGGAAATATGTATAATATGACGGCGGGATCGTGCAAGATCCCAACGCTGTATCTTTTACTTTTCTGGCCACGAATTTAGAAATATATGATACTTAGTTTTTAACGGAACATAGTAATTAAATGTCGGGCTAATTATTTGCCTACTTAATGCAAACAATTAAAAAAACTAGAGAATTTAAACATAAGACTTAAATTATTGTTGTAATTCCGTCTTGCTTCAACTTCTTTAGAAAAATAAAAATTCCGTCGACATTTTCAATACACAATCAGCTAATTTAATTTCTTTTACTAATAATACGTGGATTTTTAAAATAATTCTTATGACAAATTTCTCTCAACTGCTAGATGGTTTTCATGCAAATATTAGAAAATTTGTCTTTAAAAAATAAAAAGCGGAAGGAAATTTATTTTACATCAACACAAATTAAACAAAAATTTTATTAATGTTTTATTTGTGTCAAATAATAATCAAAACGTTTGATATATTCGAATGATATTTTTCACAAAAAATATTTAATATTTAACAAAGATTTTTAGTGGTAGCAAATCATTCTTGCAAATAAAAAATTTAATTTATTGTCAAATAAAATGAAATCTATTCTCATATTGTTTATACCAGAGATGTTTCGAAACTGGAAAATCTTCGAAAATCGGAAATCGAAAATATTTTTCAAAATCTTCGAAATCGGAAATCGAAAATCGAACAAGATTTTAATAAAAAATTGGAAAATAAATTTTTGTTACATATGTTAGGTCTCATTTGGAACTTTTGCTTGAACTCTAAGGAATTGGGGAAAACTAATGACTAGAATCAGTGACTAGAATAGGCCGCTTTACTCATAGGGTTGGGCGGTACAGGCATAGGGTTCCGGCATGAGGGTGGGCTTCCAAATCCACTTTAATTCAAGCAAATCCTTCAATATACCGGTTCCGAAGCATAATATTGTTAATAGATCAGGGATTCCTTTGATTAGCGCTGCAGGCGAAAATTTTGAGAATTTTGGAGGATCCTTAAGCCAAATTTCTTCTTTTATTTGCGCCTCAGGCGAAAATTTTTTAAATTTATAATGGCCGATAAGTCAGAATTCCTACTTTTTGGCGCCAAAAATTCAAATTTTTTCAAAATTTCGAAAATCGGAAATCGAAAGAAAAAAACCCTCGAAAATCGAAATTTCGAAACATCTCTGGCGATAACAAGCCATTTTCAGAAAAATCTTCCAACCAAACTTAATTTATTTATTAAATAAAAATGAAGCTAATTCTCGTATTTTTATTTCTGTTTGCGTTCCTAGAAGTTGGAATGGGTTTGGTCTGATTTTATTATATTTAATAAAATAAATGTAGAAATAGGCGTTAAAAATTTGAAATTTTTCTGAATTTTCAATGACCAACAGGTCACATTCCATCATTTAACTTTTATTATTAAATGATGGTTTATTATTAATGATGATTTATTATTAAATGATTAACTTTTTTTATTTTTATAATATAAAATAAAGACAATTCAAAGATAACCTTTGTTCAGAATTTCTGATTAATAATATTAAATAAAATAAAATCATTCAGATCAAATGCAACTGGGACGGTCATTGTACGGGACGTGGCAAGCCAGACAGAAACACTCGTTGTAAAATATGTTATAGCTGTACCTACAAGGGATGTTGCCATTGAATATACACTTTTGTTAATGTGCTGCAAAATTCCTGGTTGGCGCCATCCAGCTTATCAAAAACGCTTCTGTAACGGAATATAAAAATAAAAAATACATATTTAAAAAACTAACTTATTATGAACGGCAATTAATTTTTTAAGTATTTTAAAATTGCTAACATTTTAAGAAAATTGACTTTAATGTAAAATATTTTGATTTTATCTAATAAAAATAATGTAAATTAAATTTCCAAAATAATGTAAGATCTTAAAAGTGGCACAGGGGTTTGTTTTTTCGATTCCGAGAGGCACTTTTCAGTAAAATGAGTTATTCTTCTTGGTGAGTGGATTTTTGAGGATTAATTTATTTTAAATGTTTTTCTCATTAATTAGAAAACTTGCGGCCATTATTACAAAATATCATAATCCAAAGTTGAATTAAAAACTATTTTCAAAAAATTTTTATTCCTAATTATCTACTCGACTGATTTCAGTATTTACATCAGAAGATATAAAATAATTCTGTTTACCTTTAATTTTTTAAAACTTTAATAGAGAATATTTTTTATATTTTTTGTACAAATTATATTGATCACAAAATAATTTTAACAAACTTCAGCAAATATTTTTAGGAACTTAGTTAAATGTGTCGCTAGATAATCATCTTAATTTTACGTCTATTTTCTTCAGACATATGTGTAAATTGAGATCCGACTAAATAAAGATGTACTACATATGTTACCGAATGTCATAAGTATTGCCATTTTAGACTCCTTCGACCCAGCGATGTCAAAGTTCCAGTTCCAGTTCCGGAACTAATTAGTTCTAGTTCCAGTTCCAGAACTAGAACTACGGAACTAACGATTATCTGGAACTAGTTTGGAACTAGAACTACGGAACTAGTAAATGCTGGAAGTAGCTTGGAACTGGAACTACGGAACTAGTAAATGCTGGAACTAGCTTTGGAACTAGTTCTTGGGGCGAAAATTTTGAAAATCTTGCAGGCGAAAATTTTGAAAATTTTGGAAGAGCCAAAAATTTTGAAAGAGCCTTAAGCCAAAAATCTTTCTTCTTCAGATCCGCAGGCGAAAATTTTGAAAATTTATAGTACTTTATTTTCCGAAGATAAGTAATTACCCATTCATTAAGTTTGAGTTTGAACCCCCCAAAACTACGAACCCAACACACTATCCAGTAGTGATATTCGAGAGTTAAAAAAAGCCGAGAGTCCAGACCGAGACCGAGAAAACCCCGAGACCGAGACCAAACCGAGAGTCGAGATCGAGAGATTAAGGGGGATATCACTTGATGTTCCTCCTAATTCCCAAAATATACCTCCTAATCCCCAAAATCCCTTGAATCCCCAAGTCCACAATATATACCAGGGTTGTGCGAGTCTCGCCTTTCGTCTTTCGCCAATTTTCGCCTTTTTTGGACTTTCGTCTTTCGCCGTTCGCTTTTTAAATTGACTTTAGCATTCTCGCCTTTCGCCGTTCGAAAGGCGAGAAAAAAAAAATTTTTATACACCCCTAATGACGGTATGTGAGGGAAAGTTGGAATTGAAAGAAGAAAAGAAAGAGAAAACAGTAGGGATATATATAATTTTCCTGTTTGCTAAATAAACTGATAGGTGGTTGAGTGGTTAAGTTATTAGACTTAAGCTAGCGACCATTTAGTTATTGTTAGGTTCAAGAACAAAATTAGGAACAATGTTTTAACTTATTATAAAGAGAGTAATTATGAATTTTCTTTGAAAAAATTATTTTTTTAATTTAAAAATTGAATTTTTCGTGCATTAGACACCTTATATTAACTGCGGCGCTGAGAAATGAAGAACTTCCTGGCCTTACAAAATTTCAAAATTTTTGCTGAAAAGGGTTAATACAGGTTATTTCCCATAATATGGTCACTGAAAACTTCACGACGTTAATAAAATTCCTATTCGGCATCCTAATATTCCAGACTTTCGGTTCAGCGATTTCCCAGGATTTGCAGACCCTTTTCAAGACAACGATAGTTCCTATAGTTATAAAATAGCCTATAGTTCGGAAAATAAATAATCAGTCAAATTTTCTCTGACATATCCTCTGACGTCCCTTTAAACGTCCAACTCTTCTGATATTCTTCTTAGCCCTACAAATCCCGTGATATCCCCGATATTTGATTAAGAACATTATCTGTAGAGTTGGAACACTTGATAAGGCTTTCTGAATTATTTGACCAATGGATCTTTAGACTCATAGACTAAAAAATTTCGCCTTTCGTCTTTCGCTTTTTAAATCGACTCGCCTTTCCGCCTTTCGCTTTTTAAAATCACTTTCGGAACACCCCTGATATATACCCACTGATATTCACAATAATCGTTTAAAATCACCTCATATCCCTCAATATCCCTCCAAATCCAACGATATATCTTGATCCCTCGATCCACGCACAGGTCCTTTGATATTAAATTTAATCCTTCAGAATCCCCAGTACCCTCTTAATCCTTTTTAATATTATTAAATTAAAATTTTTTGCGCGCAAATTTTAAAAATTTTTAAGTCCATTAAGCCAGATTTTTTCTATTTTCCACCGCCGTAGGCGAAAATTTTGAGAATTTTATAAGGACAAAGAGCCAAATCTCTTCCTTTTTTCACCTCCGGAGGCGAAAAATTTTAGAATTTTGTAAGGCCTTAGCAGGAAAAATTCAATTGTCAGAGCTACTACGTAATCTTATTCTCTAACACACACCATCTCAACATTAACACAACGGCAATCAAAAATTTGCAAAATTCTAAAGAAGAACACATAAACAAATGAATCTAAAATTTAATATTGGATTTTTTAATTGATGGCAATAAATATGTAGAGAGGGCAGTACTATTTCAGGGGGCAGTACTAATTCAGGGGGCAGTACTATTTTTCAACCCTCCCCTAAAGGGCAGTACTATTTCAGGGGGCAGTACTAATTTAGCAGGCAGTACTATTTTAGGAAATACGGTAAATGTATAGGTAGAAAATAATAAAAAAAATATAGTTAAAAATAGAGCCCAACTCTCAATTAGAGCTCCTCTCCCTAATACAGCCCCAGTCTGGAGTACTGTTGAAAAATACAGCCCCATGGGGCTGTATTTGAAAATTAATGTATTTAATCCAGGGCTCGGATCTCAAATTTTTAAAAATCCGCAATTTTGAGCTAAAAAAATCCGCATTTTACTCAAAAATGCGAGAAAACTTTTTTGGCGCCCTCAACACCAAAAAATCCATTTTTTTACACCGCAGGCGAAAATTTTGAGGAGTTTGGAAGATCCTTAAGCCTAATTTCTTCTTTTTTCTGCGCCGCAGGCGAAAATTTTGAGGAATTTTGAGGGCCAAAAAAGTGAAAAAACTTCAAGAAAATCAAGAAATTCGCAAAATTTCCTCAAAGACATCAAATGCGGATTTTTCCGCATTTAAAAAATGAATCCGCATCGACCTTCCAAAAAACATCAAAAGCGGAAAAATCCGCAAAGATCCGAGCCCTGATTTAATCGTTTCTAATTTAATTTAAAAAATTTTTTTTAATTTAATTATAGGAATTTAAATTTTTTATAAATACTTTAGAAAATTTATGGAATTAATATAATTTTAATATTAAATTAAAAAAATATTATCAAAAAACAATTAATAACACACAAATTTTTATTAATGCTTCAAGTTCTCAGAAAAATAAAATTTTCAATCCTAAAAGCAGAGCCAGTAATCGAATAACGACAGCGAATTATTCAAATTTTTTCAGAATTATATTACATCACAATATTACATATAAGCATTTTGTAATTTTTAAAAATCCTTGCGAAACATTAAAAAAAACATCTACTCTTAATGGCGACTAGGCTAAAAGTCCAAAACAATGAAATTGCCCTTTATGGTTGTGACAAGTTTAAGAATGTTGTTTTTTTAATTGTTATAAAAAATCTTCCTTCCTGCTCACTTGCACTTTTGGTTTCATAAAATGCACTTCCCACAGGTATTTTTTATTTTAAAGCGATTATCCCCCTCTAATCTTTTTATCTCTAGCCGGCGATAAAGCGGGAAAACTCAGACACTTCTATTTCTCAATCATTTTATGAGACGTTTCCTTTCGTGATTAGTGATATTTATTAGAGGTCTGACAACAGCTATCAATCATTCGCAACATTCCTTTGATTACCAATAATCGAATCCAAAAAATAATTTAAAAGGATTTTAGGTAAATATTCCAAATGAGGTTGGAACTTCTCGTTGGAATTTTTATTACAATATTTGTGTCAAATGGACATGCAGGTCGAATCAGATTTGAGAGCAAAATCTCAACCCCTAATAAACCTATTAGAGGTAATGGATATTTAAATCCGAAGACAAAGCAACAAATTCCCAAAAAATCTGCAATGAAGATGCGCAAATTCACCCAAAGCTTCAACCATGTCTCTACACCAAATGGTCATGAAATGGAATATTCAATGCAACACGAAATGTATAATCCCAAACCCCGCTCTAAACCAAAACAAAAAACAGCTCCTGTTCAAGAACCAACTCCTTCACAACCGGCACCTGTTCAGCAACAATCGCCAGATCCTGTTAAACCTCCACAACCAACACCGTGGGACAAAAAAGAGTTGGTTGAGCATGTTATTGCCGCTTATAAGAATTCATGCAAAAGTTCCGATATTGTCATTTTCTCGCCAGAGGAGAAGCATAAATTAGTCTCGTCAATTAAGAAAATGCCCCTTGTCGTTGACAACTTTACTTGGGTAATGAATGTTGAAATGTTTTGCACCTTGAATTTTTGGCGTGTACATTCTTGTTTCAATATGCCTTTAGAGGGTGGATTCAAAACGGCACTAGCTAATAATGGGATCGCATTCAATGATAACAGGTAGAGATAGTAATAAATACCCCTGTTTTTCTAAGATTCATTCCGAAAATCCCGATTTTCATATTTCTCTGGAACTGTCATTTTTAATCTTACAATTCGGAATTTATAAAAGCTAATCTATTAAAGGGGTTCCAGAAACTTTTCGTAATGCTACAAAATAGGAACTTGTATAATTTATTTTAGCGGTGCGCATGGTTCCGTTTGTGCATTAATTAGAAAATTTGAATCTGATGAGTTGAAAGAATCGAGAACTTTGGCAAAAGATGAATTAAAGGATAATTTAGCCCATATTTTGCTTGACGAATTTCACGAGTCACGTTCATTGTCTCATCCTTCAGAACGTTTTTATTCAAAATGTCTTTAATAATTTAATTACTAATTTATAGCTTTCCTCATAGCATTTCCTCTGAAAGGAGCAAATGTTGCTTATTGGACGCTGGCAACGAAAATTGAGCAGTTCAACACTCATTTGTCTAAACAAGCAAGTGATTTTTGTACGGCTTTTCACTCAGAACAACAACTATTTGACCACTTCGAGAAGTTTACAGCTGGTACAGAAAAAACAAAATTGGACGACGCTTTTCGTAATTTGACAAATGTAATGAATTCAATCCCTTTGGTAAAAGCCGCTGGAAAAGGTAATCCTTTAGAATAAGAGACTAAAGGAACCTTGCTCAGTTTATGATCCAAATAGTTCCGAATAACACTTATAAACAACAAATTTCTTCAAACAAACAGGTCAAGGTAGTCTTCTTAGTTCAACCAAACTGCAATTCTAATATGTATTAGATCATCCCATTTTTTTAGAAACTACCTTTCTGAGTTCCCCAATTTAAATGCCACATTCTAATAGAGACTATTATTCTATTTTCAAATGTACAAAAAGATCAGGGTAGCCATTATATTAGAGAAAATTGGAGTTCCCTTTTTAATTATTACATTTAATAATTTATAGAAGGAAGCGAAGAGAATTGCACCTATGATCTTTTCCTCTTTCGCGCCGAGCTAGAGTTTTTCCTGGCACTCGACAATGCAATCATAGATTGGCTAGCTAAAAACGGTACACATGATCATGAATATTTCTGTCCTGAATGGCGAAGACATTGTTTATACGAAAAAATCCGTCAAAGGATTAGAGAAATAAAGATAATCACAGAGGGATTAATCAAGAATTTGCATGGGTGGTTCGATGGGCGAACACATGGTCGAATCAACGAGGACTTTGATCATTTTGTTAAAAATTATGTTGCCGAACGCTTTCGCATAAAAATTCCTGCACCCCCGAAACCAGAACCTATGAGAGTTAAAGTAAAATACGAGCAAGGCGGATATAAAAATAAAATGATTTATGAACATGATGGGAGAAACAAAATGAGAATGATCACAAAAGTCGCTCATTCAAACCCTAAAATTGGAACAAAAAAGTTTACAAATGAAATGTACATGCCTAAAGCCGCTTTTGCAAATCCCAACAACTTTTCCTTTAATCATCAATATAATCATGGAGTACAAGAAGATGCGTCAGAGGAAGGGGATGACAATGAAATGATGTATAAGCCTAAATCAGCTTATGCAAATCCCAACAAATTTTCCTTCAAACATGAATATAATAACGGTCTTCATAATGATATGTCAGAAGAATTGGGAGAAGGAGATGAACATGAAGGAAGTGAACAGAAAGAAGGCGAACGTGGAATGGACATGGATGCTAGTGATGGTATGTTGAATTAAAAGCTTGTGATCGAACAAATTTTTGAGATATAAATTTAAAAACTTGCTTGATCCTCAAGATTGTTTCCCAGTTTCAATCATCTTATTGTGCAGCATTCTGAGTAAAAGGCGGGGATATTTATAGAGACAATTTAAGGGTCAAAATATAAACAGAAAGTGAATAACAAAGATAAGATAAGAGTCAAGAATTAGTTGGGAATGTCGGGAGACCTTTATATTTAGAAATAGGTCACTTTATATTTACATGTGAAAATGCAAATTGTTTATTTGATTAAGCGAATGCAGCAATTGTTTTTTTAATTTATCAATCTTCTAATTATTCAGAAGGTGGAATGCACACAAATATGGAGATAAGCCATGAATTTGACCAGCATCCATATGGTGATATGCAAGAAACTTCAATAGAAATGGGTCATGAAGAGATAATGGACAAAAATGGGAAGAAACGGAATGCTATTAACTATCGTTGTCGCGTCGGGGCGAATCAGATGAACTATCAATTTGGCTATGACCCTGCATGCGCTGCATAAATTTTTTTATTTTTTCGTAAACAATAAAACAATCTATAAAGAAGTCTACTCTTCAAACACTTTCTATATTTAAAAATTTATAGTATATTAACTAAATTTTTGTAATAATTATTTAATAGAAAATAAATTATTGAATAAATAGTAGTTAACGTTTAAAAATGATGTTTATTGAGATTTTTGAGATATTTAGTATCTGGATTCATCTTTGAATCATGTCCTCTCTCTAAATTTAATCTATTATTATACATAAAAAATTAGTTTTATTTGAATTAAATTTTCCTGATGTTAAATAAAATCAAAATTTTCTGGAAAAGAATTAAAATTCCTGTATATTTATTTTCCATAAACCTTTGCGTTAAATGAAAATTTAACCGTTAAATTTAATATTTACTCGAATAAAAATTTACATATTATATAAGAATTATTCTTATAGACTTATGAAGATTGTTTGCAATTAAAAGCTTTAAAGCTCCATATTTTTTAAAATTCAAAATTAAGGAAGAAATTTTTTGAAAAACATTTGGTACTATGCGTTTATATCCCCCCCCCACGTCCGCAAAAGTTTGTCACACTTTTTCCTTCTTCTTTCTCCTCTCTTAAGGATTAGAAATGGTAAGTATTAATAAACCCACATTTTCTTTTCTCCTCCTTGCTTCTTTCTTTCTCATAAATATTAAGAATGGTCAATTAAAATTAAAGTTCAAGAATTTTTCTTTAGATTCTAAAAAACATCAAATACGACAAAGTATCATTCATATAAAATGACATTCGGTCCAAAAAAATCCGAGTCGGTCCAAAACGGACCGACTCGGATCGAAATATCGAGTCGGGCCTATGATATTTGGCACGGAAATACCCTCGAACATAACAATATCACTCCAATCTAACAATAATTTTAAAATGAATCTTTTTAAAAAAGGTCGGAAAAAGACTTACGGCACGACTCGATAAAAATAAGGTCCGAAAAAAAGACTAGACCGACGGCCGACACGAAAATAACAAAATAACAAGGAAAAGAAGTAAGGAAAAGAAGTAACAAGGAAAAGAAGAAGTAAGGAAAAGAAGTAACAAGGAAAAGAAGTAAGGAGAAGAAAAAGAAAATTAGGGTTTATTAACTTGACCATTTCTAATCCTTATGAGAGGATAAAGAAGAAAGAAGGGGAAAAGTGCGGACAAACTTTTGCGGACATGGGGGGATATAAACGCATAGTACCTTTTTAATTTTATTCTACAATTTGTAAATACCTAATGAATATCGATATGAAAATTCTTTACTTAAATTAACGATGACGGTTTCATCAACAAAATTTATAGAATTTTATTTTTTATACTAAAAAGATATTAAACAATCCTATTTTGTTTGTATTAAATTAAAACGAATATACTTAAATGCTTCAATATAAGATCCGTGGGCTTATACTTTCATTAGGTCACTTTGATAGGCCTATTGAAGTATAAACCCAAAAGATTGCGCCTATACTTTTCAACCATTTATTTGGGATTTAAATTTGAAAAAATAATAAAAAAATGATTGATCACAAAATTCTAAACTAATTGATTTATTTGGATGAGACGACGAGTATAAATGAAGGAAGATTAACAAGAAATGATTTAATGTATGATCTTAAATTCGATGTTAGAAGTTCTTTCAAAATTTTGCGTAAAAATTTGTGTTGGGCTTATCTCAAGCAAACTTTTATTAGAGAGAGGGCGTATTTTTCTCCCATTATTTTGGATGTTTTGCTCTTAACTAAAATACTTAAAAATTCAAAAATAATTTTAAAAATTTTAAATTTAATTCTTCTATTTCTAAGGTTGTAAGCAATTTTTTCGCCGTACAGTTTTATATCAAAAGGTTGTCAATTGTAAACGAAATAAAAAATGTGATATAATAAATGGTTGGTGTTCTTATATTAATTAAACTATAATAAACTGGAATTGTATTAATTATATTAGGTGATAAATGTAGAGGTTGCCGTTTTGATAAATGTTTAATTGAAGGAATGGATCCATTAATGATTAAAATTGATGATATAAATTGCCGAAATGAATTTATTGAAATGTTAGAAAAACGCCGAAATAAATTACAACAAACAAAATCTAAAGATTTATATCATCAAGAATATCAAAAAACTATTTGTGTTAAAAATAATAAAAATTTCAATGAATATAAACAGTCAACAAGTAATCAAGATATTTGTATAAGCAATGAATTGTGCTTTAATAACACAACAATTGGTATACCTAATTTTCTTTGATAGAAAATTTATAGAAAAGGGGTATTTTTTGTCAGTTTACTTATCGTGTTGCTAAATTTGTTTTTTGTACAAAAACTTATTGTATTGGGATTAAGTCTATACCTGTTCTTCCAAAACTTGATGTCAAAGATCAAGGTTGTTATTATTATTATAAGGTTACGGATTCCCCAAATTGGTACATACCCCATGGACTATGGCAATGAGTCCCCTGGTTTCCAATTAAAATATTTTAAATTCGACTTATTTAAATTAAAATTGTTTTGGAATATAATTTATTATTAAAGGTCAACAAAATAATTTCATATCGTCCAATATAAATGCAGAAATCAGTCAAGTAAACAATTAAAAATAAGTTTCTTTTGAAAATATTTTAATTAAAGAGAGAACTTTTACTTCAAATTTTTGAAGCACAAAACCGAATTAGAAATGCATTTATGGATTATGATGAGCATCAATTTTTATCTATAAAATTTAATTCATTACAAGATGTTTTAAATTTTGGGCCAAATATTATTTCAAAAGCATCAGATTTTTCAGTAAAAAATAAACAATTTCTATAAACTATTCTTTAATTTATCTATCATGTAAAACAGTATACTCCCGAACAGGGCTGGTAGAATAAGAGCGTGGTTGCTGGTTAGGTGACCTACCAGCGCCCAACTTTTCTCCCATAATTTGAGGAGAGAAATGGCTGCGACGAAAAAATAGGAAGAAAAGAAAGAGTAAAAGTATACGATAGTTTTTTCTTCTACCTTTCTAGTAGGGTAGGACGAGACCGTTTAATTCGAGGTTTATTTTTCCCTGTGGCGGACTTTTTCCTTCTCTCTTCTCTTTTTGACCCGCCACATGGAAGAATACTCGAGGTTATTAAACGGTCTCGTCCTACCCTACTTTCTAGAACTATCGTCTTATTCTACGGCCCCAGGAGTGAGCTCAGGCTCAGTGATGTAAATAAATCTTTTCATTTTACTCCAAATATAAATATTTACTAATTATAGGAAATGCCTCAGCTTATTAGTTCATCAGAATTTTACGAACAAAGTGCACAATTTTGTCAATTTAGTTATCGTGTTGCTAAATTTGTTTTTGTTCAGAAACTTATTTGTATTGGAATTTTTAAAGCCTTACCTGCTTTTCCAAAACTTGATGTTAAAGATCAAGTTTGTTATTATTATTATTTAGGTCGACTTCTTTCAGAGTAAAACCACTAGGAACTCCTGACTCACGGCATCAATTCCTGACTTAGGAAGAAATATTTGTATACATTTGTATACATAAAAAGTCTCTCTTAATCCACCAAAGGTACCTCTCTTTATCTCATGATATTCCTCTTAAACTCCCCAAATAACCGGTATCATTCCTAACTATACTAAAGCGGGGTTATTGTGGATTTTGTTAGGCCAAAAAGCCTCCATTCAAGAAGCCTTGATTCCTCAATTTTTCCCGTTAAGTTTACAAAATGCCATAACTTTTAAAGATATTAAAAATGGTAAAAATAGAGTAAATATTTAGTAAAAATATAAAAATAACAAATTAAAATATAAAAATATGAATGTAAATTAAAAATAATAAAAATGGCAAATGTAAAAAGTATAGAAAAGTAGGGAGAAATTGCCAAAAATATGGCAATAAATAGGGTAAAACTGTCACCTTGTATGAATATGTTTAATTTAGAGATTAATTACTTCGGAGAATCATTTAATTTCCTTACGAATATTTTAAATTTTAATATTAACTTTATTAATTTAATAATTAAGTTAATTATTCAAGTTAATTATTTTCCAATATGTGGCACATCCAGTATCACTGCTTTGCAGTTGCTTTGTTTCATATGAATTGGATTCTCGTACTATGATAGGAAAGGATGGGTTTTATCCAATGGCTGCTTTCACTTATAAATTTAGTTTTAAAAATGATAAAACGTAAATAATAATAAGTTTAAATAATCTATTTTTTATTTTAATTCAGAAAGGAATAGGGAAAACAAGGGTTCTACTTGACTTTATGAGTCCAATCTAACTTTATGAGTCCAAAAAATTTTATAAATCCGAACATGTTTATTATTCTAAGTAAAAATTTTGGATCTAATGCGTTTATGAGTCCAATCAGATTTTTGTGAGATACGAGGGTAGGTCATCAGATCAAGGCTGAAAATGAATAAGGGATAGGTTCATGTTACTGTTGTAGAACCCAGCGACCGTTGACTCCCGCGAGGCGCGTGCCGCAAAACCCCGCGCGAAGCTCAGGGGTTTTGCACAAGCGCCTCGCTGACGCCCATAGGTGTTGGGTAGTGGTGACACTACTATAAAAGCCACTGTAAGCGTCAGTCTAATTGGATCATACTAGCCCGGCTAGTCCCTGATCTCCTTCGTCTGTTCCACCTCAATCCCTTCACCTACATTGTCATTTCTCTCTTGGATAAACTGTTATTATTGTGCACGTCGACACCAGTCTCTCGGCTAAACCTTCGGACGTAACAATAGGTCCAATGAAAAGCTTATGAGTCCATAGGAATTTTTTTTTTTTTTAAATCATAAAATTCCATAGGAATTTTATGATTTTTTTTTATGATACATTTATTAAATAATAATATATTATTATTTAATAAATGTATTATTTAATAAAATCTAATAAAATGTGATCGGACTCATAAAATTCCTATGGACTCATAAGCTTTTCATTGGACTCATAAAGTTAAGTAGGGCCAAAACAAGTCCCGGGGCCTGTTTTAATGAATTTATTATATGTTATTTTAATATTAAGGCTCTTCAATTTGGCAAATAAAGCATACAATAAACCGATAGAACCTTTTTTTCGTGCTGGAATTTCAAAGGAAGAATTTAGTTTAATTTTGGCAATTGTTTTTTTAAATCCAGGTATTTTAATTAGAATATTTGAAAAATAATTAAAAAAAACATTTTTTTAAAAAGATATCCCAAATCTGTCAGAATCAGCGAGAAATATCCTTTCAAATGAGTTTTCCTTCTATTCAAAAATGTTACTTAATTATTTACAAAATAAATTGGGTATAGATGCTGGGACTAAAAAATATGCTGAATGTATTCATTTAATTACAGCCTCATTTATTGGAGCAGAAAACTTTCATTTATTAATAACATACCAAGAAGCATTTTATAAACGTACACCTGTAAACATTGTAATGCCGAATTGTCTTAAATATAGCTAGTTTAGTTTAATTTTTATTAAATGATTAAATACCGAATTTTTTCATTCCGCCATTGTGTCATTTAATCTTTATACATATGAAAAATTTTGTACTATTCGTTTTTATCTCACATTCTTCTGTTCTTCACCTTTTTCCGAATTTATCGAATAAAACTTTTTCATGTTTAATCAACTGAAACTTATATCATTTGAAAGCACTCGGTAAGCGTTATCTTTCGCAACCGGATGGATCAAGTTTGATCGCCCGTTTAAGTTACAAGCATTCAGTATGTAAAACAACGATTTATTGCACTTATAGTCTTGTAACTTTTCAAGAGCTTGATCCATCCAGTTGTAAAAAGTTAATGCTTATCGAGGGCTTAGAATGATATACGTCCGGAATTGATCAAGCATAAAAAAGTACGGGGATATATACGGATAGTATCAAGAATCATTATAATCTAAAATTATTTTTCGTATAATATTATTTTTAAAATTTTTCGTAAATAATTTTTTGGTATTTTTTCCTAATAATATTTTTTTAATATACTTTTTTGTTAAATAATTTTTTGGTTACTTAGTTATGTACAAAATAAATTAGGTATACATAGATTAGAGCTTCACCGGTAGATTAGAGCTTGCCTAACTAGAGCTTGCCTAAACTGATTTCAAAAAGCGGAAGGCGAAACTGGCAGGTATGAACGGTGTCCCTAACATGAAATAGCCTTCCTTTAAAAATTTATTTGACGTTGCATTTATTCAACAAACAAACAATCATTTTATGTAAACAATGACAGTTATAAAATCAAATTTTATAAATTTATTTCTTTAAAATATTCCTCTATTTTAAATAAAAATAAACTTTATTTTCTAAATTAAAATTTTATTTACTAATTTAATGAAATTCCTAAAATATTTTTTAATTTTAATTATACTAACATTATCTTTAACTTCATTCTACTATTTGTTTAATAAATATCAATGTGAAAATTATATGTTTAAATTAACAATAACGGTTGATAAAAATAAAATTTATAAAATTTTAAATTTAGTATGAAAAAATTCGTAAACAGAAAATGCCTTCTATTTTGGTTTGGAATAGTTTTAACGATGAATCAGCCCCTGGAATTGGATATCCTGAATATCCTGTTGAATTTCCAAATATTACATGTCCATACAAATGCAGCTACACTTGCGATAAGAAATTGAAATATTATTAAATTTATATAAAATCAAATAAATTTATAAGAATCAAAAATTTTAGGCCAATATTTGTTAGATAATAACGGAGCCCAATATTTATTAACTATGAGTAAACGAAACAATCTCGTCCATATACAGTCATTTTATATTTTCGAGTATTTACGGGCCAGTATCTTTGCGAATATTCTTCTACGGCAAGAAATTTTTCGATATTCATATTCAGCCTGAAAAATCAAATCCTGCCAGTAATACAAATATAAAAACTGGTATATGGATCATTATTTCCCAAAACACTTATCTATAACATAAATCTCTTGCTTTTAATATAAAAACTATTTTTTTATTTAAAATTCTAGCGAGTCAAAAGCTGCAACGATAATTTTCTTTCTGCATGAAGCTTGTAAAATAAATTCATGGCCTCAAAATAGAAGGAAAGATCAAAATTATATGATGTATACAGTTGAATGCCCTATTGAAACAATGAAATATTATGACAGAAAATTCCTTACAAATACATTCTTTAATAGTTCAGCAACTTATCGCTTAGATAGCGATGTATATATGCCCCATGATGCTTTAACTAAAATTACTCTAAAAACTCCAAAAGAATATATATGGGACCAAAAAGAAGTAAAAACTACATATGTATGTTAGACTTAAAATATTTAAAATTAAAGGTTCTGGCAAAAGTTAAAAATAAAACAAAATTTGTATTTCAAGCAATATCACATTGTAATTCTGAATCTGGTCGGGATCTTATAACTAAAAGAATGAGCGAGTTGATTAAATTAGATTTAGTTGGAGATTGTTATGGTGTTTATTGTGATTTGGAATGTTATAATCGAGAATTAGGTTAATTAATATAAAGAATGTAAAATGGAAATGGAAAAATTAGAAAGCCTACATTGAATAAATTTAAATTAATCTAAAAATAAAGATGATATCTTAGGGATTGTTGTTAGGGAAGTCTTCGGAATTGTCTTATGATCTTAGGGATTGAAAACTTAGGGATCTCAGGAATCTTAGGATTGTTCTTAGGATTATGTAATTGTTTTAGTGATTTGATGTAATTAAACAATGTTATATGGATTTTGAAAAAATTTTCGAAACAACAATTAATTGAACTTTATAGTTACTGAGCAGGATTTTTAAGGATTTTTCCAAAAATCAAGATAAGAAGGCTAGGATTAATATCAGTTAACTTCAGGAGCAAATTAATTATTCATGATTCCTAATTAACAAATTTATTTAAAATTCTAAGAAAATCATTTATAGAAAACCACTTGTTTTATTTGGCATTTGAGAATAATATCTGCCAAAATTATGTAACTGAAAAATTTTGGAATTCAATAAGATCACTTACCGTGCCAATAGTTCTGAGTAGATCTGTATTTAAAGGAATGGATGTTCCTTCTAATGCATTTATTGCCTTGGATGATTTTGAATCAGTAAATGAATTGGTTGAATATTTGAGGGTTTTACAAAATAATACGGAAAAATATTTGAAGTGAAGTTTAAAATAATTAACAAAATAATTAATTATTTAACTCTCGAACTTTAAAAATACTAGTTTTATACATATATCCGTTGCGAAATATTCAATAAAATAAGTTATCTATTTTCGAGTATAATATCACTGAAAAAACTCAACAAATATGTAATACCAAAAGGATTTGAAATCGGTTCATTGTAACAGCATTTATTACACGTCTTAGGGGATATATGTACATATTTTCAAATGTGGCCAAGAAAAAAACGAAAATCCATATAAATCAGATCCCTAAATTTATATGACCGACACTTTCATAGTATTATAAATAAAAATTTAAAATCTTCAATTAGGCATCTTGAATGGACAAAAACAAACACAAAAAGAAAATTTGGTTTGGATTATTCACCAATATGCAAAATATGCGAATTTGTTACAAAACAATTTGAAGAAAAAAGAAAAAATATAATAAATTTAAATAAATTTTGGAATGAAGATGATTGTAAAAATAGTAATTATTCTCGAAGTTTTGTTAAAAAATGAGCGAGTTAATTAAAATTGTAATTAGTCAATAAAAATGATTTAACCAAAATAATAGGTTGAATTTATTTTTGAAAGATTTATAAATTAAAAATAGTAGTAAGGACACTTCTAATATAAAATTACTAATAAATTTTAAATAATTAATTATGGTTCATATTATATTAGGGTTGGACAAAACCGTTTAGCTAAACGGTATATGGTAAGCGGGTGTTGGTAAAATTCAGATAAACGGTATAAACGGTTTTACCAAAATTAAACGGTTTTGTCCAACCCTATTTCATTTAAATTATCTAATTTATCCTTGAAATTTAAATGTAAATTTAACCTTTTTCTGTGAAAAATATTAAAAAGAATTTTAAAATAAAATTACGGAAACGATTTTTAAATAATTAAATGGGAAAAATACATATTTGGGACAGTCAAAGGGCATTTATTACATAATTATAGGTTAATTTCCTTAAATTTCATAACGTTGTTTGTTTATTTAATTTTTGTCAAGTCTATCAAACTTGCACTTTTATTATTTCTTTGACTTTAAAAGGAGACCGAAAAATCTTATTTATTCAAAAAATATTATTTAAAAATTCTTAAACTAAAAAATGAGTCCTTCATCATTCACCTTAACAGCGGTATTTCTTGAGGCGATTGTTTTCCTTTACAACCGTCAAGTAGCGGCAATGCTTTCCATGCATCCGAGTAATTATTTTTTACTAAAATTTTTAGGACAAATATCTAACTATCATAGTAGACAGAGAATTTTCTCTTAGCATATTTAAAGAATTCTAATTAAAAATTCAGGCTGTTCTGGCCGTTCATCAACTATTGAGAATAAACTGAAAATGAGCGGGGGTGGTAACGGCTTCAATAAATTTACACCGGGAAAGGTTTCATTCCCGGTACCATGCCAATACCATTCAAAGAATCTCAAAGCAACAAATAAAAAGGAATATAAAATCTCAGAAGATTTGCCTATGAATCAAGAAAAGCTTACAAACAGTAAGGAAGATGATCTCATTCATAAGGTAAAAAAGATAGATAAGGGCAATGGAGCTGCTGTTCCTTATAAAACAAACAAGAACAATGAAATTGGAGATGGAGCCGAGAATGGAAAAGCTGTCAAAATTAGAGAAATTATTTTTACTGAAGAGCAAAAGAAAATGACTAGCGAAGAATTTGAGCATTATTTGTATAGTGTTCCATATGATAAAAACAGGAAAAACAAAATTGGAAAAGATGAAAATGGTGAAAAAGTTGATAAACCAAACAAAGAAGGAGGAGATACAATGTTTTATTCAAAAGCTGGGATAATTGCTAAAAAGATAAAAGAATATGTCCACGTAAGTCTGAATTGGTTAAATATTAGAAGAATAAGTAACTGAATATACATTGTCCTACAACGTCTTGTGCTTTAATATAGCTACTATGATTAAAAGAAAAACTAATATTTTTTAACATTAATTTAATAGAAGATGTCAGTAGGATAATGAATTTATGTTTCATAACTTCATTCTCTAACATATGACCATAGGCCTTTGTTAATTCCTTCTGTTTAAAAAATAACATCAGGGTATTATAAGAATTCCAACTTTTTTGTAACCGATAGATGTGCTAATTTGAAACCTCTCCTTTACGGCTCTATTCCTTTACCAGATTTACATAAATAAAAATATATAAAACGTTTTAATTATCAATTATATTACAGTTATTAATAGAGTTACTGTATATCAATGCATTTTTCAGAATAATGGCGAATTCAAGATCCAGACTGGACTTGTATGTCGTAACAATAGTTTTAATGCTTCCCAAGATGATAGTAAAAATTTACTAAATATTTCGCATATTTTAATGGCTTTAAATGAAAATGAGAGGGATTCTCAAAAAAATTTGAGAAATGCTGCTGATTTGTTTGTGGCACTTCATGAGTGTTACCAACTCTTTTCGGCAATTCCTCTAGTTTTTGAAGTAGAAATGGTTTTGAAAAAACTTGAGGAAGAGGGAAACAAAGACGATCCAATAAAATTACTCGAATATTTCCGTTTGCCAACAATTAAATATCCATTATTGGATTTGCTTAAAATTGGGGTATGTTAATGTTATTTTTAAATATAAAAATAATTTATGGTGATGGTCCTAATTATATTGCCGCCCGAAGATTTATGCTGCCCTTTTAATCACCTAACCTTTTATTTGATTTTACCAGCTGATTTAACGAAATTTCGTTTATGAAAAAACCTCTCTTCCTGGTTACTTCTTAAACAACAACCCTTAAATTCGAGCCCTACTTATTTAAAAATTTTTAAACTCTCATATTTTTTATCGTAGTATTACTTAGTTAGCTTTACAATATATTTTCAGAAATCAACTGTGTCTCCAGATGAGTTGATTGAAAATGTCACTAAAACTATTCACAAGGCAGACAATTTTATTGCTAAAAACATCCATGCATTCTTCATAAATGACAACGAAACATTTTTTAATAAAATAATTTCTCGTCTTGAAACAGCTGATATGGGTAATTTTTGATTTATTTGAACAAAATCAGAGACAAAAAATTCTCCAAAAGCCAAAAGTTTCAGAAAGTTGGAACAATTTTCTTAAGAAATTACTAAGTTAGAAATATTGCCAATCATGTGTGAAGTATGTAAAGGATGATATAATTTGGTTAAGTCTGTCATTACTAAATTTAACTTATCCAATGTTATATTAGAGTGAATATTAATTATAATTTATGTATATTAATTAATTTATGCTTCAATATTAATTGTAATTTTGGTAAATGTCCAGCTCGTGGCCTATATGTCCGCAAAAGGCATTTCTGCAAAAATCATTTTCGCTGCATTCTCCTCCTTACCGTTTCTTTTCTTTGATGGGTTAACATCTTGGCGCATCTACTTTATGGAGTAAGTCATGAAAAAGAGTTTATGTACAAATTAATTAAATAAAAATTTAAAGAATATAAACTTGTGAAAAAATCAAAAACTTTTAAATTAAAAAATGTCACTTTTTAACATCCGCATTCATTATTTTTAAATTTTAAATTTTTAGTAAAATCTATTTATATATTTTCGGCAAAAAATTTCAAAAATTTCGGTTTTAAAACCGGTCGCCATCAACCCTAGTATAAAGGAATTGTAAGAATTAGGGGTTTTAATTTTTGCAAAAATAAAAGTTTTAATTAAAAATTTTTAGTATTTTATAAAATATTCATTATATACAGGGTGCGGCAAATTTTGCGCCACTTTTGTTTTTGCCATAACTTTCTTCAAAGGCGATGAAAATTGCTAATTCATTTTGTATTTTATTCCTAACCCTCTAAGCAAATTTTTGATGTCAAAAAATAGAAATTTAGTTCAAAGATAATAAAGATATACCCTTCTAAAGATCGAATCGCATCAAAAAATATTTTTTCATGTCAAAGTTTAATTTGCCATAACTTCGCTCAAAGTCATCCAATCCTACTAATTTTGGTACCAATCGACTCGTCTCGACGAGGAGCATCGAAATAGTATATAATTTCATTTTTGAAAATTTTAACAAAAAAAGTGAAATTTAGCATTTTGTTCCTAATCTATCATTCAAAGACCGATATCTCAGCTCAAGAACAAGATAATTGCTTTGTTTTGACGTCATTCGAATCAGCTTAAAGAGCTTATTCGAATGATATAAACTTCTCAAATATCAAACACATAGCTTTTAAATCAGACGACTTTTGGTCCAAAAAATTTTTCCAAAATTTTAATCAAAAATAATCAAGCTAATTTCTAAAATTTAGAGAATATTTTGACATCAAAAATTTGCTTAGAGGGTTAGGAATAAAATACAAAATGAATTAGCAATTTTCATCGCCTTTGAAGAAAGTTATGGCAAAAACAAAAGTGGCGCAAAATTTGCCGCACCCTGTATATAATGAATATTTTATAAAATACTAAAAATTTTTAATTAAAACTTTTATTTTTGCAAAAATTAAAACCCCTAATTCTTACAATTCCTTTATACTAGGGTTGATGGCGACCGGTTTTAAAACCGAAATTTTTGAAATTTTTTGCCGAAAATATATAAATAGATTTTACTAAAAATTTAAAATTTAAAAATAATGAATGCGGATGTTAAAAAGTGACATTTTTTAATTTAAAAGTTTTTGATTTTTTCACAAGTTTATATTCTTTAAATTTTTATTTAATTAATTTGTACATAAACTCTTTTTCATGACTTACTCCATAAAGTAGATGCGCCAAGATGTTAACCCATCAAAGAAAAGAAACGGTAAGGAGGAGAATGCAGCGAAAATGATTTTTGCAGAAATGCCTTTTGCGGACAGAATGCCTTTTCCTCGTCGAGACGAGTCGATTGGTACGAGCTGGCCACGAGCTGGACATTTACCTATAATTTTCAGTTTTGGCCAGTATCAAAAAAATTCTTAAAATGTTCAATAATTTTAATGAGAAAATTCCCGAAAACTTTTCGATGCTAAAACGTTTAAAACCAATTGAAATGCACGATTTATTCGAAAATTCTAAACTGCTTCAAAAGCTTCATGCAGCAATTTTGCCTGGAGATGAAATGATGGTTTAAAAAATGGGGGTTAAATTTTTTGCGAACACAAAAACAACAACAAATTAGAAGAATATTAAAATTATTAATGAAACAAGAGTTGCCGCGGCTGATCGGAAATATTAATTAAATCCAATTTAGCTGACGTTGCCTGCTCAATCACCAATTAAATCAATTTATGATTTTGCCCATTCTCTATCTTTACCTTATTTCCTATTTGTACATTTTTTCTTTTTTTTTAAATTATTTTTAGTTTTGTTTTTGGATGTTCGCTTAAATAAATACTAAAATTAAAGTATTGTTATATGCAAAAGGAAAACAAAGGGCTAGGAATTTAAATATCCTATTCACTTAGTGCTTCGACCTTCGCTTTTTTACTGGAAGTACTAAGCAACTTGCTATTGTCCGAATATTCAAAATCAACATTTTTATTAAAAAATCAACTTAATCTTCATTATCTTCACTTTCTGAATCTGATTCGTTATTATTTGAAGGCGCAAAAAGTCCAAGTTATCCTTCATAATCCCCAAAATCCCCAAACCCACAAGGTAACTCTTACTCCATCTCTTAAAGTGATTGAGGGGATCTGAAGGCATATCAGAGGATTAAGATAGATATAATGGGATTTAGAGGGATTTGAAGGGATATTGTGGATTTGCAAGGATAACGAGGGATTTAAGAGTGTTGGGGATTAATCACCAGACCCTTGATAAAATCCCTCTGTATCGTAAAATCATTCGTTATACTTGTTATTGCTCTAAATCCATCAATTTCTCCTAAAGCCTCTGTATCCCTTCATTGAGTCTAGCGCCGCAGGCAAAAATTTTGAGAATTTTGGAAGGTCAAGAGCCAGATTTCTTCCATTTTCTGCGCCGCAGGCGAAAATTTTGGAAAATTCATGGCTAGTTTAAAATTTCTAAAATTTTTTTCAAGTTTAAAATATTAAAAAAATAAATATGCAAATTTAAAATCAGAAACATAGTTTAAAAATATTTATTTTTGAAAAGAAAAACTTTCTAAGCCTTATTTCCATCCATGAATTTGAACTCCATCACTACCAAAGTATCTAGATGGGTGATGTCAGTTAACCTAACCACTCAACCACCGACCAACAAAAGGAAATAAGAGAAAATATAAATATTCCTTTCCCTTTTCCTTCTTATATTTAACCGATCTCTAGTTAATTAATGCAGTTTGAGTCGGGGTCATGAAAATTTTTCGGGGTTCGGGGTCGTCGGGGTCGAACTTTCGGGGGTCGGGGTTTTCGGGGTTGGGAATGTCGGGGTCGGGGTTTTAGGTCAAAAAATGTCGGGGTTCGGGGTCGGGGTCGGGGTTAGTCGGGGTCGGGGCGCAACCCTAGTTTATATTCATTTAGAATATAATTTAGTTTAATTACGAATTTTATATCCCTGGTTCCCTTGTATTCGGACGAAGAAATCTTTCGCCTTTTACTAAAGATTTCCGTGCAAGTGGACGTTTATGGGTTTAGATAATTTTTGGAAGCATTTCCTTTGGAAATGCCTAAATTTGCTTTGTTTTGTTTTACAATTGTTTTTAAAAAAATTTTTTCAAAATAATTTTACTAAATCCATATTTAGCTAGACTATATTTTATTTTGAATTAATGCTGTTTTCTTTTATTAAAATAAACTAATAATTTATTTATCCATAAAAATATTTTATTTATCAGGGTTAACAACAATACATACACCCTTACGTATTAAATTAATTTCATTTTCAATTCATTTTCATTTCAATAAATTCAGTGCCTTTTTGACTAGCGCTTGTGCTTTACTGTTTAAATTATCGTTTGTTCCTTTCACCACCCAACTACTTCCAGAGAAGATAACCACCGTAACACCCGAATCCACACCCCCATTTGTGCCACTTTTGTTGATTCCAAGTAATTCGGCAGTTTTGACTGATGCTTCTCCGAGTTCTCTCGAATCGTTACTGGAGGTGTCAGTTTCAGAATCACCTTTTTGATTTTTAAAATTAATATTTTATTTTTTGAAAGAAATTTTTCAATTCCCAAATTACCTTGGGTGTCTCCAAAAACGGCTCCTATCGCCTTTCCTTTGAAAAAGAATAATGCAAACTGTAATCCAGCAATATTGTGTTCTTCATAAAAGAAATATGGGCACGGTTTCGTCTCTTCTGGGCAAGTGTCCCCTAGCACATAGTATGGAACGCGATGCGCCCCAAGACTGTCGCCGTCCGAATCTTTCCACTTGGTTTCATCCTGGGGAATTAATTCAATTTAGCAAATGCCTTAAAAAGAAACCAACCTGATGGTCGGGGTCATCATCGGGATCGCTTCCATCAGTATCAACTGCCAGTCCCGATGCATATGCGTATATGCCGGTTTTCACCTTAATTATTTTTTAAAAAAATATTTAAATTTTTCTTTCTATGTGCTATTTTAAATATTCTTTCAAACAATTTATTTTTTACCTCATATACATTCACATCCTTCTTACTCATAGTATTTATATGTGGCTTTTTGTTAACTTGATTAGATTTTGTCATTTTGCTGTTCACAAATTTTAACGCCTGATCAGGGGTGACATCAGCACCTGATTTTGTATAATTTTTTAATTTTAATTTAATTATAATTAAATAAAAATACCATAAACGCTTATAAAAATCTCGATAAAAATTAAAAATAAAATAATACAAAAATTGGTGACTTTGTTGTACATCATTATTTTTCTATACTTTTAAAATAGTAGGTTAGATGTTTCTTGTTATTTGAACAAAAAATGAGACCAGAAAAATCGGGAAAAACAAAATAATATCGACTATGGACAGAGATGGTCTGAAGAGAAATTGGGAAACGGAAAATATGGCATTTCTGCATACCTTGCGGAAATATAGCAAAGTATTCTATTTCTGTACCGAAAACCTACAGAAACAAATCTAAAATTTCCTTTAATTTCATTAGTTTTATTAGGACTTAAAAATGGTAAATACTGTATATGCTCGAATAATTACTCTTCAAATAATTACCACATCCAGCTTAAAGGTTGAAAAATTAATTAGTACACATGCTAATTATTATAATTACTATTGGCCCCTTTAATTTTTATACAGAACGGAAAAATATTTCTAAATGAATTACATATTTATTAGTAATTTTATTAAATAAATAAATATATTTATTTTGTCTTTATATATTCAAAAATTTGGGAAGTATAATTTGTTATGTATAAAAATAAAAAAATTAAATGACAAATTCAAAAAAAATATTATATTATAAATAAATAAACTTTGACATTTTTATATATTAAGGAAGGATTTTATATGTTTCTTTTATTTATTAACAAATTTTTGTTCTTTTTTAATTTTTTTAGAAAATAAAAATTATTTAATGTTTGAAATTTAAAAAATTGTTATTGAAGAATAAATTAAAATTATAAATAAATTTTATTTTTTATTATAATTTTTAAATTAGTTGTTAAAAATATTTAAAGTCAAAAAGCTTTATTTAGTATATCTTTTTTGAGGAGGATCTTGATAATTAGAGAAAAGTATTTATATTTATCTCCCACACGTTTTTTGAAATAAATATTTTTAAATAATGGAGAACAGATGTATGAACTTACCAATATCATCTACTTTAAAAATATTTAATTCAAAAAATGTGTGGGAAACCTTAAAATAATTTTAACAAATTTATTTTTAAAATTTTATTAATTTTTAAGTGAGCTAATGTCAGAATTTTATTATTTGTCACCATTACAAATTTACGGATGATTGTACTCCTTGAAGCACAACATCCTAAAGGACGTTAACATTAAAAATCAAAATGTTGTTTTTTCATATTAATTTTTGATTTCCTTACTTTATCTTATTTTAAAAATGTTATATCAACTTTTGTTAATTAAAGATAATGAGTAAAATTTGGAGGAAGGTTGCGGTAACCTATAAAGCGTGTTTATTTTTCAATACTCATAGTTTCTAGCTTATCTAGTTTACTCATATCAGGTTCACCAATGAGTTTATAAGCCAGCAAATCCACCACTTATACACCACCTCTAATCCTCCTAATTTTCTGATATCTCCGATTTCACTCAAAATCCCAGATATCCTCCTTAATCCTTTGATATCTTTTTAAATTAAAAAACTCTATTAGTAGGAGTAATCTTTTTAAAGTGAAGGAATTAAAAATTTATATTGTTAAATAGAACAATCAAATTACCCATTAATCATTAAGTTAGAATTTTTAAATTAACATTATTTTTATATTTTCTAAAAATTTTTGCTATTTAATTTTTTAATTAATTAATAAAGTTATGTCAACAAATATTTTAAACAGTTTAATTGTTTAATTTTTAAACCAAATGCTGCAAAATGAATTGCTTCTCCAATTTAATTATAAGTATTTAATTTAAAATTTATATAATGTATTTTAATGTTTTGATTTTATTTTATTTTTTGATTGTTTAATAAAATATCCTTTGTTTAATTTGTCATAATAACCACTAATTTTATATATCCTAATATTTTTATAAGTATTTATTTAATTTTTAATATTAAATTAATTAACCAATTTTAATCTTATAATTTGATAAAAATTGTATTTAACTAAAAATATTAAATTAACTTGTTTATGTAAAGAGCACCTCCAGAGTCTTCTGAGGTTACTTCCAGTTTTTTAATTTATTTACATTAAAATTAATATTTTTGATTTTATTATTTGCCCGTTTAATTATATGCCCTTAATCGCAATATTTGCTATTATAATTTCATTAATTTGTATTTTCCACTCCACCAGATTTATATTTTTAAAATAATACATTTCATTATAATTAACATTTTATTTGACTCCCAGTGTTCTACAAGTTTTTCACATTTGGTTATTTTTATTAAATAATTATTTTTTAATTTTAATGATTTTAATTAAAATTGAATGATTTTATTAAATTTTTAAAAAATCGTAAAATGACGCAATATAGTATTTCCGAACCCAAAACATTTATCCTCAACTTCAACATCCACCCCTGCCAAAAATAAATATTCGGACTTTATCAAAGGCTTTTTGGAAGGCAACACAGATTAATTGAAGTTTTGATTATTTTGTAATTCTAAATGTTATTTGGGTGGTTATAAATAAATTGCTTCATTATGCATATTTGATTTAAAAGTATGTAGAATTTAATATAAAATTTTACTTTTTCAAATATAAAAGCAAAAATAAAATAATTAAATGACATCAGTCATAAATAAAAATAGTGTATTTATTTTTTTTATTAAAAATTAAAGGCTATATGTCTTTAAAACATTTTGGCATTACAAAGCTTTCTAATGGACGTTTATAGAATGCTTCTAGATATGTTATTAATAAACTTAAGTTTTTTGCTCCAATAATTGAGGCTGTAATTAAATGAATACATTCAGCATATTTTTTAGTCCCAGCATCTATACCCAATTTATTGTGTAAATAATCAAGTAACATTTTTGAATAATAAGAAAATTCGTTTGAAAGAATATTTCTCGCTGATTCTGACAAATTTGGGATATCTTTTTAAAAAAATGTTTTTTTTAATTATTTTCAAATATTCTAATTAAAATACCTGGATTTAAAAAAGTAATTGCCAAAATTAAACTAAATTCTTCTTTAGAAATTCCAACGTCAAGTCTTAAAATCAAGAAATCCATAAAATATTATTTTTTTAATTTATTTAAATTTACGTTTTATCATTTTTAAAACTAAATTTATAAGTGAAAGCAGCCATTGGATAAAACCCATCTTTTCCTATCATAGTACGAGAACCCAATTCATATGAAGCAAAGTAAACGCCAAGCAGTGATACTGGATGTGCCACATATTGGAAAATAATTATCTTGAATAATTAACTTAATTATTAAATTAATAAAGTTAATATCAAAATTTAAAGTAATGGTCTAATTTAAGGCAGAAACTTTTATTGTGCATTACACTACATCCCAATTCTGCAAGAAATTTTGCACTTGCATAAAAATCCTGGCTCTAGTTATCTATCAGTAGAACTCATTTATTTGTCCCTGTCATAGTAGCCCTTTAAGAAATCTGTAACCGTAATAATAATACATTAATAACATACTTGATCTTTAACATCAAGTTTCGAAAAAACAGGTAAAGACTTAAAAATTCCAATACAAATAAGTTTCTGAACAAGAAAAAATTTAGCAACACGATGAGTAAATTGACAAAATTGTGCACTTTCTTTGTAAAATTCAGTTGAACTAATAGGCTTTGGCATTTCCTATAATTAATAAATATTTATGTAATACAATTGTACTGGGCTAGCTATTTCTCCTCAGCTAATGCAAAAGGCTATTTAGGCGGCTACGAAAAAATTTTGGCAGAATTTTTTATTAAAACATGAAACAAGTTTTTTTTTCACAAAATGTGTAGTGTATTCTTGAAGATTTATACATGTACATATGTATAAAATCACCTATTTTAATTACCAATTTAATACTTTATCTGTACTTCCACTGGAATTTGTGATATACAGGGTTCTTTATGTTTTAGATCGGTGGTAAATGTCAGTTGGCGATCTACCTGTCCGCAATACCGTCTACATGTCCACTAACATGTTTATAAAGGAACACTAACATGTTCCCCTATAAATTTTGGTACTAATCTCCTTAGCTCGATGAGAGGAATTGTTTTATACAAATTTAGAAAGATTGGATAATCTTGAAACATGTTAGGGCATGTTTTAGGCGTGTCCCATTTTAAGATTTTTATTTTTTACCGAAAAATCTGATGCTTTTGAAATAATATTTGGCCCAAAATTTAAAACATCTTGTAATGAATTAAATTTTATAGATAAAAATTGATGCTCATCATAATCCATAAATGCATTTCTAATTCGGTTTTGTGCTTCAAAAATTTGAAGTAAAAGTTCTCTCTTTAATTAAAATATTTTCAAAGAAAACATATTTCTAATTGTTTACTTAACTGATTTCAGCATCTACTTTGGAAGATATAAAATTATTTTCTTGATTTTTAATAATGAATTATATTCCAAAACAATTTTAATTTAAATAAGTCGAATTTAAAATACCGTATTTATTCTAATTGAATGACTCTTCTATTTGAATGACCCTTCTAATTGAATGACCCATTTTTGAGGCTATTGAAAAATAAAATGACCCCCTCTATTTGAATGACCCCCCTAATTGAATGACCCTTTTAGAGGTGAAAAAATAATTCATAATTTTTATTAATATTCTCGTACGTATATTCGTACTTATTATTTAAGAATGGATTCTTTTTATAATATTGACGATAAAATCGACGTAGAAACATTATCAAATGGAGAAGGACCTTCGGCAATCCTTAAGATCATTGGTCCCTAGAAAAAAATTAGTAAAAAATGCTCTTTCGGTATTTTTGAGACTTGCCAGGAAGTAATCGAGTGTGCTGAGTCCGAATCTAAACTTAGAATTTGTTTATTTCGAATCACGGATCCGAATTCGACCAAGTCGAATTCGGGGTAAAAGTTCAAAATCAGATGTTTAGGGCTTATCTTACTCAGCTCTTCAAGCTAAGTCGAATGGTACCAAAATTACTATGTCTTGATAATTAGTAGGTATTTTATTAAAAATTTTAATTTTTACTTAGGCTAATTTTATTGTTTATGTTCGAAATAAACTCGTGTCAGGAGATATTTCGGCAAATTGTGTTTATGCTAGTTGTGTTTATGACGTGTGTTAGGCGATTTATCGTTTGAGAATAGGTGCATTTTATTGCACTTAACTTAATCGGAATTTGGGTGTTTAGCCTCGCAGACAAAAATTGCTTGAAATTTATAGTGATACTGAGAGGAAAATTTACTTTTCAAATTCCAAGTTTAGAATTTCACAAAAAAAAAGTTGGTCGAATTCCTGATTTTCCCAATCTCCAATCTCAATAATTCCATCCTCAATTTTTACCTATGAAAAATAGAATGACCCGCTCTATTTGAATGACCTCTCTAATTGAATGACAAATTTCTGGGGTATTGAAAAATAGAATGACTGTCATTCAATTAGAATAAATACGGTATTTTAAATATTTTGGTTGGCACCGGGGGAGCGGAGCAGGACGAATAGGCGCGGACGAATAGGCGCCATTTTTTCGGCGCAGCCTATTTTCGGCGTTTAAGGCAAAAACGCATAAACACATCAATTTACGCGGAAAAAAGTTTTTGCCGCTGCGGAGGAAGCCGGGCATGTCGAGCGGAACGACGGCCGCCGCTTCGCTACGGTCGCCGCGAGCGAAACCAGCACGACCGCAGCGAAGCACGGCCATCGTGTAGCGAAGACCATGCCCAGCCTACCCTCCGTAGCAGCACAAAAACAGTTTTTCCAGCGAAGATTCAGTTGGTCATAAGTTTGTGCATAATTAGTAATCAAGCTGGTGTCGGTATCATTCGACTTTGCTCGTCGAACTCATGCAAATGAGTTATTATTTGTATATTTAAAATTTTTTCCCGAAACGCCGAAAACTGCTGCGCCGAAAAAATGGCGCCTATTCGTCCGCGCCTATTCGGCCGCGCCTATTAGTCGTGTACCCCGGGGGAGAGCTGTTCGATGTTTAAAATACATCTAGATTTTACAGAAAATTTCTATATGATGTTGAGTTTAATAATTTATTTATGGTCATGCTAAGCGATTCATTGTCAAAGTCTCTGGGGTATGTACCCCTTTAAGGAATCCGTAACCTTAATAATAATAATAACAAACTTGGTCTTTGACATCAAGTTTTGGAAAAAAGACTTAAAAATTTTGAACAAAAAACAAATTTAGGAACTCAATAAGTAAATTGACAAAAAATACACCCCCTTTCTTTTCTAAAAATTTTCTATCAAAAAAATTAGGTATACCAATTGTTGTGTTATTATAGCACAATTCATTGCTTATACAAATATCTTGATTACTTGTTGACTGTTTATATTCATTGAAATTTTTATTATTTTTAACACAAATAGTTTTTTGATATTCTTGATGATATAAATCTTTAGATTTTGTTTGTTGTAATTTATTTCGGCGTTTTTCCAACATTTCAATAAATTCATTTCGGCAATTTATATCATCAATTTTAATCAGCAAAGGATCCATTCCTTCAATTAAACATTTGTCAAAACGGCAACCTCTACATTTATCACCTAATATAATTAACAGAATATTAATTTGAGGATGAATTTAAACTTATTATAAATATTTTTACAATAAATGTAAAAACACCAACCATTTATTATATCACACTTTTTATTTCGTTTGCAATTGACAACCTTTTGATATAAAACTGTACGGCGAAAAAATTGTTTGCAACCTTTGTAAAAAGGAGAATTAAATTTAAATTAAATTTTTAATTATTTTAATTGAGTTCAGAACATGCAAAAGAATCTCAGAAAAAAGAGTCAAATACATATTCTTCACACAAATTAAAATTTAAAAAAAATTACTTGGACAACTAACAACATTATAATTTCTGCTTTCACTTTGTTTTCCACAAATTTCACAACAAAGAAGTTTTGCATTTAAATTATTTTTATTCATATTTTGATAAATAATAGATTTTAATTTAATAAAACTTTTAAAGAAAAACGAGAAAATTAAGAGAATTAAGAATAAAAATTACTTCATTTAAAAAAGGAAAAAAAACTTAATAAACATTTGTAAGCTAAACAAATATGTCTATTAATCTGAAATAAAATAAAAAACCAAAAAATTCTATTAAAACGACAGATTTTACTAAAAATGAAAAAAATATACTTAATCGTTATTAATTATTAAATTCGAGTACAAAAATGTTTAAAAAATTATTTTTCCATTAGAATTTCCCAAAATAATTCATTAAAAAAGCTAAATAAATATGATAAACAAAAAGAATTATTTTTTTTAATTATACGAAATTCTAAAATAGATTAAATGAATTTTGCGAAAAATTTATTTAAAAAATAATTACTTTAAAATAAATAAATTTGAAATTTTTGTAAGTAATAATTAGAGCGTGTCATTTTAGGTCCAAAAAACCGTGAAATAGGATCCTATTTAGGTCCGAAAAAAGTTGAAAATAGGTCCTAAAAAAGTTGAAAAAGTCAAAATAGGTCGAATAATAGGTCCAAATTTTTTAGCATATACAAGACAAAATTCTCAAAAAAATTTCAAAATTTATTCTCTACGCTCACAATTGCAAATAATATACATTTCGAGATTTTCTTCTGAAAACGAACAACGTCGATCAGTAAAATTTTATTGTTTGGATTTTATTATATGTAATAAATTAAATTATTTTTTAAAATTAATGTCTTTATTTTATAAACACACATAATGAATATTTTTATTTTTTTAAATTTAAATTAAATGTACATAACGGTCCCCCGGAGTCACACGTATTAAGGCCCGTAATAATTAATTAAATATATTTAACAATTTCTATTTAATAAATTTTCAAATTTTTCTTATTTCATTATTTGCTTTAAAAAATAATTTAATTATATTTATATAAAAATGATTAAATTTATTTTTCATTAAACTATTAATATTTTTAATAATTTTTAATTAACTGAAAAATGGTCGGATACACGTTTTTCTTTACATCTCTTTTAGTAAAAATTAATAATTTTAATATTTAATAATTTATTTTTTCAGATCTCATATAAATTTAAATAAATTCATCCTAGTTTTCGAAATCGTTTTAAATTTATGATTTAATAATTATTATTTATTTAATGGGTTATGTAATTTTGTCTCTTGCGAAGCAAATTAATAATTTAATATTTTCTAGATTATTTTTATTCTAGAATAGTAGTATATTTTTGTTAATTTTATTATCAAATGATAATTAAATATTTGTTAATAAACTGTTATTAATTTATAAGCCACAAATATACTGCTTGGATTTTAAAGTATATAATTTTTATATTAATCAATTTATTTTATAATCATGATAATTCATTTTTTAAAATTTAATCCATAAAATTTAAAAGTGATATAATGTCTGAATCCGCTCTGTCATGCGTGTTATGATAATTTTTCTATACTAAAATTTAATAAAATTTGTTTAAATAATTTACTTTATAGTTTTAAAAATGCAAACCAAATATTAAATAAAATAAGCCAAATTATTTTCAATATACCTATACTTGTCTTACATATCCCATTTTAGATCTGTGTTTAGTAGTATTTATTGAAATAATTAATTAAAAAACAAAGTGTTTAATTTGTTTAAATGTGAGGAGATATTGTTGCGATCTGGCCATAATTATCAATTTTATGATATTTTTTTCGAATTAATATTTTTTAATTAAATATTGTTTATTAATTTTTTAAGAATCTTAAATTAATTTGACACAGCCAACTATTAATTTGGCACAATCACTATTTATTTTAAAAATATTTTATAGTTAATTTGATCATTATAAAAATTATTAAATCGTTTTAGACAATATCAAATCGGTTTAGACAATCTTTTTTTTAGAAAAATGTTTAAAGATTGATATAAAGATTAATATCTTTATTATTAACAGCATTTTATTTATTATTTAATCTTTAATTTAATTTGAGAAATGGAAATTAAAAATTATTTAACACTGGAAAAGATTTCTTGTATTTAAATAAAAACATTTAAATTTTTAAATGACTAATTTTGGGTAAGATTTTCCATAAAATCATTTGAATTGTATAATTTTATTTAAGCTTTTTATAACCGACATTTATAAATAAATAAATTTCTGACAATTTTAGGTCCTCACGTGATTCTTTGACACAGTTCATGGCCATGATTTTAAAAATATTATTATACATAATAAACTTATATAACATTATTTAATTTCTAATGTCCAATTTAAATTTCCATAGAATACCTATGTATTGTTTATTATTTGAATTTTATTTTATTAAATTTATAATTCTACTATTTAAAAAGTTCTTGAGTTTATAAAAATAAAATTAAATATTAACTAATTATAAGTTTATTAATTGTTTACTATTTTAATTATTGCTAATTATTTCGATTTAATTTTCTGGATTTAATATCAGGTTGTATAAATTCTTCAATAATTCATATCAATTTAAAAAGAGTAATTCTATTAACTTTATAATTTTTATTTGTAATTCATTCTGATTTTATATCCATGCTAAAATAATAAAATTTTATATTCTTCTTAATAAAAAAATTTAAATCAACATTAGAGGAAGAATAATTTAATAGTTGCTTCTTATTTTCTAATAATCTTATATGTATGTAGTTGTCTTGAATGAATTCATGCTGTCTAGATATTCTGATAATAATTTATGTTCATTATAATTATAAATTTATTAAAAATTAATTTTTTTATAATTATCTAGAATATGAAAGATTTTTTTTTCATATTCAACTTTATTATTTTCAATTATTCTATAAAATACATTTAAATGAAAAATAAAATATTAATTTGTTTGAAGGATATTCTCATCTTTGTTTTAAAAAAACTTATTTAATGTGAGCTCGATTTCATCCATATTATGGTTGTTAACTTCAAATTTATAGCTTTTTAATATGCCCTTACTCAAAATTTAATCTATAAATCTATTAGAAAAAAGTTTAACATTTTGTTAATTTTTAATTATTTTATTTACACATTTATAGTTTTGGTAAAATTAGATTATTAATTTGGCCTTCCTTAAAATAATTTATAACAGGTTCTAAGTCTAAAAATAAAAAATTTTTATAAGACTCAAATTAAATATTTATAATCTTTAAATGATTGTCCGATATATTTACGATTATCGCTTTTTAATTATAAAAATTATTAAAATTTAATTTTTCTGCGCTCTTTATCTATTAAATTCACTGATTTATAAACAAAATTTTATTAAAATTATTTATTAAATATCCTATTTTCTATTAAGTTATATTAATCCTTCATATTCCGTGGATGATTGATTGTTCATTGTGGAAAGTATGAATAACTTTTTATATTAAATAATACCTTTTATTTTCATTTAAAGACACGTTAATTTTTAATGTTTTTAAAATATTTTTTTACTTTAATTTACATTTTTCTTTTAAATTTCCTTTGAAATTTCAAAATTTATGATTTTATATATCTCCTAATTTTCAAGTTTTTATTTTAAATTGATTTTCGGTTCATTATCAAATAATGGAAAGAGAGGCAACTTCAAAAATTTATTGAAATTTAAAAATATTTAGGTAAATTAAGGAATTTTTTAAACAAATCAAAAAGGTTTGGGTGCAAAATTTAAATTTTAGATTAATGATGTTGGTCTTCTTCATGTCATGTAATTAATTTTTTTGAATAATTTATAAAAATTTTATTATTTGTAATTAATTGTTATTTTTGAAAATATTACATTTATTAAAAAATTTTTCCTAAAAATTAAAAAATAAAAATATTTATTTCTATGCTTATATTATTTAAAATAAAAATTAAAATATAGTAAATATTCTTCGGAGTTATATTTTATATTTTTAATCTCTTAATTTTTTACATATTTAAAATTTTAAATAAAATTTAAATTAGAAAATTTAAATTAGAACCTTTTTAAATTAGAAATGAAAGGTTGATAAACATATGCACCGCACTGTATTATTATTTAAAAATCATAAAATATTTGACAGACATTTATATGTACTTACCTATATATTTTCTGTTAAATACGTAAAAAGTTTCTACTTTTTTAACTGATTATATTTTAATTAAATTTATTAAAATTAATCAGAATATTTTTTATTAAATATTTAAAGTTTAATCATGTTTAACATAAATTTTGATTGATAAATGTATTTTTATTTATTTTATATTAAATTTTATTGTTTGATTATTAGAGTATTTATATGTATGTATAATTAATAAACTGTACTATAAACTGTTAGCAATAAACTGTTGGCAATACGTAGAGACAAGTAATGTACTAGATTTTTTAATTTCTAAATATCAGTTGATTATTTTTAAATAAATATATTTATCTTTAATTATTTGAAAAAATATTTTATTTATGTTTTTAGCGTTTAGGCTCAAAAACATTAATTTACAAGAATAGGTAATCTAATAAAATTTTCTATACAAAATATAAATTTTTTCTGTCTAATAAAATACAATTGATTAAAAAATAATGTGAACAAATGAAGTGAATAAAATGTGAATGGACTGATTCATAAAAAGAAAGAAAACTATGTGAGTAATCAAAAAATAGTAGACAAAAGTTGGAAAAGCTAGATAAAGTTTATAGATAATGTAATTTTTTTAGTAAAATATTTATTGTGGAATCTTTAGTGATGTTTAGTTTTAATTAAATATATTTAAATTTTTATAATGTTTACTATGTACGCGATAATTTTATTGAATTATTTAAATTAGCAAATAATTTTATAATGATCCATTAAAATAAATAATTTTTAAAAAAAAAATTTAAAAATATATCAATTATATTTAAATATTTAGAATTTATTACATAATTTCTTGAATGAAACTTCGAGTTCATATGCTTTGAATGAGTTTTAAACTATAATATTACTTAAAATTTTATAAATTAAAAAGTAAATTTATTTTAAAAATTATTATTATTTATATTTTAATTACATGTATTTAAAGATTATATAACATAAGATTATAAGAATATATAAAATTATAACAAATATTATGTAGAATATATTGTGTGTTTTATTAAATATCAATTAAATATCATCAAATAGTTACTATTTTCTTATAATTATACTATAAAAATATATTTATACATTTAATTAATTATTCAAAATAATGCCAAGTTTTGTTGCTATTTTTATTTTAATATAATTTTTAGATTTGATTAGATTTATAAAATGCATAGAGATCATTAGTTCGAGTTTCGTTAGCGTTCAAGTTTGTAAATTTAAGCTTAAACGTGAAGTTTATAAAATTAAAAGATTTAGGTATATAATAAATAATTAATTCTCATAAAATATTATTATAAATTATTTTTATAATTTAATGTCATGGCATTGAATCTCGTTAATCAATTTATTGAAGAAATCGCTTAAAAAATTTTTTATTAAATTAAAAAAAAATTAATTAAAATAAATTATTTTTAAATAAAATTTTAATTTATAATATATATTATTAATTATAGTTCTGATATCTGCTGCTATAATTTAAAACTCGATTTATTAAAATATCTTGTTTTCGTAAATTCGTCAGGTTTATTCAAAACAGTTTAAAAGAATTTTTCATAGCCTTGTTTAATTTATCAAGATATAATTTTTTAATTCATATCAATTTATAATATAAAAATTTAATCCTATTACAATGCCAGTGTTATCGGAAGAAACTTAACTTATTTTTATATGACATAGTTCTTTATTTAATTGAAATTTATTTTAAGATATAAATCAGATTTATATTGAATATTTTGAAAGTTGATATATTTTGGGAAGTAAAATATTATTTAATTTTTAATCCAAATGAATTAATTATTAACAAACATTTATGCATATAATAAATTATTTATTTATTTAAAAATTGTTTAATGATTAATTTAAAATAAAATTTAATAAATTTTACATTTTAATGAAATTTTAAAAGAAGGAAAACATTTCAAAGTAAAAAAATGAAAGAATTGTTATGTTAAATATCGTCTGATATTTGCTCAAAATGAAATTTTAAAGCAAGAAAAATTACTAATAATAATTTTTCACATTAATAATATTTTTTTATCAGTTACACTCTGTCAAAAAATTACATATAAACACCTCCTACTTTTTCACTAAAAACATTTGTGCTTATAATATTACAATTTTAAATATTTTAACGATTTTCCAATTAATAATAAAATAAAATCATTTATAAATTAAATTTGTGTAATAGGGAAAAATAAAGTTAATTTCCTTAAAACGACTGTTAAAAATATTTTAGAACCCTTGTAAGCTGTAATAAATTTTTGTATTTAGATTTTTGAAAGGACTTTAAATTATCATGAATAAAAACCGTTCTTAAATCACTACCAAATTTGTTGGAAATAATGTAAAATTACAATCAAAATATGTATGATTTTTTTATTTTGTGATTAATTTTTTATTTTTAAATCCAAAAATGTCCCGTTTAAAATATATTTTCTTATTCATGCAATTCTTCATTATTTTTAATCATTCACTCATTTTATATACCAACCAGCTAATTTCTGTCTAAAAGCTATCATTCTATCCTTCAATCAAACTCTTCTTCCTATGTAATCATAAATTTAAAAATAAAATATTGTCCACATTTTAATAATTTAGAAATTGCCTATTTGTTTGAATAATTTAGTAGAGAAGAAATATTAAAATGATTTCTTCAACATTCTGATAACATAAAATATTATTTAACAATCAATAATTTATATTTAACGTAAATTTAAAATAAAATTAAGAAGTTATATATATATATTTAAATTAAAATTATTTTAATTGCGAAAATTTTTTGATATCGTTATGTAGTATAGTAACCAACAGTTGCCGAAACAATACCATATTATAAAATAATATAAATTTTATAGATAAATTTAAAAGAATTTATAATAATTATTTAAAATATTGTTAATAATTAGAGGACTAAAAAAATAAAATGTGTTAAATATTATTTGATTTTAATTAAAATTTAATAAATTTAATTAATCCAAATATAATAAATTCTTTAATTAAATTATTTAATAGCGTTTATTCAATGATTTGAGCATTATTATTAATCCATCGATAAAATTTAATTAAAAACAAATTAATATTAGTCTATTTTTAAATTAAAAAGCTAAACATGATTATTATAAAATAAATTATAAAATAAATTATTATAATTATAAATTTAATGAGATATAAATTTTTAAATAAAAAAAGAAATAATAAAAATAATAAATAAATCTATCGAGTTAAAATTTATTTTATCAAAGAAGGTGGTATGTCTTGTGGCAATTGTCACAAATTAAAAAAATTGATTTATTAATAAAATTAATAAATCATTGTAATTATAAATTAAAGGATATGTAAATTTTAACAGAGCCATTGAAAATCATATACATAAATGCCCAAAACATATTTTTAAAAATTTGTAATTTTAAATCTTCAACAATAAAATAAAAATATTTCAATTTATATTTATTTAAAATTATCAAGTATATACTAAAATTTTAATTAAATAATTATGGTAATATAATATATCCTAACTTTAATTGAGAAGCTTCTTCGATTAAATGGGCAAAAGAAATATTTCAATAAAAATCCAGATATTATAATTTAAAAGTTTATAAAACTTCAATGTTATTAAACGCTCATTAATTTATACATGACATAATTTAGCAATTTTGGATAACACATATTTGTAAAGAGCGTTATATCCTAATTTTTATTTTTTTAAGTCGATTGGCATTTAATCAATCAACTAGTTTTATTAAAATATTTTTTTACAATTTAAATATTGGGGATATCTATAAAGTTAACATTCTACTCCTTGAAAATATTTAATTTTGTAAATGTTAAAAATATGGGGGTTTAGAGAAACAAATTTATAAATAATTAATTATATATTTAAAAACAGCTCATTTTGTTTCTAAGGCAAAGATTAACAAAAGCTTCTGGCATTACATTTCGGAAAGTATCACGATGGTATACATTAGCCAAATAATTGAAGAAAAGACTGTGTTGATGTCCAAAGAAGAAACAAGTTTGAATTAACTGGACACATTCTGTAAATCTTCGAGCACCCGCAAGGTCTCCATGACGATTCTGAAAAAATTGGCGATGAGGAAAAGTGTAACCCTGCTCTATCATATCTCTCTATTCTTACCCACCTGTAAGATTTTCATTAATATTTTCGAATATTTCTCAGACTCATTTAACAACAATTCTCTTCCTTGTTTGCTCAATCCATCAGTAAATGAATGACAAAAAATTATAGCGCGGAGGAGAACATATTCCTCTTCAGTAAGTTGTACTTGAGTGAATGGTTCCATACTATCGATAAATACTTTTTTGGAAAGTTTGGCTATTCTATAAAAATTAATTATCCTAAAGGAGAGGTTATTAAGGAAATTATACGTTTCATCTCCTTTATAGTATTCTCCACTGAAACCGAAAGCCATTGAAATCCCACTTGGCAGAATTACTGTATTATACTTTTTAGTATAGGAATAATAAACCAATAACAAAATTGAGAGAGGCATAGTTATTTGAGTTAAAAGACAAATCTTAAAATTTTAGACAAATTATTCATTTCTTTAAAATCTAAACATTCAAAAATCTTTTTTTTATGACTCAGAATAGTGAGGGAAACATTCACAAAATGAAACATTCTCAGAATGATAATTGTCGATTCACCCTTTAAGGATGTTCCAGCTTGTATCAAATTTTTTCCCACTACTATCAATAGCCGAAATTGATAAGAGTTATAGTTCTTCTAAAGTTTGGCAATTTTTTTTCGCCGAACCGAGGTATGGAGTCTTCCAGGTTCGGATACTTTGATTTATTAAAACTCTGAACTTCTATTAATAAAATTTACTTTATCAGACAAATCTAAATCGTTGAAGGAAGGCATTGTTTTTCCAATATCAACAATTAAAAGAAGATCCTCCATTAAAGAAGCAGGTGGAGTTTTAAAGAATCCATTTTTGTGAATAAATCCAATAGCCGCTGATGAAATAAAATCTCGTTCCTGACACTTTAAATTTAATTATTTACTTTATCTAATTTTAATTTAAAAACCGAAAATTCATCACTATTCGAAATAAGATTTTCTTTTCGATTAATCAAATTTTCTATTGAATTGCAAGAATAATTATAATACATAGGGGGCAATCTTGTAATTGAATTTCTAACTCGTTTTGCATTTCTCTCGACTGAGATAAGGAAATCAATTATTAAGTTGTCCTTGTTTACGAACAATGATCCAGGCTAAAATAAATAAATTATTTTAATTCTTATAGTTATACCCTCGATATAAAGTTGATCCCCGACCTGTCAGTTTATAACACTTTCATGGAACGGAAATTTCGGGAAAAGGACTGTCGGGAATCGGGAAACACCACCCCCCCCCCCCCATATAAACCTTAGTTCCTTTAGTTAATATTTTTAGAAAATTACCTTTATATAAGTTTCATTTTTTGTTTCAACATTGTCTATATATTTTCCTTTAGCTCGAAGTTCATTCCTTTTTTGTTCAAGTAATTCATATATTTCTGGTAAACTCCTTGAATAAAATCCCCTAATTGTTTGGATTCTCATTCCAGCCAGAATACATTTATCAAAACGGCAACTTTTGCATTTTATTGCAACTGAAATATGTAAATATATTATGTATATTCAATTGAGTTTAGAAATTAAACAAAAGAAGACCCATTGAAAAATAAACAATTAAGGCTTTAAATAAATACGGTATCATCCCAATTTATGTTTTATGTTTACCATTCATAACATTGCAATTCCCACCATCTTTACATATGTATAATTCTTTTGCATTACAACATCGTCGGAAAAAGTGTTTACAACCTTAATATTTAATTAATAAATTTAATTAAATAAAAAATTAATAATAAAATTCTGTTCGGATTACAATAAATTTTCAATTTAATAAATCAAAAATTAATTATTTACTACATACCAGGGATCGCACCGAGATAAAAACAAAATTCCCGATTGCGGGAATCGTGAATTTTGTCGGTGCGATCCCTGCTACATACTAACTAGGATGGTACAAAACCGTTTAACAAACGGTTTCAGGACGTTCAAACGGGGTCTTCAAAAATAAACAAAACTGTATACAGGGCTCAGATAAACTGTATACCGGTTTTTTCAAAATTTCACGGTTTTGTCCTACCGTAATACTAACCATCACAACAAACAACATTATAATAAACATATCCACTGCAAATATATCCACAAACACAACATTTTGTTGGGAAGGGGGAACTTTTATTATTTTTTGATTGAAATGAATTGTTAACATAATTATTGTTGTTGTTCTCTTCCTCATTAAATTTTACAAAATTCATTGGATTTAAATCATTTTTTATATAATAATCATTAGAAGAATTAGAAAACATTTTTCTAAAAATAGCTTTGAAATTTTTAAAAATTATTTAAAATGGCAACGAGTTGGATGATGGATTGGGTATTTTACACGATATTTATGAATTCTATTCCTTCTCATTTTGTCTTTCAAATTACCTCTTAAAGGGATTATTATTGTACTTTTTGCCGGTATGTTGATACAATTTTTACCAAATTTCTGCGAGAAGAACATGGTAAAGAAGGAAATCCTTGGTAAAGGAGGGAATACGGTAAATCCTCTATATAACGGTCCCTCTGCTGATTTTCAAAATCCCTTTGACTTTAATTAGAAATTAAAAACTTAATATTTAATTATTTAAGAATATTAAATGATTATATTTATAATTTATGAAATTATAGATAAATAATTGCTATTAATTTAATTCAGATATTAAATATCTATTCGAATATTTAAAAAATCGAGCTAAAATGGATTTTACTGTTAATATTTTATTTAAATTGTTTGAATAGCTTTATTAAAATAAAAATCAAAAAACCATGAAAATAAAATACGAAACGGATAAATATGTAAAAATGGATAAAATTAAAAGATTGAGCTAATTTTGTTATTTAAATAAATACAAACAATAATTTTAAATACAACACACAAAAAATAGAAAATACAGAAAATTTTATAATATGTAATTTATCAAACAAATTATAATGTTTGTAAAGTTATAATTAAATTATGAAGACATTATTGGATTGGCAATTGCGAATATAAAATCCTCACAAAACTTTTGGTAAAAAATAAATATTATTGGTTCTGAAACGGGTTTTGGAAACAAAAATTAACAAATTTATGGCTGATTATTTAATTTTTCATTTCTTCTCAAGAAAAAATAATTTTGGTTATATGTATAAAGATTAATTCCGTAACAACTATCTTCGTTAATTTTGTAGAATCTTGATCGCTTCATCGAAATTATTGTTTTTCAAGTGTATAGAAAATTCTTCCCCTTCCACAATTACCACAACAATTATCTGAGCAATTTGAACTAATTCTTAAAATTATATATGTACAACAGGTGTGGGCCGAGTCTTACAAAATACGAGACACGAGATACGAGATTCTCAAAAAAATACGAGAACGAGATAAAACGAGATACGAGATCTCTCAAAAAATACGAGATTTCACGAGATACGAGACACGAGATATTAAGTATTTATTTTTTTCAAAATTATTCATACATAAAATTGTAAAGTTGAATGTTATGATGCAAAAATACATAGTAACTTTTCTACATTCTCTACAAGTAATTTCTTTCGAGTATTGGTTAGTATTTGACCAGCGGTCGAAAATAACCTCTCGCTTTCAGAACTGGTAGCCGGCGCCGAGAAATATTTCGAAGCTAAATTAGTTAAAAGAGGCCATTTGACTGCATTTTCACCACTGATAAAATTCTTTTTGTAAAAATAAGAATAAAGCCCCAAAAATCTTTTTAAAAATTTTAATTAATTTAATAATATTTTTAATTTTAAATATTTTTAACTCTTAAAATTTTATTTAAAAATAGACTCAAATAAATAATTTACTAAAATTAGTTTTCCACAAATACTTCTCGATTCTGATAAATAAATTCTATTAATGAATGTAAATATGCAAAACTAACCTTTATGGTATTGAAAACATTGTACAACCCACAAAAGCTAGAAAATATTTTTTAAATGAGAAATCAACTAAACAAATAAATTTTTGTTTTATTTTAAATTTTGAAAAGAAAAATTTTTGAAAAATTATTAGAGAAATTAATTTAATGTTTATATTAAATAAAAAAAGTTTGAGCCAAAATTGATACTCTATTTAATAAAATAAGTAAATTTGTATTTTTGGTGTGTGCTAAATTTTAGTTAAGAATCCCCGAGATTCGAATAGGATTAGGAATTTAAACAAATTTTATCATTTCGAAAATTCAGACTAGAATTAATTTTTTATATTTCCGATAATATATTTCAATATTTCGGCTTTTTTACCAATATTTTGCCCATTTATCTTATCCCCCATCTATCTTATGGCCTTTACGATTTTATTTGATGAAAAATCCGCACTCTAATTATTTAAAGAAATTATTATTTTTAAAGAAAATAATCAACAATCATGTTATATATTGTGTAAATTCAAACTTACTAATTTAAACAGCATTTTATTCATCTTAAATCTTTAAATTTAATTTTTAACAGTTTTAACTTATTTTTGATTTCACAAAGGAATACTTTGTCGAATTACCAAAAAATAATTTAATTCACATCGCTCTCTAAGCATAATTCATCAATTTGTCAAAACTCAAATACGTTCGACCAAAATTAATTCTCAGATTCTTGGAACTGAAGCTAATTTTCCTGCTGAAATGATGGTGGGTTTTGTGTTTATTTTTTAAATTAAAATTCTGATTTTTAGAAATTACGATTCTAGTAAAAATCAGAATTTTGTTTACCATAAAATGCAATTGTTTTTATGGCCTATTTTCGTTTAGAATAAAATTCTGATTTATGAAAAATACAAAAGTTGAGCATTATGTATTTTTAAATATTAATTCTGGTTTAAAAGAAAATACTAACTTGTATTTTAAAATACAATTTCTGATTTTAGAAAATACAAAATTTCTGGTGTAAATATTACAGAATTCTGATTCGTTGAAAACACTAAATTCTGATTTGAAAAATAAAAAATTATGATCTACCAAATATTACTCTTTCTGATACAAACTTTTCCCTGATAAAATAAAGAATTCTGATTTAATAAAAATAATTCTGATTTACTTCTTTCCTAAAATAGAAAATTCTGATTCTAAAAAATATATTTGTATTTTAATAAATCAGAAATTTATATTTTTACTAAATCAGAATTTTGTATTTTATTAAAGAAGAATGTTTGTATTTTTTAAAATTCTAATTTAATTGTCTGATTTAATAAAAATACAAAGTATTACATATTTAAGTTCCATCTCACACCAGTCGACGCATTCGCCTTTCTTATGGCTCACAATTTTCTATGGAATTTCTTTTTTTACAAGATAATCAAGTGGCCGTTCGAGATTGTTCTGCTGGTGCTAGTGCTGGTGAAATTTTGAAAAAAATTAGAAAAAAATATTTTCTAGACATTAATTATGGAGGAGTAACCCTTTCTGATTTTTGGCGTTCTTTTCAATTACAAAATGGTAGTGATGAAGAAGGGGGGGGGGGTGTTATCTACTTTGGGTGTTATCTAGAAGTATATGTAATGCAAACAAAAAATCTAGAAGTATATGTAATGCAAACAAAATTTTCTCCGAATATTGAAATGTTGAATAGAAAATAGAATCAAATGATATTGCTTTAATCCATCCAACACATCTTTAATCCCTGTAAGTCCCCAGGTATCACTCTAATCCTCAAATAACTGATATCCTCCAGCCACTTAGAAAAATCTAGATTCATCTTCAAATTTTTAACTGGCCCGACCCGAGACCTTTCCAGAGAAAAATTTTCAAAACCCGACCCGGAAATCCGACCCGACTTTTTTCTCGACCCAAGACATCCCTGCTATATAATTACATAATTGTAACAAAATTTCTCCGAATAATATTGCAATATTGAATAGAAAATAAAATTTATCAAAATGTTAAATAAAAGTAGTTACGTTAAATAAAAATCATAAATAAGGTACTAACAAAAAAATTTAACAAAAAAACGGAAAAAATTTTTTTGTCAAATAATTTTGAAGTTTTGAATAAATAAAATATTCCATGAAAAAATAATTTTGACTAGAATGAAGAACACTTGAACAAAAAAGCACCCGAAATGATTTTAAATGAAAGGATAGTTCTGTAAAAATTTTTAAAAAATATTTTGCAAATTTTAAATTGCTTTAAAAATAGGGCACATGTGCAGACTGAAGGACTGATGATTTTTTAAATTTAAATGAGTCTACATGTTTTCTATATTTTAAAAGATCTAAAAGATTCCGAAAAATTCTTCAAAAAGACCTAATATTCTACACAAGAGCCGAAATTTCTAAAACAATTTCTTGATCCAATCATCACTTTTCATCACTTATCTTTTACTCACACAATATTCCTTCTTGTATGGTTTCATAAGCAAAATGATCGCAATTCCCACCCATAAAGCGAACAATGTCAGTCATATTTGGACGGTTATTTGGGTCGAGTTGTAAACAGCCCTTTAAAATCTTTTTATAAATTTGCCATTTATTTAACTGGTTAGGCCCATAAAATATTTAAGAGTAATAAAATTCAACCAAATTAATTTAATAAAAATTATTTTATAATTATCTTGAAAAATGAAAAAAGCGATGACGAAAATAGGTTAAAAAATAGGATGTTTGTTAAGAATATCAATTAGAATACCAGATTTACATAAAATACTTGCCTTAATAATACGGTCCAAATTGCTATTGTTATTTGGATTTCGACAGTTCTGATTCAAAAATCCATCAAAATTCGTATAACTAATAACTCCTATAAAATGCGGCGCAGGGAACTGTTGTCTAATACCACGACCTACACGTCCATGTAATTGCTGACAGCTCATAATACCAAAAGCCCAAACATCAACTTTGGGTGTTATCTAAACTTATATTGACAGTAGATTAAATAATTCAGGCTAATAAAATACAGAAAACAAATTAATAGACCAATGTGATTTGCCCAAGTCCCTTTGAGAGGCCCAGGTTAGTATATCATCGGCAATAAATACAAAGGCTGGTACTTTCCTGTTATCTGCCCACATTTTATTGTCTTTTTTCCCCTTCTATTTTTCCTTAATATTATATACAGAACGGTCAAACTTTATCCCTTCCCCAATTTCTCTCCGTTTTCCGTGGCAAAATTAATACGGGATGCGTTATGGTACATTATGGTATATACAACGGACCATAGGTTATAAATAAAAGAGCTTGTATCTGTCAAGGTAAAATTGAACTTGGTACCCTTGCTTTTTCCGTTCAACGAAGTGCAAAAATGATCAACTTAAAATATGTTACTTATCTATGTCAGTAGTACCCAGTTCTACTTTTTAGAACCCATGCCAATGTTGGTTGTGTGTACCATTAATTCTATTCGCATTAGGCACCTTGCCGGACAATTGATGCTAAAAGGAATGACACATTAAAACTGACCAATTTTGCATTTTTTGGAACGAAAAAAGGGGGTACGAACTTCAATTTTACCATTGTCACCAAGGTAGAAGGTATGTCACCACAGCAATTTGGGTCACAAAAAGATTTTAAATTTTGCTTTCCTTCACTTCTTTATTAATGTCTCGCATTTTAAGATGCCACAGGGAAACGGAGTGAAATTGGGGAAGGAATAAAGTCTGACCGTTCTGTATATAATATTAAGAAAAATAGAAGGGGGAAAATGAAAATAAAAATGTGGGCAGATAACAGGAAAGTACCCAAAGGCTTATCTCTGATACCAATAAATTTTGAACCCGAGCGCAAAACAGATTCGGGCTCAGCAAGCTCGATTATCTACTAGCATGCCTCAAAAATGTTGATTTAGCATTTTTTCCTCATTTTTTTCTAGGAACCAGTACAGCGGAAGATTACCAAACCTTCTATAACGCATTAAAAATAACGCGTTAAAAACTAGAGCCCGGAATTTCGTACCGTACCGTATTCCGTATCGTACTACCGTATAATACCGATACCGATGAAATTCAAAATTCTTCCGTACCGTATTACCGATACGGAATACCGAAAAATACCGATACCGATAAATACCGATAAAAATTTATCGGATTTCCAGGGATTAATATGGATTTGGAGAGATATCTGAGTATTTAGAGGGATCCTAGAATTGAACGTAACTTCTAAATAATCCATTAAATCCACTTAATCCACACAAATTTACTTAATCATCACAAACCCTCTCGATATATCTGTTAATCCGCTAAATCCATTCTTAATTAATTACTCATAATCCCTCTATATCAGTCCATGGACCTCAATACTTTTAGCGCCGCAGACGAAAATCTTGTGAACTTTTCGAAAACCAAGAGAAATATTTCTTAATTTTTCTGATTTTGATATTTTGACTTCTAAATCTTGAGAATTAGGACGTCCAAGAAGTTGAAATTCATCCTATTATAGCGCCGCAGGCAAAAATTTTGAGAATTTTCAATGGCCATGGAGCCTGTTTTCCCTTAAAATATAATAAAATTTTGAAAAATTTAATCGGTCGGTATCATCGGTATTTTAGTTTTTCCGTACCGTATTACCGATATGGAATACCGAAAAATACCGATACCGATAAATACCGATAAACTTGAAAATTTTATCGGTCGGTATTCCGTATCGTACTACCGATACGGAATACCGATAAATACCGAAAAATACGGCCGTAGTACGGTACGGTCCGGGCTCTATTAAAAACCATCTATAAATGAAAGTTTTTGCAAATTTCGTTAATAAAAACAGTTTGAACTTTAAATTATAAAATATACGTTTGCTTGACGATGTGGATTATCATTACGAATCTCAGGGGCCTTGTGCATCTGTGCCAAAATATTCAGGTTTGCACTTCCTGCGTTACTTAAGAACACAGAAGTTCCAAAATCTATCAATTTACTTGCAATCTCATTTTCACTGTTTTGATCAAGAGAGACAACAAAATTGCTTTGTTTAATATCCAGATGAATGGCATCATCTTTAATTTTTTTTGTTTTTATAAACATATTTAAAAAAATAGAGAACTACCCTATAAAATACAGGGTGACCTAAAAAGTTTAGGACAAACTATTCATGCAATAACTTTATTCAAACTAAAGATAATGAGATCAAATAAAGCTTATATTAAAGAGAAATAAATAAGGAACATGAATAAAAAAGAATTTTTGAAGTACCCAACATTTGCTTGGATACAGAGCCGAAGGCGCGCCGAAAAATTTTGGGCAAAAGTTCGTAGCACATCGGGTGAGATTTTCTTCCCATTCCTTGGCGCGTGATAGTCAGAGCGAGTTCAAACTTTTGAGTTATTAAGCAATGACCCTTACCTACATAATATCAAAGTGTATTTCATCGGATACAAATCCGGTGAGTACGGTGGCTGTATTTGAGACGAGTTGAGAAAAAAAGTTATGGCAAAATTAATTTTGTCCTAAACTTTTTGGGTCACCCTGTAAACAGTGATAAAGGGTTACCCTTTAAACCCTGTAAATGTAAACCCTGTGTCACCCTGTAAGCAGTGATAAAGGCACTAAAAACTATCAAATTAGGCACTTAAATCCGAAAAAAAGAAAATAGGAAAGCAACATATACGAAATGTCTTAAAATTCGGACTAGATATGCAAAAAAATTGACTAAACTGCAAATATAAATGAATTTGGTATATTATTTGTTTCCGAAAAGCAAAACCCAACTGGCTCTATTTTAGGAAATAAATTAAACAAGCTTTTCTTACGATTATGAAACTGTGCAAGTGCTCGAGCAGCGCCTTTAAGAAGATTAAAAAGATCTGTATTTTGTCGCCTATGATAATCCTCTAAACATTCACCACCAAGTTCCATTGCAATATACATTCTCTCATTGTCACTTTTACTAAATATTAATGTATCCGAATAAAAATTATGTTTAGTAAGAAAACTCATAAGAACCAATTTGGCTAGCCTTCAGTTTAAATGAGATTAAATTAACTCACTAAGCAAACATCTTAATTATATGATTCCTTTCATGTTCTGTTAATCCGTTAAAATGCTCTAGAATTGCAACTTCTCTATTTCCACTGACCAATTGAGAATTTTTCAAAGCTATGCATCGTTGCGCCGCTGGCCAATATGCATGGTGGACCTTAAACTCATTTATTGTTTTTATGATATAGATGGTATTTAACAAAATATAGAAAGTCTCTTTATAACTAACGACTACTCAAGACGGTATCACAACTTTTGCGCTGAGAACATTTGCGCCGCGATTTTTGCGCCGCCATCCTATATATAATTTGTGAATGGAAGGAAATTGTTTGTCACACGGCTTTTATAGTAAACTGATTTGGGGTGTGAAGAAAGGGGGCTTTCATAGTAAAATGGTTTGGAGAGTGAGGAAATGAAGGCTTTTATACTAAAGCTGTGAACCTGAAATTTTGAAAAAGACGGAATAGTAGAGCAGGAGGAATATTGAAACAGGCGGAATATAAATGGTCTCTATGTTTTAGATACGGTTTTCGATGCATTATATATTCCCGTCTATTTTATCTTTCGGTAAAGTGTTGTAAACAAAATTGCCCCAAGGTTTAAGATGCAGTTTTTGATGCTCTTTAGAATAAGCTATAATTTATGAGGAGGGTCCCTAAATTCATCAAGTTACTTCCAAATGAAGTCTCACAAAGTAAAATTACATTCTATATTCCCGTCTATTTATCTTTTGAGAATATGTTGTAAACAAATTGCCCCAAGGTTTAAGATGCAGTTTTTGATGCTCTTTCGAATAAGCTATAGCTTATTAGGAGGGCCCCTAAAATCATCGAGTTATTGATAGCCGATAGGGTTAAGGCGAGTTTTCGTCACTCTGCAGGTGAATTTCTTTACTATAAAAGTACTTGATTTTAGTCGCTTAATATCACTCAATACTCTCATCACTCAACAACAACAACAACAAAACAACGTCCGACAACAGCAGCAATCTCCAGGTACCTGGCTGTAGCATTTTATATTTAGATTTAGATATAGAATTAGATTTAGATATAGATTTAGATATATAACATAGAATTAGTTTTAGTGATAGATTAAAGTTTTCTGCCAAAGAGAGGAAGAAAAAGCAATTAGATAGTGAAACAGTTGAGCAAAAACGAATTAGACTTGAAAAGCAAAGAGAAAGAAATAGAAAAAGAATAGCAAATGAATCAGAAATTGAACGTGAAATTAGACTTGCAAAGCAGAGAGAGACAAATAGAAAGAGATTTGCAAGCGAATCAGAAGTAGAACGAGAGAATAGATTAAATGATAAACGAAATAGCATTAACAATGAAACAGAAATAGAAAGAGAAAATAGGCTTGAATATTTTAAAGTGAATAAGATAAGAAATAGACAAAGCGTTGTACAGCTATATGCAGCTGGCGACTGTAGTAATGTTGTTAGTCATAGACTCGGACGGATGGATGTTGAGTGTACCTATTGTGGTGCTCTGCATTTTCCAGAAGAGAAGATTAGTAATAAGGGTAGTACGTTTAAGGACTGTTGCCATTATGGCAAAGTACCAATGCTACCAGAAGCCCAGTTTCCAGATTTGTTGAAGAATTTGTTTATGAGATTAGATGAAAGGCATAAGAACTTTTTTGATTGTATAAGAAATTTGAATAGTAGCGTTTCCATGGCTTCCATGAATCCGTTAAGATATAGATATCCAAGTAATAGAGGCCCATACTGCTTTCGCATATGTGGTCAGATTTATCATAGAATGAATGTAGCTTTGAATCCAGATCCTGAAGTTGAGCCCGCTTATGGGCAAGTCTTTATTGTAGATACAGTACAGGCTATTAGTACATTGCATAGAGCCAACCCGGTCATAGACTAGCGAAGGGGTCTAGAAGGGGCTGAAGGTCTAGAAGGCTTTGACTAGCGAAGGGGGTCGCCCGAAGGGCGAGCCCCTTCGCTAGTTTATAAAAAAATTAAATAATAACTACAATCGGAACTGTACCCCTTGGGTTTCAAAAATTGTATTCAGGAACTGAAGGAAGTTCAGGAAGTACAATAGGGGTACGGTAGTTGATGAACTAGGTTTGGGTTATAAAATAAGAGTAGTCTATACACTACTTTTAAGACAAAACAAGTTTTGTCTTAAAAGCAGCGTAAAAATACAAATTTATAAATTAAAATTAATTTTTTGAAAAATAAAAATAATAAATAAAAAAATTTAAATTTATGGAAATTTAAACATGTAAATATAAACTATTACTTTTTTAGAAAACTTTTTTTAAAAATTCATATTTATTCCCCGAAAATTATTCTTTGTAAAAATTTTCGATGAAATAAATATAAATTTTTAAATAAGTGATTTTTGAATAAATTAAATTAATTAATTTTTGAAGAAAAATAATTTAAAAAATTAATTTTTTGAAGAAAAATAAAAAATTTTTGATTAAAAAATATTTTTTAAAATTTTGAAAAAAATTTTTAAAATAATTTATTTTTCAAGAAAAATTTTTAGTAATTAATTTTTGAAGAAAAATAATTTAAAAAATTCATTTTTTGAAGAAAAATAAAAAATTTTTAAAAATTAAAAAATTTTGAGTAAATAATTAAATTTAAATCAAATAATATTGGAAGGAAGATGGAAGAGGGAGGAAGAAATTTATATATCTTTTTAAACTTTTAAATAAATAAACAAAACAAAAAGGAAAGACAAGGAAAAAATTAAAGAGAAAAAATTTTGGATAAATTATAAACAAATATGTTTAAATAAAGATTAAAAGTCGCTAAAAATGCAGGAAACAATTCTGATTGATATAAATGTGCAAAACCCAAAAAATATTGTTATGTGCAAAAAACGCATTTTTTGATCTTTAAATGAAAATATTTGTTTATAATTTATCCAAAATTTTTTCTCTTTAATTTTTTCCTTGTCTTTCCTTTTTGTTTTGTTTATTTATTTAAAATGTAAAAAAGTTATATAAATTTCTTCCTCCCTTTTCCATCTTCCTTCCAATATTATTTGATTTAAATTTATTTATTTATTCAAAATTTTTAAAAATATATATTTTTTTAGTAATTAATTTTTGAAGGAAAATTTTTTAAAAATTTACATTTATTCTTCAAACTTTAATTATTTAAAAAATATATATTTATTTTCTTTAATAATTTTTATTTAAAATAATTAAAATTGATTTTTCTAAAATTAATTATTGGAATTTTTATATTAAAATTATTTATTTAATCAAAATTTAAATATTTAAAAACAATTTTACTTCAATAATTACTTAATTAAAATTTTTATTTAATCAAATAATTAATTATTTATAAATAATTTTTATTCAAAGATTTAGTAATTTTTTCATGGAAATTTTAAAAACATTTTCTTCATCAAAAAAATTTAATTATTTAAAATAATTTTTCAACCAAAGGTTAGAAATTCTTCTTGGAAAATTTAAAAAATATTTTCTCATTAAAAAATTAGGTAGGTAAAAGATTTTTTCTTCAAAAATTAAATTTTTAAATTATTTTTCTTCAAAAATTAATTACTAAAAATTTTTCTTGAAAAATAAATTATTTTAAAAATTTCTTTAACATTTTAAAAAATATTTTTTTAATCAAAAATTTTTTATTTTTCTTAAAAAAATTAATTTTTTAAATTATTTTTCTTCAAAAATTTTTAAATTATTTTTCTTCAAAAATTAATTACTAAAAATTTTTTGAAAAATAAATTATTTTAAAAAATTTTCTTCAAAATTTAAAAAAATATTTTTTAATCGAAAATTTTTTATTTTTCTTCAAAAAATTAATTTTTTAAATTATTAATCTTCAAAAATTAATTACTAAAAAATTTTTCTTGAAAAATAAATTTTTTCTTCAAAAATTAATTACTAAAAACTTTTCTTGAAAAATAAATTATTTTAAAAATTTTTCTTTAAAATTTTAAAAAATATTTTTTAATCGAAAATTTTTTATTTTTCTTCAAAAAAATTAATTACTAAAAATTTGTTTTGAAAAATAAATTATTTAAAAATTTTTCTTCAAAATTTTAAAAATATTTTTTAATTTTTAAAAATTTTTTATTTTTCTTCAAAAAATGAATTTTTTAAATTATTTTTCTTCAAAAATTAATTACTAAAAATTTTTCTTGAAAAATAAATTATTTTAAAAATTTCTTTACAATTTTAAAAAATATTTTTTAATCGAAAATTTTTTATTTTTCTTCAAAAAATTAATTTTTTAAATTATTAATCTTCAAAAATTAATTACTAAAAAATTTTTCTTGAAAAATAAATTTTTTCTTCAAAAATTAATTACTAAAAACTTTTCCTGAAAAATAAATTATTTTAAAAATTTTTCGGCAAAATTGTAAAAATATTTTTTAATCGAAAAAATTTTTTTATTTTTCTTCTAAAAATTAATTACTAAAAATTTGTTTTGAAAAATAAATTATTCAAAATTGTAAAAATATTTTTTAATCGAAAAAATTTTTTTATTTTTCTTCTAAAAATTGAATTATTAAATTATTTTACTTCAAAAATTAATTAATGTAAATTTTTCTTCAAAATTTTAACAATATTTTTTAAACAGAAAATTAAATAGGAAAAAATTTTTTCTTCAAAAAATAATCTTTATATTATTTTGTCAAAAATTATTTATAATTTTTTATACAAAAATCAATTATTTAAAAATTTCTTAAAATTCTGAAAAGATATTTTAATTCGAAAATTTAAAAATTTTACTACATATTAGACAAAATCTAATTTTTAACATTTTGTTTTATTTGTATATAAAATTTAGTTTCTATTAAATATATTTAAAAATTAAATATTTTAAAATTTATTTGATTTTATTAAAAAATAAAAAAATATTTTAAATCCTAAAAATTTATATAAAATTAAAAATTATAAAAATATTTAGTTCAAAATTTTATAAAATAAATATATTAAAAATATTTTAAAAATTTTAAAATTTCATTAATTGTTAAAAGTAAATATTTGAAAAAACTTAATTAAACATTTAAAAACAAAATCAAAAATTTTTAATAATATGTTTTATTTAATTAAAAGGTGGATATGAAAATATAGGATAAATTAATGGGATAGAATATGGGAAGGATAGGTTAATGAATAATAAATATTAAAATTTTCTGGCTGCTTTTATATGGCTCATTCAGGCAGAAAATCCAAAGTACACTCCAATAAATCAAAGATTGTTTAAACCAAATGTGTTTATTTTTTGGTTTAATGTGTTTATTTTTTTGGTTATATAAAAAATTTAAAAATTTTAGGAGAGATATTAGGATATAAACACTTTGATTAGTAATTCTATACTATATTTATTTGTTTTTACGGAAGAACTGCTTTTTTAGCGAGCAAAGGCTAATCCCATTGTTTATACAAAGTTACAGATATAAAAAATATGAATAATTGTTTTTAAAATAAACAGAGCGATAGAATGCACTGTTTTCGCAAAAAAAAGAGCAAAGTTTTTCCGTAAAAACTAATAAAAATAGTATAGGATTACTAATCAAAATGTTTATATCCTAATATCTCTCCTAAAATTTTTAAATTTTTTATATAACCAAAAAAATAAACACATTAAACCAAAAAATAAACACATTTGGTTTAAACAATCGTTGATTTATTGGAGTGTACTTTGGATTTTCTGCCTGAATGAGCCATATAAAAGCAGCCAGAAAATTTTAATATTTATCATTCATTAATTTCTACTTTCCCCTTTTATAATATATTTAATAATTACTCTTTTATATAATTTTAAATACTTACCCCATCCATTAAAATAGCTCCAACCTTAATTTATTTTTTTAATTTTTTAAAATTTGACTTAATATAATTTTAGTTTTTTAAAATGTAATTACCCACATATAACTATTAAATACTTTAAAATCCGTTTTAACATTTGGCTTTTCATAATTTAAAAATTTTCTTTTAAAGTTAACCTCACACTTTTTAAGTTTTTAATAAATAACCAACCCTTCATAGCTTTTAAAACATGTAAATTTATTTCAATAAGCCCATCCCCCCTTATATTTTTAAAAATTTTCAAAAAGTAGTAACCCCTACACTCATTTTTTAAAAATTTTTAGCCCCGCCGCTTATAATTTTTAAAATTTTTCTATCCGTGAGTAACCCACACTTCTATAATTTAAAAATTTCAATAAATAGTAACCCTACCCACCTCATATTATTTAAAAATATTTCAATAAGTAGTTACACCCCTACCCACCTCATATTTTTTAAAAATATTTCAATAAGTAGTTACCCCCTACCCACCACATATTTTTTAAAAATATTTCAATAAGTAGTTACCCCCTACCCACCGCATATTTTTTAAAAATATTTCAATAAGTAGTTACCCCCTACCCACCGCATATTTTTTAAAAATATTTCAATAATTAGTTACCCCCTACACACCACATCATTTTTTTTAATATTTGAATTAGTAGTTACCCCCTACCCACCCCATATTTTTTAAAAATATTTCAATAAGTAGTTACACCCCTACCCACCTCATATTTTTTAAAAATATTTCAATAAGTAGTTACCCCCTACCCACCACATATTTTTTAAAAATATTTCAATAAGTAGTTACCCCCTACCCACACATATTTTTAAAAATATTTCAATAAGTAGTTACCCCCTACCCAGCACATATTTTTTAAAAATATTTCAATAAGTAGTTACCCCCTACCCCCCGCATATTTTTTAAAAATATTTCAATAAGTAGTTACCCCCTACCCCCCTCATTTTTTTTAAAAATATTTTAATAATTTTTTACCCCCCCCCCCCCCCCCTTCATTCTTTTTAAAAATCAGTAGTTAGTCCCCCCGCTTCATATACTTTTCAAAAAGAACCCTAACCCCTCATATTTTTTAAAAATTTTCAATAAGTAGTAACCCTCCCCTTATATTTTCAAAAATTTTTCAAAAAGTAGTAACCCCCCTCATTCTTTTTAAAATTTTTAAAGCAGTAGTTAGTCTCCCGCTTCATATACTTTTTAAACAGAACCCTAACCCCGCATATTTTTTAAAAATTTTCAATAAGTAGTAACCCTCTTCATTCTATTTTAAATTTTTAAAGCAGTAGTTAGTCCACCGCCGCATATACTTTTTAGAAAGTTTTAATTAGTAGTAACCCTAAACCCCCATATTTTTAAAAAAATATTCAATTTAAAAATATTCAACCCTACCACCGCATATTTTTTATAAATTTTTTAATAAGTAGTTCCTCCTTCATTCTTTTTAAAATTTTTTAATGCTCTCTTTCAACTTTTCAAAAATTTTCATTTAGTAGATACACTTAATACTTTTAAAACACTTTTCAATTAGTATTAAATCCCAACGCGCCACACTTTTTAAAGATTTTTCAATCAGTAGTTTTACACTTAGTTTTAAAACATTTTTTTATATGAGTTGTAACACTAATCTAAAACATTTTCATAATAGTTAAACCCCGTCCCTTGTACTTTAACTTTGTCGCCTTTCGTTTTATATTCAAATTTATTAAGCATTTTTATTTAATAGCTTTTATTTTAAATAAATTTTATATAGATTTGCAGAAAATGGATCAAACCGTGGATTTCAATTCCCGCGGCAATAATAAAGGTAAATGATAAAATCGCTAAATGTTTAATTTACATATGGCATTGTTATCATTTACAGAAGCAATGATTACGAATGACAGAGATGGAGATACTCGTAATATGCTCAATGATGATTGTTCTGTGAAGGCAGCAACGCCAATAGAAGGTGATTTTTACATATTTTCTTATGTTAAAAGAATTTTAGCTATAACTATTGCGGAACTTGAAGAAGTTCGTGCTTTCATAATTGAACAGCGAAAGAAGAAGGAAGCCGCTGAAGCGCGTCGGAGACGCTCAATCACAAAATCAAGTACTACACTAAGTTCAGTATCTTCTAAAAGCAAGCCGCCCTCCGCAAAAAAGATGCAAATTAAAAAGGTCAAAAAAACTGGTCATAATGATGGAGTGATAAAAGTAAAAAATTTGAATGTTATTTCTAAAATTCAAAAAATTAAGGCAATTGTTGAGCGTAACAAAAACGAAGAAAATATTGAGCCCGTTGATGACGTAATGATGGACTATGAGGATGAAGAGGATGATTCTGAAGATCCAGACCCCAATGAAATCATTGATTTAGACGATAATGAGGAAGAGTACAAGAAAATGAAATCTGAGCGTATGTTAACATTAAGTTTATAAATAAATCTATTTCAGGCCAACAACGTGCAATGAATTTAGTGCCAGAAGGAGTCCTCAACCGTTCACAAATTCTTAAGGAGCCTAGAAAAGGACTGTTCATATACCAATGCTCTGAATGTCGCGAGGATCAAAAGAAGAGAGAATACTTTTTATTCAAATGCGGGAGTTCGGATAATGCAATCCTTACAATGGAATTGTGCGCTGAGGATTTGGACAAAAATATTCTGCTGGGGATGTCTTATTCAGGACCTTGGGGTAAATTAATACTTTAAAATAATAAACAAATTTTTTAAAGGACAAACAACAAAGAATTTGAAATATGATCAACAAACATCGAGCTTTGAAAAAGGTATAGAATTTTTAAAATTTTTTAATAATTATTTTTTAGTTGCGGGAGTCTTTTATGCTCGACGAGGTCCGAACATTGCTAAAGGAAATGACAACAAGCTTTTAAGCCTGTTGAAACTTTGTTGGATACTGCACCAGGTATATTTTTATAAAAATAAATAAATATTTTTACATTTAGTGTGATTATTGTAGCCGTTTACAAACGTCTCTGGCAAACGACTTGTTTTTGCAAAAATGTGGAGAAAAATATGAATTAAACTTTATTGTAAGTTTTAGTAAAAAAACTAATTAATAAAGATATTTAGCTTTGTCCTATATGTTTGGCAGCAAACAAAGAATTTCAACAGAAAACATATAATTTATTCAACACTTTTAACAAAAACAAATGATTACAATATATTCTTTTGTTGAATAAAATTTTCTATTATTTTTTGAATTCTATTAATGGCGTTTTTTCGCTTATATTTTCAATTATGTTTCATCCTTTTTTAACTTATATTTTAGCTGAAAATATCAACACGGATTTGGAAAAATGTTTGATTAATTTCTTTTGTATTTTAAAGTAATATTTCAGATGGATCGACATGTGGCCGAAGTTGCTATTGAGTCACTCAAGGAAAAACGCATCCGATTAGCTCATCAACTTGAGGTGTTAATGGGAATTGAATTAGATGAAAAACAATTGAAAGAGGATTTTTATGCAGCATTTATTAAACATCACAAAAAGCAATATCCTCAAATTACTATTGGCCGAATACACGAATACTTTTTGAAGCAGCGAAATGCTTTGGGAAGACAAGTTATTTTAAAAACTTATAAATTTAATTAAATATTTTCAAGGTTATTGTCGATGTTGTAAAGGATGAGTTGTATACTGCACTTGGCAACCCAAATAGCCAATTTTGGGAGCAAATAGATTTTGAAACGGCCATTGATATTTGTTGTTATGCGCGATACATAGATCCAAAGATACGCAGAGGTATTTTTTAATTGAAGATTTTTGTAAATTGGATTTTCAGAAAATTCCCCAATTATTATTATGAATGATATAACCAAACGTGTTGAGTCGCAACTTAACATCAATGAGGAAGGTGAAGGCACATCTGGGACTATTACCATGGAGCATGCAGAGGTTGCTAATATTTTTGAAAACAACGAGGATATGCAGACAGAAGATTGGTGAAAAATATTGTGATTTGTTTAAACATTATTTTCATGAAATAAATAATATAAAATTCATTCATTTTTAATTTAGCGTTAATTCGCAGTTATATTTTAAATAATTAATTTTTGTGCTAATTTAAAAAATAGATGAGTCGCTCAAAAATTGTTGGTGAATTTCCAATCAAACATTTTTACAATGAAGAAGTATCTGAGAACATCAAAAGCACAAAATTTAAAATAGGAGTTTTTAGGTATAATAAAAATTTGTATTAATTAAATTATAAATTTCAGAACTGTATTTACTGTGAAGAATGTCGATGACGCACCAGAGGGCAGTGATAAACTATTAGAAGATTTGGTAGATCACTTTCTTGCAAAGGCCGATAACGCTTCAGGTGCAAAATCTGAGAAGTGTTCAATCATAATAAGAAGTTCTGTTCTTGAAAAACCCATTCAAATTCCATATAGAGGTCTTGCTCAGAACACTCCTCAGGTTGTTATGGAACAATTTGATGCCGTTGATCAAAGTGGGAAACGCATGGGCAGACCTTCTCTATACAGTCAGCCTATACATATTGAGGTAAATATTATTCGTTAATAATTAAATCAATTTTGTTTAGATTGTTATGGGTCCATCGCATGATGAGGCTCTTGAATTATTAAAACAAGGCCAGGGAGGAATGGGCAGGAAGTCGAGAGAAATTCACCAAGGAGTTGATATCAACAATTTGATTCCTGTAATTATTTTTTATTATCATTAAAGTTTAAAAATTTAGGTCCATAACGAAACTCTTAACCCTCCATCAAACGTTCATTGTTTAATTCTCGCTGTTCAACTTAAAATACTACATGTCAACCTAGATAAGACAATTTTGGAGAATAAAAAATTCCAAAGGCTTGTTAATGGACAAAATAAGAATGCAAGATTCAAGCGTGAATTTTTGATTAAAGAAATGCTGCAGCAACTATTCAGACATGGAATCCGCTATCCTACGTGCGCTGCAGAGTATACTTTTGATGAGCATGTTCCGATGTTACAACGTTATCTGAATGTGCGTTGGCCCGGCAAGTACAGAATATCTGTGTTTGGAGAACATGGAAAATTGCGCCCATTATGGAAAGGAAAGGAAAGGGCAGAACATGAAATTGCTTTATACTTAAAAGAAGGACATTATTATGGAATCAGAAATGTTAATGCACTTTTTGGTTCGTATTATTGTATTGACTGTGAGGCTCCTTATACAAAGAAAGTTGATCATCGAAAAAAATGCGTCGCTAAATGCCCTCGATGTTGTGGGATGGGTTTTGGATTTCCATGCAAAGTGCTTGAAGATTTTTCTAAAAAATGTTTACAGTGTTTAAATATATTTAAAAATCCTGACTGCTATAAAAGGCACATAGAGAAAGGAATCTGCAAGATCTTTAAACGGTATTATTAAATTGTATAAATTTATTACTAACTTTTTAGTTGTGAGGAATGCGGTCATGTCTATCGTGTTAAAAAGGCTAAATCAAAAGAATCTGAAAGCGAATCTACAGATGAGGATGTTGAAAAAGACAACGGTCATACATGTTTTATTCAGTTTTGTTCTCTATGTCTTTCAAAGCACAAGCTCGATGAACAATGTTATGTGCAACCAATTGTACCAAAACATGATCAAGAATATTTATTGGTATTTATTTTTAAATTTTAACAATAAATAGTCTCAGATTGTCTTTGACTTTGAATGTGAGCTAATTTCTCCGACAAGGAATCAAGAATATTGGGATCAGCTACAAAAGGATAATCCTATAGACTCTTTACCCAATGATGAAAATTATCAATTACACCATGTAAACTGTGTATCGGTATTTATTTAATATGTATAAAAATATTAATCAAATTAGGCATTGTTAATGTGTTATCAATGCATCGTCAATGATAACTGGAGAAATGAGAAAACTGGTTCTTGCAAAATTTGTGGGATTAACAAGCATAGGATGAGAACTTGGACAGCAGCAGACTTTCCAAATCCTTTGCGTGAATTTTTGGAATGGCTGATTAATGGGTTAGGGAATCAGCGAATAGGGAAAACATATGCTATTTCACATTATGGGGGGTTTGTTTTAATTATATTCCATTTTCGCATTATTAATTTAAGTCGATATGATATGCATCTGCTGTTAGGGGAATTAATCAAACATTTTGGAATTGAGCCAAAAATAACAAGGACAGGAAATAAGCTTTATGAAGTTTTAATTAAAAAACAAAGAAGTCGCTTTCCTTATATTTCATTTCGCGACTCATTCAATTGGACAATGCTTAAATTGGAACAACTCCCCAAAGCTCTTGCACTTGAAATCGACGAAGGAGGAAAGTCCTTTTTCCCCATGGATGGAATTTCAATAAAAATATGGATGTGCGTCTCAAAGGATTACCTGATCAACAATATTATTACCCTGATTCAATGGGAAAAGAAAGGAGAAAAATGTTTGTAGAATGGTACACAGCCAATAAAAACGAACCGTTTTGTCTTCGTGAACAAATTGTCGAATATTGTCAACAAGACGTGCGTATTCTAGCTCATGCACTTGTGAAGCTTCAACGCCTTTTCTTTGCATTAGCTACAGATCCTGCAAAGCGCGATGACGTGCTTGCTAATTCAATGACAATTGCAAGCGCTTGCATTCGCCATTTTTGTATGTTTTTAAAACTAATTAAATATATTAAAAATTTTAAGGTATAAATTATTTGAAAAAGGCCCAAATGGGTATTATTCCCGACAACGGATATCATAAAGATACAAACCAATCAGCAATCGCTTTAAAATATCTTCAATGGCTTTCTCACAAAACAGATCTCCAAATTCAACATCGAGAAAGTCCGGAAGGAGAAAAGAGGGTACGTGTTTCCGACAGAAGTCTTTTACGACTGGATGGTTATATTAAAAGCACTCATGGCGGATGGGACCAAGCAATTGAATTCCTTGGATGTGCCTGGCACGGACATGAATGGTAATTAACATTCTATGTGAAATAAATTTTTTAGTTTATATCGCCCACATGAAATTTGTCTAAATGGAAAGACCGCGCTATATAATAATGACAAACTTGAAGAACGTATTCGATTGTTGAAGGAAGCTGGAATTTGGACTATTCCCGTTTGGGAATGTGAAGTAATGAAAGACCTTGAGGAGTGCCCTGAAATGTCTCAGTTCTTCGATAAATTGCCAGACATTGGCCCTCTTTACCCTAGGGATGCTTTCCATGTATGATTTATTTAATTTATTATTAAATTTTAAATTAAGGGTGGTAGAACAGGTCCTCTTTCGCTTAAATGTGATCTAGAAGGAACTTTTGAGAAAGATTATGAGATCTCATGCTTTGATGTTGTCAGCTTATATCCTGCTGTGAATTTTTACGCCTTTTATCCAATAGGTGACTTTTAACTATTTAATAATCTTGAAAATTTATTAGGACATCCAAAAGTTTTGGAGTTAAATAAAAATGTAAATTGGACAAAGCCTGAAGACTTACATCCATTTAAAGGGCTATTCAAGATTTTCATAATTCCTCCAGATGATTTATATCTTCCAGTAATTCCTGAAAATATTCATGGAAAATTGGTAGATATTTTTTAGAAATTTCCATTTATTAATAAACAGATCTTTCATCTCTGCCGTAGTTGTGCCGTGGAAGCATCGCCTGGGTTAGCGATACGTGCAAACCGTAAATATAATAAAGAAATTGGTCATAAATGGTGTCCACACAAAGATGATGAACGAGGATTCGTTAGTACAACCTGTTCAGTGGAACTTGAACTTGCTTTGAAAAAAGGATACCGCGTAACTAAAGTATACAGCATTTATCATTGGGAACAGTGGGCCGACACGCTATTACGGCCTTATGTTCAGGATATGATGTGTCTCAAAATTGAGGTTTTAAATATTTTTTTATTTATAAACTTTTATTAGGCAAGCGGTTGGCCGAGTAGTGTAATAGTCCCTGGCAATCCTGAGATCGAGGATCAGCGGAAAAAAGAATTTATTGAAAGAAACCAAAGAGAATATGGAATACATTTAGATCCAACGAGAATAGAAAGAAACGAGGGGATGCGTTACCTTGCAAAAACTTGCAACAATTCAATGTGAGAAACTTTTAAATTTGTTGTAATATTTAAATTAGGTGGGGCCGATGGGCACTGCGGTGTAATTTATCTCAGGTATTTTTTGCGTTCAATTTGCCCCTGAAATTTTTTAGGATTGTATAACTAGCTCTCCTGTCGAACTTCATACCATTCTCAATGATCCAAAACTTGAACTTGGTGCAGTAGAGATGTTGGCTCCAAATCTTTTTTCCGTTCCGTATAAGCAACGAAGAGAATTTGTACGACCACATGACAAATATAACATTGCAGTGGCATTGATTACAACCGCAACAGCCCGAATAATGCTATATGACTATATGGAAAGGATTTTAAAAGAAAAAGATTGCAAGCTACTTTACACGGACACTGATAGCTGCTTTTATTTGCATCGACGTGGACAAACGCCTCCTTTTCGTGTGGGTGAGATGCTTGGTATGATGGATCGCGAGTATGGGGAATGGAATATCATTGCCTTTTATACTGGGGGATGCAAGCAGGTATACAAATATTTTTTAACAATCGTAAATTTTCCAGTATGCAATGAAAATGAAGCACAGAATTAGTGGTGAAATTAAATTTATTGTAAAATGCCGCGGTTGCTGGGACAAAGTTGATTCCCCTCTAGACTTTAATCAATTCAAGGTTATCCATTAATCGTTTTCTAAATTTAAAAAATATTTAGAAAATGGTTGAAGCGTATGGAGAGGAGCAGGAGCCTGTCATTCTGGAAAGAATACATTTTCAGCCAAGTTGGAGGAGAGGAGAGGTTACAAGCAGATCTCAAAAAAGGTATTAAATATATTGTTAATTATTAGAAATTCATAAATTCAGACGATATGCTCCAATCTACGACAAAGGAATAGTTGATGATAATTTTGATTGTTATCCTTATGGATACAGAGGCGAACCACTTATTGATCCTATATACCTTGAATAAATTTTAATTAAAAATTTTTCTTAAATTAAATGTTTTAATACAAATATACTTTTATTAATCCAATTAACAGATAATTTCAGATTTGGTTATTTAATACAAATTTGATAAAAATGACCAACAATTTAGGTAAATTTAATTTATTAACTTAATTCATATATAAATTAAGAAATCACTACAGGAATGTTGGAAAATTTAACAATAACTTCAAAGAATATTTGCATCAAGACTACACCGCTAATCAAACTACTCTGCCAATTCAATGGAGGATGTGTACCTGAATTACTTAATTGTGAAATACGAGATAATTGCACCGAAAATCTAAAATTCATACAATCTCTTGCAAACGAAGAAATCTCAGGAATCGGGCAAAAGGAATTCAACAAAAACAGCATATTTCCTGGAAAGAGATTTTTAGTTACAAACCATCTTAAAAATCGTTTCATCGAAGTGTATCCTAAAAATTTTACGAGTATGGGATCTGATCGAACTCTCGCTCTTCGAGGATTTTTATCCATAACAATAAGGTTTTTTCTTTTCTTTAATCATATTATATTTCAAGACAATTCTATTATGTTCGACACTACGTTAATCTTGTTTATCCTCATTTGCCTCTTGTGTGTGTTAAAGGAGGAGGAACTCATGAATACTATTACCCTATCGAGTGCTTGGACTTCGTTGAAATAGAGGAACAAACCTGAAATTATTTTTAGAATATTATCATGAATAAATATTTTTTTAGAATAATTTTTAAATAATTGTTTTATGCATTCTATCTATATTGATTGTTAATACTTATTTTAAGTTTGCAGAATCAATATGATCAGCGACGTCAATATTGGTACACAATTATATAGAAAATTAATTTTAAAATAATTTAAGAATCCGCTTCACTGATGATGGAACGTCTTCATTTAAAACATGAACAAAATTCTCTACCCCCTGAAGAAATTATTGGGCCACAAAAACAAAATATTTTTATATTCAACTCTCCCAGATGTGGATTTGACAACCGCTTTAAAACAACATTTACATTGCTTGGCCGGTCATTCAATTCAATTGAACAGTATTTCGTCTGGCAAAAGGCTAGATTCTTTGGAGATTTGGAACTTGCTGCAGAAGTGCTTATGCTCAATAATCCAGTTGCAATAAAACGAATTGGAACTCGTGTGAAAAATTATAATAAGAACGAGTGGAATTCAGTTAAAGACAAGGCAACTATTTATTTTTAACAAAATATTAAATAATATTTTATAGATAATGTATACAGGGCTATGGGCCAAATTTACACAAAATCTACAGCTTTTCAATCAATTACGTGCAACGGGGGATGGTCTTATTACACATGCTTCAGCTTACAATCTACATTGGAGTAATGGCTTGAGTCATAAAAGTCCTTGTCTGAATGATCCAAGCATTTGGGAGGGAGAGAACAAACTTGGTGAATTAATGATGGAATTACGAACTGAAATAAACACAAGTATTTTTTAATTTTTCAAAAACATTGAAATTGAATTGTAAATTTTATTTTGAGTTAAGTAAATTTCTTCTTCTGATCTTGCGCCTGTAATAATGCATTTTCCAGTTGTGAATAGTATAATAACGGCTCGTGATTCCATTAGTCTTAGACACATCCCTGGAAAAAATTCTGGATTGTAGGAGATGTGCCTAGCAAGCCATTTGGGCGGAGAAACCCTCAATGAATCATACAAAGCTAAAAATTAATTTTTAAGCAAAAATCAAGATACCTGGTAAATTTAGAGTTCCTGAAAATGTAAACGAAGAGACAATATTTTGAATACTAAAATTTTGCATATTTATCAATATTTTTGATGCCGCAGAAATTAGTTTGACAAAATATATGATAGCTGTTTCAGAGTCCTTTACTGATTTTGTTCCGACACAAACTATTCGTCCATTCGCAAAAAGTAGTGCTGTAGCAATTATTGGTCCTTTAATCTTAACTGTTAGAGCAGAAAAGCGTTCAGGACGATATCTAGCATTAGGAATTATTGATGCAAGTTGCGAAAGATCTAGGCTGTTGTTATTTTCTAACAGACTGGCTGTAGATACCACATTTTGAATTACTGCTTTTTGATACATATTTTAGTTCCTATATAAATAATTACAAGAATTTATATTGTAATAAAAATGTTTATAGCCCCTTTCACTATGATAATTTCGGGTGCCACGGGGAGTGGCAAAACCCAATGGTTACTAAAATTTCTGATGCATAATAACCAGCTCATAGATCCTCCTCCTTCAAAAATATTATATTGTTTTGGAGAAATGAATGAAACTGTCTTTAAGCTTAAGGAAATAGGAATAACTACTTATAATGGGATTCCAGAATCTGAACTAATTAAACAGCATCAGCTTTTAGTTTTAGATGACTTAATGCTTAATATTCCAAATGATTTCTTAGATTTACTATTTACTAGAGGTTCACACAATTGGGGTGTAAGTGTGATTTTTGTCACACAATCTTTATACGGACGTAATATAAAGACGGCCCGTGCAAATGCCCATTATATCCTTCTAACAAAAAACCCTCAGGGTCTTCTGCAAGTACGTACACTAGGCTCACAGCTTTTTCCTAAAATGCTTAATTATTTTCTTGAAGCATATCGAGATGCAACATCAGAACGTTTTTCTTATCTATTAATAAACATGCATCCTAACACAGATGAAAATATGCGATTATCTTCAAAAATTTTTCCCGGAGAAAAAACTTCTATATATTTGCCTCTGTAATATATAAGTACTCAAAACATTTTATAATGAAAATGCCATCATTCAATTATAGCCCATACGTTAAGGAAAACTTTGAGTTTCTCCAACAATTAGCAAAAACTACTTCCGATAAAAAGAAAAACGCGCTCATCCTTTCAGCAAGCGCAGATCAAATTTTAGCTATCGTTGAAATTTGTGCAAATATTCTAAAGAATAATTTTACACTAAGCAGGAAGCAACGCAGAAAATTATCTCAATTTGCGGATTTCTATAGGGCAATTGCACGAACTCGTACAGCAAAAAGTGCTAGAAATAGAATACAACAAGGAGGTAGTGCCGCTCTAGCCGCTATACTAGTACCCGTCTTAGGCGCTTTAGCTGAACATATAATTCATAAATTCTCACAGGAATGAAACATACAAAGAAAATGATCATGGTGCCCGAGAGCGAATATCTCACTCTTTTAGGCATGATTAAAAGTGGAGATTATCTTCAAACAGAGAAGACACAGACGGATGTCGATATTATGAAAACCCTCGATGACCCTAAAATTTCGGAAGATTTGAAAGCAAAGAAATACAGTTTATTATATAAGAAGAGGCGTCAGCTCAAACATGAGTTGGAAAATCGGCCACAAAAGGTTATTATTGATGAAGGAAAACCTGCTCCAGATGTTGCACCATACTTGCAGGAAAATTTCGCTTCTACACCAAAACCAAAATTAATTCCCAACAAGCTCAAATCAGCTTCAAACTCCGAATATCAGACGGATTCAGAAGTAACTCCTAAGTTGCCGCGAGCAAAAAGAAAAAGTGCAATTCCTTTTTCCAAATTCAAGGGTATTATTTCATCACGTTATTCCACAGAATTGGATAATTATGTTAAAGATAATGCTGAAAAATTTAGAATAAGTAAGAACGGGAGTTTTGAATCTAATGTCCCTGGAAGACTTGTAAAGAATAGCAATTTCACAGATGTTCTCGAATATGTAAAGGGCGAGACATCATCGCCCCCAAAAGGTTTCAGTTTTTTATTTAACCGTCTTTCTAAGGACCCGTTAGTGAAAGAGATGATTAAAGAGACGCGTGGAGAAAGTACTACTGAAGGTAGTTCAACCGATAATCAATCAGGCAGCGGTAAAAGAAAAAAGAGAGTTCTAGTAAAAGTCATGCCTATAAATTCACCTGGATTAGTTCGGCGAAAAAATAAATTTATGCCAAAAATATGGGAAAAGCTTTAGATACTTTTTTAGAAAAAATATATTATTCGCTTAATTCTCCCGCTTCATATGCAGGAATAAATCGCGTCTATGTGGAAGCGCGTCGAAAATATCCTAAAATAAAATTTCAGGATGTTTATGATTTTATGCATAAGCAAAGGGTGTATACAATGCATAGACCCCTAAGAAAAAAGTTTCCCAGGTTAGCCACTAGACCAAGCGGCCTGCACACAGATTGGCAAGCGGATCTGGCTATATTTGATCAATTAACTGAACATAATGATGGGTATAAGTATCTTTTGGTATGTATTGATGTATTAAGTAGAAAAATTTTTGCTGTGCCTGCCAAATCTAAAAGATCCGAAGATATGATTGATGCGTTCGAAAATATTTTTAAGCTTTCAGAAGGGATACTTCCGCATAAATTATATACGGATCGAGGGTTAGAATTTGAGGCAAAACGAATGAAAGAATATTTTAAAAAGAAGGATATTGATAAGCGGGTAGTCTATAGTCCCGATGTTCACGCTTCTATGGCTGAAAGGGCCAACCGTACAATTAAAGAAAGATTGTATAGATATTTTAGCGAACAAAATACACTATGTTGGAAGGATGTTATTCAAAAAATAATTGCAGGAATAAATGAAAGTATTAATCGAACCACAGGTGTAACCCCAAATTCTGTTACATTTAAAAATGCTGGGAAACTTTATAATAGACTATATAAGGGTCCTAAAATTCTGCAAAATACTAAATCAAGCTCAACACTGGAGCCAGGACAAATTGTTCGTATCACAAAAGAAAAAGGTAAATTCGAAAAGGGATATTTACCCAACTACACTGACGAATTATTTCGTGTGCACATCAAAAACGACAATAGATCACCCATAACATATAAATTAAAAGATTTTGAAGGAAATTTAATTGAAGGAATATTTTATAGAGAAGAATTAGTACCCACACAGGAAGATACTACTCACCGCATTGCAGAAATTTTAAAAACACGTACACGGGCAGGCCATAAACAACATTTTGTTCGTTGGATTGGATACAACGATAATTTTAATAGTTGGGTTAACGATAGTGATATTGTTAGAAGATAAATATGGACTCATTTTATGTAATATTGCCCTCAAATACAGGAGGCGTTGAAGGAAATACAACTTCCAAATTTACTGTTAGAATGCCTGACACGCTTGAGTTGGATTCAAGTTGGACTGTTGCACTGTCTAATATTATATATCCATTTTCCTTCTCATTATTTGGGGATTCTGAAGAACAAGAATCTATAACTGTTTTTTCGAAGATATGGAAATGAACTTTATCCTATTCGTATCGAGATACCTGATTTGTCCTTTGCCTCAGAAGAAGCATTAGAAGAGTCCATTAATGCAGTTTTGCTTGATGTATGGAAAAAGGAATTGGATCGAGAGCGTGAGGAAACGAGGCTTGAAGAGAATAAAAAAAGAATTTATGGGGAATATCTCAAAAGGCGTTCTGTCGGATCTATAAAAGAACAGTATGATAAACATGGTCATTTCGATCTCAACTCTAATGAATTAAATAAATTTATAAAGCTATTATCGGAAGAGGATGATGCAGTTAGTCCCAAACTTACGAATTTGAGTTCAGGTGATGGAGATAGGAATATTCGTCTTTTGCCTCCAGCAAATCAAAAAACCCTTTACTTAAAAGTTATTGATAAATTTATTCTTCCTCATCAGATTCAATTAGAACCTGAGGAACAGCTGATCAAAAATAACTATTTTGATATGACAAAACAGATTGCATTTAATTTTATGAAATTTTTAGGTAAAGAAGGAATTCGATTACCTCCTATAAGCCCTCTAGCAGTAGATGGTATAGAAATGGTTAGATTCAATCCCCATTCCGATCAAAGAGAGCGAATCAAACAAGCCATTTTAAAGTTTAAGAATCCTCCTTCAGTTGATCAAACTGAAGAGACGGCTGAATTGGAATCTACTCCAGATAATGAAAAATTTATGCAACCGCCTGAAGAGAAAGTTGTTACACCTATTGAAGAAGCACCTACTCCAGATATAAAAGAGGAGGAAGAAAAATTGCCTTCTGCTCAGATTATTTTCTCTTTAGAGGGTGCAACTCAACAATTGGAAAAGGATGGTTACCTCGATATGCCAAAGGACCTTGCTTACAAATTTATACAATATTTAAATAAAGAAATTAAGGACGCAAAACTTCCGATTATATTGCCGGTATCAGGAGGCCTTGTTGTTCGATTAAAGCCGCAAACAGATCAGAAAAGTATAATAATAAATGCAATTAAAAGTTTTATTTCCTCAATAGAACCCTCTACTATTCAACAACCTGATCCTTTACCGACAAGGGAAAATGACCAAGAAAATCTGGGAGAAGATACGCCTGCTGGAAACAAAGAAAAAACACAGAGTTCTACTTCTATTTCATCTACTGATGACATTCCAAAAGGGGAAACTCCTGTAACTATACCTGTAACAGAAGCTCCTCTTAATCCTGAGACTTCAAACGAATTGGAGAAAACAAATGATTCGCAACAAGAATCTTATGATGACAAAACTCCTTTAGATGGAAAAATAACACCCCTTTCACATGTAGAAGAGACTGATGAAAAGCCCTCCCTAAATAATGACCAAAAAACTTTATTGGACATGGCTGTTCGTGCAGCTACAAGGGCGTGGAGGAATAGTGTAGAGTTGGCAGAGCAAGCGCAAATAAATATGGAACTTGGTAACAAGTATTGGCAAAATGCTCGTATCAAGTACGCGCTAAAAGATAGTGTGATAACATTAAAGGAGACAGGGGAAACGTTGCATATAAGGAAAACGCCAGAAAATATTCTTGGTTGGGTTAAATCTCAGTTAATATTGTTAACTAATCGTAAAATTGCAATAGAAAAATGGACAGAGGAATCTTTAGAGTACGGAAAAAGAGCCTCAGAAGCACAACTAAAAGCTAAAGCGGCGGAAACGCGCGGTAATGTTACCGATGCACGAAAATCTGCAGATCGTGCTAAGGCCGCAGAACGCAAGGTAAAGGAAGCAGCCAGCCAAGTTGAAGAAGCTGTTGCGGGGCAAAAACGTCTATCAGAAGAAATTATTGGTAAAGTTGACGCGGAACTTGCAAAACAGGACAAAGAAACAAGTCCTGAATCTCCAACTATTGAAGATGAAAATGAAGAATTACTAGAAGAGAATATCGATGAAAATATTGAGGAGTATAAAGAAAATGATGTTCCCTCCAACAAAGAGCAATGGACACCTCCATTACCCGAGGAAAATATTGAGCAGCATAAAGAATATGAATCACAAGAAGAAAAAACAGAGGTAGAAGACTTGACTCCGAAAGAATCACAAACAATAACTGATGAGGATAAATGGACATCCCCTTTACCAGATGAAGAAAATATTATTAAGGAACAGGAATTACCAACAATTATTGAAGAAGTTGATGAAGAAGACGATACTCCGAAAGAATCACAAACAATAACTGACGAGGATGAATGGACATCCCCTTTACCAGATGAAGAAAATATTATTACGGAACAGGAATTACCAACAATTATTGAAGAAGTTGATGAAGAAGACGATACTCCGAAAGAATCACAAACAATAACCGATGACGACGAAGAGCAATGGGAAGCTCCATTACCAGATGAAGAAAATATTGAAGAACCACTGATTAACGAAATGGACACTGAGGATGATGACCAAGAAAAGACACTGCAGCAATCTCAAACAATTAATGATAAGGAAGAGGAACAATGGGCACCTCCATTGACAGAAGAAGATCCTGAAAGTATTTTGCCTTCAACGGCTAATTTATCACAAAACAATAATCATCCTGAAGAGGATCAAAAAATTCAAAGTGAATATCCAAGCTCACTGCCATCTCTTCCACGTCCTGAAATGTTAATTGGAGAACCTTCTGAAAGGCCTTCATTTTTGAAAAGCTTCTTTGGACATGGTGGTGTATCTAGCGAAGACAAAAAGAAACAAGAACTTCCAAATCAAGAAAAGGTGAAGAAAGAAGAACTTCCCAAAGAAAAGTTAAAAATACACGTTGATGATTCGGATCCTAATGTAAAGAAAATGCATTTTGCTAAATATGCCTATCCTCCCGAATATCTAAAAATGCTTCTTAACTTTTCCAATATACAACTCGCCGATCCAAAATATCAATGGGTTTCAGTACATTTTGATAAATTGCATAAGAGGTTTCATGTCTTCTTACAAGGAAACGTACAATATATTCAATTAAGTCGACAATTAGCATATACTCTTGGTTTTGATTCTGAGAAAGTTCATAGTGGACAAGTGGCAAAATATATGCCTGATATATCTGGAGGTGTGCGTCAATTTCTGGTTTATGCACCAAGACTTGTTGAAAATAGTATAATAGGTAATGTAACAGCCCCGTTATTACGGGTTGTGAATGTTGGAGGTAAACCTGGTGATAGTATTTCCGAAGTATATATGACCGAACATCATCATCGACTATTAGGTAAACGTCATCCAGACATTACTATTGAAATTCGAACCTTAACAGGAAAACTAGTAAAATTCCATTGGGGAACCTGTATAATTACACTACATTTTCAACGTTCTCTATTTTGAAAATGACGCATGTGCCGGTAGATTTAGATAAAATAGACTGGGGTCCGTTTTTAGCGGCTCAAGATGGCGGCTCACGAACAGATCTGCCAGAATCAAATAGCTATTTTCAGGGAACAAGATATCAAAGAGGTTTTGGCGTACTTGGTACTGTAGGACGTTTTCTTATGCCTATAGTTAAAAATTTGGCTTCTAGTGCGGGACAAGAAGCAGTTAACGTCGGGAAAAATATCCTAGAAGATGTTTCACAAGGGCGATCAGTTAGTGATGCTTTGAAGCAACATGGTAGCGAAGGTCTTCAGAAAGTTGGTAAAAAACTTCAGCAATGCGGAAAAGGTAAAAGAAAGAATAAACCAAAACTTATTAAAGAAAACTTAGGAAAAAAAGGTCGAAGATATAGGGATCAGCTAAGTTTAGAAGATTTCTGAGTATATAAGTAATTTTTAACTTTTTAAAATAAAAAAATGACGACGATAAAGAAAATTGACAAAGATAGTTCTGAAGGTGTTGATAATCGTCTGACCTTCTTTTCGATTCCTTCTACTAATGTAGGTATTCAGCGTTCGGCATACAAGGAACTTCTACCCCTTAATGCTCTTAATCAGTCTGCGGGGCCGTTTATTTTTCGTTACTTTGGTGACACGCTCTATCTTGATTTGAGCAAAACATTTTTAAGCCTGGTTTTATCTATCGAAAGAAAAGATGCAACGAGCGGGGAGTGGGTTCCAATTACAGACGGTGAAGCGGTCGATTTTAAAGGAGATAAATATACAGGCGTTGCTCAATATTTAGGTCTTACATGGATTCGCCGTCTCACTCTTTCAATAAATGGTGTTCAATGTTATGACTCGGGTATACACTATGCATATAGATGTATAATTCTTCATGAACTTGGCGCAGATCGAGAGGTAAGTAAAGGCATTTACGAAGCTGCTCTTTATTATAAGGACGCTGTGGATAAAGATGATTATGATGGATCAGGATTTAAATCTCGTGCTTCTCGTTTTGCTAAAGGTAAATTATGTAGAATGTTTTCTCATTTAGATTATGATATGGCGCGTCAAAACCAGCTCTTAATTCCGCATAGTGACGTGATCTGGACAATATACAAAAATTCAGATGAATTTCTAATCCATACTCCAAAATTTCGTAACGCTGCCGCTTTAGTAGACAACACTCATACATACCGCCTTCGTCTTCATGACATGAGAGTTTTTGTTAAACAGGTTGATTTGAGTATGTCGTTGAATAATGCTATTGCTCGACATCTTGAACAGGCACCTGCAAAATATGCTTATAGAAAAATAGATATTCGAAGTGCTTATCTTGGAAAAGGGCGTCAGGAAATTACGCATGCAACGTTCACTAGTACGTGTCCAAGGCGTTTAGTAATCTGTTTTGTAAACTCCCCAGCGTTTACTGGAAATACTGCATTGTCCCCGTTTACTTTTGAACATGCAAATATACGCTCAATTTCGGCAGAATTTGGAGGGTTTCAGTTCCCCGCTGTTTCGTATGATCTTGATTTCGCTGATAACAACTTTGTTCGCGCTTATTCTGATATGTATGTAGGTATGGATCTTGATAATTGGCCAAACACTGACCAACGAACTCTCGATATAAGTATGAAGGAATTTTCGAAATCATCCTGTTTCTTTGTTATTCCGATGACTTCAACTCTTGAAGATACGAACGGTCTAGAATTAATCAGACAAGGAACAACGACTGTACGTTGTATTTTCAATCACCCCGTAAAGGATGATGGATATGAAATGATAATTATGGGTGAGTTCGATGCAATACTGTCCATAAATGCAGATCGTGTTTTAAGCACTGACGGATCAGTTTAAAATGAATTCACTTCAAATTGAAAAAATATTATACCGCTACCCTTCACTTAAAAATAAGTTTTTAGGTGTTTTCTCTTCGAATAATATACCAAACATTGAAAAGAATAGACCTTTTTGTTTTGTTGCAAACACGATGCGGAAAGGTACGGTTGGTGAGCACTGGATTGCCTGCTATTCAGATACTCAAGATACATTGGAATATTTTGACTCATTTGCCGAGGAACCAAATTGTGACATGAGACAGTCAATGCTTGCAAATTTTCCCTTAGTGAAACAAAATAAATTTTCCTTACAATCTCCCTTGTCAGATACTTGTGGCCATTATTGTATTTGCTTCCTCATCCTACGTTCGAAACAGGGTAATACTTTTTCATCCGTTCTTCAAAAGTTGCATTCAATCCCTTCAGAGGGGCGTGATTTTGTTTTAAAACGTTTTCTAACCATTTTATCGCTGATGCCTAGTATATAAGATAAGAAGTATTTAAATGTATAATAAAAAATGATGTATCTTGTTATTCTTATTTTCTGCCTTAATGCGGTTTACGCTTACGAGCAAAACGATAGTAATATTCTTTATCCTCTTCATGGACCAATTCCTCCAAATGTAAATGCCTGCTTTATCGTTGATAGGGCTCATGCCCTTTCGATAGGGCCTTCAGAAAATCCTAATAAAAATATGTTTCTATTAATAGCTTATGTCCTCGATTTGGTACTAATTTTTGTTTTGGCTGTAGTGTTTAAGGCACATGTGAATTTAAGAAAAAATGGAAACGGCGAACTTCCTGGAATTAGGTTTGCTAAAGGACCCCTTAGTATATAAGGTATAAATAATAAGAGCGGAAGATAATCAAGATGCGAACAAGCGACGACACGTCAGGAAGGAGTGAATCTTCCAAAATATCTCCGCCCTTGAAAACGGGTTCTCTTCTTCAGTTACTTTGTAAATTCAATGGAGGATGTACACCTGAATCATTGCACATCGAAATGAGAAAAAGATACAACGAAAATTTACAACACATACAAACACTTACAAGCATGACAAATGAAGATATCGCCACCGCGGGAATTGGACAACGTGAATTTTCTGATGGAAAACCTGGAAAGAAGTATTTAGTTACAAATCATTTGCGTCATATTCAGTTTGAAGTATATCCAAGTAAATTAACAATTATGGGCGCTGATCGTGTGTTTGCATTGCGTGGATACCTACGTGTGACTATTAGACAATATTTTTATGTTCGGCATCACATAGATCTCATCTATCCCCAGCTACCTTTGGTATGCGTTTTTGGCGGAAGAAACCACCAATATTTCTACCCTATTGAATGCTTAGACTATGTAGACTTTGAAGAACAGAAAAATTAATTTCATATGATTTTAAGTTTTATTTAAATAAAGTTTGAAAAATTTTTATTCAAAAATTAATTATTTAAAAGATTTATTTTCTTTAATTATTTTTCTTTTAAAATATTTTTTCTTCAAATTTATTATTTAAGAATTTCATTTGTTTAAAAATTTTATTTAAAAATTTAATTCATTATTTTTATTTTTAAAAATTAATTTTAATTTATAAATTTGTATTTTTACGCTGCTTTTAAGACAAAACTTGTTTTGTCTTAAAAGTAGTGTATAGACTACTAATAAGGTTGTCGGATCCGGATATCCGGATCCGAAAAAGCCGGATATCCGGAAATTTTCGGTTCGGAAAGTCTCTTTAGAGAGACTTCGGAAAGTCTCTCTTTAATATAGAAAGTCTCTTTATAACTAACGACTACTCAAGACGGTATCACAACTTTTGCGCTGAGAACATTTGCGCCGCGATTTTTGCGCCGCCATCCTATATATAATTTGTGAATGGAAGGAAATTGTTTGTCACACGGCTTTTATAGTAAACTGATTTGGGGTGTGAAGAAAGGGGGCTTTCATAGTAAAATGGTTTGGAGAGTGAGGAAATGAAGGCTTTTATACTAAAGCTGAGAACCTGAAATTTTGAAAAAGACGGAATAGTAGAGCAGGAGGAATATTGAAACAGGCGGAATATAAATGGTCTCTATGTTTTAGATACGGTTTTCGATGCATTATATATTCCCGTCTATTTTATCTTTCGGTAAAGTGTTGTAAACAAAATTGCCCCAAGGTTTAAGATGCAGTTTTTGATGCTCTTTAGAATAAGCTATAATTTATGAGGAGGGTCCCTAAATTCATCAAGTTACTTCCAAATGAAGTCTCACAAAGTAAAATTACATTCTATATTCCCGTCTATTTATCTTTTGAGAATATGTTGTAAACAAATTGCCCCAAGGTTTAAGATGCAGTTTTTGATGCTCTTTCGAATAAGCTATAGCTTATTAGGAGGGCCCCTAAAATCATCGAGTTATTGATAGCCGATAGGGTTAAGGCGAGTTTTCGTCACTCTGCAGGTGAATTTCTTTACTATAAAAGTACTTGATTTTAGTCGCTTAATATCACTCAATACTCTCATCACTCAACAACAACAACAACAAAACAACGTCCGACAACAGCAGCAATCTCCAGGTACCTGGCTGTAGCATTTTATATTTAGATTTAGATATAGAATTAGATTTAGATATAGATTTAGATATATAACATAGAATTAGTTTTAGTGATAGATTAAAGTTTTCTGCCAAAGAGAGGAAGAAAAAGCAATTAGATAGTGAAACAGTTGAGCAAAAACGAATTAGACTTGAAAAGCAAAGAGAAAGAAATAGAAAAAGAATAGCAAATGAATCAGAAATTGAACGTGAAATTAGACTTGCAAAGCAGAGAGAGACAAATAGAAAGAGATTTGCAAGCGAATCAGAAGTAGAACGAGAGAATAGATTAAATGATAAACGAAATAGCATTAACAATGAAACAGAAATAGAAAGAGAAAATAGGCTTGAATATTTTAAAGTGAATAAGATAAGAAATAGACAAAGCGTTGTACAGCTATATGCAGCTGGCGACTGTAGTAATGTTGTTAGTCATAGACTCGGACGGATGGATGTTGAGTGTACCTATTGTGGTGCTCTGCATTTTCCAGAAGAGAAGATTAGTAATAAGGGTAGTACGTTTAAGGACTGTTGCCATTATGGCAAAGTACCAATGCTACCAGAAGCCCAGTTTCCAGATTTGTTGAAGAATTTGTTTATGAGATTAGATGAAAGGCATAAGAACTTTTTTGATTGTATAAGAAATTTGAATAGTAGCGTTTCCATGGCTTCCATGAATCCGTTAAGATATAGATATCCAAGTAATAGAGGCCCATACTGCTTTCGCATATGTGGTCAGATTTATCATAGAATGAATGTAGCTTTGAATCCAGATCCTGAAGTTGAGCCCGCTTATGGGCAAGTCTTTATTGTAGATACAGTACAGGCTATTAGTACATTGCATAGAGCCAACCCGGTCATAGACTATCGAAGGGGTCTAGAAGGGGCTGAAGGTCTAGAAGGCTTTGACTAGCGAAGGGGCTCGCCCTTCGGGCGAGCCCCTTCGCTAGTTTATAAAAAAATTAAATAATAACTACAATCGGAACTGTACCCCTTGGGTTTCAAAAATTGTATTCAGGAACTGAAGGAAGTTCAGGAAGTACAATAGGGGTACGGTAGTTGATGAACTAGGTTTGGGTTATAAAATAAGGTTGTCGGATCCGGATATCCGGATCCTTTCAAACTTTTCAAAATTTTCGCCTGCGGCGCTGAAAGAGGAAGAAATAGGGGCATTGGCTTACCATAATTCTCAAAATTTTCGCCTGCGGCGCTTAAAAAATAAAAATATAGTTCAAAAAAATTTGCGCCCGGAACGCCGAGGTAACTTCAAAATTTTGGCACACACCCCTTTTTAGCCCCCCTCCCGAAACCGACCCCCAGGATATGCTCTTTAAGGATATTGGGATTAGAGGGGATAAGGGGATTAATTAACAAATCCCTCAATATCTCTCGTAATTCCCAACCCCCAGCTTATAATCCACCCATCTTGAACGTAAGAAGATAACCGATGTCTCTACTAATTCCCCAAAATAACTCATTCCTCGCATAGATAACTGTTAATCCTAAATTCCCTCGATACCTCTGTTAATTCCCCAAATCCATTCATAATTGATTTTAATCCCTCTATATCCTTCATTGGGACTCAGCTTTACAGCGCCGAAGGCGAAAATTTTGAAAATAAAAATTTCGGTTCCGGATCCGGATATCCGAAATTTTCGGTTCGGATATCGGATCCGGATATCCGAAGATTTCCAACTATCCGACAACCTTATTATAAAAGTTAAGTTGAAAAAGGAGTAAGCGAAAATATCCGAATAGTGAATAGCTTAGTGAGTCTCGGCGCAAAAGTCACGGAACCCTCAAGACCATTTAATTTAATTTATTCCATCAAATCGTCATTCTAACCATTAGTATTAAAAATATAATTTAAAGAATCGAGCAATATAATTTAAAGATTTGACACGGAATTTTTAGTAGTGAAAAACAGGCCATCAGTCTCCTTAAAATAAAAATATAAAATTTTACAACTGCAGTTCCTCCACGCCCGATGTTATGTTCTGCAACAAGTTCATATTTGATTTGAATTTGTTGTGGATGAGTAAGATTCATCGTTCTGTTAAATATCTTTCCATGAGGACAAGTAGCTGACGATTGAACATGGCTGGGCATTTCGACTGAAAAATTTTATTTAAATTTGTGTTTAAAATAATAGAGGTCGGTAAAATCGTGTTTGCGAGATCCCGCCTGCGGGATTTTCTTTAAAATATTTGCTGGACGGGATCCCCCGGGATAAATCCCGCATCAGGCAGAATTCCGTAATTCAAAAAATGTGGGATTGCGGGACGGGATCCCGCAAAGTCCCGCGCGAGATCCCGTCACGCACCGACCTCTAGTTTAAAATATCAAATAATTTTTAAAAACACGCCTTCAGCCTCCGATGCATATTCTGAATGTTTACCTTGACAACATCCAGCATTTACACCTTGAAATGATTATGTTTAATATATAAATATATTTATTACCGGACAACTGAAGTATTTCCAACATTAAGTATTGGAATAGTATCCAATACAAAATATTCATTTCAAATTTTATATAAATGTATGCAGATTACGTGATTACGATATTCAAGTAACTTGCTATAAAATTTTAATAGTTTAATTATATAAATCAAAATAAAATTATAAATAAATTTTTAAATAAAAATGGAGATAGAGAATTTAAATTTTCTAAGTAAAAATAAATGACATAATGAAAGGGAGAGGGGATTTTACACTCTCCACTCTCATAGGATAGAAAGCTCTTTACAGACAGGTCTTTATGGCCAAGCATCGCTTACATGTATATATTATTGACTATGATTGATGATTGACTATCATAATGATTGACACACGATGATTGACTATCATAATGTACTTTTTTATATTTCATCATTTAAATTGATTAATAGCTAGGCAAGGATGTATAAAGTAAAGTGAAATATAAAACGCCTTTAAATAGAGGAGTTGAGAAGTTTGTTTACAATTTTAGTTTGTGGAATTCATTAGATTTTGATGAGACGCATATTCTCTTTATAAACAAATATTTGTCATTATTTAGGACAGATAATTAAAAATTATACAATTTTAAATTTCAATCGAAAAAACCCGAATACCGTACTTCAACTAAAATAAGTCCCGGGGCTTATTTTCTTTTATCGATTAATTATTATTTATATTAAACCCCCGAAAATAGGCCCCCTCAAAATAAGCCCACTCTGAGTTCGATAAAAGAAAATAAGCCCCGGGACTTATTTTAGTTGAAGTACGGTATTCGGGTTTTTTCGATTGAAATTTAAAATTGTATAATTTTTAATTATCTGTCCTAAATAATGACAAATATTTGTTTATAAAGAGAATATGCGTCTCATCAAAATCTAATGAATTCCACAAACTAAAATTGTAAACAAACTTCTCAACTCCTCTATTTAAAGGCGTTTTATATTTCACTTTACTTTATACATCCTTGCCTAGCTATTAATCAATTTAAATGATGAAATATAAAAAAGTACATTATGATAGTCAATCATCGTGTGTCAATCATTATGATAGTCAATCATCAATCATAGTCAATAATATATACATGTAAGCGATGCTTGGCCATAAAGACCTGTCTGTAAAGAGCTTTCTATCCTATGAGAGTGGAGAGTGTAAAATCCCCTCTCCCTTTCATTATGTCATTTATTTTTACTTAGAAAATTTAAATTCTCTATCTCCATTTTTATTTAAAAATTTATTTATAATTTTATTTTGATTTATATAATTAAACTATTAAAATTTTATAGCAAGTTACTTGAATATCGTAATCACGTAATCTGCATACATTTATATAAAATTTGAAATGAATATTTTGTATTGGATACTATTCCAATACTTAATGTTGGAAATACTTCAGTTGTCCGGTAATAAATATATTTATATATTAAACATAATCATTTCAAGGTGTAAATGCTGGATGTTGTCAAGGTAAACATTCAGAATATGCATCGGAGGCTGAAGGCGTGTTTTTAAAAATTATTTGATATTTTAAACTAGAGGTCGGTGCGTGACGGGATCTCGCGCGGGACTTTGCGGGATCCCGTCCCGCAATCCCACATTTTTTGAATTACGGAATTCTGCCTGATGCGGGATTTATCCCGGGGGATCCCGTCCAGCAAATATTTTAAAGAAAATCCCGCAGGCGGGATCTCGCAAACACGATTTTACCGACCTCTATTATTTTAAACACAAATTTAAATAAAATTTTTCAGTCGAAATGCCCAGCCATGTTCAATCGTCAGCTACTTGTCCTCATGGAAAGATATTTAACAGAACGATGAATCTTACTCATCCACAACAAATTCAAATCAAATATGAACTTGTTGCAGAACATAACATCGGGCGTGGAGGAACTGCAGTTGTAAAATTTTATATTTTTATTTTAAGGAGACTGATGGCCTGTTTTTCACTACTAAAAATTCCGTGTCAAATCTTTAAATTATATTGCTCGATTCTTTAAATTATATTTTTAATACTAATGGTTAGAATGACGATTTGATGGAATAAATTAAATTAAATGGTCTTGAGGGTTCCGTGACTTTTGCGCCGAGACTCACTAAGCTATTCACTATTCGGATATTTTCGCTTACTCCTTTTTCAACTTAACTTTTATAACCCAATGATGAGAGTATTGAGTGATATTAAGCGACTAAAATCAAGTACTTTTATAGTAAAGAAATTCACCTGCAGAGTGACGAAAACTCGCCTTAACCCTATCGGCTATCAATAACTCGATGATTTTAGGGGCCCTCCTAATAAGCTATAGCTTATTCTAAAGAGCATCAAAAACTGCATCTTAAACCTTGGGGCAATTTGTTTACAACATATTCTCAAAAGATAAATAGACGGGAATATAGAATGTAATTTTACTTTGTGAGGCTTCATTTGGAAGTAACTTGATGAATTTAGGGACCCTCCTCATAAACTATAGCTTATTCGAAAGAGCATCAAAAACTGCATCTTAAACCTTGGGGCAATTTTGTTTACAACACTGTACCGAAAGATAAAATAGACGGGAATATATAATGCATCGAAAACCGTATCTAAAACATAGAGACCATTTATATTCCGCCTGTTTCAATATTCCTCCTGCTCTACTATTCCGTCTTTTTCAAAATTTCAGGTTCACAGCTTTAGTATAAAAGCCTTCATTTCCTCACTCTCCAAACCATTTTACTATAAAAGCCCCCTTTCTTCACACCCCAAATCAGTTTACTATAAAACCCGTGTGACAAACAATTTCCTTCCATTCACAAATTATATATAGGATGGCGGCGCAAAAATCGCGGCGCAAATGTTCTCAGCGCAAAAGTTGTGATACCGTCTTGAGTAGTCGTTAGTTATAAAGAGACTTTCTATATTTTGTTAAATACCATCTATATCATAAAAACAATAAATGAGTTTAAGGTCCACCATGCATATTGGCCAGCGGCGCAACGATGCATAGCTTTGAAAAATTCTCAATTGGTCAGTGGAAATAGAGAAGTTGCAATTCTAGAGCATTTTAACGGATTAACAGAACATGAAAGGAATCATATAATTAAGATGTTTGCTTAGTGAGTTAATTTAATCTCATTTAAACTGAAGGCTAGCCAAATTGGTTCTTATGAGTTTTCTTACTAAACATAATTTTTATTCGGATACATTAATATTTAGTAAAAGTGACAATGAGAGAATGTATATTGCAATGGAACTTGGTGGTGAATGTTTAGAGGATTATCATAGGCGACAAAATACAGATCTTTTTAATCTTCTTAAAGGCGCTGCTCGAGCACTTGCACAGTTTCATAATCGTAAGAAAAGCTTGTTTAATTTATTTCCTAAAATAGAGCCAGTTGGGTTTTGCTTTTCGGAAACAAATAATATACCAAATTCATTTATATTTGCAGTTTAGTCAATTTTTTTGCATATCTAGTCCGAATTTTAAGACATTTCGTATATGTTGCTTTCCTATTTTCTTTTTTTCGGATTTAAGTGCCTAATTTGATAGTTTTTAGTGCCTTTATCACTGCTTACAGGGTGACACAGTTTACATTTACAGGGTTTAAAGGGTAACCCTTTATCACTGTTTACAGGGTGACCCAAAAAGTTTAGGACAAAATTAATTTTGCCATAACTTTTTTTCTCAACTCGTCTCAAATACAGCCACCGTACTCACCGGATTTGTATCCGATGAAATACACTTTTTGATATTATGTAGGTAAGGGTCATTGCTTAATAACCCAAAAGTTTGAACTCGCTCTGACTATCACGCGCCAAGGAATGGGAAGAAAATCTCACCCGATGTGCTACGAACTTTTGCCCAAAATTTTTCCGCGCGCCTTCGGCTCTGTATCCAAGCAAATGTTGGGTACTTCAAAAATTCTTTTTTATTCATGTTCCTTATTTATTTCTCTTTAATATAAGCTTTATTTGATCTCATTATCTTTAGTTTTAATAAAGTTATTGCATGAATAGTTTGTCCTAAACTTTTTAGGTCACCCTGTATTTTATAGGGTAGTTCTCTATTTTTTTAAATATGTTTATAAAAACAAAAAAAATTAAAGATGATGCCATTCATCTGGATATTAAACAAAGCAATTTTGTTGTCTCTCTTGATCAAAACAGTGAAAATGAGATTGCAAGTAAATTGATAGATTTTGGAACTTCTGTGTTCTTAAGTAACGCAGGAAGTGCAAACCTGAATATTTTGGCACAGATGCACAAGGCCCCTGAGATTCGTAATGATAATCCAAATCGTCAAGAAAACGTATATTTTATAATTTAAAGTTCAAACTGTTTTTATTAACGAAATTTGCGAAAACTTTCACTTATAGATGGTTTTTAACGCGTTATTTTTAATGCGTTATAGAAGGTTTGGTAATCTTCCGCTGTACTGGTCCCTAGAAAAAAAATGAGGAAAAAATGCTAATTCAACATTTTTGAGGCATGCTAGTAGATAATCGAGCTTGCTGAGCCCGAATCTGAGCTTAGAATTTGTTTATTTCGAACCCCGGACCCGAATTCGACCATGTCAAACATGTGGTAAAAATTCGAAATTTAAGATTTTGTGTTTAATCGGACTAGTCTCTTCGAGCTGAGTCGAGTGGTATCTAAATTATTACGTTTCGACATCTTTAGACTAAGTGGCCCTATCTGAAAATAATGCGGCAATCAAATTTTTTCCTACTCCCCATAATGGTAAATTTTTCAATATAATTCTCTCTATATTTGATTTATGCCGTAGGGAAAATACACGCGAAAGGATTATTTTTCTTTAATATTAGGAGTATTTACTTTTTTTCTGTCCGTATTTTGACTGACCGACGGACGAACTCGGACAGACAAAACACAGACGAACCCGAGTCCGTCCTTGTTTTGTCTGTCCGTGTTCGTCCGTGTGTTCTGTCCGAGTCTGTCCTTGGTTTGTCTGTACGTCTTCGTCCGTGTTTTGTCTGTCCGTGTTCGTCCGTGTGTTCTGTCCGATCCGTCCGTGTTTTCTGTCGTTGTTTTGTCCGTTCCTCGTTTTAGCCCGATACGCCGTGTTTTCTGTCAGACAACACAAAAATGTAATATTTTTTATTTTTTGCTTTTAATCCTTTCTCTATGATTACATTTGAACATGCCACAGGGAAATTCATTGGAAGTGAACGAGGGAAAAAGTCTGACCTTTCTGTACAAAATAAGGAAAAATATGGAAAGGAAAAAATGAAGGAAAAAATTTGATTGCCGCATTATTTTCAGATAGGGCCGACTAAGTTATGGTGTCTGATTTATATACGGAAGTCTAACCAAGCGTTATTTAATTGATCATAACTTCGACCAAAGTTGTCGAAACTAGATAATTTTGATACCATTCGACTCAGCTTGAAGCTAATAGTTTCGAATTCTTACCTCGAATTCGACTTGGTCGAATTCGGATCCGGGGTTAGAAATAAACAAATTTTAAGTCCATATTCGGACTCAGCACACTCGATTGCCTCCTGGCAGTCTTCAAAAATAACGAAAAAGTACTTCTACCACATTTTTTTCTAGGGACCAGTAAAGCGGAAGATTACCGAAGGTTTTTAACTTCTCCCACCCCTTGACTCAGCTCGCCGAGCTGAGTCAAATGAGTGGTGGGAGAAGTTTGTCCGGTACCTAGGGACCGAGATACAGGGGGCTCAAAATGGTCAAAAATCGTAGGTGCCATCATAAATATGCAAATAATAGCTCATTTGAAAGAGCTCCTCGTGCTAAGTCGAATTGTTTAATCATACAAAAATATTTTGCGCTGTTTTGCGCTCGGGTTCAAAATTTATTGGTATCAGAGATAAGCCTTTGTATTTATTGCCGATGAGATACTAACCTGGGCCTCTCAAAGGGACTTGGGCAAATCACATTGGTCTATTAATTTGTTTTCTTTATTTTATTAGCCTGAATTATTTAATCTACTGTCAATATAAGTTTAGATAACACCCAAAGTTGATGTTTGGGCTTTTGGTATTATGAGCTGTCAGCAATTACATGGACGTGTAGGTCGTGGTATAAGACAACAGTTCCCTGCGCCGCATTTTATAGGAGTAATTAATTATACAAATTTTGATGGATTTTTGAATCAGAACTGTCGAAATCCAAATAACAATAGCAGTTTGGACCGTATTATAAAGGTACAAGAAGAATATTCGGAACTTATGCAGTTTGGGTATGCTTTTTTTAGCCACGCCCCCTTTTCTCTTTCCACCATCAATCCACCTTATTTTGTACACAATGGGCAGCCTTTCCTTCTCCCTTTTTCTTCTCCATATCAATCAAACACACTACATCACACCCCTTTTTAATTCTCTTCCCCATCTACTTTGTTCCTTCACTCTCAATCATTTCTTCTTACGTAAACTTTGTATCTTGTTAAATTTATTCTAGGATAAGGAAGATCTTAAAAATTTTAATATTCACGATTTATTTCGTTTAATTAGTAAGACTTAAGATTTATAATTCATTTTTTCATTCAATTTAACTTAAATTTCCTAAAAAATTTTAAAAATCAAAATTGCGACTCGGCTAAATTGATTGATGTGTAGAAGAAAAAGGGAGAAGGAAAGGCTGACCATTGTGTACAAAATAAGGTTGATTGATGGTGGAAAGAGAAAAGGGGGCGTGGCTAAAAAAACATACCCAAACTGCATAAGTTCCGAATATTCTTTATAATAATTTGGTTATTTTAGTTATATGTAGTTAGACTTGATACTTTTAAAAAAAATATTAACTTAACAAATATTTTATTTTTTCCGTATTTTCATACATTCTTTCTGAACTTTCAAGATTATCACAATTTTTAATAAATTAATAATAGCTGAATTTTATTACTCTTTAAAATTTGGGGGGGGGGGGGGGTCTAAATTAATTAAAATAAATTAAATACGAATATTTTTAAAGGGTTGTCTACAACTTGACCCAGATAACCGTACAATTATGAATGACATTGTTAGCTTTTTTGATGGGGAATGTCATGGTTTTAAATATGAAAGAGAATTTGGCTTACATCTTAATTATGGAGAAAGCTGGTGTGATTAGGAAGAAGATAGTGGGGAAGACTAAATCGAGATAAAGTATATGATTGAAAATTTGACTTTTTGAGATTGAAAGGGTATTTATGACTTTTTCGGGTATTCTGTGTACCTTGCTTCACTTTTTAAATTTTTTTTAGGTAAGGTGATATACGTGTTTTTGGTAGAATAAGACATATAACGACAGATTTTACTTTAAAAATCCACATAAATTCCCTCAGCCTATGCAAGTGACAGAATTTCTAAGACAAGCCAAAAACACCTTCTGGTTTTTTAAAAAAATTTCAAATTTATCCTATCATTTAGAATCATTTCGGGTTTTTGTTTAAATTATTCACGTTTAAGTCAACAAAGTGGGTTAGCTCCCAGAGCAGGGGAGGGCATGTCGGGGGTCGGGGTTGATTTTTGGTCGAGATCAGGGATCGGGAATTCAGTAAAGTTTATAAATTAAAATTTCAGCACCGCAGTCGATAATTTTTTATTCTTTTTAAATTTTGTCACAAGTAAAGGAAAAAGGAGCAACCTTGTCACAAGTAAGGCTGCTCCTTTACTTTTTGTCACGAGTAAAGGAGCTAAAAGATAGTTTTAAATTGAGAAGTATTTAACATATGTAGAAAACAAGTAAAGACGCATTTTAAACTTAAAACTCTTCAAAGTCCTTTAGTCTGCACAAGTCCCCTATTTTTAAAGCAATTCAAAAACTTTCCAGATATTTTTAAAAAATTTTACAGAACTATCCTATCATTTAAAGTCATTTCGGGTGCTTTTTTGTTCAATTTCTTCATTTTAGTAAAGAAAAGTTTTTATTTTTTAAAGCATGGAATATTTGGCCCTATCTGAAAATAATGCGGCAATCAAATTTTTTCCTACTCCCCATAATGGTAAATTTTTCAATATAATTCTCTCTATATTTGATTTATGCCGTAGGGAAAATACACGCGAAAGGATTATTTTTCTTTAATATTAGGAGTATTTACTTTTTTTCTGTCCGTATTTTGACTGACCGATGTCCAAATTTTGACTGACCGACGGACGAACTCGGACAGACAAAACACAGACGAACCCGAGTCCATCCTTGGTTTGTCTGTCCGTCTTCGTCCGTGTTTTGTCTGTCCGTGTTCGTCCGTGTGTTCTGTCCGAGTCCGTCCGTGTTTTCTGTCCGTGTTTTGTCCGTTCTTCGTTTTAGCCCGATACGCCGTGTTTTCTGTCAGACAACACAAAAATGTAATATTTTTTATTTTTTGCTTTTAATCCTTTCTCTATGATTACATTTGAACATGCCACAGGGAAATTCATTGGAAGTGAACGAGGGAAAAAGTCTGACCTTTCTGTACAAAATAAGGAAAAATATGGAAAGGAAAAAATGAAGGAAAAAATTTGATTGCCGCATTATTTTCAGATAGGGCCGAATATTTTATTTATTCAAAACTTCAAAATTATTTAACAAAAAAATTTTTTTCCGTTATTTTTTTGTTTTTTGTTAAATATTTTTGTTACATTATATATATGATTTTTATTTAACATAGTACTTTTATTTAAAATTTTGATAAATTTTATTTTCTATTCAACTTGTTTTTCTATTCAGGTGAAAATTAGAGGAAAAAATATTTTTTGAAATTTTTAGTGGATTTTACTGTCTATGATTTATTGAGAAAATTAAAGGGAAAATTATGTTTTTTTTCAAAATATTTAGTGGGTTGTTGCTGGGTGGTCCTCAAAGTTCTTCAGTCTGCACAAATGCCCAATTTTAAACTAAATCAAAATCGTGCAGGATATTTTTTTTAATTTTACAGAACTATTCTATCAGTTAAAATCATTTCGGGTGCTTTTTTGTTCAAGTGTTTTTATTTTTTGAAAAAAGTATTTATTTTTTAAAGCATGGAATATTTTTTTATTAGGTGGGGTTTGCTGGGTGGATTTGGGGGTAAAAAAAATTTTGAAAAATTCAGATAATTATTCGGAAAAATTCAAAACTTCAAAATTATTTAACAAAAAAATTTTTTTCCGTTATTTTTTTGTTTTTTGTTAAATATTTTTGTTATATCATTATTATTTAACATACTTTTATTTAACATTTTGATAAATTCTATTTTCTATTCAATATTGCAATATTATTCGGAGAAATTTTGTTACAATTATGTAATTATATAGCAGGGATGTCTTGGGTCGAGAAAAAAGTCGGGTCGGATTTCCGGGTCGGGTTTTGAAAAATTTTCTCTGGAAAGGTCTCGGGTCGGGCCAGTTAAAAATTTGAAGATGAATCTAGATTTTTCTAAGTGGCTGGAGGATATCAGTTATTTGAGGATTAGAGTGATACCTGGGGACTTACAGGGATTAAAGATGTGTTGGATGGATTAAAGCAATATCATTTGATTCTATTTTCTATTCAACATTTCAATATCCGGAGAAAATTTTGTTTGCATTACATATACTTCTAGATTTTTTGTTTGCATTACATATACTTCTAGATAACACCCAAAGTAGATAACACCCCCCCCCCCCCCTTCTTCATCACTACCATTTTGTAATTGAAAAGAACGCCAAAAATCAGAAAGGGTTACTCCTCCATAATTAATGTCTAGAAAATATTTTTTTCTAATTTTTTTCAAAATTTCACCAGCACTAGCACCAGCAGAACAATCTCGAACGGCCACTTGATTATCTTGTAAAAAAAGAAATTCCATAGAAAATTGTGAGCCATAAGAAAGGCGAATGCGTCGACTGGTGTGAGATGGAACTTAAATATGTAATACTTTGTATTTTTATTAAATCAGACAATTAAATTAGAATTTTAAAAAATACAAACATTCTTCTTTAATAAAATACAAAATTCTGATTTAGTAAAAATATAAATTTCTGATTTATTAAAATACAAATATATTTTTTAGAATCAGAATTTTCTATTTTAGGAAAGAAGTAAATCAGAATTATTTTTATTAAATCAGAATTCTTTATTTTATCAGGGAAAAGTTTGTATCAGAAAGAGTAATATTTGGTAAATCATAATTTTTTATTTTTCAAATCAGAATTTAGTGTTTTCAACGAATCAGAATTCTGTAATATTTACACCAGAAATTTTGTATTTTCTAAAATCAGAAATTGTATTTTAAAATACAAGTTAGTATTTTCTTTTAAACCAGAATTAATATTTAAAAATACATAATGCTCAACTTTTGTATTTTTCATAAATCAGAATTTTATTCTAAACGAAAATAGGCCATAAAAACAATTGCATTTTATGGTAAACAAAATTCTGATTTTTACTAGAATCGTAATTTCTAAAAATCAGAATTTTAATTTAAAAAATAAACACAAAACCCACCATCATTTCAGCAGGAAAATTAGCTTCAGTTCCAAGAATCTGAGAATTAATTTTGGTCGAACGTATTTGAGTTTTGACAAATTGGCAAAATCTATTATTTCAATTTTCTTGTTAATTGTTAAAGAACGGCGAATTTTTTTTGGGTTGCTTGGACCTTCATCATTTTCAAAAGATTCACCTTCACTATCATTAATATCTACTAGATTCTGACTCATTTTTCTTAAACGATATCTAAATATTTATTTAAAATATGAAAAATGAATATTTAAACAATAAATAAATAATAAAACATTATAAACAGAATGACATGCTTTTAAAACACAATGCCAAAAAATAGTTAAATAGGTAGGTATTTTAGGGGGGGGGGGCTATTTTTAGAGGGGGGGGGTTATTTTAGAGGGGGGAGGGGGTTCTTTTTTTCGATCAACCTCTAGAGGGGGGTTATTTTAGAGAAAATACGGTATCACCAATTTATTAGATTAATACAATTTTACTTGTAATTCTTTAAAAATAATTTTACTAATATTTCATTAAAATTTCTTTAAATACACATAATTGATGTATTGGCTTTAGCTGCGGCAATCTTTGCTTTTCTTATAAGCTATTATATTTATATATCATTCTTGTTAATCTATTTATCGTTATTGTTGTGCTAGTGTCTCACCGGTTCGTTTAACAGTTTGTATTTATCACAAGTAAATTGTATTTAGAAATTTGTATATTATAATTTTAAGGATAAAAACAATAAAATTTGTATATCATTAACAAATGAAGAAGAGAATACTTTCATCTGAGTAAAATGGATTTAATATAGGCTGAAATTTTATGAAAAAAATTTTAAATTTATAATATTAAAATATCACAATTAAAATATTTTTCTAGATAAGTTCAATTTGCCTTTGAAATAATTTATTAATCGAACGCATAATTAAATTCATATAATGGCAAAATTTACTAATTTTATAAATTTTTATTTTATACACATTATTTACAGAATCTTATGTTAAAAATTGTTTTCGTACCAAACCGATTTCTTGAGTTATAAATTTGATAATATTGTTGTAATTTTTTTAAAATAATGATTTTTAAATAATCTAAAACTTTTATATCTTTTAATTAAATTTTTATTTAAGTTTTTAATAAAATAAAGATTTATTTTTATTATTTTCAGGTACTTATGGCAAAGATCACCCAATAACGTTTTTATATGGATTTCACTAATATAATATTGATCTCCATATTTATTATGAATTAAGCTGTTATTTTTATTTGATAATTTATGTATTTATTATTTTTTTGTTAAATTTTGTATTTCAATATTAATATAAATGTGAATTAGTGCTAATTAAATTAACTTATGAATGATATAGACTCATTATTTTACATTTATTTACATACATAAATTTATATTTCCATTAGACATTATTTTTTGTAATCAATTAAAAAGATTTTCTTTAAAAAATATAATATATTAACCTAATCATGTTAGTATTTTTATTGAGAATTCATTGTTTATGTTTGACGGTTGTAATAAATATAAATCATTTAAAAATATTTTCGGGAATTTCATTCATGATATCATACAAAAATGGAGTCTGCCCTTCTATAATAACAGATTAGGTAAATTGCATTAAATTTCATTCATAATTTTTAATAATGTATTGTTAATCCTTTATTTATTATATAAATAAACTACTGCCTACTAATCACTTTCTGAATTAATTGTTATATTTAATTAATTTATATTATTTTTTCTAACTATTTTAATATGTATTTTTGATGGTTATAAAATTATTAGTTAACTCTAGGAGCTTTGAAAGCTGAAAAATTCTTGATTGTCGCAATGCATTCAGTCAGTTCTACTAATCCACTAATCGCATTTCTGGCTAATAATTTACAATAACGGAAAAATTCTGTTATTTTGAAATTATTTTTTTAATCTTGTTTAGTTTTAATATTATTTGTTTTTATTTACAAAATAAAATTTGATTATTATAAACTTACTTAAACTTATTCTGATTAATATGAATTTCTGCAATTTTTCTTTGTTGAATCCCAATCCATGTTAGCATACTTTGTGGTATAATGTTATTAAATTATAATTTTTTATAGTTTATTAAAGCTTACATATATTTAAATAATATCATGTTATATTTAATAAAACTAATATTTTTATCAATATATATATATTTGTTTATCTAAATTTATAAATAATTTGATTAGATAAGATCTGTTGTTATTGTAGAACAGATACAAGTTCGCATTAATTTTGTGTCTTGTTCTGCACAAACATACAAAAAGAATCTTCGAGGTGTAAAATTTTGTATATTGTTGATTTTGTTGATAGTTTAAAACTTGATATTTATTTTATAAAAATACTTTAATTAATTTTTTATTGATGTTTTATTGAATTCAATTCAGTTTTAAAATTTTATTAAGTTTTATGTATAATATAAGTTTAGCATATTTGATTAGTGTATATATTTTATGCTATTTTATATTTTTGCATCATTCAGTTCGAGTATTGCCAAATCCACAAATTTCTAACTTTATATACAAATTTTTTATCAACATTTTCGTTTATTTATAATTTAATTAATAGATAAATGAAGCACAATTTTTTTATTCATTTTATTTTAGTAAGTAATTTATTCTATAAAGTTGTTGATAATTAAATTATTATTTTAACTTTTTGGAGCTTTATACAATTTAGTTGGACACATTCATGACTGCCGCTTATGAATTCCTATTACATTCATAGCTATAAGTAGTTATCCATACTACTTTGTTCCATTTTTTACCGCACATTCCAAAAGGATGAGGAGGGTTCCGCAAAATTTCCTAAAGGATTTGAAGGGGTTGGGGCGGAGTCAGCGGATTTTATGGGACATTCCTAAAGGATTTGAAGGGGTTGGGGGCGGAGTATTCAAAAATTCCAAAAGGATTTGAAGGGTTTGGGGAGGAGCCCCGCAAAATTTTCAAAAGGTTTTGAAGGGTCCCTTTAATCTTGCCGCAATCCCACTTTGTTCCACCTTTGTTCTTGCCGCAATCCCATTTTGTTCCATCTTTGATCTTTGCTAAAATTCCAAATTGTTTCCTTTTTGAACTTGCCGTTTTGCTGAAATCCCAAATTTTATTTTGTTCCCCCTCTTACCACATATTCCGAGGGGGGTGAGAGGTTTTTTTGTTTCCCACAATTCCAAAATGTTTCCCTTTGATCTTTGTCATTTTGATAAAATCCCAAATTATTTCCCTTTTTATCTTTCCACAAATTTCACTCTATTTCAAAGATGAAGTGACTTCAAAAGCCTTCTTTGATCTCCAGACAAATCTTTGTTTGTGAAATCAATTACTCGTAACATGATTAATTATTTTTAAATTTTTATTTTTCTTTTATGTCACCGACCTTTAATATTTTAAAATTTTAAAATTTATCTTATTTATCTAATTTTTTAATAAATAGTTTATCTAATTTTTAATAAATAAATTAATAATTTATTAATTTTTTAAAATTTAATTATAAAATTATTATCCATGAAAAATACTCGAACCGGCGCCTTTTACACTATAGGCAAGAACACTACCGAATACTACATCGAGGAACATATTTTAACCTATATATTTTATTTTATAAACCATTTGCTTCACGAGAATAATCGATAATTCAAAATATATTTTATTTTAATTTAAAATTTTTATTTTTTAAAATTTTCCTCTAAACCCCCAAAATAAAAATGAGAATTTTTATTAATTCCTTTTGAATATTTTTCTTTTCAATTCCCAAAAGGGGATTGATTTTTAATATTCTTTGTATAATCAATCATTTTTGTTAAATAAAAATTTCTGAATTTTAAAGAATAAAATTTTTTTGTTTTTAATTCCCAAAGGGTTTTTTTAGCAAAAATTAAAAATATTTTTGTTAATCAATCAATTTTTGAATAAAGTTTTTTGAATTTTAATTAAAAATGTTTGTTCTAATTCCCAAAAGGGAATTAAGAATGCTTTTAAATAAATTTTTAAATTTTGAAAAACTGGCGTCGCTTCTCTTTTTTAAATTCAGGGAACAAATGTTTTACATTTATTCGACTGATCGAGCTCAGTGATCAATATAGTGTTCGAGTGATAAACCAAGTATGAAGTGATCAATAAAGTGATCAATAAAGTGATCAATATCAACCAAAAGTAAAATAATGAGGCGATCACTCAACAGATGGAGTGATCAACCATGTGAACAAGTGATCCATCAGGTGAAGTTCGAATGATCGGTTGATTCATGATCAAGAAAGTGATTGACTAAAAATGTGAACAGTGATCAACCGAATGAATGAGTGATCAATAAAGTTATTGATATGTGAGGGTGATCAACTAAGTTATGAGTGATCAATCAAAAGGATAGTGATAAATGAAATTTATCATATAATAAAAATATGAAAATGATCAGCAAAATTAATGATAAAGTTTTTTGAATTTTAATTAAAAATGTTTGTTCTAATTCCCAAAAGGGAATTAAGTATGCATCCGAATAATTTTTAAATTTTTAAAAGGCGTCGCTTCTGTTTTATAAATAAAGTCAATAATAAAATAACATGTTTACATTTATCCGGTTGATCGAACCTGGTGATCAAGATAGCGATCGAATGATAAATCAAGTATGAAGTGATCAATAAAGTGATCAATATCAACCAGAAGTAAAATAATGAGGTGATCACTCAACAGATGGGGTGATCAATCATGTGAACAAATGATCCACCAAATGAATTTCAAATGATCAACTGATTTAGAAAGTGATCGACTAAAATGTGAACAGTGATTAGCCGAATGAATGAGTGATCAATAAATTTATCGATATGTGATCAATTAAGTTATGAATGATCAATCAAATGGATAGTGATCAATGAAATAAAAAAATGTGAACAGTGATCAGCTGAATGAATAAATGAAAAATTTTAAAATCAACAGAATGAATGAATGAAAAATATCAAAACAATTTTTGAGTTTAAATATAAAAATTTTGTTTTTAATTCCCATTAGGGAATTGTTTTTAAAAAATTTTAAAAATTATTCTAAAAATAAAATTAATCAATCAATTTTGTAAAAATTTTTTGTTTTAATTCCCAAAAGGGAATTGTTTTTTAGCAACATTTAAAAAATTCCTCTAAAAGTAAAATTAATCAATCAAATAAAAAAATTTTAAAACAAATTTTGAATTAAAAAATTTTTCCAATTCCCATAAGGGAATTGCATGTGTTTAAAATTTGAATTTTTATAAAGGTGGCGCTTCACTTTTTATAATTGTAAAAATCGATCAATCAAATTATGTAAATTTTTAAATAAAATTTAAAAATTTGTTTTTAATTCCCAAAAAGGAATTGAATAATTAACAAAATTTATAAATATAATTTGAAAATTTAAAAAATAAATCAATCATTTTTAAAATATACTTTTCCTATATAAAATATAAAAATTAATGTTTTTAATTCCCAAAAGGGAATTGAATTATTAACAAAATATAAAAATATAATTTGAAAATTTAAAAAATAAATCAATCATTTCTAAAATATACTTTTCCTATATAGAATTTAAAAATTTTTGCTTATAATTCCCTTGAGGGAATTGCATACAATTGAAATTTGAATTTTTAAAAAAGCGTCGCTTTCTTTTTATTTGATTGGATACCATAAAACTCGATATAAGGTGAATATATAAATGAATATTAAAAAAGTATAAATACCCAAATTAAAACATGAATCTCAAATTAAAAATGATTTTTAAAATTATTTTAATAGTAGTCTTAATCTATAATGTTACAAGTAAAGATTCAAATTTATCTGAATTTAAAATATGGCAGTGTGAGAGAGCTATAACTTTATTTCGAAGAAAACCTCCTTCTATAAATTTCAAAGAAGTTTTAAACATAGGCGTACCTAAAGACTTGGAGAATAAAGAAATATGGACCCCATACGGTCATCATTGGTGGGTTTGGGATGAGAAAGAAAAAGCTATTATACCAATCTATTATGGACCTCCGTCAAAGCCCAAACAAGAAAAAGATGGTATATTATATTCTGGATGGTTAAGTATAAAAGAAACTTGTTCATCGATTATTGAATTTTTCAAAACGGTTTTCAGTACTTTAGCAGAACTAAAATTTCAAAGAGGTGTGTTTAGAAAGTAGTATAAAAAAACGAATTCTTCGAGCAGATTTTCATTTCCTTGGCTCATTTTCAAAAATTGTCTTAACATGAACAATAATAAAAATCTTACTAGTCAAATTTTACCTGAAGTCGAAATTAGTATTAATTTGAATGGAATAACAATTTCAAGTGAACGTCTAACTCCTTCTCGTTTTGTACCGTATGATATAGGTGGCAAATGTCGTGAATGTAAAAGTACGGAAGTCGAAGTGGATTTTATTGTCACCAAAGATGGGGTTACTATATTTTGCACACGTATATCAGGAACTCGTTATGTACCTTTTGATTCAACTTATGACTTACCAGGAATATGCTTCTTTCGGGTAGGTATTTTTAGTCTTTATCGATTATATTTTTTATTTTAAGATTAAGAACAAAGGCCGTGTATTCAATATCCCATATGGTTCTGTAAAACCACAACCACCACTTCCAACTCAGCAACCGATACAACCAGCAACACTAAACAAGCCAACTACAATATCAGATAAACAGAATAAACCAAAGCAACCTTCTAGTTCACAAAAATTTACAAAACATACAATTGAAAATATCCTCAAAGACAAGAGTAAAGAAAATAATGAAAATGTTTTGCTTAATGAATTTTTTGATAGTCTCGATGCAGCAACAACTGGAATTCCATCACAGATTGATAAGATGAATGATTTGAAGAAACAGACTACAAAGATGGAAGAAGAGGAGATGGCTGCTATCGAAGCATTATATAACATACCTCGCTAATTTTTTCTATTTAAACAAAAAATTTTTCTAATTTTTTAATCAATTAAAATGGAAACTTTAACATTCTCAGATAAAGATTTAAAATTCCTTTTGGTATGATAATTTCAGGACCTAGTTCCAGTGGAAGGAGCACATTATTATTAAAATTTATTTCTGAAGCCTCAGACTTAATTGAGCCTAAACCCAAAAGTATACTCTATTGTTTTGGTGAGATGAGTAATATTGTCCCTATTCTACAGAAATCAGGTGTCAGTGTTTATTCAGGTGTTCCTCCCGAGGATTTGATTAAAAAATATCAGAAGCCATTACTGCTAATTCTTGATGACTTGCTTATGTCAATTGATGAAAAATATTTGTCAGAGTTATTTACGAAAAAATCACATCATCAAAATTTTGCTATTGTCTTTGTAACTCAGAATTTATTCGAACGAAAAATTAAAGTTGCACGTCAAAATGCTCAATACATTATTATAATGCGTTCACCTAATTCGGTATTATCAGTGCGTAATATAGGTGTTCAACTATTTCCTCGAAAACTTGACTATTTCCTCGATGCATATAGACAGGCAACAAACAAGCCTTTTGGTTATCTTGTTATTGATATGCATGCTTCATCTGATCCAGGATTGAGACTACGCACGAGTATATTTAAAGAAGATGAAGAAAAAATTATTTTTATTCCAAAAAATAGAGCATAAATGGTCAGTCAAATTATTCAGAAAAATTCACAATTTTTACAAGTTCTTGCAAAAACAAAATCTCAACGGAAATTGCAACATCTGTTAAGACTATCAAGCACTGATCAACTGTTAGCTATAACTGAAATTTGTTTGAATATTATAAAGGCTAGACTCAAACTTACATCTTGGCAAAAGAATAAACTCATTCCATATGCTGATTTTGTACGCAAAATGAGTAGAGTAAGAAGTGAACAAGGGGCCAGAAAAATTTTAAATCAAAAAGGTGGTGGTGTAGGAATGTTTGCCGCACTATTGACCCCTGTTCTTATAGAATTAGCAAGATCACTAGGAAGTTCTATAAAAGGCAAGAATTAAACAAATAAACAACATACCTGAAAATGGCAAACAAATTCATTCTTGTGCCCGAAGAAATTTATAAAGGACTAACCACTTTTGATACCGGTGAACCTAATCTCGATTTAATTAGAAATGATCTTGAAAAAATTAAAAGAAAGAAAGATACTCCTAGTGCAAAAAATGTAAAATATAATCAAGAACTCAGGCGGTACTTACAAATGAGAAATGAGCAACAAAATAGACCTGTCAAAGTAGAAATGGTTGCTACACCTAAGGGAGCAATAATGAGTACAAATTCTACACGTCCGTCGTCCAATATAGTCGAAGACGATGATGAAATTTTGACAACTGATGATATTTCTCTCCCGTCTTTTCCTCAATCTACTAAAGACGTTAAAACGATAATTAATTTCAAACCCCAAAAATTACCTCGTCCTCCATCGTTATCTTCATCATCCGTTAAAAAACGTTTTAAGAAATTGAGAGGAAGCTCACCACCCCCTCCTCCAACTACAAATCTTAAATTAATAAAAAAGGAAATTGTGTCTGAGCCAAAGAAAAGATTTTCAAGACGCAAAAGTACAAAATATTCAAAAACAGGAAGTACAAAAAAAGACTATTATATTATCCCAAGATGTGCCAATAATATCAACTCATGTCTCACCTCAACAACGAATTATTAAAAGAGAATTAGAGGAGGGTGATTTTGAAGGTATAAAGAGGAAAAAGATATATGACAACAGAAGGGAACAAGAAATACAACAAAAAGCGAATAAATTGAAGGAAAACGATAAGAAACGATATGAAAAAAGACAACAATTATTAGCGAGACGCCGAAAGTCGCAGAAACTTAAGGTTCCAATAGACCCTTACGTTATTCAACAAATACGTAATAAAGAAATAAATGGGGCATCAAAAGGTTCAAGAAAGGTTTTAAGAGAGGGAAGGTCCCCCTCTCCACCCTTGAGTCGTCAAAAAATAAAGCGAAAAGCAGAGTGGTCACAAGGAGATGGACATACAATTGCTAAAGTTCAGAGAAAAGTGAACAAAAAACAATCACAAAGGGCTTCAAGATTATGGGTTAAAAATATGAAGAAAAGAAATTTAGAATTTCGTTCATATAAAACAAAAAATAAAAGGACAACAAGAAAACCGACACAAAAGGATATCAACAGATTTAAACCATCTCTTTGGTAAAAGATGGCTGATTACACTAAATTTCTTGATGATCTATACAATAACCCTGAATCCCCTGCAGCATTTTCAGGAATTGATAGACTTTGGTATGAAGCACGTAAAGTTCTCAAACATATACCAAGAAAAGCTGTTCAACATTATTTAGAAGGACATAGAACATATACACTTATGCGTCCTAAACGTATTCATTTTAAAAGATCAAAAACTGTAGCAGCTGGATTTATGACAGATGTACAAGTTGATTTGGCTGATTTCCAACAACTATCCCGACATAATAAAGGAAATCGTTATTTACTTCTAGGTATTGATGTTCTATCTAAACGTGTCTTTGGTGTTCCTGTCAAGTCCAAAAAGACTGAAGAAATGATAGAAGCCTTCAAAAATTTAATTTCGCAAATGCCAATGAAACCTCAACGAATTTTTTCAGATAAGGGAACAGAATTTAAAAATAAACAAATGAAAGAATTTTTTGAAAATGAGGGGATAGAAAAACATGAGCCAACACATTCTATCGTCAAAGCTTCCGTTGCGGAAAGAGCGATTCGCAATGTAAAACAACGGCTTTACCGAAATTTTGCTCAAAAGAAAACATTAAATTGGATTGATGTCCTTGAAAAAATTTTAGAAGGAATAAATAAAGCAAAAAGTAGAATCCATGGTATGCGACCGATAGACGTTAATTTTGACAATGCTCAAAAGGTATGGAAACGGATCTATGGAAACATATTTTCTTCAAATAATAAAATAAAACCAAAACTCAAGAAGGATGATTTTGTACGAATGAGTGTAAATAAAGGGGCTTTTGAAAAAGGATACATACCAAATTGGGGAGATGAAATATTACAAGTAGACAATATAAAGAAAACCCCATTACCAATTCAATACAAAGTGAAGGATGATAAAGGTGAACAGTTCAAAGGTTCATTTTACAATGAAGAGTTAACTCGGGTAAGAAAAGATGCCGATACAGAATACAGAATTGAAAAAGTTTTGAGAAAAAGAAAGAGACAAGACGGTACTTTTGATGTTCTTGTAAAGTTTATAGGATACCCAGAACGAGAATGGATTCATGAGTCACAATTAGTATAAAAGAAAACAATTTTTTCATTATTGTAAAAAATTTTTTATTTGTGATAAAAAATATGTCAAATAGTTTTTTTGTCTTCCTCCCTAGTAATATTCCCGATTATCCTGATAATCGACCAAATAAATTTCGTGTTCATTTACCAAAACCGCTCTATTTTTCTGGCAACTGGGTGTGTGGCTTACACAGTATAAATTATCCATATTCATGGGCAGCAACTATTGGTACACTAGATGATCAATGGATCGATATACATTTTAAAGATAATCTTGGAATTGCTAAAGTTCTAAGAGTCCCCGTTCCAAAAGCATCGCATACAACTGTTGAAAAATTACATGAATTTTTAATTTCCACACTTCAACATCAAAGCGAAACTTATGGAGCTTCGCCTTTGGAAAAACCTGAAGACTTAGTTGATCTGCCCTCGCTTAAACGGCCAAGAAATAAACGCTCATTAGAAGAATTAAGACAAATTAGAGTGGGGATCATTCCAAAAGTTGATGAAGTGTTCATAGACACTTCATCAACTTGAAATATTAATTATTGATCATCTCAAACTAATAGCTCTCTTCATAGAAGACAAAAAGGAAAAACACTTACAATTAGAAGGATTTTTGCCAAGATTCAAGAAAGAAATTGAAAGAATGACAAAGAGAGTAAATTTACTTGATGCAGCAGTACTGAGAAGGGACAAACATAAGACTGTTAAACAATATAATAGAGAGAACTATATAACCCATAAAGGCTATGTTGATAAATTTTTCAGTGATAACCCTGATTATTGGCCAGCAATACGAAGTAATTTCTACGGGTTGATCGCTACATATCAGGAAATTTCTACTACAAAAACTTTGTATGATGAGGAAACCGATGAAGATCGAAAGAAAGAATTAAATACTAAATTTGATGGACTCAAAAGACTTGTCAATTATAGAATGGATAGATTTAGGGCACTTGAGTTTGAAGGAATTGCTAGAGACAAAGAGGCAGAAGATGAACCTTACATGCCCCCACCTCTACCAACGTACACAGACATACACCCCCCAACAACAACAACACCATCAACCCCTCCCTCATTGCATACTCAACAAACTTCATCTTTAAAATCTCTACCAGGTTATACCTCTCCAACAAAACCCGTTTCACAAGATCAACAAAAAGAACAACTTCCTCTTCCACCTGTTATAATTGAGCCTCCTAAACCTACAGATATTTCAGAACCTTCACTTCCAACACCTGAAACAACAACCCTTGTTCAACCTTCACGACCTGAACCAACTACAGAGGATCTTTCAGAACTTCCTCTTCTTCCAACCCCTGAGGAAACATTCAGTGATCCATTATGGACCGAAGAAATGGAACAAATATTAACAAAAATACTAGGGAGAACACCCACTCGCCAAGCCCGAATAAATTATTTACCGAATATGCCCGCTCTTTTACGACAGTATGGACGATTAAAAAAGGATAAAGTTGATGCTTCAGTCCAAAAACAAATAATTGATTCTATCGAAATATTATATCACAAGGATTTTGAACGTTTTAAAGTGCTGTTTAATCATACAAGTATTAAATATCTATCTTTTTCTCCTCAACTTGGGTATGTTTTGGGCTTTGAAAATACAAATATGGTCCAAAATAGAGAAATTGCAAAGTATGGATGTGATTTAAGAGGTGGTTTTTCAAGTTTTGCTGTGTATACAAAAGGGCTAACAGAAAATATGATTATTGGTAATAGCTTAAGTTCACTTCTACGCGTAGTCTCAGTGGCTGGTGCAAAACCTGGAGAATATAATGAAAATATTTATGATTCACCAATATATGCACGTGTTTTACCAAAGGAAGTTAATGAAATTGAGATTGAAATAAGATCGATGGATAATGGAAGACTAGTACCTTTTTCTTTTGGTACAGTACTCATTGTCTTGATCTTTAAAAAAGTGATAAATTTTTAATTTTCTTTCAAAGTGTATATAAATAGTAGTTGTAATTATTTAAATCTAAAATAAATTTTATTTATTAAAAAATGGTGCATGTTATTTTCGACACAAGTACAGTAGGCTATGACGATTTTGTACATAAAAATCCCAATGAAATGTCAGGTGGTGGAGAAATATCATATGATTATTTTCGCGGATCTTCACCCTTCCAAAGAGGATATGGTATTCAAAAAGGAGCGGGGGTAGGAGATATTATGCGCGGACTATGGCGTTTCTTTCTTCCTGTTCTTCGAAATGTTGGAAATACTGTAAAGTCAGAAGCAATTAACACAGGACAACGTGTTCTTGAAAGAGTTAGTCAGGGAGAACCAATCAAAGAGGCTTTCATCAGTGAAGGAAAGAAGGGGGTTGATACTGTACTAGAGAAGGGAGGCTTACCTAAACAATTTGGTTCAGGATTTGGAAGAAAAAGGGGTATAAAAGGGAGAAAATTACCAAGTTATCAAACATTAATTGGCAAACCGATTAAGAAAAGAGTAAAATCAGACGTTTTTGGTCTTTACTAAAATGGCATTTCATAAAATTGACAATGATAGTATCAACTCAATTACCAATGCTTTAGACTTTTTTCAAATTCCTCCAACAAATGTAAGTATTTCGTCATCAAAAGTTTTTGAAATACTACCAAGCAATCCGCTCACTGATACACCTTACCATTTTAAAATTCACGCAATTCAAAATTATATTGATTTGACTAAATGTTATTTATTTACTGAATTTCGCATTCGAAAAGAAAATGAAAGTGGACAACTTGTAAATCTTTCTGTCGCAGACAATGTTTCTCCAATACAGCTTATAGGACAGACATTTATTAATAATATGCGAGTAAGTGTTAATGGAAGAGAAGTGTTCAATTCAAATTCCCTTTATGCTTACAAAACCTATTTTTCACATGAACTCTCATATTCACAAAACGCAAAGAGCTCTTATTTAAATGCAGTAGGATATTTTTACAATAATACTTCAACTCAAGAAGGTGGTTTAGATACAATCGAAAGGAGAAGATTATTTGAAAACAGTAAAACAGCACAATTCATTGCTAAACTTGATGCAGATATTTTTAATCAACCACTTTATTTGATAAACCATTGTGAAGTTGATATCGAAATTATACCAAACGATTCCCGATTTGTTCTTATGACATTTGGACTACAAAATGCTATGGAAGTACCAACACGATATTTGTTTGAAGTAGTAAATATGAAACTTTATGTTAAAAAAGTAGATTTAATGGATGGTTTGGCTTTGTACATTGCAAAAAGACTTGAAATTAAGCCTGCTCGCTACTCAATAAGAAAAACTATGATGAAGCCGTTGTTTATTAGTCAGGGTCGATATGAATTTAATGCCAATCTATTTATGGACCAAATTCCTAGACGTATTACATTGGGACTCGTTTCTAATTCTGATTATGTAGGAGATATTAAACGAAGCCCGTTCAACTTTCATCATTTTAATGTACGAGAAATTAGTATTATTGCCAACGGAAGAAATTATCCACAAGCCCCGTATGATTTTGATTATGAGAACGGGAAGTATGTTCGAGCTTTCAATGATACGAATGAGGCAGTTGGTTTATCGAATTCAACTGAGAGCAATGGAATAACTTTACAACAATATGGCAAAACACATTGTATCTATGTTTTCAATCTAACAAACAGTGGAGAAGATCAAGGAGGAACTTTTGATTTAATTAAAAACGGGACAACAGCTGTAAATATAAAGTTTAGCAAACCTGTACCTGAGGGAGGAATAATGCTTATAGTAATGGGAGAAGCAGATTCACTTATTATGCTTGATAAAAATAGAACAATCGCGAGTGATACCACAATATAGACTCTATACTTTCATATTGTAATTATTTTAAATTAGATAAACTTAATATCTTTTAAAATTTATTTTTTACATGTAAAACAAAAACCCATATTTTTAAAAAATTTTCAAATAAAAAAGTATAAATATTAAAAAATTTTTAAAGAAAGATCATTTAAAAATGAAAAATCTTTTGAAAATAGTTTTTCTAATTAGAATTTTTGTTCCAATAGTTGAAGCATTATCAACAGATGGTACTATAAAATTAGATAATTTACCAGAATATTCTGAACTTGTTAAATATTACAGAGGAGAAAATATTACAGGAAACCCTCTTTTACCTTCAAAAGAAAAAATTATTGCTCCAGTACCAAATTTTATTAATTTTGATAATCTGCCATCACTTTGCAAAGAAAGTCCAAAAGACAACAATTTTTATGGACATGTATTCTGTTGGGGAATGATATGTTTATATGCAATGTTGTTGGCTAGTCTAGTTATTTATCAACTCCGATCAGTTCTTTGGTTCAAATTCAATTTTAACAACAATAATGTACTCAAGTCAAATTACTCAAATTCTGAGGACAAATCCTCAAACGTGCCGAATCTTCCTAGGATGCTTCCCTTGTAATCGTCTGCCTGATCCGACTTCTGCAAAAGGAAAAATGCTAATTGTCAACTTGGACCCTTTTGGTTATGAGGGTTCTCACTGGATTGTAGTTTACATTAATAACAACAACGAAGTGATTTATTTCGATAGTTTAGCATTACCTACAAGTATATGTATAATTAATTCATTTCTCAAAAATTTTTCCAAAATTTCAAGAAATCTAAAACCTTATCAATACTCTTATTCAAATACTTGTGCCCATCATTGCATCTCTTTTATTTATTTTTACTCAAAAGGCTATACATTTGATCAATACCTTGAACTATTGAATAAACAATCAAACCCGGATTTATTTGTTACTAATATTGTGAATAAAATGATAAACTATTAAATTTATTTCTCAGACTACTAAAAATTTTTCAATTTTTTAAAATTATTTATTCAGATTAAATATTGTTAGCATCAATTATTTTAATATTGTCAGCATCAATTATTTAATTAATCATTTAACATCTGTTTTAATTAAATATTGTCAGCATCAATTATTTTAATTAATTTTTGGCGTATATGGTGATAAAATATCTGTAGTTTTGCAATTCTTCTTGAAACAAACTTCGCATATTTCAAATTTAATTTCGATCTTATCATCCTTTCGAACTGCTTTGTCACTTTTTTTAAAAACATTGTCGCGACATTCTAAAAATTAATTAATTAATTTTAATAAAATTAATATTATTAACCTGCACAAAGTGAAAATGTCATAAGAAATTTTCCTCTAAATAATTTCCAGAAAGGTTCACTAGCTGTTTTTGATTTAGAAATTTTAGTGGGAGCAGTTTCGCTGTTAATTGCTTCCATTTAAAAAATTTTTTATGTGAATGAGCTTAAAGGTTAAATTTCGTTGTATTTATATTGTTAATTTAAGGGCGGAGCTAAAAATTTTTATAAAAAAAAATAGAGTATATAAACTTTAATTAATATTGATTTTTAATTTCACTTAGTCTTTTAAAATGGTACTTGTTATTGATGAGTGTGCTAATATTTTATGCTGCACTGTTAAATCATTAAGATGTTATCTTAATCATCCTGAAAGTAAAAAATTAATTCTAAAAAAGCTTCAAGGTCGCAAGGTTGAAACAACATATACTGATAAAAACGGAATGAAAAGAAGTTTTATTATTGGTGGATTATCAAAGGAGGGTGCAAATGTTATATCAGCATATGGAAGACTTTCAAAACCTTTCAACATTTCGGTGACGCAACATTATTATGCAAAACATCGTATTCGACTTCAGAATCCTTATCTTCTGTGCATTATCGAACAAATACCTAACAAAACTGAATCATTCAAAGAAAATCGATACTACCCAATGGAGTTGCTTGAGCTTGTTAAAGAGGAAGAGATTGAAGAAAAAATTCCAAATTCAAATGAAATTGTTAAAAATACGGAAAAACTTGCAAATACTAATAATGAATTAATAATTTTGGAAGATGATGATGATGATTTTGATCAAAATATGTTGGAACCAAGTTATTACTGTAATGGCTGGTGATTATTAATTGTACAATGTTCAAATATTTATTATTATAAATATAATTATACAACATAAAAATTTATAAAAAATTTTATAAATTTTTAAAAAATTATAAAAAATTTATAAAGTTTAAAAAATTATAAAAAATTATGAAATTTTTATAGAATTTTTCAAAATTTTTTAAAAAATTATAAAATTTTTATAAAATTTTTAAAATTTTTTAAAAATTTATAAAATTTTCATAAAAAATTTATAAATAAACATAAAATAATTTGAATAAAAAATTTTAAATAATATAATTGAATAAGACTAAATAATACAATTAAGTATGACAAATGATATATTAAATAATACAATTAAATATAACCAAAATTTAATACAGAGAAATCGGAGGGTTTTACAATTCCTTTGCCGATGAATGGTCTAGAAATTTTCTGACGTGATAAAGTGGAGACATTTAAATTTTTGATTGAGGGGGATAAATATGAGGGGTACGAAATTTTAATTGGTTGATTTACTCCTGTAGTTGCATATTTTATGACCTGTTTTTTAAAAGTATCGTATCTTAATCCTTGATTGTTGATGACGTCATAATTTAATGTCATTCCTCTTACTTTTAAAATATAATCATGTTCATCTTGTTAATTATTTTTCTTCTTCATTTTCAACCCATATTGCTTTGCTCCACCAGAAACATATTCAATAATATCATGTTTTGGGTGCTCATCGGTAAATTGCCCAAGATGAGGTCCAAGATTCAGTGGGTTGACTCCTTCAGGATGAGTGAAAATTAGGGAGTCGGTGTCCGTATAAAGTAAAGTACATCCTTCGGCACGGACAACCTGTTGCATTGCACGAAGAAGGTGGAGTCTTGCGGCGGATGTTGTCCAGAGTGAAATAACTAAATATAAAAATTATTTTAAAAAATTTTTAAATAAATAATACCAATGTTAGAGCACTCATGTTCTTCAATCCACTCTTTTTTCTTCGTATATGCAATCAATAATGTTCCTGGTAATAATTCATCTATACTTGCTATTTGAATTGATTGATCGTTTTTAAATTTCTGGAATTGTTCTGGATCATCAGTTATTATACATTGCGAAAGACCAAAGTTGCGTAGTGAAAATCGCCCCCAAAGATTATTTAACATAAGTTTGGCTTGCGTCCTCCGTCCTTTGTTGGGGTTCATTTTACTTCTTTCAATTTTAATTCCAAACTTTTCACTACATTCTTTAATAAACTTGTCTTCTGCTTCAGAGTTGTTTTTAATATTGCTGTCAAATCCTGATGAATGTATTTTTTCTGCCATAAACTCTGAGATATAAGGTTGGAACAATTCAGAGTCTGATTTGTTGTAATCGAGTACACGAAAAAGTTTTGTTACGGTGTACCCCTCTTCTAAAGCAACATTTAATTCGATTGATGTGCATGTTGATACCCATCCTCTTTCATTATCTTTGTGTGTGCAACGGTAATTTTCTATAACACCACCTTCGGGATACATTTTTCTAAACGAAAAAAATTATTTTCAAATAAAAAATATAAATCTTACGCGCATTTTGCACACAGAGGAAAAAGCAGACGGGCATCATTTTCTAATTTCATGGGCAGAACTGGGACATCAATTTTTCTTGGAGGAATTACAAAGACTTTCAAAATTGCCAGTTTGTAAGTGTTGTCAGTAGCTTTTGTCCAATTTACATTTTTATTGATGATGTGAACTTTTGGATGCCCAATTGGATAAGCTGTTGTTACATTGATGAACGGATATAAAGATGTGACGTCGTAATATGATATCCGTTCTCCATCTTTGACTTTGTGATGGAGTTTTAGTGGTCCAGTTCTTCCTCCATAGAAACAACTTCTTATATCGATTGGTCCATCATCAATATAGCTGTAAAACAATTTCCTCATTTCCCGATCTTTTGCCAACATGTGATGAATTTCACACTCCCAATAAACGTCAACACGGCCAATTTGTGAAAGTATGAATTCCATTCTGTTTTTGTCGTGTTCTCTCAAATATCCAGCTGTTTTTCCGTTTGGCATTAGTTCATAATCATTTGGAAAACATTTGGGGCATCCATGCCAGACACAGCCATTAACTTCTATGCCATAATTTTTCTCCACAACCCAGCCATCAAGTTGGTATTTTCCAATTCTCTTCTCACCACCGTCGGAGTTGACATTTTGGACGGTCACACCATATTTTTCAGAGTACCATTTGAAAAATCGGAGGGCGAGAAGGCTTTGATTTCCATCAACTTTATCATAGCCGCGTTCGGGTACAAGTGCCAAATGTTGTTCTTTGAGGTGGTTTGTTCTGAAATGACGCATGCAGGCCGAGTCGATGGTCATTGAGTCATGTAATACATCAATTCCTCCATGTGGTTTAGTTGATGCTGCTCTCTCTCCATTATTGCGTTTCGTCACCTCAAAAAATTCTTGTCGAAATGCAATAAGCGCTGCCATTAAGATTTCAACATCATTTGTACAGTAGCTGGCCAAGGTTTCATCAAGGAGGAAGGGTGTATTTTTTTGTTGTTCATACCAGAGATCAAATATTTTTCTTTTTTCAGGCATCATTCCATCGGCGAGGTAGTCTTTCTTTGTTGGATATATTACTTTACCGTAGTTTTCAGGACGATTGGCCATGTGAGGGAAAAATGGTTTGTCCTCTACTTTTAGATCAAATGATGGCAAAAGTGAGGCAAGCGACATAGGCATCAAATTAAAGGTGTCGCGGAAGATGATAATGTTCTTCTTGTTCTTCATCTTCATTTCATAAACTTTATTGCCTTTTTTCAATATTTCAGGGCATAATCCTTGTGTAACTAATTCTTTTAAAGTGATGATCATGTCGAATCTGCCCCCAAAATGTGAAAAAGCATATATGTCGTTATGTTGGGGCAGATCATTTAATATCCAGTTAACAAATGATACTAGTGGAGAATTGCATATAATCTTCTTATCAACTGTTGTTTCATTAAAAGTTTGTTGAGAAAATGTAATTGTTCTGTTGTCTCCACAAATTTTGCAGTTATTATTATTTTTTAAACTTTGCCAATTGCCATTCAAAATACAATCAGGACATGAAACTTTTGCAGCAATAAAGTTTGGTTCGTGGATTGCAGATAATTGAGTTGTTTCAAAATCAAAGGCAATAATTAAATATGGTTCAGATTGCTTTGGCTCCAAAGGTTTAATAAAGCAGCCACGTTTTAAATCATGAAATTCATTACAAGTATGACAATATTTTTCGCTGCATACATGTCCTTTGCGTCCATTACGATTGTTGTCATGGACGTTCCAAATAACTCCACATTTGTTGCATTTTTTGGATTTATTGCAGAAACCATTATTTAAGTGTTGATTATAACAATCTTTGTTGTTAAAATTTTTGAAGCATAAATTACAATATTTGAAGAATATATTGTCAGGTTGGCATGGGAAGTCTGGTCCAACACGGGAGCAGTTTTTACATCGTGCAAGACAGTTAATTGAATGAAGTTGAGCTAAACTGTAGACAGTTTTGCACGACAAACAATAAGGTTTTCCAAATAATCTGCCACATTTCTTTACAGCATAAAAATGTTTTTCAATGTCGTTGTAGTAAATAATGATTGGAGTGTCGTAGTCTTCCGGGCCATATTCAAATTCGGGCTTATAATTGCCTTTGTCACCAAATAAGAATACTTTTACTATGCTTTGATTTTTACAGTTAACGTTGTTCCATTGGTCAACAATACGTGGAATCCATTCATCAGCGTCGTATTCTTTCAACCCAATTTGTGCACCGACTTGATTCATTAGTTCATATGTATCTTTTTGAAAACGACCAGACATTCCATATAGATTGTGTATATAATTGAAGAAATTTTTACGTGACCAATTGCAAATATTTTGAATAAGTGCAGCAATCAAAACGAAAAATAAGCAATGATTCATGTTGTCTGGGTTATTGAATTTGATTAATGCCGCATTACTAATTTGATGACGAATTTTTGGAATTTTACGTGCTGCACCTCCGACACGTCGTTTTTTAAATGAGCTTTTGTTAATTGTTGTTACAGTTATAGTAAAAGGTGCACCAAATAATGATAAATCGTCTTGTTTTTTACTTTGTGCTATATGTTGACAACGATTTAGCATGGCGTCAACTGTATTATTTGAAATGTTGCTGAATGGAACCCATATGTCATAATCCAAAAAGTCGCTAGTTAAAGTGCAGGCTATTTGTTCGGGTTCAACATTTTTTTCTTTAGCATGTTCCATAGCCTCGTCAATGCAAAATTGAAAAATACCTAAATTTTGGAATTTAGTGAGAAATTTTTTTATTAAATACCTGATAGAAGAGACTCGGCATCTGCAGGAACATCCTTGATCATGAATTTTGAATAAGTTTTGGTGACGTTGAACTTTTCATTATGCCACATTGAATCATTTAGTCGTTCAACATAGCGTTCTGCGTTGTAACCATCCCCTTGTTGCAATCCAAGGAGGTTATCAATCATGAAATTACGGGCATTTTTTGAAAGTTGTTGCATTTTAATTTTAAGTTTTTAATGTAACTTGAACTTAATTTTTTGATTGAGAAACTTTTTTGATTGAGAAAAATGATATAAAATTGTAAAAAATGATCGTTTTTATAGTCCTACCCCTTACACCACATTATTTAAAAATTTACATAATTTGATTGATCGATTTTTACATTGATAAAAAAGTGAAGCGACGCTTTTTAAAAATTCAAATTTCAATTCCCTTAAGGGAATTGACAACAAAAATTTTTAAATTTTATTTAGGAAAAATTATATTTTAAAAATGATTGATTTCTTTTTTTCAAATTATATTTTTAATTTTTGTTAATAATTTAATTCCCTTTTGGGAATTAAAAACAAAATTTTTTTAAAATTTATATAGGAAAAGTATATTTTAAAAATGATTGATTTATTTTTTTAAATTTTCAAATTATATTTTTAAATTTTGTTAATTATTCAATTCCCTTTTGGGAATTAGAAACAAAAATTTTTATATTTTATATAGGAAAAAGTATATCTTAAAAATGATTGATTTATTTTTTAAATTTTCAAATTATATTTTTAAATTTTGTTAATTATTCAATTCCCTTTTGGGAATTAAAAACAAAAATTTTATATTATATATAGGGAAAAGTATATTTTAAAAATGATTGATTTCTTTTTCTAAAATTATATTTTTAAATTTCGTTAAAAAACATTTCCCTTTTGGGAATTGAAAACAGAAAATTTTTCTGTGAATAAAAGGAATAAAAAAATTTTTAATTTTTATTTTGGAGGGTTTGAAAATGAAAAGAATAAATATGATTTACTTATACTTATATTTTTAATATTTATTTATAATTTATAATCATTTCTATCATTCATTGATCACTCATTTTACTCATTAATTTTGCTGATCATTTTCATATTTTTATTATATGATAAATTTCATTTATCACTATCCTTTTAATTGATCACTCATAACTTAGTTGATCACCCTCACATATCAATAACTTTATTGATCACTCATTCATTCGGTTGATCACTGTTCACATTTTTAGTCAATCACTTTCTTGATCATGAATCAACCGATCATTCGAACTTCACCTGATGGATCACTTGTTCACATGGTTGATCACTCCATCTGTTGAGTGATCGCCTCATTATTTTACTTTTGGTTGATATTGATCACTTTATTGATCACTTTATTGATCACTTCATACTTGGTTTATCACTCGAACACTATATTGATCACTGAGCTCGATCAGTCGAATAAATGTAAAACATTTGTTCCCTGAATTTAAAAAAGAGAAGCGACGCCAGTTTTTCAAAATTTAAAAATTTATTTAAAAGCATTCTTAATTCCCTTTTGGGAATTAGAACAAACATTTTTAATTAAAATTCAAAAAACTTTATTCAAAAATTGATTGATTAACAAAAATATTTTTAATTTTTGCTAAAAAAAACCCTTTGGGAATTAAAAACAAAAAAATTTTATTCTTTAAAATTCAGAAATTTTTATTTAACAAAAATGATTGATTATACAAAGAATATTAAAAATCAATCCCCTTTTGGGAATTGAAAAGAAAAATATTCAAAAGGAATTAATAAAAATTCTCATTTTTATTTTGGGGGTTTAGAGGAAAATTTTAAAAAATAAAAATTTTAAATTAAAATAAAATATATTTTGAATTATCGATTATTCTCGTGAAGCAAATGGTTTATAAAATAAAATATATAGGTTAAAATATGTTCCTCGATGTAGTATTCGGTAGTGTTCTTGCCTATAGTGTAAAAGGCGCCGGTTCGAGTATTTTTCATGGATAATAATTTTATAATTAAATTTTAAAAAATTAATAAATTATTAATTTATTTATTAAAAATTAGATAAACTATTTATTAAAAAATTAGATAAATAAGATAAATTTTAAAATTTTAAAATATTAAAGGTCGGTGACATAAAAGAAAAATAAAAATTTAAAAATAATTAATCATGTTACGAGTAATTGATTTCACAAACAAAGATTTGTCTGGAGATCAAAGAAGGCTTTTGAAGTCACTTCATCTTTGAAATAGAGTGAAATTTGTGGAAAGATAAAAAGGGAAATAATTTGGGATTTTATCAAAATGACAAAGATCAAAGGGAAACATTTTGGAATTGTGGGAAACAAAAAAACCTCTCACCCCCCTCGGAATATGTGGTAAGAGGGGGAACAAAATAAAATTTGGGATTTCAGCAAAACGGCAAGTTCAAAAAGGAAACAATTTGGAATTTTAGCAAAGATCAAAGATGGAACAAAATGGGATTGCGGCAAGAACAAAGGTGGAACAAAGTGGGATTGCGGCAAGATTAAAGGGACCCTTCAAAACCTTTTGAAAATTTTGCGGGGCTCCTCCCCAAACCCTTCAAATCCTTTTGGAATTTTTGAATACTCCGCCCCCAACCCCTTCAAATCCTTTAGGAATGTCCCATAAAATCCGCTGACTCCGCCCCAACCCCTTCAAATCCTTTAGGAAATTTTGCGGAACCCTCCTCATCCTTTTGGAATGTGCGGTAAAAAATGGAACAAAGTAGTATGGATAACTACTGCTATATTTGTCAATTATTTATTTATGTATTTATTTGAAAGGTGAAAATTTAATTTATCTGAAGAATTTTTATCTATTAAGCTTGATATATTTTAATATAGTCTTTTCATGTAATATTTATACCTGTTAATTTTTAACTCATAAGCTTATACATTTTCTACTGTTTTGTACAAAATTAAGTTATTTATATTAAATCACTAAATTCAATCTGATTAATTAATTTAAAATATTTTCATTAACATGTTATATTTTATAACGAATATCATCTGTTGACTTCATTGGGTTCGTATTATTTTTTATATATCGGTATATTTTAAATTAAAACAGTTTTAAATTGATAATTATAATATATTGCATCATAAACTAATCGACCAGAATGCTTTTTCTTTGGATTCTAAAAATAGTATAAATTTGTTTGATAATGATTGGGTTTTTAAAATATTTTATATTTTAAAAAATTGTTAAACATTATTAATTTATTATACGTATTCTATATGAAAAATTTAATTTATTTTTAATTAATTTTTATTGATCTATTAATCTAAAAATATACCTATATTCTAAATTAATCACTAATAATTCAAACAAAATCAAATGAACAAAATGTTAATTAAGCTTTTAAATTCAATCATTTTATTCAGATAAATTGTATTTTATTATAAATTCATTGTAAATTTTTTCGAATTATATGTACAATTCCTGTGCTTTGTATTTTCTGATTACTCCAATTTGTTAAATTAAATTAATTTTAAATTAAATTAATAAAAATATCATTTATAAATTATTATTTCATGATTAATATTTACATTAAATAAAATATCAATTATAATTAAAATAATAAAATATAGTGATTAATACACTTAGCCTTCGCTTGATACATCGATTGCATTTGTATATACATATTTAAAAATGCTATAAAATTCAAATAATTATAATAGATTTTTTATATTTTTATAATTTTTTACAAAATTATATTGACTATTTTATTTTATATTTATTTATAAGTCATACAGAATTTGCTTATTAAATTAATTTATATTTGTAAATAAGTACTTTAAAAATAATTTATATATAAAAAATTTAGAAAAACCTATGATGCTGAACCGAAAAAACAAGCTTCAGGTGGTTCCGAACGAATTAAAATTTAATTTAATATAAAACTAAATAATTAAAATTAATAAACGACAGCCCTATTTCATGATATTTTCAAAATATGTACTGATAAAACAGATATAAATAATTTGTATATGTGAAGAAAGAATGTTTTTTGGTGTAAATATGAAGGATTAATAAATAACTAAAGTAGCATATTAATAAATAACTAAGTAGCATATATGTATATTTTAAGGTCAGACTGTTACTCATCTACTCATTCGACATATCGACATAATATTTAATTAAATATATAATTGAAGTATAATATATAATTAAAGTAAATAATATATAATTTAAAAATTATCTAGAAGATTTCTATTGATTATTTTAGGATTTCAGAAGCCTTCAGTCTGAGAAAGAAGCTTCAGTCAGAAGCTTTCAGAAATTTGTCTTACATTTTATAATTTCAATTTATTTATCTTATTTTGTAAATTATTTGTTTAATTTATTAAACATACAAAGTTTAAAACGTATTTATACAGAAAAGACCTATTTTTCTAATTTTTCTGTCTTCTATTCAAATAAATTGAATAGGAAAATAAATAAATGTTTTACACCTAAATTTAAAATAAATACAAATTCTTTCCAATTCTTTTATTAATAAATTCTTTTAAAAATGGGGAGCACAAAAGCCTGAATGGAAAGGTTGGAATTGAAAAAGTGAATGAAAAGTGAACAAAAAGAAGTTCAGGCTTTTGTTTTAAAGCAAATTTTGTGGGCGGAAAATATTAAAATCGTGAACATTAAATTTTTTAATCATGAATCATTTTATTTTGAATATTTTCTTTTTTTTTCTCGTTGCGAACGCGACAATATTGCTAAAAAATTTAGCCGAACACAACGGCTCTATTAATTACTTAACAAATTTAAAATTACTTAACAAATTTAATTCTCTACAATATTTTAAATATATATTATAGTAAAATTTATAATTATTTATACTTATCGTTGTACTTTCGATGCAGATTAAATTTAAGTTCAATTTTAATTAGTTTCGATACTTTTATTTGAAAATGTTAATTATTTCGAACATACGTATATATTATAGAATATTTAAATCATTTTAGTTTAGTGCTTAATTGTTTGAAAATAATAAAATTTTGATCATTAAAAATGCTGTGCGATTAAATCAAATTGTTTTCAATAGATCAGTCACTTATTTTTTTAATTGATGTACAAGTTTTTACTTTTTTTTAGAGTAAGTCGAGTACGAGCGAGTTCGAGTATACTCGACTCGATTTTTTGCGTACTCGATGACTTCTAATTTTTTGCTTAACGAATATGATTTTCTCTTTCGAGAGCGAGTTGTTTTTTCATTTTCAAAAACGGAAACTACGTCGATTGTTTCTTCTTCTTCTTGAGCGGAAACTACGTCGATTTCTGAATCAGAAGACGTCATTTATTTTCTTTAAAATTAGTATTAATAAGCACCTTAATAATTAACAATAAATTAAATCACTATTTAAAAAGTTGAGAGATGATGTGGTTATATTAGGAGTGTGGTTCAAATATAGACTGTGGTTCTATTTTTCAACCCCTCCATTTGATGTGGTTATATTAGAGACTGTGGTTCAAATAGAGATGTGTTTCTATTAGAATAAATCCGGTATCTTGTTATTTATTTTTATTGATAAACATCGTTGTTAATTATATACATTGATATGTTAATTTTTTAAATAATTAGTTGTCAGTTTAATAGAAAGAATATTTAATTGATTAAATTAATTTAAAATTATTTTATTGTACTAAGATAAAAGAGTTTAGGAAAGCTGGTTTGATCGATATATTTATCAGTGTTTTCATATATGATTTAATTTCATATTGTAATTAGATACGAAATTAATTTTCCGGGCCCTGTAGCCGGGTTTTCCGGGCCCGGTAGCCCGGAAACCGGGTATTTTGATAAAATCCGGTTTTTCCGGGCTTCCGGGTTTTCGAGGTTTTTAGCCCGGAAGCCCGGTCCGGATCGCATCTGAAAAACCCAGGCCCGGCCCGGGTCCAATTTTAGTAAATTTTATAAAGTATTCTGACTTTTTGGTCAATTCTGGCTCCTTAAACTTCCAAAAATTGAAAAATTTTCGCCTGCGGCGCTAATAAAATTAATTTATTCTTCATATCCCTATCCATTAATCCTTCTAAATTACCGATTTGTCCCGATATCCACCTTAATCCTCCAAATCCACATTAACCTCACCAAATCCTCAGATTGGGAACAGGCCAACCTACACTGCTCAACCTCCACACACCGAGAAATATTCTTCCAACAATGGGAAAAGGCAAAGGTTGTTCCAAAAAGGGAATGGTCGGTTCAAACCCCCACCCCTGATTAAATAATTATAGAGAGGGATATCGAGGATTTAAAAGTATATCGAGAATCGTATTCCTGTAAATTCTTATTAATCCCTCCAGATCTTGCCAAATCCACCAATATCTCCCTTAATTCGTTGAATTCACATAATATCTCTAAAACCTTTTAATAAATATGTACAGATGAAAGTTGACTCCAAATTTTAATTATTTTCTATTCAAAATAAGAAAAATTTTAGCAAAAAAGCTAAAATTTGATCATTTTTTTAATTTTGAAAAAACCGGGTCCGGGCCCAGGTGTAAAAAAACCGGGTTTTCGAGTTTTCCGGGTTTTCGAGGTTTTAGCCCGGAAAACCCGGCCCGCGTCAACTTGGAAGAAGAAAACCCGGATACCGGGCCCGGTAAAGTGAAAAGTTCGAGCTCTAGTATTTACTATCTTTAGATTAAAATATTCTTCTTTTTATTTATACATTAATTTTCATCTAAAAATAATTTTCTCTATTTTTTTAAAATTTTTTAAAAATCTAATTTATTTTCTAGATTTGTGTATCAGTATAAATTAAATATTATAAATCACATTAATTAAATAATTGATATAAAGAACCTTTAAATAATTTAAACATTGAAGATGTTACGATCTCATACTTCGTTATATATTTAGTAGATTTCATAAGAAAATTTAAATATCATTATAATAATTATCATTAAATAAATTATGTATGTTAATATTTATTAATATACAACCGCAGAGTATTAAATTATATAATTAATTTTTAAAATAATTAATTTTTATTTCTAATTTATTTCAAAATTCTTTTGCCTTCTCTTTAATTTATGAAATTAATTTTATAATTAAAATTCTTTTATTAATTAGATATTTTAATTGCTTTTAAATTATTGTTACTACAAATTAATAATCTTTATATGTAAATTTTAACAATGATATGTAAATTAAAATTTTATTGGAATAAATTGATGATTCCATGTTAAAATCAAAAATTCTCTATTAAATGGGAACACAAAAACAATGACCTTTTGGATCAGGCTTTTGTTTTATAATAATTTTTTGTGAATAATGTGAATAAAAAATTGTGAATAGTTTTATAATTGAATAATTTTATAATAATTTTTTGCGAATGTTTTATAATAATAAATGTGAAAATAAATATTTTATTTATGAATCGTTTTTTTCTTTATATTTTTTTATTTTCGACGCAAACGTCACAATTGATGTTATGTCGTATAAATAATGTTATACAAGGCGGGTATTTTTGTGATAAGGTTAAAATATTTTTTGTTTATTTACCCAAGTAATTAATATATTTTAATTTAGTTAAATATTATATTAAATAATTTTCTTAATTGAAATGATAAGTAAGTTGTTGATTTAAATTTTTCTATCTTTAAATAAATGATAGAGTTGCGTTGTGCATTATTGCTTGATAAAATAAATTTATTTATTTAGCTTTAATCAATTTAGACTATTCTATATCTGACTAGTTGAATTCTGAAATAGTATTTCACAATTATAAATATTCTAAATATTTAAATTGTATCGATAAAAAATAACTTTTTAACGTGCATCAATCAACTTGTAATCAACAACAATTTTTTAATAGTATATTGTTTTGTTTATTCTTCGAACTTTTAATTATATATATTTTTTTAGAAATATTTTTGAAATAATCAAAATTTTAATTAACTCTAAAATTAATCTACTATTATTTTTAGAATTATAATAATTATTAAATTAATAATAAAGTTTTTTATAAATTTTTCTATTACTTCTAGTATATTTTTTCAGAGCCGCAGGATCTGTGGGGTTAGAGCCTTATGAAATCGGGGTCTACGCTAGACCTTTATAATTAAATTTTGAAATGTATTTTAATAAATATATTTTCGTTTATGTTAATTAATTTTAATAATTTAAATGTTTCTTAAATGCATTTATTTAATTTTTATTTATTTTTAATTTTCTGTATTTGGTCCAAATGTTGTCAGTGTTAAATTCTAAGTGATTCCATGATAAACTTAATTAATTAAAAATTGTCTGACTATTATTAAAAACACATTAGAAATTATTTTTTAAAAATTATATAAAATATTTCATATGATTGGTCAACGATTTAAATGATATTTTTAAATAGATCATATTAATTTTTTACTTTAATAGTTTTTCAAAAAATCTAAATATCTATTAAAATTTATTAAATAAAGACAACAAAAATAAATATTTAATAAAATATTATGTTTTGTACTTTGTCATGAAATTATTTTTTATCAGAATTAGTTCATTGATAAAATTTGGATATAGGAAAATTGGATATAGGCCATTCATTAATTTAAAACGCAAATTTCAATCTAATGATCAATGAAATTTGTACCTCTTGGAGGCGCAATATTTAAGATTAATTAACGTATATTAATTAATTAATTCACAAATAAAATTAATAATTATTATAAGTATTATTATTTCTCTTAGAATGTGAGAATTTATTATTTATAATTAGTTATTTATTTTACATTTCTTTGTTCTTTTTATTAAATATTTAAACTTTTGTTATTGTAGCTAATTAGGCTACAATAACAAAAGTTTTTTATCAGAATTAGTTCATTGATAAAATTTGGATAAATATGTATATTATCCAAATGTATGTATTTATCCATCATAATATTATGTATTTATCCATCATAATATTGTTCTTCACTCTATTTAATTTAAATAATTATTAAAATAAATTATTATTGGATAAATATGTATATTTTACTTTTTGTTGCTCTAAATTTTCAATTTTTTGTGATTAATTAGAAAATTATATTAAAATTTATTAATTAGAGTAGGCAAAAATGTATAAATATACGATTTTTAAAGGGACATTTATTGTTGAAACCTTATATTATATACAAATTTTAACAATTTTAAACCATATTCTGATATATTTGAATAACTTTTAGATAATTTTTCGCAAATTAATTAATATTTATTTTGTTATGCTTTATTTTTTATATGTTTTGTTAATTTTTCTGTAAATTTGCAATATAATATTAATATTTAATAGATAGTTTTATGTATTGAAAAGTGTTATTTAATTGTTAATTTAAATAATATTAAGTTGCTTGACAATTTTTTCCCATATCCAATTTTAACAGTATTTATTGAGATCCTTTATTTTCATTATAATTTGATAATTTTATTGTTGTATACTAATGAATAGAGCTGTGATTTTTATGCAAAAGCATATTTTTTTGCAAACTTGACATCATGTATAAAGCACAAAAAACACTATTTTAGCTTTGTTTGAAAACTTTAGAGGGGGTTTCTATTTGCATATAATGCATATTTTTGCATATTTCAGACTTTCGTGCATAAATGCATATTTTAATGCATATTTAGAGGTTTTTGGGGAAAATTTCGCGAAAATTGCCCAAAATCCTGCCAAAAATTGAAAATTTAGTAAAAATTTTGGAAAAAATTTGTAAAAATTACAAATTTTGAAAAAAAAATTTTTTTTGTTTTTTGGACAAGACTCAAAAATATCCCTCCCCAAAATGTCACACCGCCAAAACGCCTCATCTCAGAATGTCCAATATGCATATTTTCGTGCATATTTCGGCAATTTTTTATGCATATTATAGTGCATATTTTGCATTTTTTAATGCATAAAATTCACAGCTCTACTAATGAACATTTAGAATATTTTTTACAAATTATGGTTTAATATGATAAAATTTAATATGATTTTTTTAATATGATTTTTTATGATTTAATATGATTTTTTAATATGATTTAATATGATATTTTAATATGAATTTAATATGATTTTTTTAATATGATTTTTACAAATATTAATTAATCATGTTATATCCTCAAACCCCTTAACCATACTCTCTCCTAATTCCGTGAAATTCCCTGAAACTCAATATAACTTTTTATTCTAGTAACTCTCCGATATATTTCTTAATGAACAAAATCCTCTTAATCCTTACATTAAATTCCTAATATTGTCACATAAGATTAATCCATATATCTCATTAAAACACCAAATTCCTTAATATTCTTAATCTTATTAAATTCTCCTTTATGTATTTTCCCCAATACCTGTTAAAGACCTTTGCAGACTCTAATGGGTGCACCGTTTAAGTTTTATGTTTGCGTTTATATGGCTGCGATTAATTTACAAAAAATGGTTGCGATTAATTGAAAATTTTAATTGTCTGCGACTAAATGGCAGACGCGCTGTTTATTGTTTACGTTTATCTTTTTTTTGTACGAAGTTAGAGAAAAACAACTTTTTTCTCTTTTATTTTTGTTTATTGAAATTTTCGTTACAAAAAAAATTTATTTTCTTTCTTTAAAAAATCTTTTTTTTTTATTTTTTTAGTATAGTAAATAAACGAAGTACAGTCATCAATCTAACTCGAAGTCTGACTTGAATATATAATACACTGCTATTAATAAGTTTTTATCTTACTTAAGTTTCTCCTCTTTTCTAACCCAATCAATTATACATTTACGATCGATCCCATATCGCTCTGCTGCAGCTAGTTTTGAATTTTTTTTTGCGTACTCGATGACTTCTAATTTTTTGCTTAACGAATATGATTTTCTCTTTCGAGAGCGAGTTGTTTTTTCATTTTCAAAAACGGAAACTACGTCTGAATCAGAAGACGTCATTTATTTTCTTAAAAATTAGTATTAATAAGCACTTTAATAATTAACAATAAATTAAATCACTATTTAAAAAGTTGAGAGATGATGTGGTTATATTAGGAGTGTGGTTCAAATATAGACTGTGGTTCTATTTTTCAACCCCTCCATTTGATGTGGTTATATTAGAGACTGTGGTTCAAATAGAGATGTGTTTCTATTAGAATAAATCCGGTATCTTGTTATTTATTTTTGTTGATAAACATCGTTGTTGAATGGTCGGTTCAAAAAGGGGATATACATTGATATGTTAATTTTTTAAATAATTAGTTGTCAGTTTAATAGAAAGAATATTTAATTGATTAAATTAATTTAAAATTATTTTATCAGATTTGGGGGGAACAAAATTATTTTATCAGATTGGGGGGAACAATTGATTAAATTAATTTAAAATTATTTTATCAGATTTGGGGGGAACATTTTATCAGATTTGGGGGGAACCTCAGATTGGGAACAGGCCAACCTACACTGCTCAACCTCCACACACCGAGAAATATTTTTCCAACAATGGGAAAAGGGGAAGGTTGTTCCAAAAAGGGAATGGTCGGTTCAAAAAGGGGAAGGTTGTTCAACAAAGGGGAAGGTTGTTCCAATGATTGGGGAAGTTGTTCAAACACGGTTTGGTCAGAAATTGACAAAGTTGTTCAACACGGTTTGGGAAGTTGTCGGAACTCAAAAGTTCCAACAAAGGTGAAGGTTACTCCATCATCCGGGAAGTTGATTAACAAAGAAAACCCCCACCCCTGATTAAATAATTATAGAGAGGGATATCGAGGATTTAAAAGTATATCGAGAATCTAATTCCTGTAAATCCTTATTAATCCCTCCAGATCTTGCCAAATCCACCAATATCTCCCTTAATTCGTTAAATTCACATAATATCTCTAAAACCTTTTAATAAATATGTACAGATGAAAGTTGACTCCAAATTTTAATTACTATTTTCTATTCAAAATAAGAAAAATTTTAGCAAAAAAGCTAAAATTTGTCATTTTTTAAATTTTGAAAAAACCGGGTCCGGGCCCGGGTGTAAAAAACCGGGTTTTCGAGTTTTCCGGGTTTTCGAGGTTTTAGCCCGGAAAACCCGGCCCGCGTCAACTTGGAAGAAGAAAACCTGGATACCGGGCCCGGCAAAGTGAAAAGTTCGAGCTCTAGTATTTACTATCTTTAGATTAAAATATTCTTCTTCTTATTTATACATTAATTTTCATCTAAAAATAATTTTCTCTATTTTTTTTAAATTTTTTAAAAATCTAATTTATTTTCTAGATTTGTGTATCAGTATAAATTAAATATTATAAATCACATTAATTAAATAATTGATATAAAGAACCTTTAAATAATTTAAACATTGAAGATGTTACGATCTCATACTTCGTTATATATTTAGTAGATTTCATAAGAAAATTTAAATATCATTATAATAATTATCATTAAATAAATTATGTATGTTAATATTTATTAATATACAACCGCAGAGTATTAAATTATATAATTAATTTTTAAAATAATTAATTTTTATTTCTAATTTATTTCAAAATTCTTTTGCCTTCTCTTTAATTTATGAAATTAATTTTATAATTAAAATTCTTTTATTAATTAGATATTTTAATTGCTTTTAAATTATTGTTACTACAAATTAATAATCTTTATATGTAAATTTTAACAATGATATGTAAATTAAAATTTTATTGGAATAAATTGATGATTCCATGTTAAAATCAAAAATTCTCTATTAAATGGGAACACAAAAACAATGACCTTTTGGATCAGGCTTTTGTTTTATAATAATTTTTTGTGAATAATGTGAATAAAAAATTGTGACTAGTTTTATAATTGAATAATTTCATAATAATTTTTTGCGAATATAAGGTTAAAATATTTTTTGTTTATTTACCCAAGTAATTAATATATTTTAATTTAGTTAAATATTATATTAAATATAATAATATGTTATTTAAGGAATCTCTACATTGTTTATTAATATAAAAATAAGCCATATACTGCTTAAAATTATCAGAGGTTATTTAACTGCATTTATAAATTTAATTTTTTTCTAGTTTCACCAGTATATTATCCTTGTTTCATAATTTCATGAGAATTTTTTAGAAATAATCATTAAATCATTCTTTTTATTTTTAAAACATCTATAGTTACATATAATTACATACATTACAATTATATATAATTAGATATATGTAATTATCCGAAGTTCCGACTATGGACATGATTTAATAAAATGAAAAACATCTCATGATTCTTTTTCATATGTATAGTTAATAAGAATTAATAATGATACTTAAAACGCAAAATTATAATAATATTCTTCATATTCTAATTAATATAAAAATTGTAAATTATTAAATTAATTTAAAAAAATATCGTGTTTTGTACGTAAATGTTTTTATATCTCAAATTTACTTTTTAAATGTATTGTTGATTTTGATTGTTGATTTTGATTGTGTTGTTGATTTTGATTCGTGTAGACCAATAACAACAATAGAACGGTTGCGTTCTTGTTCGCTTGCTGTAGGTGGTTGAATCATTTGATTCATTTGATGCTGCGGCATTTTAAAATTGTATGCATAATACATATAAGATGGTCTTCTTATATATTTTGTAATTATTATATAATTTATTTTATATCTTATTAAATATTTATTTTTTTTATTTATTTTTAATATTCTATTTTATTAAAATGTTTGTTCTTATTCCCTTGAATCAAAAGTTTATTTTAAACATATACAAATAACTTTTATTATTAAAATTATATTGCAAAATATTTTATTTTTAAATTGAGGAATAATCGAAATTTAAGCAGTTTAATTAAGGGTAAACAATTTTGTAAATTTCGGATTATATATTTATATTTTTGAAAAAATCAATTAACATTTTGATTAATTTTAAATTCTAGTTATGTATATATTATTACTTAATATCTTAACTAATCTTAGATATCAAATAATTTATAAATTTTGGAAACTAAAAAAAATTTTTTTGCACTAATCTGCACTTGATTGAATTATGGCGGCCTGACTTAAAGTGAAAAGATTCTGTTGCAAAATTTTTCAAAAATCTTTAATTTGTATGGATAAATGTATATGTATAATTTACATTTTTAAATACAATAATGTATCATCAAATATAATCAATTAATAATTAATCATTATTTATTTTATTTTAATTTTCAATTTAATTTATTATAATAACAGTATTCTTTTCTGAAAAAGCAAATGATTAATAAAAAATTTTTATCATAATATACTTCAATTATTTAAGCTTGTTTTTAAATTTAAAAGACCAAGTGCGTCTCTAGTCACCAAATCTGTTTATAATTTAATTAATAAAATAAATTTTAACCAATTCTTGAAATTGAAAGCTGCCCTACATCCTATATTAGCAGCCGATTTTGTATCATTTTTGTAAACTTTATAATTTATTTTTACTGTTATTAGAATCATTATTATTTTAAATGGAATGTTAGATGAAAAATTCCATTTTTTATTTTTGTTAATCTTAATAGGGAAAAAATAAATCAAATCAAATCAAATTTATTCAGCAAAATGGACTCTAAATGAGTCACTTAAATTTGCAACAATAAAAGAAAATATATTTAAGGTCAAAATGAGTAAGCCTTTTGGAAAATTGTTACTTAAGTTATTGGTTGAATAATTTGCTTGCTCACTCATTTTGATGAAAATAAGTCAAAAAATGCACTGAATTTTTAAAAGTGCTTAAATTTTCTAAAATAATAAAGAAAAATTAAAAAACCAAAAGTAGAATAAAAACATAAAAAATAATGTAAAACAAAAAATCAATTAAAAAATAAATGTATGAGTCATTTAAACAAAAAACCAAAAGCGACAAAACGCCAAAGTAAAAAATGTATTAGTATAATTTGCCATATGAGTAAAGGGTAAAGGAAAAATTTAGGGAAAAAACAATGTGTTTAGACAGATAAAAAATATTGTTTATTTTAAGTGAGTATGTTTATCGAGTACAGTTTTTAAATTGTTTATTAACCAAAATTTGAAACTTACAAGGGTGCTATTATTTAAGGCCTCTTTAGGTAGGGAATTCCAGATTTTTATAGTTCTATTTATAAATGAATTATGTGTTTTATTAGTTTTATGTGGGACATTTATAATATGATTGTGTTTCCTACCCTGTCGTAGGTTAAAGGTAAAAAGATCCAAAGGATTGATATTAGTAAGTCTGAAAACTATTTTGTATAGGGTAATTAAATCTAATCTGAATCTTCTAATGTAAAGATGCTCTAAATTTAATAAATATAACCGCCTATCATAGGGTACCTTACGCATGATTTTACAATTTTTTAAAGCAATGCGTGTATATAGTTTTTGAACTCGTTCTAAGAGGTTTATTTGATTTTTTGAGAAAGGGTTCCAAACCGGGGATGCGTATTCTAAGAGTGGAAGTACATACATTTTAAAATAATTTCCCCATATTTTTGGATTTGTAGATTTGATATTACGTAGTAATTGCAGCGATCTCAACGTAGATATGTTTTTAACATGGTTGATGTGTTTATTGAAGTTTAGTTTTTTATTTATGATTATACCTAGATCTCTGACTTTATCGGCTTTAGGGAGGCTTTCCCCGTTTATACAGTAACTAAATTCAGGATTTTTGTCACCTAAATGTAATACAACAGATTTTTCTAAAGAAATGTCTAATCCCCAGGTGGCATTCCAATCGAGTAAGTTATTTAGGGCATTTTGTAGTATCAGACATTCAGGGTCCTTCTTAAAACTAAATGTGAGTTTAATATCATCAGCGAACATAGATATAGATAATTCTTTGCCTATTTTAGTTTCAATATCATTAATATAAATTATAAACAATAGAGGTCCAATAACAGTGCCTTGGGGAACGCCAGAGTTAATAGTATATTCATCTGAGTAGTCATCCCCTATTTTGACCTTAAATGTTCTATCTTTTAAGAAGTTTTTTAACCAACGGTGCAATTTACCCCTTATACCATAGTTATATAGTTTATTAAGTAAAAAGTCGATTGGTACGGAATCAAATGCTTTTTTATAATCTATATACAGAATATCAGTGTTAGATTTTTCAAGTAGGGCTTTGTACCATTTTTCCATTGTGTAAATTAATTGGTTTGTAGTACATCTTTTTGGCATAAACCCATACTGGTAATCACTTATTATTTTATTATCTATTAAAAAGCTTAATATCTCCTTGGCCAATATTTTTTCAAAAACTCTGCAAACGGGTGATGTAAGGGATATCGGCCTATAATTTGTGTAGTCCTCCTTATTACCTTTCTTGAAAACAGGGATTATGTAAGATCTTTTCCAAGCATGAGGGATTTCTCCCGAATCAAGGGAATTTCTGAAAATTTCACATAAATCTGGGGCAAGTATGTCTTTAAATGATTTAAGTAGTCTGTAAGATATGTTATCAAAAGAGGAGTTTTTGTTAGGCAATTTAGATAATTCATTAACAACATTTATAATATCGAAATCTATATCATTTAGTTCTTTTATATTTTTAGAGCTAATTTTGGGGCAATCCCATATGGGCACATTTTGGAATAGGCTTGAAAAATATCGACCAAAGATGTGGCATTTTTCCTTGTTGTTTAAAATATAATTATCCTCATATAACAGCATTGGGATTGGTAATCTAGGTTTAGTATTGTTACGTATATATTTTCTTAATAGGGAAGGAGTATTCATTATTTTAGAGTTACGAGTGTTTTGATAGTTGCGTATGATATATCTAACTTTCTTACAATTGCTATTATACTCAGCCTTAACATTTTCATTGTTATTGCTTAGTTTTTTTAAAGTGCAGAAAGCTTTGAATTTATCGCCTATAGCTTTCCTTATATAAGGTGGGTATTTAATTTTATTGTTTAAAGTAACAGATTTAACTGGAATGTTATTTAGGATTATTTCATTTATTGTATTACATAAAAGTTTTTCCTTGTCGGCAACTCTGTGGTAAGTATGAATGTGATCTAATGAAAGTAGGATTAAGGGTTTAAGTTGGTTTAAATTTTGCTCATTTATATCCCGTATTAGAATTTTCTCTTGCATTGGTTTATCTATATTAAGCATAAAGTTTATCGTGTAATGGTCGGAATTAGAAAACGATGGCCTTATTTGGTGATTATTTAATAATTTACTAGAGTTACATAGCAATAAATCTAAGGTGGACCCTTTGATATGAGTTGGTTCGAGTATGTACTGTTTATAATTTAATACTTCAGAGGATTCTACGAATTGTGCATCGATATGTGAGTTAGTTTGTTTGTTTTTCCAGTCAATACTAGGCATGTTAAAATCACCTAAAATAATAGAGTTTTTAACTGTATTATCCTCTAAGCACTTAATCAATTGTTTATTGACTTTTTTGTTTAATTTTGGTGGGAAATATACACAGAAGAGTCGAACTTTTAGAGGTTTTAGTATGTCAATAATAATTACTTCAAAGCTATTATTTTTTGAGGACAAAACTTTTTTACTTGGGATATTTGATTTTACTAGTATTGCGACACCGCCGCCCTTTTTGTTTTTGGGATCAGATCTATTGCATAAATAAACATGATATTTTGAATTAATGGATAACTCGTCGGCGGTAAGTGTTGTATCCCTAATCCAAGTTTCTGAAAGCATTAAAATGTCTGGGTTTTCTACACCAATAAAATCTCGCAATTCGCATAATTTATTTACAATAGAACGGCAATTAAAGTAGTAGCAGTTTAAAAGCATGCTTGGGTCTGAGTTTTGGCTAGCAATTTTAGGGGATGTCTGCGAAGTAGTACAATAATGAAATCGATGTTTGGTGAGTGAGTAAGGGTGCGAGGGAGTAATAGTGAATTGGAGGGAGGGGGAGGGTGGGTGGATTGAGGGTTGAGAGGGTAGATGGATGGGGGGTTGAGGTGGTGGGTGGATTGGGGGTTGAGAGGGTAGATGGATGGGGAGTTGATGTGGTGGGTGATTTGGTAATTGAAGTCGAAACATATTTTTAATTTTGTTAAACACATTGTTTTTAGGAGTATTTCCGGTTTGGCTATTAACTAATATACTTTTTTTTACTTTTTGGCTTTGATTATAGGACGGGTAGAAGTTCACAAGTTTTTTGGAAGTGTATTGCGGAAAAGGTGAACTTCTTCCCTTAAAATAACGTTATTGGCATAAACAATAAAATCACAACCAGGCTTTGCAGCCCTCATATCAATACACTTTTTAATGAGAGAGGTACGAAGATCACGTTCTTCTTTACTCAGAGACTCTCTGATGGAAATATTTTTGAATTTTGGGATAAGTTTTAAATGTTTTTTCCCTCGGAGAATCTCTTTTACACTAGCTGTACAAGGAAATTTAACTTTAATTAATCGATTTTTATTTACCATCTTTTTTCCCATTCTAAAAATTCCCACCGGCAAACCAGTATCCAGACCACAAGCATTTAAGATTTCTTCCACCACTGCTTCATCTTCCTTAGCTCGATTTATTGGTTGTGATGCGTTGCTTTCTGGAATGTTGTTTATGACGATACAGTGTTGTCTGTCTCGTTCCTCCATTTGTTGTTGTATTGATTGGTTGTCGTTGTTGTCAGAAATAATGTCGGCCGCCAATTTCAAAAGAAGCCCCATTTGGGAAATAATAGATTTAGCCCAATCAGGCGTTGTTGTGTCCATTTGTTGTTGTATGTTGTCAATATTCAATGCATTAATTTGTTCCACCAATTTTGATTTTTTGTCTTTTTTAGCAGGTGGTGTGAATTCGGCATAGCGCTTTTTTGGAAATTTTTTACCCAAGTTATTGGTTGAGGAATTTGTTTGCTCACTCATTTTGATGAAAATAAGTCAAAAAATGCACTGAATTTTTAAAAGTGCTTAAATTTTCTAAAATAATAAAGAAAAATTAAAAAACCAAAAGTAGAATAAAAACATAAAAAATAATGTAAAACAAAAAATCAATTAAAAAATAAATGTATGAGTCATTTAATTTATTTTATATCTTATTAAATATTTATTTTTTTTTATTTATTTTTAATATTCTATTTTATTAAAATGTTTGTTCTTATTCCCTTGAATCAAAAGTTTATTTTAAACATATACAAATAACTTTTATTATTAAAATTATATTGCAAAATATTTTATTTTTAAATTGAGGAATAATCGAAATTTAAGCAGTTTAATTAAGGGTAAACAATTTTGTAAATTTCGGATTATATATTTATATTTTTGAAAAAATCAATTAACATTTTGATTAATTTTAAATTCTAGTTATGTATATATTATTACTTAATATCTTAACTAATCTTAGATATCAAATAATTTATAAATTTTGGAAACTAAAAAAAATTTTTTTGCACTAATCTGCACTTGATTGAATTATGGCGGCCTGACTTAAAGTGAAAAGATTCTGTTGCAAAATTTTTCAAAAATCTTTAATTTGTATGGATAAATGTATATGTATAATTTACATTTTTAAATACAATAATGTATCATCAAATATAATCAATTAATAATTAATCATTATTTATTTTATTTTAATTTTCAATTTAATTTATTATAATAACAGTATTCTTTTCTGAAAAAGCAAATGATTAATAAAAAATTTTTATCATAATATACTTCAATTATTTAAGCTTGTTTTTAAATTTAAAAGACCAAGTGCGTCTCTAGTCACCAAATCTGTTTATAATTTAATTAATAAAATAAATTTTAACCAATTCTTGAAATTGAAAGCTGCCCTACATCCTATATTAGCAGCCGATTTTGTATCATTTTTGTAAACTTTATAATTTATTTTTACTGTTATTAGAATCATTATTATTTTAAATGGAATGTTAGATGAAAAATTCCATTTTTTATTTTTGTTAATCTTAATAGGGAAAAAATAAATCAAATCAAATCAAATTTATTCAGCAAAATGGACTCTAAATGAGTCACTTAAATTTGCAACAATAAAAGAAAATATATTTAAGGTCAAAATGAGTAAGCCTTTTGGAAAATTGTTACTTAAGTTATTGGTTGAATAATTTGCTTGCTCACTCATTTTGATGAAAATAAGTCAAAAAATGCACTGAATTTTTAAAAGTGCTTAAATTTTCTAAAATAATAAAGAAAAATTAAAAAACCAAAAGTAGAATAAAAACATAAAAAATAATGTAAAACAAAAAATCAATTAAAAAATAAATGTATGAGTCATTTAAACAAAAAACCAAAAGCGACAAAACGCCAAAGTAAAAAATGTATTAGTATAATTTGCCATATGAGTAAAGGGTAAAGGAAAAATTTAGGGAAAAAACAATGTGTTTAGACAGATAAAAAATATTGTTTATTTTAAGTGAGTATGTTTATCGAGTACAGTTTTTAAATTGTTTATTAACCAAAATTTGAAACTTACAAGGGTGCTATTATTTAAGGCCTCTTTAGGTAGGGAATTCCAGATTTTTATAGTTCTATTTATAAATGAATTATGTGTTTTATTAGTTTTATGTGGGACATTTATAATATGATTGTGTTTCCTACCCTGTCGTAGGTTAAAGGTAAAAAGATCCAAAGGATTGATATTAGTAAGTCTGAAAACTATTTTGTATAGGGTAATTAAATCTAATCTGAATCTTCTAATGTAAAGATGCTCTAAATTTAATAAATATAACCGCCTATCATAGGGTACCTTACGCATGATTTTACAATTTTTTAAAGCAATGCGTGTATATAGTTTTTGAACTCGTTCTAAGAGGTTTATTTGATTTTTTGAGAAAGGGTTCCAAACCGGGGATGCGTATTCTAAGAGTGGAAGTACATACATTTTAAAATAATTTCCCCATATTTTTGGATTTGTAGATTTGATATTACGTAGTAATTGCAGCGATCTCAACGTAGATATGTTTTAACATGGTTGATGTGTTTTTACCCTACAAATGGGTTGATAAAAGTTCTGCCAGCATGTGCATGATGGTACAGTCAAAGGGTAGATATGAGTTCGGCAATGCGTATACAGGAGTTTAGACAATGGGCAGATAGGTGTGTTATCTCCTGGATAATAGGTAGATAAAAGTTCAGACAATTGGTAAATAAACAGTAATTCAGGTGGCAATGGGCAATGGGTTTACACCAATTGGTAAATAAGAGATCAGACAATGGGTAGCTAAAAATTCTGGAACGGGTAGACAAGATTTCTGCCAATGTGTAGATAAGAGATCCGACAATGGGTAGATAGAAGTTTAGACAATGTGTAGCTAAGAGATCAGAAAATGGGTAGATAGAGTTTCAGACAATGGGTAGATAAACATTAAGACAGGTGTAGCTAAAAGTTTGGTTTTTGGCACTTGGTAGATAAGAATCTGACAACGTGTTCTGACAATGTGTAGGTAAGAGTTCTGGCAATGGGTAGATAAGAGTTCAGACTATGGGTAGATAAGAGTTTTGACACTGTGTTGATAAACATTCATACAAGTATCTATGGGTTGAAAGATTCTGGCTTTGGGTAGATAAGATACTGTAAAATGCTTAAGGTAGATAGTAGAGACGTCCGAGACCGAAAATTTTCCAAGACTCAAGACCAAGACCCAAGACCAAGACTACACCCCAAGACCAAGACCAAGACTTGACCCCAAGACTCAAGACCAAAAATTATCAAGACTCAAGACAATTTTTAGGTTACATATGTCAAATTTTTGGTTTATTTTTTGTTATTTTGACATGATCACAGTCAAATCCAGCACAATCAGTCAAATCCAGTCAAATCCAGCTGCTGATATCCATCCTCGTTTTATCCCTATCGTCTTGCGCCGCAGGCGAAAATTTTTACGATTTGGAGGAATCTTACGCCAGAAATCTTCTCTTCCCATTGCCGCAGGCGAAAATTTTGAAAATTTCGGAAGGCCAAGAAGCCAGAATTCTACCTTTTCCAGCGCCGCAGGTGAAAATTTTGAGAATTTTGGAAGATCCTAAGCCAGAATTCTTCCTTTTCAAGCGCCGCAGGCAAAAATTTTGAGAATTTTGAAGGCCAAGAAGCCAGAATTCTTTCCCTTTTCCTGCGCCGCAGGCGAAAATTTTGAGAATTTTAGAAGGCTATGAGGCCAGATTTCTTCTATTTTGAAAATAAAATAAGGAAACTAAAAAAAGTTCAATCCTTAGGGATTTAAGTTTAGATAAGCCCAGAAAAGTCGAGACCAAGACCAAGACTACACCCCAAGACCAAGACCGAAAAAAACCCAAGAAAAGTCTTGAGTAAGACTCAAGACCAAGAGTCTCGGACATCTCTAGTAGATAGAGGTGCTGACACTTTAAGTTAGAGTTTCAGTAATGGGTAGATAAAAGTACTGACACTTTGTAGATAAAAGTTCTGATATCGTTAGATAAGGGTACAAACTATGTATGCAAAAGTTTCAGCTAAAGGTAGATAAACGTATCGACAATGTAGACAGAAAATGAGTTGCAGTGTGTTAGGCTAGCGAAGAGACTCGCCCGAAGGGCGAGTCTCTTCGCTAGTTCCTATAATAAGAAATAATTTTTAAAAATATTCTTTCATTTTTTATTGAAGAAATAATTTGTATCTTGCGAGCACTCCATGTAATATTGTTAGTTTATTATTAAGATTATTTATTAATTAATCAATTACTATAATTATATTTAGTCAAAAATAAAAAAATGTAATATCAAAATAAATATAGGAACAATAATTTTTATTTAAAATCAAGTGCTTAGTGTAAAAATGCTTTATGATTGTAAGCATTTGCGACCATTATTCGCTAGTGATTAACAAGTGTCTGTGTATAAAATGCAACTTATTCATAATAATGATTAAAAAATCATTTTGTTTTTAATCTAAATTTTAATTTGTTGTATTTTAGTCTTTAAATGTTTTAATAGTAATAATATTTTTCTATAAATGTTTGTCAATATTAATTTTCTTAATTTTTAGAAACTAATTTTCTATTTTTTAATAATTTTCATTTTATTGCTTTAAATATATTTTATTTATCTCTTTATATAAATTGCCAGAACATAGGCATTCTGGTTGACAAAATCAACATTGGATTTTATAAAATATGTTGTTTAGAAAAATAATTGAATAAAATTACTTATTTTTTTCAAAAAATATTTTAAATATTTATTCAAAAAAATAAAAGTTAATTAGTATTTATTATTTGAAATTTAATGACAGTTGCAGAAAAAATTATAGCTGAAATTAATTTTAATTTGGAGTTTTAAATTATAAGTAATAAAAGTATTTAAAATTTGTAATTCTGTTATTAGTCCTTAATTCTGGACCCATTCCAATTACCAAAAGTGATTTAATTATTTTAAGCATTTTATTATGCTCATATTAATTTTTCACTATTACATATTAATTTTTAATATTTCTCATAATCGTTATCCGATTATACATATTTTAATATAAATAGTTGTTTTAGAAATTTAATAGGTATTATAGAATTATCTAATAGATATTATATATATTATAGAAATTTAATGTAATAAATTTACATATACATACCTATTTCTTCATACAACAATTTTTAGGGCAATGCTTATCTCCAATTATTCACTAACAATAATAAATCAATTTAACTATAATTAAAAATAATTAAATTTTATTATCTTTTAAAATTTACACACAGTGAAAATAAAAGGTTTAAATGATTGCTACTCAAAAACATTAAAAATAGAAAAATTTCTTTTGGCTTTATAGCCAACATATTTACAAAAAAAAATTATCTATAAGTAGTACATCATGAAAAGGAAGGAGAATAGCCAAAAAGGCAAATGATTCACAAATATTACATAATTGTCACAAAATTATTAAACTTTCTAAAACAATAAATTAATTAAATTTCATTAAAATTTCATTAAATTCTTTTTTCAATAAAGAGGTTTTGTTCATCATCATCACTATCCAAGACTGATCTCCTCTATTACTTGAAGATCTCCTCTATTGCTTACTCTAAATTAAATCTCTTTTTTAATTATATATAAGTTTAAAATAATAATTATAAAGCAATTATTAAGGATCTAAACTTTAACGACAATTGATGTTATTTATAAAATTCATTTTTTAAATTTTTATAATTGATTATTAAACAAATAATTTTATAATTTATAATTAAATTAATTAACTAAAATTTCAAAATAAAAATTTTAAATTAATGTTTTGTAATTTCTTTTATTGACAAAAATACATAATTATGCTTTTTGGAAAAAGGATTCAAAATAGATTAAAATTTCATTTTAAAGAAAATTTTATTTTAGAATAACTGCTGTGGTCTAGTACAATTATTAATTGTTATGTATCTGAGAAGATTGTGCAAGTAAGTCGTATGATTGTTTATAAACTATTTCTACGAAATATTTTTATTTTCATCATAATAAGAATTACAAATTTATAAATTATTATAAAACTATCAGAGAAAAGGAATTTATAACTTTAACATAATTTATTAATTTAAACTTGCAATTTTCTTTATCAATAAAATATATTGATGGAGAATATAATTACAAATTTTTCAAAAAGTTGTAAAAATTTTTATCTAAAAATAGATAATAAAATAATGAATAAAATCTATGTTCATTTTAATAATAATTAAACACAATATTCGCAAAATTTTAGATTAAAATGAGTGAATTACTATTGAAATTAGTAAATTATAAATTATATGGAATGTGGCCGTGAAGACGTACGGATGTAAATTAACATGGTTAATGAATATTAATAAATATATAAATTAATTATTAATTCAATTATAAAAAGTCTTTTAAGGAAAAAAATCATTTAATAATATACTAAATTGAAAATATATAAAATTATTATAATTAGAATTTAGTAATACTTAAATAAATTTTGAAACTATATAAATATTAAATTCCACCTTGATCATAAAATAGACTTTAATCGTCATATAAAAAATTATAAAAATTTTAACATATAAAATCTAAAACCAAAATATACAGTGCGGTGCATATTAATATAAAAATAATTAATTAAAATTATATATAATCAAATTCAATATAATTTAGCCGTCAAACTACAGAGTATCAGAAATCCCGAACAAAAATCTAAAAATAAAAAAAATGTGAAATAACTAATAAATTTAATGCATATTTTCTAAATAGATCAACTCGATATTTTAACAACTATAATGGTCAAAACAACGTTTAAATGTGTATAGATAAAAAAATTAATTAAAAATAAAAGAATAATAGAAAATATAAAAATTTTATTTTTAAAGTATTTCTATATATTATAGGATTTCCATAACATTACTAAAACTCAATGAACAGAAAAGCAAAGAGAATATAGTTAATCTAATATAAATTATATGATGGAGAACAAATCGACACTATGTTCTAGCTAAAATTGAAAATTATTTTATTTTGTAATCTAAAATAAAATATCAATTTGTTATATTTATATTGACAAGCATGAGTTAATTGATATTAACTAAATTAAACTTAATATAGAAGCAAAAACAACGCTATTGTAAACATGCTTGGTATTTAAGCTTCGAATTTAAATAGAATATAAATTTGTAACTAATATTTGTAAATCTGTATAATTAATAAAATTTTTAGTATAAATTATTTAAGTTCAAATGTTTTTATTATATTTAAATTAAAAAAGCAAGATTTAGTCACAAAACTGACAATATATTGTGAATTTTTCGAACATAAACTTATTGTAATTAATAAAGTATGTATTTACCTATATAAATTGAAGTAAATAATATAAGAAATAAAAATTAGCTAAAGGATTTAAAATTATCACTAGATTTATTATATAAAATGTTAGTTTAAACTTAAAATTTAAACTAAATTTTCCACTTTCAAATTCACATATAAATAAACAATTACTTTATTTACTTTACAATAGAAATAAAAAAAGAGATTGAGAAAAAATCTGATTTTTAAAAAATATCTCATGAATTAAATATATAGAGCGAAAATGGAAGAAATAAAAAAATTTTAAAGAAAATGGAAGAAATAAAAAAATTTTTAAATATATATTATTCAGTGACTCAAGGAAAGATAATAAAAAATATTTAAAAATATGATTAATTTTATCGTTTTCCACGACACCAAATTTACAATTAAAAACTTGTTACGACCCAAGGTGTCCGAGATTTAACTAAGGTCGACGAGCACAATAATAACACTTTATCACATGTAGAAATGAACAATGTGTAGGCGAAGGTAATGGGACAGACGAAGGAGATCAGTGACTAGCCCCGCTAGTATGATCCGAATAGACTGACGCTTACACTGGCTTTTATACTAAACTCTTTAAGGGCTGACGCCCATACACAACAAAACTATTTTTAATATAAGAATTTAACTCATAATTTTAAATTATATATTATTTTTAATTTATCAAATGTAATTATATGGAATTTGCATGATTAGGAAAATTTATTTTTAAATAATTAATTTTTAATTGTTATTTTCTGACATTATTGAATATGTCTAATAATTACATAATAAATTTTCAATATTATTCCTAGCGTTATCAAGTATAATTCATCGAATATCAAATATATATCAAAATTACATATTTTTTTTTATTTTCTACAACGATATTCATAGAAACAATATTAAATTAATTAATCATTTTAAATTATTTGATCTAAAATTTTTCTTTTAGTAATCTAGTAATCTAAAATTTTGCAATCGAAAATTCTTCAACTTTTTTGTGTATGATAAATACAATTGTTTATTGAGCAATTGCAATAGGAGAATTTTTTATATATATTAATCTATTATCAATTAAATTATAAATATAATAAATATTTGTATGATTTATAAGTATAATTAACCCGGTAATTTTAGGAATACATTCCAAAGTCAATTCCATAATCCATTTTCTCAATCAATCCATTTGGTTAGTTCACAAAATAAATTTTATATTTTAAATTACTTAAATACTTTAATAAAAACTATTTGATGAATCATTCTTTGAAATTTTTTAAATTTTAAATTAATTTAAAAAAGATTTTTAATAATTATAAATTAACATTTTTAATTATTTTAAATTGATTTATAAATTTTAAATAATTGCATTCACTTAAAAATATATAAATTTAACCACAATGTAATAAGATTGATACAATCATAAAAATAACAAAAGTCTAATTATAAGTAATATTTTCCGAATAAATTTAAGATGTTGAATATTATTTAATTTTACCGATAAGAACACAAATTTTAGAGGGTCGGTCTTCGAATATGTTTAATTATTCTTTCTTAAATTTATTTCTCAAAATAATTTATAAAACACTTTGATTATGTTTAAATTAATTTATATAATTACCTTTTATTTTATACTGAAATTTAAAAATTAATTATCTAATAAATATAATAAATATATCTAATAAATATATATAACATTTATAATAACTAAATTTTTTGGCGAATATACATATAATTTAAAAGTCTAACTCGTTACTACATACATATAATATGTATATTTTTTCATTTTTTATTAATTAAAATTGGCTTTGTGCAATCAGTAATTGATAGACTAGCCAACATGAATTTCTAGATGAATATATTTTTTTAATTTATTTGAAATTTTTTCGAAATTTTGTTTTTTATAAATCTCTAATAAAATATTGATATAGTTTTAACGTATAGTCCCCTCATAATCTCATATGAATAATTTTTATGATTTATATTTTATTTTGCATATAATCATGTCTTGTCTATTTTTTGTTAAATTTTATTTCCATAAATTAAATTACATTCATTTTTTATTGATATAATAATTTGTTTCTTCTGAGCACTCCACGTAATGCACTCCACGTAATGCAGTTTTTAAAGTTTTTTTAATTAATTAATGAAAATAAACAGTAGTAGTAGTTTGCATATCAAATTTTACTATTATTTTATAAAGGGTATCATCATAACTATTTAAATACATAACATCGATCAATATTTTTAATCGTTTTTGATTTTGAAAATCGCTACGCATCTTTTAATTAAAAAAATACGATTGGTTATAGAGTTAAGAATGGATGGCTGGAAAAGTTTAAAAAGTAAAGAAGCGAATGTGTGAAAAAGCTAATTGGTACAAAATTAAAAGTTATTTAAATAAAAAGCTAAAAGAACATAACATTGTAGATTGTTAAAGTAGATAAAAGAGTGCCTGGGAAAGTTTTATAATAATGAGTAATTACTATACATTTAAATTTATTTATAATAATTTTATTTTTGAAATCGCGTTTTAGGGACGCGACATAATTACATATTTATATTTTTTACTATAGTTTTTTGATTTTTGAGTTGAATTTTTAGATTTAATCGAAGTATTGCATCAATGCAATTGCTAGTACTCGAATTGTAGCAGATTAATTTTTTAAGTAGCAGATTTATTTTTAAAATTATTTAAAATTAAATAAACTATAAATTAATTACTTGCATTAATTTTTTTAAATACATTTTAAACTTTTTTACATTGATTATTTACTATTCATTTCATTCATAAAATTATTATATTGCTTGTGTTTTTATTAAGGGTGATTAAATTATATAGTAAAGAATAATTCATATTTTTGTTTAATCATTATTAGATGCTAATTATTAAATGCAATACTAGATCATTACAAGATACATTTTCAAAAATTTCGATAAATTCTTAGAATATGTAATATTGGCATTTTAAAATTATTATTAGACATAATCTAAAACTTTTTAAATTTTTACTTTTTAAATTAAAGTTTAAAAAAACAAATGAAAAATTTTATCAAATTAATTTTAAAACTTTCACAAATTAAAATATTATTAACTGTGTAGATTATAATGTAGATTATATTTCTTAAATAAAAATTACATCAAACTTATCTTATATTTTATTTATAACTTTTGATTTTATAATATAAAAATATTTTGTCTGAATTTAATTTTAATTATATAATAATAATTTAAAATTTGAGGAATGATTAACAAATTTTTAACAATTTTTAACAATTCATTTTAAGATTCAATAGTAGAACTAACAAGTTTATTGGGATATAATCTTCCCCCGAATCTCCGGTTATGATTTACATTCTATTCTAAATAATATGTAAATTTTAATAAATATTTTTTCAATTTAATTTCTTTTACAAATTTAAATTTATAGTAAACATTTGCAAATAATTTAAATTAAATAATAAAACTTGACAGTTAATAATTATATTATTAATTAATAATTATCGTTTAATAAATTAGTATTTTATATTTTAAAGCGACAAAGTTAATTGCTAAATCAAATATTTTTTATTAAAATAAATCTTATTTTATAATTATACGTAATTATTATATTTAATTTGTAAAAACCTAATATCTCTGGTGAGTTTGAATTTAAAAAATAAATGTTAAAATACGTATTGTTTAAATTATTTAGTTTTTAAATGCTTAACATTTCCTTTAATGTATCGCCTACATTGTTGGAGGCAATACAAATTTTGCATTTTAGAAAAATTTAAATAACATTTAGAAAATAAATATTAAATAGTTATCGTTTACAAATATGAAACATCATACTAAAAGTATAAGGTTACCTCTATGAAAAAATAAATATTAGTAACGTTTTATTTTATTTTCAAAAATCAGACGATATTTTAGCATTTCTCTCACATTTCTTTCAAATGCAAAATTTATTTATTAAACGTATTTTAATTTTACCAGTAATCGATTTTAGAAATCTTCTATAAATTTTTTGCTATTATTTTAATAACAATTTAATTTATAAATAAATAAATTATTAAGTATAAAAAAATAAATTGCCAATAATATTATAACACTAAAAAATAATATTCTGCTTATTATAATAAATTATTAGTTAAATGTGGAGTAATAAAAATAAGAAAAACAAATGTATGAATTAAAATCTTAATTAACAAAAAGCTATTTAGACGACGGTATTACAAGAGTTTTCTGTTAAATAACCAAATTTTATTTGATTATCTTTTTTTAAATTTAAGGAATGTTTAAAATATACAAATTAATTATTATAAAAATTATTAAATAATAGATTTAGTTTAAAATAATTTTAATTGGCTACATACAACACTATAACTGTATGTAAATACCCAAAACATATTTTAAAAAATTATGTAATATGTATGTTTAAATTTTCACCAATAAAATAAAAATATTAAAATAATTTAAAATATTTTAATTTATATTTATTTAAAATTATCGAATATTTATTTAAATTAAAATAAATAATTGGTAAAGTATTTTTAAATGTAGAAAATATTTTTAGAAGCGAATCAAATGTAGAAGAGAGAATGCTATGGGATGGATTGTGGTGCATGTGAGTGCCGCGAGTATAATACATTTATTAAATTTAATTTAAAAATTTTTAATTATTATCATCCTTTGCTTAATTATCACAAAAAGCTGCAGACATTTCCATATGTATTATAAAAAATATAAATCTTTATTTAGATAATTTTTAAAAATTAAATAATTAAAATAATGTTAATAATTAAAAAATTAAAAATATAATATAATTAGTAGTTAAATATTATTTGATTTTTGAAATAAAATTTATAAAATTTAATGTCATTTCATGATGACGAATAATATTTAAAAATATATTTTTGAAATAAATATTATTTTCCTTGATCACACCCACATAAAATTGTCGTATATATTTTGGGCAAGAGAAGGATAATCACCTCTCATTCAAGATTATTCCATTCTTTTTAGTCAACATTGTTTCCTCTCTTGCCCTTTATTGTGATTTCATAATATATTTTGTAATTGAAATAAAAGAAATAATATATTTTTAGAATATATTTGGATACCCTAAATTTTTAGGAGTTTAGGAAGGATAAAATATCTCTAAGGTAGAAAGATTTTATATTTAATTAATCCAAATAAAAGAAAATTCTTTAATTAAATTAGTATCTACGATTAGCATTAATTCAAAAATTTGAGCATTTATACATTATCATAAACTAAAACTATTTTAAAAATTAAAAAGCTAACTAAACTTCATTATTATGAAAGAAAAATCTTCCAAATGAATATTTGTAAAATAAATTCTAAAGTTAAATAAATAAGTAAATTTTAAATAAAAATTAATATAGAATATCAATTTAAATATATTTAAATTATATCAAAGGAATAAGGACGGACTGACCATAAAAGATTTGTTTTGTACTAAATTTAAAAAAATTTAATATATAATGAATAACTACTACATGCCCTCAATAAACTTAGATGCCCACAACATTTTAAAAACTAATAATCTTAAATTTTCAATAATAAAATAAAAATAGTTGAAATTTTTTAAAATATTTTTACATAATGTTAAGCCGCAACAAACTTCTGCCGGGACAATACACTGTTAAACAATAATACTATAAATCTTATATAAATAATTTGTCAAAAAGAAGTCAGGTATATTAATAATTTGATTGAAAAAGTGTTAATAATTAAAAGATTATAAATAAAAATATATAATTTGTTATTAAATATTATTTGATTAATAAAATTAAATTTATCCGAATAAATAAATCATTTAATTATGATTTTTTGTTATTTGAATATAATCTAGATTGATGTGGTCGTCAAAGATTTGGGCATTTTGTATATATAATTTATAGTGTAAAAACTAAAAAAGGAGAACTATTTAAAATAAATTTAAAAAATTCAAATAAAATTTAATAATTTACAGAATAAATTATTAGTATAGTCATAAATTTTATAGAAAAATTAATAGAAATAATATAAAGATAATGAATTTATCGGAGATTCGTGAATTGGATCGAGTATCAAAAGGTTACAGCCTATCAAATTCGGGATAAAGGGGAAGAAAAATAAAATGGTGGGAGATAACCGAATAACACAGTTAACACCATATTTGTTATTATTTCAAAGTAAACAATAAATAATTTCTAAATTAATTTTCAATTTCAATGTCAGCAAAAATTACATTTTTTATTCAATTTATTTATCTAATATTTTTAAATTCATTGGCAAATGAACAAAGAAGCCAGCGATTCCGATTTTATTATTATGATCCTCCCGATGTCAATTATTACAAAATAAAAAGAATAAACATAAATAATTTTGATTTGTCTGTTGAATTGGAATGTTTTTTACCGGAAATAGATTGTTCTGATCTTTATATAATATTAAAAAACCAAATTAATTTTGTTAAAACCAATGACGATTCTTTTGCAGAAACTCTTAACAATGGGTTAACGAAGATTCATTTTAAAACTGAATCTAATAAATTTCGCGAAGGAATTGTGAATGGGCTACGAAGAGCAAGAATGGTAAGCAACGATAAACTCAAAATATTATCCAACTGAAAATAATATTTTTTAATTAATATTTTGTAGAATGTTGTGGAAATAGAGCCTCTCTTTGATAAAAATATTAATTTTGAACCTGAAGAAGATGAAGAAGTTGTTAAAGAAGGAAACAACAAGTTCCGATTAACTAAATTTGTGTGGAATTTGAATTTTGAAGAAGGCTATGACAGTCATATAAATATTTGTGTTAAATCCAAAAATAAGGGAGAATATTTTATTTATGTTATGTTATATTCTCCCATGACAATAAAATTTTTTGTTAAAATTGACGGAGAAGAAAAATGTGTGTTTGGGAAATTTAAAATAATTTCAGAAGATTTAAAGAATTTTTTTGAAAAATTAAAAGAATTTATTTATGTTCTTGCTGTCAAAACTAATGATGAGACAAACTTTGAAGAGGGACACATGGATATTATTGAATTAACAGACAATAAAAATTTTTCCAATGGGACTAAAATTTTAAGTTTGGGTCCTTTATTTGATGATGGAAGTTGTGAAATTTATTTTGACAAAAATGGAAAGATTAATGACTTTTTATTGTCAAATAGAATGTTGTTAAAAAATTCAAAAAATATTTTGAAAGATTATTTAAATAAAAGAGAATTGGGGAATAAAAAAAAAGAATGTTTTTAATAAAGATGAACAAATTTGGTTCCGTTATATGGGTGATAATATTCAAAAAAATTTTAAGAATGAAAATGGAAAATTTAAATTAATTGATGTTTACAAATTTTGATATAAAACATAAAGAATAAAAAAAATAAACAAAAATTACTAAAATAAAAATTGATAAATTCAGTAATTCAAGAAAAAAATAACAAAAAATGGAAAAATAAAAACAAACAAAAAACAACCAAGAATTAACTTTTGACTTGTCAATAGATTATTTAATTTCTTCAATCTTCATTAATTAATATTCAAAATAAAAATTAATTTCAAATATAATTAATTCCCCATTACTAAATCTTTATTATTTTTCATAAAATTTTATAATTTATTTTAATATTAAAACTTTTAAATAAATTTAATTAAAATATTTAAGATTTTTAAATATTTAAAATTTTTAAAATCTATACTAGGGTTGTTGGCGGTCGGCTAACCGAACCGAAATCCTCAAAACCTGATCCCACTATCATCGATATTCCTTAATCGTCTATTCTGTTTTAAAAATCGACCGATATACCGGTTAAGCCGTCCAAATACCCCTTAATTCCTCAAATTCTTGAAATTTTAAAATTATTCAGCGCCTGATGTATATAATATTTCTTTAATGCATTTTAATTAGATATAATGTGAATGGAAAATTCTGTATGAGAAATTCAGCCATAAACCGGTTTCGGTTAACCGAAAACCGGGGGTCCGTCAAAAACCGAAACCGAAAACTGGAGGTCGTAAACCGGCCATAACCGAAAACCGAGGGCACCGGTTTTTAACCGGTCGCCAACAACCCTAGTTTTAAATTAATAAAACCTTTTTTAACCAATGAACAAATTTGAGTAAATAATCTATACATTTTTCAACTATATACTAAATTGATTAATATTTGCATTTTTAAACTTAAGCTTTAAAAAATAAAAATAACTCTAAAGTTTCTAGTATGAGGCAGGGGCCTAGTCTAAAAATAAATTCACTATTTCGGGAATCAGTTAGGGGGGATGTAGTAATGATGATTTTCGGCTTTAAATTATCTTCTTCGTTTTACATTCTTTTTCTACTATTTTTATAAAATATTAAAAAAGAATGACAGCTACTTTTATTTTCTCTTAAATTTATATCCAAAAATCCATGTTTTTTCCAGCTCTTTTCATCACATGCCTGATTGATTCTCCTCCTCCCATCTCTTTTTAAGTTTAAGTTTGATGAGGAAACAACAAACATGTTTTTAATGTCCTTTTAATTTTAAAGGCTTTTTGAGGGAAATTTTTATTTTAAAAAATTTCAAAATTAAAATTTATTTTCCTTCTCTTTCATTTCTTTTTATTATTGTCTACGTGAATATAAAATCGATTATATAATTATTTATTTCCACCCATTAAAAAATTAAAAAAAAATTTTTTTAATTAAAAAAAATAATGTTACTTTATATTCATTTAATTTTTTATTTTTCTTCAAATAATTTTTGTTTATTTTCTTCTTTTCGTCGAATTTTAATTAAAATATTTTTAATTATTTCTATTTTTAAAATATCTTCACCTTCTTCATTAAATAATTATGAAAATCAGAAAATATTATTTTCTCTTGAAATTAGCGATTTAAAAATTAAACAATTTATCTTTCAATTATATAAAGAAAGTGTAAAATTAGATGTTTCTGTTAACTTTCAAGGACATACAAATAATGTTGATAGAATTGACCGTGCTAAAGAACCGTAGGATTTATTTAAATTTTGGGCATTTTTCTAATTCAAAGATATAGTTAAATTTAAAATCCAGTAAGAAGAGTTAAGTCCTGGGAGGCATCGATTCAGCGACCTCCTCGTCAAAGATTTGGGCATTTTGTATATATAATTTATAGTGTAAAAACTAAAAAAGGAGAACTATTTAAAATAAATTTAAAAAATTCAAATAAAATTTAATAATTTACAGAATAAATTATTAGTATAGTCATAAATTTTATAGAAAAATTAATAGAAATAATATAAAGATAATGAATTTATCGGAGATTCGTGAATTGGATCGAGTATCAAAAGGTTACAGCCTATCAAATTCGGGATAAAGGGGAAGAAAAATAAAATGGTGGGAGATAACCGAATAACACAGTTAACACCATATTTGTTATTATTTCAAAGTAAACAATAAATAATTTCTAAATTAATTTTCAACTTCAATGTCAGCAAAAATTACATTTTTTATTCAATTTATTTTTCCAATATTTTTAAATTCTTTGCCAAATGAACAAAGAAGCCAGCGATTCCGATTTTTTTATTATGATCCTCCCGATGTCAATTATTACAAAATAAAAAGAATAAACATAAATAATTTTGATTTGTCTGTTGAATTGGAATGTTTTTTACCGGAAATAGATTGTTCTGATCTTTATATAATATTAAAAAACCAAATTAATTTTGTTAAAACCAATGACGATTCTTTTGTAGAAACTCTTAACAATGGGTTAACGAAGATTCATTTCAAAACTGAATCTAATAAATTTCGCGAAGGAATTGTGAATGGGCTACGAAGAGCAAGAATGGTAAGCAACGATAAACTCAAAATATTATCCAACTGAAAATAATATTTTTTAATTAATATTTTGTAGAATGTTGTGGAAATAGAGCCTCTCTTTGATAAAAATATTAATTTTGAACCTGAAGAAGATGAAGAAGTTGTTAAAGAAGGAAACAACAAGTTCCGATTAACTAAATTTGTGTGGATTTTGAATTTTGAAGAAGGCTATGACAGTCATATAAATATTTGTATTAAATCCAAAAATAAGGGAGAATATCTTATTTATGTTATGCTACATTCTTCCATGACAATAAAATTTTTTGTTAAAATTGAAGGAGAAGAAAAATGTGTGTTTGGGAAATTTAAAATAATTTCAGAAGATTTAAAGAATTTTTTTAAGAATTAAAAGAATTTATTCAAGTTTTTGCTGTCAAAACTAATGATGTGACAAATTTTGAAGACGGGCAAATGGATATTATTGAATTAACAGACAATAAAATTTTTTCCCATGGGACTAAAATTTTAAGTTTAGGTCCTTTATTTGATGATGGAAGTTGTGAAATTTATTTTGACAAAAATGGAAAGATTAATGACTTTTTATTGTCAAATAAACTGTTGTTAAAAAATTCAAAAAATATTTTGAAAGATTATTTAAATAAAAGAGAATTGGGGAATAAAAAAAAGAATGTTTTTAATAAAGATGAACAAATTTGGTTCCGTTATATGGGTGATAATATTCAAAAAAATTTTAAGAATGAAAATGGAAAATTTAAATTAATTGATGTTTACAAATTTTGATATAAAACATAAAGAATAAAAAAAATAAACAAAAATTACTAAAATAAAAATTGATAAATTCAGTAATTCAAGAAAAAAATAACAAAAAATGGAAAAATAAAAACAAACAAAAAACAACCAAGAATTAACTTTTGACTTGTCAATAGATTATTTAATTTCTTCAATCTTCATTAATTAATATTCAAAATAAAAATTAATTTCAAATATAATTAATTCCCCATTACTAAATCTTTATTATTTTTCATAAAATTTTATAATTTATTTTAATATTAAAACTTTTAAATAAATTTAATTAAAATATTTAAGATTTTTAAATATTTAAAATTTTTAAAATCTATACTAGGGTTGTTGGCGGTCGGCTAACCGAACCGAAATCCTCAAAACCTGATCCCACTATCATCGATATCCCTTAATCGTCTATTCTGTTTTCAAAATCGACCGATATACCAGTTAATCCGTCCAAATACCCCTTAATTCCTCAAATTCTTGAAATTTTAAAATTATTCAGCGCCTGATGTATATAATATTACTTTAATGCATTTTAATTAGATATAATGTGAATGGAAAATTCTGGATGAGAAATTCAGCCATAAACCGGTTTCGGTTAACCGAAAACCGGGGGTCCGTCAAAAACCGAAACCGAAAACTGGAGGTCGTAAACCGGCCATAACCGAAAACCGAGGGCACCGGTTTTTAACCGGTCGCCAACAACCCTAGTTTTAAATTAATAAAACCTTTTTTAACCAATGAACAAATTTGAGTAAATAATCTATACATTTTTCAACTATATACTAAATTGATTAATATTTGCATTTTTAAACTTAAGCTTTAAAAAATAAAAATAACTCTAAAGTTTCTAGTATGAGGCAGGGGCCTAGTCTAAAAATAAATTCACTATTTCGGGAATCAGTTAGGGGGGATGTAGTAATGATGATTTTCGGCTTTAAATTATCTTCTTCGTTTTACATTCTTTTTCTACTATTTTTATAAAATATTAAAAAAGAATGACAGCTACTTTTATTTTCTCTTAAATTTATATCCAAAAATCCATGTTTTTTCCAGCTCTTTTCATCACATGCCTGATTGATTCTCCTCCTCCCATCTCTTTTTAAGTTTAAGTTTGATGAGGAAACAACAAACATGTTTTTAATGTCCTTTTAATTTTAAAGGCTTTTTGAGGGAAATTTTTATTTTAAAAAATTTCAAAATTAAAATTTATTTTCCTTCTCTTTCATTTCTTTTTATTATTGTCTACGTGAATATAAAATCGATTATATAATTATTTATTTCCACCCATTAAAAAATTAAAAAAAAATTTTTTTAATTAAAAAAAATAATGTTACTTTATATTCATTTAATTTTTTATTTTTCTTCAAATAATTTTTGTTTATTTTCTTCTTTTCGTCGAATTTTAATTAAAATATTTTTAATTATTTCTATTTTTAAAATATCTTCACCTTCTTCATTAAATAATTATGAAAATCAGAAAATATTATTTTCTCTTGAAATTAGCGATTTAAAAATTAAACAATTTATCTTTCAATTATATAAAGAAAGTGTAAAATTAGATGTTTCTGTTAACTTTCAAGGACATACAAATAATGTTGATAGAATTGACCGTGCTAAAGAACCGTAGGATTTATTTAAATTTTGGGCATTTTTCTAATTCAAAGATATAGTTAAATTTAAAATCCAGTAAGAAGAGTTAAGTCCTGGGAGGCATCGATTCAGCGACCTCCTAGCATTTGTTTGCTTTGCTGCTCTACCGTCAGAGTTTTAAAGGTCCTCAAGCTCTAGGCCCTGCTTTCACTTTCTTTAAAACCACCCTAGTAAATGTGTTTTAAATACTAGCCAGCTGGCCTTCCAGCTGGCCCCCATTAACCCTCTAATATCTTTCTAAATCCGCTAATATCCCTTATATCCCTCAGCATCTACCGATACTATTGAAAAATTGAAGGTTCAAGCCCTCTTAGAAGTAGAGTTGGCCGGTATCGGGATTTAGAAAAAAACCCGGGATCGGGATTTGGGAATGGTGATCCCGATCCCGATCCCGGATCCCGACACGGGATCGGGATTGGCCGAAATCGGGATCGGGATTTGGAATGGAGATCCCGATCCCGGTCCCGATCCCGAATCGGGACCGGGATTAAAAAATCGGGATCGGGATTTACTAAAAAATTTTTTTTAGACTTTTAAATTTTTATTTTCTTCACATACGACTCAATATAATTCTAAAATTTCCACTGCGGTGATGAAATATTGAGTTTAAGTCTCGTAAACTCATGATTTACTTTCCGTTCAGGGGATTAAGTGTGGATAAGGTAATGGGGGGGGGGGGGGGGGGGATAAATGGGATTGGGCTTCTTCCATTTTAAGCGCCGCGGGAATATTTTTTTAATTTTGGAAGGCCAAGGGCATTCAAGTTTAAACGTTGAAGTCTATACGATTAAATGCGTTATTTTCAAATGTGGACGATTAAAAACTGAGATTGAGGGATTAAGTAACATATTCATGTTCTCTTCCAATCTAACCTAATCCCTGTAAATCCTCTGATATCCTTCTATACTCCAAATCCACCGATACTCCCCTCAACCCCTCTTGATCGCTCGATATCACACCAAATCACTCAATATTTCGTTGAAGTCTTAAAGATGCATCTCTATAATGCCTTAATCACTCCCGTTTCTGCGCCGCAGGCGAAAATTTTGAGAATTTTGGTGGTCCTTAAGTAAGATTCCTTTCATTTTTCAGCGCCGCAGGCGAAAATTTTGAGAATTTTGGTGGTCCTTAGGTATGATTTCTTCCATTTTTCAGCGCCGCAGGCGAAAATTTTTCTTACTTTCATGCCTCCCCACTTCTGTTAACTTAATTCACAGACTTCTAGTCAATTTATAAAATCGGGATTTTCTTCGGGATTTGATGCACATCCCGATCCCGATCCCGGATCCCGGCTCGGGATCGGGATCATCCAAAACCGGGATCGGGATTCACCTTTCGGTCTCGGGATCAGAAAAATCGGGATCGGGATTCGAAAAACCCGGGATAATCCCGCCCGATCCCGACCGGGATCCCGATCCCGGCCAACTCTACTTAGAAGTCAGATTTTTTTAGATAATTTTTAGTCTCCTTTAATTATCCAAATTTTTGTTTAAAACTAAAATCCCTTTACTTTAATTTTAATTAAAAAAATTTTTTAGCCTTTTTCGTGATGTTAATTTAACAAAAGTTTTGTTACTTTCTGAATCTGTTCCAAAATTGTTGAAACTTTACGATAATTGTAAATATTCTCTATTTATTTTTAAAAAATATTTTATTCCTTTAAATTAAAAAGATGAGCCATTTACTGGGCGACCAGAAATTGAAACAATTGAAGAAAAAAATGAAATTAAGGATTTTCTTGATGTAATAATTAACTCTAAACCGATGGATATGCTCTATACATTTTTAAAGAGTAAAGGTAGTTTTAAAAATCTTCTCAAAATTTTCTCTTTATTAATCGTTTCATTAGAAATATCCTTTAATTATCCTTTAAAGTGTTTTTAATAAATCCCAAAATTTGAAAATTTTTGGTTAGATATTCAGGAAGTTCTGATCCTTTATAAATTTGTTGTCGAAAACGGAGTCCCCCCATAAACGTGTTTGGATTCCTAATTTTGATTCCTAATTCCCTCCTTTTGCCTAAAATCATCCAATCTTGATTTTAAGATCATCCAATCGCTAAAAATCAATCAGTCTTTCGTCACTCGTTAGAACAATTATGGTTTGGCCAATATTCTCGTTCTTTAGGGCAACCTGATTCTTCTGGATTTGAACATGTTTTTATTGGAGAAGTTTCTCTTTATTTTTATAAATTAAAAAATAAATTAATAATTTAAAGTTCAAACAAGGCATAGTTTCTGGCCTTCACAATTGGATAAGATTTTTATATTTGGAGAAGAATAAAAATAATTTTCATTTTGACTATAAAGGATATTTAATTAAAAGAGGGGTTTTTAAATAAATATTTTTTAAATAATTAAAATTTTTTAAGAATATTTTTGGAGTAGTAAAATTCAGTTGGGAAGATTTAATGAAACCTGCAGGGTCTTTCCTCATTGGAACAACGCCAGAGTTTGAATTTGCTTTGTACACATTTTGTTTTTTATCGAGACGTTTAAATGGAAAGGGGAAAAATTGCAATGTTAGTTTAAATTAGTGAATGGCTCTTGACAAGCCCATACAAATTTTTCCAGAGGCTGGGTCCCAAATCCGAGTTTTTTCATTATTTAGGATTCTTTCCGGACCTGATTAATCCAAAAAACAGGCCCGCCTCTAGTTACAGATCCGGACCCGACTCAGGAAAAATCGACTTGTAAATCTTATTTTCCCAAAAATCCCTCAAATATTTTCAGTTCGAGCTTAATGGATGCCAAATTAATTTAATTAGCTATGAATTGGTTCAACAAGGCCGTCTTTTTATTGGTTCGATGTATCCAAGTGCTGGGCAAATGACAAATGAATGTCGTCGCAGCAGGGATTTATTTACTTGAACAATACAAAAATTAAGATTTATATACAGTGCTGGGTATTTGCCATTTGTTGGCTCCGGCTCCGGCTCCGGGCTCCGGCCTTTCAAATTCTTGGCTCCGGCTCCGGCTCCGGGCTCCGGGGTTTAAAAATCTTGGCTCCGGCTCCGGGCTCCGGCCTTTTAAAATCTTGGCTCCGGCTCCAGCTCCGGCTCCGGAGCCGGCGATTTTCGGAGCCGCTCCATGTTGGCTCCGGGCTCCGGGTGGAAAATCAATGAATTATTTTTCATTGGGAGATTTGAGTAGATTAAGGGGTATATAGAGTGATATAAGAGGATTAAGAGAGTTATCAATAGATTAATCTGGATTTGGGTGGATTATCTTGTGATTTAGGTGGATTAAGGGCGATATCGGGGGGATTAAGGGGATTTGGATCCAAAAATCTTCCTTTTTTGCGCCGCAGGCGAAAATTTTGAGAATTTTGGAGGATCCTTATGCCAAAAATCATCCTTTTTCAGCGCCGCAGGCGAAAATTTTGAAAAATTTGGACGATCCTTAAGCCAAAAACCTTCTTTTTTGCGCCGCAGGCGAAAATTTTGACACCTAGGAGACTAAAATTAACCAATTCGAAAAATTTATTCAGCTTCATTTAATAAAAAAATCCTTATAATAATTTATTTTCCAAAGAAAAACAATTATTTAATCAATTATTGAGATATTTTTCGAACTTTAATTGAACGAAACTATGAACCAGACGCACTATCCAGTCAACCACACATACCTTACGATTGAATGGAAAGAAAATCTTTTTTACCCGTCTCAATTTTATCTCCCCTTTTCTTTTCACGCCTACCCTCTTTGCTTACTTTTTTTTCTCTAACCCATCTTTAGGGGTGTATAGCCGGAGCCGTGGGGAATTGGAAAACCTTGGCTCCGGCTCCGGCTCCGGGCTCCGGGGTTTCAAATTCTTGGCTCCGGCTCCAGCTCCGGCTCCGGGGTTTCCAAAATCTTAGCTCCGGCTCCGGCTCCGGCTCCGGCTCCGCCGGAGCCGGCTCCGGAGCTAGCTCCCGGAGCTATACCCAGCACTGTTTATATACATACTTTCATATGGGATCAACCCAGAAGATCAAAACCCAGAAGATCAAGACCCAGAAGGTCAAAACCCAGGAGATCAAATGACCCAAAAGGTCAAATCCAAAATATCAACACTAAAAATTAAAGTATTGATTTGTTGTTATATTTTTATTCCGTTTGTTCTAGAATCTTTATTGTTCTAGTAAATTTTCTTCAATTTTTTTCATTAGTTTTAGATTTTCTAGATAATATAAAAAATTTTTAATGCAAAAAAATTATTAAAATGGCTTCATTTGTAAAATCAGCGAAAGGTGGTGATAAATTGATTTATGAGGGTTATATTTATGTTAAATGTGGAAACGGCAAAGACGGAAAACGCTATTGGCGTTGTGAAACTTGGAGAAGTGGTAAATGTGGCGGTTTTGCAGTGACTAATGCAAACAACTCTGTCAATATTACTCAGCTTCACAATCATGGCCCATCTCCGAACCGTGTTGAATTGGTTAAAATTAAAGACAACATTAATCAGGCTTCAATATCATCAACATTAACACCCAGAGCAGTCGTTAATTCTCAATTAGCTGGGATTAGTGATCAGGCCAAGGTTTTTTTATATTCACTTTTGATTTTATTTTTACTACTCAGGATTTTTAACATAAGTGATTCGAGTTTTTTTCTAGTTTCGTTTAAATTATTTTTCAGAGTTAACTATAAATTTTATTTTTCATCCTTGTTTAAAAATTTTCAGCTTCTGTTCTACTACACATATTTTTTATTCATTTTCAAAATTTTAGTGTTGATATTTTGGATTTGACCTTTTGGGTCATTTGATCTCCTGGGTTTTGACCTTTTGGGTCATTTGATCTCCTGGGTTTTGACCTTCTGGGTCTTGATCTTCTGGGTTTTGATCTTCTGGGGTGGACCCTTTCATATACAATGTGTGTATTTACATGTTTTTAGTTAATAATTTATTGAATATATCAAATTGTTTAATTTTGCGGGTGCACATTCTACTAAATAATTTCTGAATAATTTTTCGATATTTGAGGGCCTGAAACTAAAACTGGTATACTGAACTATATCCCTAATATTTATACGATAAAATAAAAAATCTACATGTCGAAACAATAATTGCCCTTCCTCAAATCTAAATTAATTTTGTAACTTTTTGTAGGGTGATCTGATCATATCAGTTTAGTTGGCGAAAATAATCCCCAAATCAAGGGCTTTAAAATGATAAGATTATTCGAATTAGTTAAAAACCCAAGAAGCTATGGCCCAAAATATGGCTCCTGGACTTAACCGGCGGAACCCAATGAGACACTTAAAAAATAAATACAAATAAATTTAGAAAAAATAATTTAATTAAAAAAATCAATGACAAAAAAAAAATAAAAATATTTATAATTCCGATAAATCAAAAAATTTTCCTTCTCAAATTCTAAGTTTTCATACTGATTCTAACTTTAAAAGTCGAAAAATCACTGACAGTTTCTTCAAAAACAAAACACACTTTTGGGTTGAAAATATTGGTAATTTGATAATTTGTATATTCAACACCATTTAATTGTTCAATTTCAACTTTTTCTGCTCTCTCGCTTAATTTAAGATTTGCTGAATTATGGAAATCAAAAATAATTTCAGGCACAATTTTCAAACATTCTCTAGATGTTGCTATATACTTAAATTTTGAATTTATTTTTAAACTTTTCTGTAAATATAACCCACTTTAACAATAAGATCATAAAGCAAAGATATATTTAAAGAATAATCCTCCAAATTTCCCAAAGACTTATAAAAGATTAAATGAATTTCTTCCAAAATATTTCCTTTTGTCAAAATTTTAAATAAAATATTTATATATTTTTCCATATTGTTATCTTGAGAAAGATTTAATATAATAGTTTCACTAATTAGATGGTTCAAAGTAAATTGAAGTAAATTTTCAATATTGTGAGAATAACTGAAATGACTGAATATTTGGATATAAAATTGTTTGGCATTTCCAAATAATAATTGAATCAATTCTGGATTGAATATAAATTTTCGAAGGGAAAAATATCCAAAAGAACAATTAAATAATTTATTTAAATAATAATAAACAATTTCGACATCATTTTTGCTTTTAATAATGGTTGGTAGTCGAAGTAAAAAATATTCATTAATGTTGCTAGGTTCTAATCCTAGGTTAAAAGAAGATTTAGAAAAAAACTTTTCGGAAAGACCAAAAAGGGTTTATTGTGTCCGCATCAGGGCTGCACGCAATTGCGGATTGCGAGTTGCGGATTGCGTTTGCGGAATCTTTTTTTCAATTGAGTGCAGCCCTGGTCTGCATTTGCAGAAAAACATGTGAATAAAGGTAAGAGTTTAGCAAAAGTTTTGCCATCGGGCAGGATTGAACCTGCGACAACCTGGCAGTGCTCCTCGGCCTTACACACACAAATGCAGTTGCTCTACTACTGAGCTACTGGGGCAACGACTAATGCTTCCTCTTTTCCCCTTATGTTCGTTTAACATTCGCCTAAGCGTTTTAAATGATGCTATGTGAATCATCCTTACAATAAGAATACCCCTATAAGAGTTGAACAATTACGGATGTAAGGAAGAGAAAGAGAGAGAAAAGATCCAGCTGGCTAGCATTTAAAACGTTGACTGCGGGGGTTTAAGATCTAATAAAAGAGAAGGTGAAAGCAGCGTCCCGGTAGCTCAGTTGGTAGAGCACCTGTACGTGGTGAGCGAAAGCGACTAGCAATAACTGCCAGGAGGTCGCAGGATCGAAGCCTGCCCGGGATTAAACTTTTACCTCGCTCTTACTCGGATATAAAGTTTAAAAAAAAATTAAGATTTTTTTAAAATTCCCAGTGCCGCAATAGTTTAGAAATGATTCGAAAACTGTCAAAAATCGGAAACTGAAAGCCGGGACTAAAAACGAGATATCACTTCAATAATCTTTAAAATTTTCTAATCCGCAATTGTCGCACCGCCCATTTCGTATAGGCGAAAAATTTTTCAGCTTTTAGGGACCAGGAAAACGAATGAAACACGTCTTTCGAACAATGGTACTTTTCCGTTATCCCTGCAGACTTTTGCGGACTTTTTTTGGACATATCTACTTTCCTTTCTTTGTCATTTATATGACATCAGTCTTCCTTCCATAATTTCACTTTATTCCCAGTGGCATTTTTTTGTAATGTTAACAAATCATTAGAATCGCGTCTGGCTTAAACGCGAAACAGACAAAGGACTGTGTTCTGTCCGACAATATTGCCTGGATTGTCTGTTATTTAATAGTTTATAACATCCTTATTGATTTGGATTCAGACAATTATTCAATCTCTCATTGAATGACATAGGGTAGTATGAAATTGAGGTAGACTAGGTGTCCGCAAAAGTCTGTAGGGATAACGGAAAAGTACCAAATAAATTATTGGACAAAATTTAACCTTTGGTCAAGCATATAACTATATCCTTATCCAAATCTTTCACAGGTAAATATAACGAAATCCGTTTTTCTAGTCCAACTCTCCACTAAAAAGGAAATATTTAAATTTTTAAACGCTTAAATTTACCTTCTTTTCAAATTCTTTATCCAATGGAAAGTCAAAATTCGCAGTTTTAAGGGTAACTAAATATCGACGAGGTCCTTTGAATCGTTTGAAACAATTCTTAATTAAACTTAAAAATTGAAATTAAATGAAAACGTTACAATATTTATTTCATTAAATTTCTCCCGAGCAAGTTCTCCTTCAAATTTATTAATAAACTCATAAAAATATAAATTTGTTGGTTTGATTGAACGTAATTCTTCATAACCGAGGAATTTAAAAATATCAAGTTTTGTTTCCGTTGGTAAAGAATAAAACATTTTTTTGAAGAAAATTTAACTGAAAACTGAAGAATGCTTAAAAAAGAATGAAGAATGCTTAAAAATTATATTAAAATGTGTCCAAAAATAGTTAAAAATAGATTGGCAGACATTAACCTGGTAAAAATGCAATGAAAAACAAAATTAAAAAAAATATTTAGCTGTTCCAAAAAAATAAATTAATCTTCCTGAATATTCAAAATATTATTTTCATCTAACCAATAATTATTAAAACGTTTTTGACAAATATTTAAACCATTTTCTTCGTATTCTGAACGAGTCACAGTTTTGGAAGCAAAATTCCAGGTATCAAAAGATTCTCCACTTTTATTGGAAAAAATATTATTAGCACAATTCCAGGCATGTGCTATTGGATTTGGGGCAAGTAAAACTTCTAAGGGAAATGTCTCGTCCACAGAACAACGTAAATCCGTTAGACTGAAAATTATGGAAATTATTTAAAAATGTAAATGTAGGGGAATATTGTTTGTTACAAAAGTTAGTCTAAATCTTAAATAATTTAACAAAAACAAGTCATCGAATTATTAAAATTCGTGTAAGGGAAACTCTTCAAAAAATTGTTTCATCTACCTAATAATTATATGAGCAAGTCGGAGCTGCTATATGAGCTAGCTCACAAGATCTTGCGCAGTAGTACTAGTATCATTAATCAACTAAATATAAGTGGTTGGTTTGAAACCAAATCGAAAATTTTCCGTCCAGTTAACCGAAGAATTTTTAAAACCAACGACCCTATTATAAGGTCATTGTTTCTTAATATATGACAAAAGGTTCTATTTGTCACTGTCTCTTTGGACTGTAATCCTAGCTTAATGAAGATATTTTTGATAATGTTTTCCCTCGCACATCTATTATTATTTTAAATTAGAGTTGACCGGTATCGGGATTTAGAGAAAAACCCGGGATCGGGATCTTGGAATGGTGATCCCGATCCCGGATCCCGACACGGGATCGGGATTGGCCGAAATCGGGATCGAGATTTGGAATGGAGATCCCGATCCCAAATCGGGACCGGGATTTACTAAAAAAATTTTTTTTAACTTTTAAATTTTTATTTTCTTCACATACATACGTTTCAATATAATTCTAAAATTTCCACTGCGTGATGAAATATTGAGTTTAAGTCTCGTAAACGCATGATTTACTTTCCAGTTCAGGGGATTAAGTGTGGATAAGGTAATGGAGGGAGGGTATAAATGGGAGAGCTTCTTCCATTTTAAGCGCCGCGGACATATTTTTTTAATTTTGGAAAGCCAAGGGCATTCAGGTTAAGTGCGTTACTTTCAAATGTGGACGATTAAAAACTGAGATTGAGGGATTAAGTAATATATTCATGTTCTCTTCAAATCTAACTTAATCCCTGTAAATCCTCTGATATCCTTCTATACTTCAAATCCACCGATACCCCCCTCAACCCCTCTTGATCGCTCGATATCACACCAAACATTCAATATTTCGTTAGTCTTAAAGACAGTGATTAAGGCATCTCTATAATGCCTTAATCACTCGCTTTTCTGCGCCGCAGGCGAAAATTTCTTACTTTCATGCCTCCCCACTTCTGTTAACTTTATTTCACAGACTTCTAGTCAATTTATAAAATCGGGATTTTCTTCGGGATTTGATGCACATCCGATCCGGATCGGGATCCCGATCCCGGATCGGGATCGCCCAAAACCGGTATCGGGATTCATCTTTCGGTCTCGGGATCAGAAAAATCGGGATCGGGATTCGAAAAACCCGGGATAATCCCGCCCGGGATCCCGATCCCGGCCAACTCTATTTTAAATTAATTAAAATTAAAAAAAAATTTTTTTATTTTTCTTACATCCTCTCAAGATAACCAGCAAAAAGTGAATTTCCTCCAATTAATACAATATTTGCAGACATTAATAATTGAATTTCTACAAAAAAATATTTAAAAAATATTTGTGGAAGTTCAAAAAACCTTTAGGGAATTTAGATAAACAATTATTTATTGCTTCAACTATTCCCATTTGTCCAATTTCTACATCGCTGGGATTAAATAAAAGTTCAGTAAGTGCAAAACGTTCAACGCCTAATGAAAGTTTTTGTGTGTTTAAATGTTTTTGAGACAATGATGATGATTTTGGATTAAATATCTAAATTTAAATATAAATTATTAAAACAAATTTTTTTTGGATTTATTGAAAAGCTTTATAATAATTTTAAAATTTTTTCTTTAAAATTTAATTTATTAAAATTTAATTATTTAAAATCTTTTCTTTAATTTATTATTCCTGATTATTCTGATTCGTTGAACTTCTATTTAGCAAATTACTCGGATGTTGACCATTTCTTTTGATTTATTATTCCTGATTATTCTGATTCGTCGAACTTATTTCTAGTAAATCAGTCGAATTTCGATTTTTGCTTTTGATTTATTATTACTGATTATTCTGATTCGTTGAACTTCTATTTAGCAAATTACTAGGATGTTGACCATTTCTTTTAATTTATTATTCCTGATTATTCTGATTCGTCGAACTTCTATTTAGCAAATTACTCGGATGTTGACCATTTCTTTTAATTTATTATTCCTGATTATTCTGATTCGTCGAACTTCTTTCTAGTAAATCAGTCGGATTTCGATTTTTGCTTTTGATTTATTATTCCTGATTATTCTGATTCGTTGAACTTCTATTTAGCAAATTACTCGGATGTTGTGATTATTTTGATTCGTCGAACTTCTATTTAGCAAATTACTCGGATGTTGACCATTTCTTTTGATCTATTATTCCTGATTATTCTGATTCGTCGAACTTCTTTCTAGTAAATCAGTCGGATTTCGATTTTTGCTTTTGATTTATTATTCCTGATTATTCTGATTCGTCAAACTTCTTTCTAGTAAATCAGTCGGATTTCGATTTTTGCTTTTGATTTATTATTCCTGATTATTCTGATTCGTCGAACTTCTATTTAGCAAATTACTCGGATGTTGACCATTTCTTTTGATTTATTATTCCTGATTATTCTGATTCGTCGAACTTCTTTCTAGTAAATCAGTCGGATTTCGATTTTTGCTTTTGATTTATTATTCCTGATTATTCTGATTCGTCGAACTTCTTTCTAGTAAATCAGTCGGATTTCGATTTTTGCTTTTGATTTATTATTCCTGATTATTCTGATTCGTCGAACTTCTTTCTAGTAAATCAGTCGGATTTCGATTTTTGCTTTTGATTTATTATTCCTGATTATTCTGATTCGTTGAACTTCTATTTAGCAAATTACTCGGATGTTGACCATTTCTTTTAATTTATTATTCCTGATTATTTTGATTCGTCGAACTTCTATTTAGCAAATTACTCGGATGTTGACCATTTCTTTTGATTTATTATTACTGATTATTCTGATTCGTCGAACTTCTTTCTAGTAAATCAGTCGGATTTCGATTTTTGCTTTTGATTTATTATTACTGATTATTCTGATTCGTTGAACTTCTATTTAGCAAATTACTCGGATGTTGACCATTTCTTTTGATTTATTATTCCTGATTATTCTGATTCGTCGAACTTCTTTCTAGTAAATCAGTCGGATTTCGATTTTTGCTTTTGATTTATTATTACTGATTATTCTGATTCGTTGAACTTCTATTTAGCAAATTACTCGGATGTTGACCATTTCTTTTGATTTATTATTCCTGATTATTCTGATTCGTCGAACTTCTTTCTAGTAAATCAGTCGGATTTCGATTTTTGCTTTTGATTTATTATTCCTGATTATTCTGATTCGTCGAACTTCTTTCTAGTAAATCAGTCGGATTTCGATTTTTGCTTTTGATTTATTATTACTGATTATTCTGATTCGTTGAACTTCTATTTAGCAAATTACTCGGATGTTGACCATTTCTTTTGATTTATTATTCCTGATTATTCTGATTCGTCGAACTTCTTTCTAGTAAATCAGTCGGATTTCGATTTTTGCTTTTGATTTATTATTCCTGATTATTCTGATTCGTTGAACTTCTATTTAGCAAATTACTCGGATGTTGACCATTTCTTTTAATTTATTATTCCTGATTATTTTGATTCGTCGAACTTCTATTTAGCAAATTACTCGGATGTTGACCATTTCTTTTGATCTATTATTCCTGATTATTCTGATTCGTCGAACTTCTTTCTAGTAAATCAGTCGGATTTCGATTTTTGCTTTTGATTTATTATTCCTGATTATTCTGATTCGTCGAACTTCTTTCTAGTAAATCAGTCGGATTTCTATTTTTGCTTTTGATTTATTATTCCTGATTATTCTGATTCGTCGAACTTCTATTTAGCAAATTACTCGGATGTTGACCATTTCTTTTGATTTATTATTCCTGATTATTCTGATTCGTCGAACTTCTTTCTAGTAAATCAGTCGGATTTCGATTTTTGCTTTTGATTTATTATTCCTGATTATTCTGATTCGTCGAACTTCTTTCTAGTAAATCAGTCGGATTTCGATTTTTGCTTTTGATTTATTATTCCTGATTATTCTGATTCGTCGAACTTCTTTCTAGTAAATCAGTCGGATTTCGATTTTTGCTTTTGATTTATTATTCCTGATTATTCTGATTCGTTGAACTTCTATTTAGCAAATTACTCGGATGTTGACCATTTCTTTTAATTTATTATTCCTGATTATTTTGATTCGTCGAACTTCTATTTAGCAAATTACTCGGATGTTGACCATTTCTTTTGATTTATTATTACTGATTATTCTGATTCGTCGAACTTCTTTCTAGTAAATCAGTCGGATTTCGATTTTTGCTTTTGATTTATTATTACTGATTATTCTGATTCGTTGAACTTCTATTTAGCAAATTACTCGGATGTTGACCATTTCTTTTGATTTATTATTCCTGATTATTCTGATTCGTCGAACTTCTTTCTAGTAAATCAGTCGGATTTCGATTTTTGCTTTTGATTTATTATTCCTGATTATTCTGATTCGTCGAACTTCTTTCTAGTAAATCAGTCGGATTTCGATTTTTGCTTTTGATTTATTATTCCTGATTATTCTGATTCGTTGAACTTCTATTTAGCAAATTACTCGGATGTTGACCATTTCTTTTGATTTATTATTCCTGATTATTCTGATTCGTTGAACTTCTATTTAGCAAATTACTCGGATTTGACCATTTCTTTTAATTTATTATTCCTGATTATTCTGATTCGTCGAAATTCTATTTAGCAAATTACTCGGATGTTGACCATTTCTTTTAATTTGTTATTCCTGATTATTCTGATTCGTTGAACTTCTATTTAGCAAATTACGCGGATGTTGACCATTTCTTTTGATTTATTATTCCTGATTATTCTGATTCGTTGAACTTCTATTTAGCAAATTACTCGGATGTTGACCATTTCTTTTGATTTATTATTCCTTTTTATGCTGATTCGTTGAACTTCTATTTAGCAAATTACTCGGATGTTGACCATTTCTTTTGATTTATTATTACTGATTATTCTGATTCGTTGAACTTCTATTTAGCAAATTACTCGGATGTTGACCATTTCTTTTGATTTATTATTCCTGATTATTCTGATTCGTCGAAATTCTTTCTAGTAAATCAGTCGGATTTCGATTTTTGCTTTTGATTTATTATTACTGATTATTCTGATTCGTCGAACTTCTTTCTAGTAAATCAGTCGGATTTCGATTTTTGCTTTTGATTTATTATTCCTGATTATTCTGATTCGTCGAACTTCTTTCTAGTAAATCAGTCGGATTTCGATTTTTGCTTTTGATTTATTATTCCTGATTATTCTGATTCGTTGAACTTCTATTTAGCAAATTACTCGGATGTTGACCATTTCTTTTAATTTATTATTCCTGATTATTCTGATTCGTCGAACTTCTATTTAGCAAATTACTCGGATGTTGACCATTTCTTTTGATTTATTATTCCTTTTTATGCTGATTCGTTGAACTTCTATTTAGCAAATTACTCGGATGTTGACCATTTCTTTTGATTTATTATTACTGATTATTCTGATTCGTCGAACTTCTTTCTAGTAAATCAGTCGGATTTCGATTTTTGCTTTTGATTTATTATTACTGATTATTCTGATTCGTTGAACTTCTATTTAGCAAATTACTCGGATGTTGACCATTTCTTTTGATTTATTATTCCTGATTATTCTGATTCGTCGAACTTCTTTCTAGTAAATCAGTCGGATTTCGATTTTTGCTTTTGATTTATTATTACTGATTATTCTGATTCGTCGAACTTCTTTCTAGTAAATCAGTCGGATTTCGATTTTTGCTTTTGATTTATTATTCCTGATTATTCTGATTCGTCGAACTTCTTTCTAGTAAATCAGTCGGATTTCGATTTTTGCTTTTGATTTATTATTACTGATTATTCTGATTCGTCGAACTTCTTTCTAGTAAATCAGTCGGATTTCGATTTTTGCTTTTGATTTATTATTACTGATTATTCTGATTCGTTGAACTTCTATTTAGCAAATTACTCGGATGTTGACCATTTCTTTTGATTTATTATTCCTGATTATTCTGATTCGTCGAACTTCTTTCTAGTAAATCAGTCGGATTTCGATTTTTGCTTTTGATTTATTATTACTGATTATTCTGATTCGTTGAACTTCTATTTAGCAAATTACTCGGATGTTGACCATTTCTTTTGATTTATTTACCTGATTATTCTGATTCGTCGAACTTCTTTCTAGTAAATCAGTCGGATTTCGATTTTTGCTTTTGATTTATTATTCCTGATTATTCTGATTCGTTGAACTTCTATTTAGCAAATTACTCGGATGTTGACCATTTCTTTTAATTTATTATTCCTGATTATTCTGATTCGTCGAACTTCTATTTAGCAAATTACTCGGATGTTGACCATTTCTTTTAATTTATTATTCCTGATTATTCTGATTCGTTGAACTTCTATTTAGCAAATTACTCGGATGTTGACCATTTCTTTTGATTTATTATTCCTGATTATTCTGATTCGTCGAACTTCTTTCTAGTAAATCAGTCGGATTTCGATTTTTGCTTTTGATTTATTATTCCTGATTATTCTGATTCGTCGAACTTCTTTCTAGTAAATCAGTCGGATTTCGATTTTTGCTTTTGATTTATTATTCCTGATTATTCTGATTCGTCGAACTTCTTTCTAGTAAATCAGTCGGATTTCGATTTTTGCTTTTGATTTATTATTCCTGATTATTCTGATTCGTCGAACTTCTTTCTAGTAAATCAGTCGGATTTCGATTTTTGCTTTTGATTTATTATTACTGATTATTCTGATTCGTCGAACTTCTTTCTAGTAAATCAGTCGGATTTCGATTTTTGCTTTTGATTTATTATTCCTGATTATTCTGATTCGTTGAACTTCTATTTAGCAAATTACTCTGATGTTGACCATTTCTTTTAATTTATTATTCCTGATTATTCTGATTCGTCGAACTTCTATTTAGCAAATTACTCGGATGTTATTGGGACTTTTTCTTTGAATATGTAAACGAACTCTATACCAAGGTCTTCTCTTTACGGGCATTTGGACCATCATTTGGACATTTGCCGCCGTTCTCCCCTTTTTTCTTATTTTTTAAATTAAGAATAAAAGATAAAAAAAAGGCTAACCTCCCCTCTCATTAATGTTACAAAATCAGGCAGTAAGTAATCCAATCTTTTAGCCCTCCAATTTTTCATATCCTCTTGAAAATCGGTTGAAACAAAACAAACATCTTCTTTACACTTAAATTTTAAAATAAATAAAAATATCTCTCAATTTTTATTTAATTAAAAGTATAAATTCTTACACAATTAATTACATAAGTTTCGTCAGTAACATTTAATTGCCTGTAAGAAATCCAATCTTTTAATTGATTTGTAAGAGCTTTGCCGCCAACATCAATTCTAAATAATAATTCGAATATAAGGCAATATTATAAAAAAAATTGGGCAAATAAATAGTTGACATCGTTAATAGGTGAAAAACAAGCGGAACTACTATATTAATTTAATCAATATCCACTGATCCAGTTTGCCTTTTATCATTTTTTAAAAGTAACCCAATAGAGCTAATTTATGTACAATTAGACTCACATGCGTCAGATGAGCCTTAATTTGTTATTATCTCACCAACTGTTTAAAATATGACGCTCCACTCAGAAAAAATGGAAATGAGGGGTAGCTAAAGAAATAGTCCCAAATAAAAATTTTTTTTGATAATTTTCAAGATAAAAAATAACTAAAACCTCAAAACTCCACTTTTTGCAATTTTTCCTTGAATATATGGAACAATATGAGTAAAAGAGTGCCTTAAATCATATTTTAAAATTATTATTAAATTTATAAAAATACCCAGAATCAACAATAATACAACAAGGATTTTCAAAGGAACAATGAATTTGGGCAGCACAAGAAGGGGCTAAATAAATAAAAGGCTGTAGTGTAGTGTACCGGTGGTAAAAGTTCGGGACGTGACATATGTCATTCGATTCGTCTCGACGAGCTGAGTCGAACGGTACCACTCTCGACTTTAGGAATTGATTCTGGACCGAGTTATAGGTCCCGAAAAATCGAAAAACCAAAGGGGAGACCAAGCACTTTTTTGGGGTGAAAAATTCGAAAATGCAAATTATACCTCATTCGAAAGAGCTCGTCGAGCTGAGTCGAATGACACCAAAATCAACGAAATCAGACTTGATTTGACAAAGTTGTGATCTTTTATTTTAGCTCATTACCTATGACATATTTGGAGATTTTTGCCCAAATATGTCCAGAGCAAGTGAGATAGGAATAGGTTCATGTTACGAGCCCAGACCAGCACCCGTAGACTCCCCGAGAGACGTGTGCCGACAAGCGCCTCGCCGACGCTCCATAGGTTTAGGTTTTTTTTTGTTTTTTTGTGTCGTAACTTTGTCTAATCTTGTTCAATCACGGTAATTTTGGTGTCATTCGACTCAGCTCGTCGAGCTCTTTCGAATGAGGTATAATTTGCATTTTTGAATTTTTCACCACAAAAAAGTGCTTGGTCCCCCCTTTGGTTTTTCGATTTTTCGGGACCTATAACTCGGTCCAGAATCATTTCCTAAAATGGGGAGTGGTACCATTCGAATCAGCTCGCCGAGACGAATCGAATGACATATGTCACGTCCCGAACTTTTACCACCGGTACACTACTAATTTTATCCAAATAAAAATTAGAAAATAAAAAAATAACCTGAAGTTCTGATTAAAGAATGAAAACAATAATTTTCAAAAATTATTTCCTCTGTATTATCTTCAGAAAATGCTCTGAAATTAAAAATTATGATAAAAATAAATAATTTTTTAATTTAAATACATAAAACATTTTCGATCTTAAATAAAAAAATTTTCTATTCAAATTGCGAATGTGTGTATAAGCGTGTATAATATGTATAATTACGGATATAAAATTTTAAAATAAAAAATCATTAAGGAGCCTGACTCGGAGACCTGTCGGTTGGCATTTGGGATCTAGCCGACATAAAAATTAAATTCCCGATTTTCGAGAATCGGCTCGGCTACAACCCTGGTTGGCGTATATTGCCTAAATTTCATACTACTTTATAACCTTAAAAAGCTTCCAAACAATTTTTGGATTGATGACGTGGGAACATTTAATCTTTTCAAATTTTTACCCACAATTGTAATCTCCACTAAAGTTGCCGTTTTCGAGTTAGGCCGACGGTTGAGGCATTCTTTCGGGCCTAACTTTATCGAGTCGGGCCTATATGTATCTGTCTCTTTCGGGCCAGATATCTTAGACCCGACCCGATCTTCGGTCCGAGTCGGTCCATTTGGCAACCCTAATCTACACAATCCGTTCGAAAAATTAAAGTTTCAATTTAAATAACCTCGAAATATCAGAAGGATCAGTTAAAATTATTCTAGAATTTTTATAGTCTACATTCAAATTATCCTTTCCAAACAATTTATTCCAAATTTGTAATTGTGTATCCCAGTTAACTTTAAAAAATAATTTTAGAAAAATAATTTAATTTAAAAAATAACCTAAATATCCGCGTTCAATTGGAAGGGAAAAATATAAAGAAGTTTTATCAGACAATTGTTCAATTTCATCGGCTATATAAACACGTTTCTTGTCAAATTTTGATTTAATTATTGCATTCGGAAATAATCTAAATTTGAATTTTTAAAAAGATTTTAACAAAAGCAGGTTAAGGAAACTTAAAAAATGTCAGAAAAAGTAAAGGAAAAATTAGAAAACATATTAAAACAATTTTAGACTAAAAAAGCTTATACTTCGGAAGTCGCCTTCCCCCCTCACCTTATTCCTATTTCCCTGACCATTTTGAGCTTTTTTGCTCGATTTATTATAATCCTTGCAAGAGCTCATCGAGCTGGGTCGAATGATACTTTAATCAGTTAGATGATTTTGAGCAAAATTATGAAGCTGAATCATCGATGGATAAACATTTTGTGTTGATGCTAGATACCATTCAACTTGGCTCAACGAAGTCTTTCGGATATAGGTGTGTAGAATTTGCCATAAAACAGAAAACGGGGAAGGCAACTTCCGAAAGTTATACTTAAATAATCTCAAGCTTTTGGTTACAAAAATTATTTTTAAATTTAATAAATTAACCTTGAATTAGAACCTGCATATCCAATTTTAATATTAAAACAACCATTGTCTAAAATCAAAGTTTCAGGAGACATTCTATGTAAAATATATTATTTTCTAAATTGTTTTAAAATTATAAAATGATGAAAAAAATATTAAATGAGAATTCTTGGACATTAAAATTATTAAAATTAAAACGAAAATATTTAAATAAAGCTTTTATCAATTTTGAAATAATTTAAACATAAAATAAATAAAAACTAAAAATGACTGTATAATAGTTAGGGGGCGAGGGATTTATCTTGCAAAATATAATCTCAAATTTTTTATAAGAATCTAAATTTATTTTTAAATTTTTAATCACTTTCATGCGATTTAGCCTGAATATTTGAAAATGAAAGATTGGATTGTTCACTTTCTTCAGAAAATTCAGGGAGTATCTAAAAAATATTAGAAATTTTATTGTTTGAAGGCCTAAAAGTTTTTAACAAAAAAATAAACAAAATTTAAAACCTTCAATGCCTGTCCATGTACCCTAAATCGATAAAGACATGTCACATAAGAGCCCCAATTTGTAAGAGTTTCGAATTCAATAATATTTGTTAAACGCTGATCCCAATGCTTATAATTTTATTTAAATTTTAAAGTATTTTAAATAACCTGAACATAAAATATTTGTAAAGGATCTCCATGAGCATCAAAAGTAAAATTACCCAATAATATACGAGAATGTATGTCGTCTATATCTTGATAACTCTAAAAATAAAAATCATTTCAGTCATTCTTTATCCAAATACCCAAACAAGAAAATTTTTAGGTGCTGTGCTGATATGTCCTTCAGGCGATAATTCTACTGGCAAATGTTCGTATGAAACAGCTGTGACATTAATACGATCAGATAACCCAATAGTTAAAAACCCATGCCCTCCATAAAATGCCCAACATTCACCGGCAGAGGCTCCATAACCTTTTCTCTAAAGAAATTTTGATAATTATTTTTTGAACAAAATCAAGGGTACAATAATGTTTCGGGTCTAAAAAATTGTAAGGGCTATTGTTATCTGCCTACCTTTTACTTTTCTTAATTTTTCCTACTTTTTATAATAATTTATTAAAACCCTCATATTTGTCTGATTAATTTAAGAAATTTCTGGTTCCCTGGAAATAGGCTAATTTTTTTATATAAAATCAGGCTTCTAGATTTTTCCTGTTTTGGCCATTCAAAAATTATAAGAAATGAAGGAAAAAGTAAAATAAAAAAGTAAAACACAAATTGAGGGTATCGCACACATAGGCAGCTTCCCCCTCTCCCTCCCCAGTGGTCAACAAAAATTAAAAAAATACTTGAATAACAGTTCTTGGACTATAACTTGTAAACCACAGTGGAATACCAAAAAGTTTTTGTGTTCTAGACCTCTCATTATATTGAACAGTACAACGAGTACTTAACACAGATCCACCTAAAAAATAAAAAAAATAATCGGATTAAAAGTTTCAAATTTTACCAGAACTTTCTAAAGCATAATCAGGCATTCCAGTGTGATCAGCTTCAAATATACGAAGTTCTTTTTTAAGTAAATTTCGGACTTTTTCCATCAAGGCATTTTCATCAAATTCTTTAATTATTTTCTAAAATTGATTAGGAATTATTAAAAAAGGGAGAGAGGGGCAAAATACTGTCCGAACCAGATAAATACCTCCAACATCTCACTAAATTCGATTTATGTAGTAGCATTAAGTTATCCTAATATTTTTAGTTTACGGCTGCTGGGTTTTATTGTTAGTTTAATACGAGAACACCTATGCCTAGAAATTTTATTTTAAAATTTGTTTCCTCCCAGCGGAATGGGCGTAATTTTCACTCTAATGTGTGGACCAGGGATGGATAATTTTGAACTTTAAAAAGCAGAAAACGTAGGAAAATAAAAAAGCGGAAGACAGAAGAAAATCCATCCATGGCGTGGACGGTATTTTGCTCGAACGGTATTTTGTCCCTAATACGATTAAAAATTTATCAAAAAAATTCCAACCTCATTTCCTCTAATTAAAATTTCTTTTTTATAAAATTCTTCCCGAATTTTTTTCAAATATTTAATTTCATTTTCAACTTGTCTATAACGATTATAAAAATAATTACAACAAAATTTATTAGATTCTTCGTGTTTTTGGTTTTGTTTAGATTGTTGAGAGAATAAATAAATTAAATTTAGCAAAAATAAAAATATCAAAAAAAAGAAGAAATTTCTAAAAAAATAAAAATTTAGAAAAATATTAAATTTTTAAACCTTTTAATTTTTTGATAATTTTGTCTTGAAAATATTTGTTGTTTTAGAAATTTACTCAAATTAATTGAATCCAAAATAAAATAATCAAAATTAGTTGAAAAATAATAATACAAAAATAAACCTTTAAGAAAGAAATTTAGGGCACTTGTGTCGTTTCCCTCCCCTCCATCAATTTTTTAAAATATACAAAATGGGCAGATCTTTTTTCCTTCCTTAAATTCATTTAATTTTCCGTGTATTCAATCAGTCAGTCTTACTTCTAATCTTCCATGACAGAAATTTTTATAAAAAATCTGAGCGTTTTGAACTTTTTGAGCTATGACTAATCTATCCAAAAAACTAACTATTTTTTTTAAAGTCTGATCATTTTAAAGAAATTTTGGTAGGGGAGGGAAACGACACAATACCGAAAATTTAATTATTTTAAAATTAAATTATAACTTTTTGTGTAGAAAAACTCAATAATTGACGAATAAAATTGAAAAATTTGTGAAGATGTTAAAACAAAAATTTTTGACAAAATATTTTGTTTTTCAATTTGGCCAAATTTTGTCGTCGTAGAAGGAAATCTTCGACAAAGTCTTGGATGTATATATTCTCTACTTCCATTTGGTTTATACGAATAAGTATAAGAGTAAGTATAATCAGTTTCATAAGGACTTTAAAAAATAAAAATTAATCCCTTATTTCAATTCAAAAGCAAAACCTTTGTAAAATTTCGTCAATTTTTTCTTTCGTAAGGCGAGAAGCTGCTCTATTTTGAGTTGATGTAGATGGGGAGAAACTTCTAAAAATTATTTTATTAAAAATATTAAAAGTTAAAATTAAATTACAATCGTCTGGAAGAGTTAGAAACATCCATTTTAATTGAAAAATTTATTAAAACTTTAGCCGCACATTTTGACTGAAAATTATCAAATACATTAATTTTAGAAATGTGAACCAAATTTAGCCGTGACTAGAATCTGACAAGACAGAAAATTTTCTTTATAATATAATCTGGGCGTTTTTACTCTGCTAGACATTCTGAGATGAGACGTTTTGATGGCGGGACATTTTGGGATGGGACATTTTGTGAGTAGGTCGAAATTTCCATTTTGTCAATTATCGAAATTTTTAAAAAATTTGCACCATTTTTGTTAAAAAATTATTAAAAATGATGAACTGGCAAAATTGTTTAATAAATAGTTTATAATTAAAAAAATGAAAAATAAATGGTTATATTCTGATGATTTCTGTAAAATATTATACATTTTAATAACACCATTAGAAATTATTACTAGATCTAAATTTGGTTAAGGAGCTCAAGACTGAGTCCCAATCTAAGGAAACATTTACAAAAAGATAATTTATATTAATTAAAATTTATTACTTGAAATCTTAAAGTTTTATAAAGATACCCGAAACCGTTTAAATGGGGGAATGTGAAAATTTGTATTGAGCAGTTATTGAGGGCTACCTTGCATTAAATTTCAGCCCTACAAATTTTGGATAATCTTTCTAGATTTAGAAAGTTCTAGTAAATAGCTACCGGACAAGAATAGAGTGTTAAAGTCAAAAACTAAGAACGCTCGAAATGCAAGCAAGTCTTGTCTACTCATTCAGAATTTTTAAAAAACATCGGGTACATCTTTAGAATTTGAAATTTAAATATACTTGAATTTATCAACCTCATTTAACTTTAACCTCAGAGTTTTTCAAATATCTTGTATAGTTTTTCTATTCTTTTTTAGTTTGATTTTTTAATCAAGTCTATTTACCTTACTATTAATTCTAAAAAATAATAATTTACCTAGTTAAAAATATTGTAAATAAAAAAATAATATAAAATTGGTTAGAGAACGAGAGTTACCATATTTACCCAAATAACTACTCTAATTCAAATAATTACCCTCTCCATCCAAAGGTTGAAAAAATAATTACCCCTCTAAAAATAGTTATAATTAGCCTTTATAAAATAATCTGAAATACCTAATTATTCCACCTCTGTTTATTCCCTTTCCAACAAAAGAGTAAAACAATATTTACCCAGAGTAATTATTTAAGTAAATACGGTAACTTAAATTAATTTGTTAAATAATATCAATTTAAAAAAATTTATTTTTCTATATACATCATTGCACGAATTGCCGACGAATTGCACTATGAAAATGCACGGCTAGGCCCTGTGGGGAGAAAAAAGAAAAGGGAAAGGCCAAATTTTATGACCAAATTATTAATTAAAAATTTAAAAGAAAAATTCAATACTAAAGCATTATTTGCCCCATTTTACTTTTCGACTCCTTCATTCGTTTTAATTATTTTTGGATGGTCTAAAACGCCAGAATACTCGCACAGCGTACATAATTTTTTGATAAGATTAGGGCTTGTGCTACTAGGAAAATACGAAGAACCGAATTTAAAAAATCCCCTTTCCGAGCAATCGTTTCTGGAATGCCCTGTTTAGTCTTGCTCTTTGAACTTGACATAAATTGTAAACAAAGCTGTTCCGAGACAAAAAACGTCGAAAATAGCAAATACGAAAAAAGTTCAAAAATATCGAAATCGAAAATAATTTTAAAAGTCTTCGAAATTGAAAATCAAAGGAAAAATAACCTCGAAAATCAAAAGAATCTAAATAATTGACAGGTCTCTGGTGAGGATGTAACTAGTGCTCAATTGGCCCTATTAATCTAGTTGCAGATATCCCGAGCTGGGATCCGAACCAAACTTTTTCGAATCGAAAATCTGATATCCGTAGATATATTTGAGGGATATTTCTTGAGATTTGTATTTATATAGGTATTCTGGAAGGCCATGAAGCCTCCTTTTTCAGGAGCTTCTTAATTTCTTCCCTTTTCAGCGCCGCAAGCGAAAATATTGTATTAATCAAGACATGCGGGGAAAATTCAATTTAGCGATTTCATCCCGGTCACTCCTAAAAACTTTCTGATATAGAAATTTTTTTGAATTTTCTATGAAAAAGGAGCCAGAAATTCGAAAATTAGAAGTCGAAAATTAAAACAGCTCTGATTAATGCACCTGAGGTCGATGTCAGCCAAGGACTAAACTTTTAGCTCTCAACTAATAAAGGAAGAATGGGGGCAGATAATGCGATAATACTATCAAAAAATATTAAATTATTTGGTAATATTGAACCGAACAGACCCCCTTTTTTCCTCCCCAATTTTCCCCCTATATTTTTGCAAAATGGTCAGACTTTTGCTTTATTCCATCTTCTCTTTGTTCTATCTTCTCTACTTGTTAAATACCAAAAAATAATCCTCCGTTTAGTTGTTTTTGGCATGTACTTGCACCTGTATAAAATTAAATAATCCGTTCTGTTTGGTCGTAAGTAAAAATTAGAAATACAATTTGGACAATTTGGAAATATAGGGGAAAAATTGGGGAGGAAAAAAGGGGTCTGCCCGGTTCAATATTACCAATTATTTTTACCTATAAATGAAAAATTTCTTTTTAATTTAAAAAATTTAACTCGCCACTTATCCCCATAAGATCCCATATTTGCACATATTTTTCGGCCATTTTCTCTAATTGTACCAGACGAAGCAGGACAACTGGCCACTTATCCATCAAACGCTCTTCCTCAGACTCACCTGCAGATAGATTAGCTGTAGTTGCATTTAGCAACATACGGAAGAGTATTTGCCTCATTTCTTTCAAACCATCCTCTGGTTGCTTTAAAATTTTTTAGTTATTTTTTATAACAAATTTATTTTCAAAATTCGGTAATTGGGTACTTTTCCGTTCTGCCACCTCCCCTTAAATTAATACAAAAAATGTAATATATAGGGTAATAAAAGGTGCTGAATCGAAAGGTACCACTATTTTTTCCGGAAATGCCTGTGGACTGAGATATAGGGCTCGAAATGATCAAAAACCAATAATTACCTATATTACATGGATCATATTTATTTTTTAAGAAATTATAAATTAATTATAATTAATTAATTATTAATTAATTATTAATTAATTATTAATTAATTATTAATTAATTAATTATTAATTAATTATTAATTAATTATTAATTAATTATTAATTAATTATTAATTAATTAATTATTAATTAATTAATTATTAATTATAAAGTAATTAATTATTAATTATAAAGTAATTAATTATAATTCAAGAAATTATAATCTATAAATCATGGGAGAAATGAATCGAGCCTGTTGGCATCTAAAATGCATATTTATGGGTTTAACTTAAAGAGGAGAAGGTGAAAGCAGTGCCTCGGTATCTCAATCGGCGTAGTACCCGGAGCTAAACTTTTCTCACTCTCGTTATTTTTAAATTTATTTAATTTTAATCTAAATTTGTGGGAAATATTTTCAAAATAAGTATTTATAATATTATAAAATTTTTAAAGAATTGTTATTAATTCGTTGATTTTCTCCCCAATATTTTAAATTTCAAGTAACTACCTCAATTTTTAAAATTAACAAAATAGCCATCAACGAAATCTGTTCAAAAGTTAATTCCAACTCTTCAAGTTTCTGTTTAATAAAATAAAAATCTTCATTAAATTCTTTTTCCCCTTCCCTTTTATTTTTATTTTTTGGAGTCCAAACCCCCCTATTAATTTTAATTTTAAAATTATTTTCCCCAAACTTCCCTTCAAAACTTTCCCCAATATTTAAAGCCATCAAGAAAAGCAAAACAGGTTTCCAATTATAATTAAAATTGTGTTGTGAATAAATCTGAAATTTAAATTCTTTATTATTCTTTTTTGAATAAAATTTATATTTAGATTAAAAGAAAATTTTTAATTTCAAAGAATATTTATAAAAATCGAATCCTTTGGAATTTTTATGCATTCAAATTCCCTCTCCCCTTGATCACAAAGAAAAATTGTGTGTCTAAAATTTTAGCCCAACATTTATAATCCGTTTAGAATCATTTATTTTTTAAAGAAATCTAATTAAATTTAATTTAATGAAAATTTATTTTTTTCCAAATTATAAAAATATAAATACCGTATATGCTCAAATAATTATCCTGTCTAACAGTGCTGGGTATAGCTCCGGGAGCTAGCTCCGGAGCCGGCTCCGGCGGAGCCGGAGCCGGAGCTAAGATTTTGGAAACCCCGGAGCCGGAGCTGGAGCCGGAGCCAAGAATTTGAAACCCCGGAGCCCGGAGCCGGAGCCGGAGCCAAGGTTTTCCAATTCCCCACGGCTCCGGCTATACACCCCTAAAGATGGGTTAGAGAAAAAAAAGTAAGCAAAGAGGGTAGGCGTGAAAAGAAAAGGGGAGATAAAATTGAGACGGGTAAAAAAGATTTTCTTTCCATTCAATCGTAAGGTATGTGTGGTTGACTGGATAGTGCGTCTGGTTCATAGTTTCGTTCAATTAAAGTTCGAAAAATATCTCAATAATTGATTAAATAATTGTTTTTCTTTGGAAAATAAATTATTATAAGGATTTTTTTATTAAATGAAGCTGAATAAATTTTTCGAATTGGTTAATTTTAGTCTCCTAGGTGTCAAAATTTTCGCCTGCGGCGCAAAAAAGAAGGTTTTTGGCTTAAGGATCGTCCAAATTTTTCAAAATTTTCGCCTGCGGCGCTGAAAAAGGATGATTTTTGGCATAAGGATCCTCCAAAATTCTCAAAATTTTCGCCTGCGGCGCAAAAAAGGAAGATTTTTGGATCCAAATCCCCTTAATCCCCCCGATATCGCCCTTAATCCACCTAAATCACAAGATAATCCACCCAAATCCAGATTAATCTATTGATAACTCTCTTAATCCTCTTATATCACTCTATATCCCCCTTAATCTACTCAAATCTCCCAATGAAAAATAATTCATTGATTTTCCACCCGGAGCCCGGAGCCAACATGGAGCGGCTCCGAAAATCGCCGGCTCCGGAGCCGGAGCTGGAGCCGGAGCCAAGATTTTAAAAGGCCGGAGCCCGGAGCCGGAGCCGGAGCCAAGATTTTTAAACCCCGGAGCCCGGAGCCGGAGCCGGAGCCAAGAATTTGAAAGGCCGGAGCCCGGAGCCGGAGCCGGAGCCAACAAATGGCAAATACCCAGCACTGCTGTCTAATTATTGTTCTCGTTAGAGTGAGTAATAAATCGAGAGGGAGTAACTATTTGAGAGAGGATATATACGGGATAAATAAACTCGCCTGGGAGGGAGAGAGAGAGGTAAACCCTCGAAATTGTGCCTTTTGAACGCGGGCTAACCTTCCCATCAACTGTTTCCTTGTCCTTTAAAAAAATTAAATTTTAAGAGTTTATTAGAGATTACATAACGAGTGGATTCAAGATTATAATTAGGGTTGCACCCCGAACGCTCGGGGGCGGGTATGTCGGAGTACGGGGTTTTCGAATTGTTTCGGGGCGGGGTGCGGGGTCGGGGAGCAAAATTAGGTCGGGGACGGGGAACGGGGGTCAAAGAAAAAAATTTTTAAACAAAAAATGCTGCAAAAATAAGTCGTTTTCTTTCTATTTTCGTTAATTTATTCAAAAATTAATGAAATAAGGTAGGATTAAATGAAAATAAGAGAAATTGGTGTAATGAATTGGATCTGGAGATGATTAAGGAGGATTTGGAGGGATTAAAGCGGATATCTTGGGATATAAGAGGATTTGTAGGGACTAAGGGTAGTTTCAAGGGATATCATTGATTTAAGGGTTGTCGAGTGATTAGGGATTTGGAAGATATCAGGGTATCTTTTTTCTCCTGCGCTGCAAGCAACATTTTGAGAATTTTATAAGGCCAAGAAGCCAGATTTTTTCGTTTTTTTGCGCCGCAGGCGAAAACTTTGAGAAACTTGGAAGGCCAAGAAGCCAAATTTCTTACATTTCCAGAGTAAGTTTTTTTAGTTATTACATTCGTTTTTCCTTCAAAAATTATAAGTAGAAAGTAAATTGGGAGGGAATTTTCTAAATTTTTCTCTTTAGATTCCTCTAAAAAATGGCATTTTATGGGGGTCTTACCCCAGACAACCCCGAAAGTTTTTCGGGTCGGGGGACGGGGTTTTTGAATTGTTTCGGGGCGGGGAGAAGTCTGAAAAAATCGTTCGGGAGCGGGGTCGGTGAACGGGGTCGGGGTGCAACACTAATCATAATTATTCTAATACCTATTCTTTTCAATCAACCCACGCTTCGCGCGCCTCTGCACCTCGTCCAAAACCACTATAAAATTTTAATTAATTTATTAAAGCAATTTTTATTTAATATACTATATAATATACAGTAGATTTTTTAAAAATGGCCTCTCCCTAACGGTTGAGAAAGGGAGTAGTGTGACTAAATTCTTTGCTATTCAAAAGCTCTCGATTAGCGTATCCTTTTCCGCATGGATTGCTTAAGTTTAACCATTCACTAAAAATATTTGGTGTTTATTTTACATTTATAAAGTCATAACTTTTTAATGAGTGATCAGTTATACCGCAAATATATTGACGAAAATCACATAAAAAATCCCGAGTGATATAAGATAAACTTAGAAATCTAAAAAAGATATATGTAGTCGATTAAAACCGGCCCGTTACCAAAAAATCCTTGGGAACTTTTAGTAAATTTACGATAGAAATTCTTAAAAAATAAATCCCTTAAAATAATTTATGTATTTTAAAATCCAAACATTGAGGATCCATTCCTACGTTTAAGCATTTTTCAAGACGGCATTTTTGACAGGCATTTCTGGTGCTCTTACTAATAGGGCAAGGACATTGTTGATTGGGGAGTTGATTTTTGCAGACAAAACGCTGCTGCTCTTTTTGATAAACACGGCGAAAAAATCCCTTACATCCCTCACAAGTAATTGCACTTGAATAAAATTCAAGTAAACAAAATTATAAGGAGGAAGTGGGGAGATCATTTCAAATTTAAACTATATAATTTAGATATTTTTTGCCAAAAATTAACAGGTTCAATTAAAATTTATAAACCAAAAACAAAAATTCTTTTCCTAAAAATTTATTTATTAATTTTCTGTTAGATAATATGTATAATTAATCAAAAATTCAAAAATTAAAATTTTCAAATAGAATTTATTTATTTAAAATAGAATTTAATTTATAATTATTTATTCAATTTTTGTATAAAATGTTTTTATTTAAGTTAAAATTTTAAAAAATATTTAAATTAATTTTTATTTATAAAATTATTAATTATTTGATAATTCAAACCGATAGTGCAGGCCTGTAGCCGAATCACTGCACACCTCACATTTCTGTCCATCTTTCAAATAACTTGGAACGTAAGGTAATTCTAAAAAATACTTTAAAATTTTAATTTATTCAATTTTCTATTAAAATATTTTAAAAAGTTTTTTTATTAGTTTTAAGTAAGCCTGGACCAAAGCAAGATTTCGAAGAAAAATCTCGGGGTTTGGATCGATATCTTTGGAGATATCAATCTAAATTTAGGTACGATTAGAAATATATCAAGGGATATCTTATTAATCCCTCTCCATGATTTTCTTTATCTCCCTAAGGATAAATTAAATATTTTAAAAATTTCGGAAGTTTTTTGAGATTCTCGTATGGCAAAAATGTCTGTTCTATGAGATTTCCGAGAATCAAATATCAATCTCAATTCTCGCTTGAACCTCGCAGTCCGGCTCAACTTTTGCATTTATTAACATTTATTTTTTGTTTAATTTTTTAAAAATAATTATTAGTTTGCTTTTAAATTTTAATTATTTAAAATATTCCGAATTAAAATAAATACCGTATATTATCTAAAATAAACCCCCTTTAAAATAAGCCCCCTCTAGAGGTCGATCGAAAAAACAAGCCCTGTGGCTAATTTTAGAAAATACGGTAATAAAATTTAGTTATTCTTTGAAAATTATCGCTTTTTTGTAAAGATTTGAAAAATGAATTGTGAAAAGAAGAAAAAATTAAAGAAAACGAGCTTGGTGAATATAAGGATGAGGAGTAGATTGATAAAATGAAAAAAATTTTTAAAACAGAAAAAAATTTCGAATCTAAATAAAAAAAAGTTTTTTAAGATATATATTTTAGGACGTAATTTGCAGTCAAAATAATTTTTTGTAAAAATAGCCAAATAATTTATTTAAATAATTTTTTAAAATTATTAAGTAAAGCAGCTCTGTTTCAACTAGAGCAAAAAATAATCAGCGGCTGGGTGCGAACCAGCATCTTCAGTAGACCGGCTGATGTGTGCGAAGCCTTAGGAATTAAATAGCTATATAATATGCTTTACAATTTCGATCTTAAAAGTATGTAGGTTCTTGGAGAATCATCGAATAAAACATAAAAAGGGGTAATTATTAGCTGAAAGGGGTAATTATTAGGGCGGGGGTAATTATTATTTCAACCTCTATAATTTTATTTAATGACATAATTTAATAATAATATAATATAATATATATATAATATATATAATATAATAATATACTAATATAATAATATATTAATATTTAATTAATTAATTTTAATATTAATTAATTAATATTTAATATTAATATTTAATATTAATATAATAATATTTGATAATAATATAATATAATAAATAAATTTAATGACATTAAAAGACATAGGAAATATCAGAGAATTTAGAGATATGCATAGAAGGATTAAGGCTTATCGTATAAATACCTCGATATCTTTTTAACAACTTAATCTCTCATTATTTCTCCCCAAATCTTCTTAATCTCTCGATAATCTCTTATTCCACAGAAATCCCCGATATCCTCCCAAAATTCTTTCAATTTATTAATTTATTTTTTTATGTTGATCCTATAATATTTTATAATTAAAATTGATAATGATTTTTAATATATACTTTAAAATCCGTTTAGAGAAAAATAGGGGGTAATTATTTGAGAGAGGGCAATTATTTCAGCATTTATTTCATCAATAAAAAATAATTATAGGCAAAATAATTAATAAAAATCAATTTTTTATAAAAAATTTTTATTTAAAGAATTTAAAAGATATCAAAGTATTGAGAATTTCTAATAAATAATATTTAAAATCAATTTGAGCATCAGTTCATATCAAACCCAAAAATTTACACAAAAATTTAAATTTATAAAATATGCCAACCAATGCACTAAAAAGTTATAAATATAAACTGCTCAAATAGGCCCTAAAATCCGCAACAAAGCTAACATAAGCAATAGTAAAATACACTTGATTTCTCAAAAAATGTCCAAATATACAAAACTTTTAGCAACAATATGCAAAATGGGCTGGAAAAAAGGCATTTTTTGTAGGCAATTTTAGGCAGCGATAAAATTAGTTTGAAAGCAACTTTAACCAAAATAACACCTGATTTAGAAAAAAAAATAACACCTGATTTAGAAATAACACCTGATTTCAAAATAACACCTGATTTAGAAATTTAGAATAACCTATCTAGGAAAAAGACAAGTATTTGGCTAAAAATGCTAGTTCTAATTATGATAGACAAAACAAAAAAATATAAACACAAAATTTTAATTTTCTAGGTTTATTTTATAAATGTTCCTATAGAGCTTATAAAATACATTTCAACTCAGTGATATTCAAGAGGCTCTAAAATGAGAAATACAAAACCTTAAAACCTTCATTTGTTGAATTATAAAGGAGAGAGAGAGAGAATGATTAGAATATTCTGCAATTAACACAACTTCTTGTGAACAACCCAAATAAGTATTATCACAAACTAAAAATTTCTTTTAAATTTCTAGATAAATAAATAATCGATCCTTTTCTATCTATCCAAAAATAATTAAAAAATAATTAATAAAAAAATCTATATAAATAAAAATATTTTTTTTTTGTGATTGAGCACTATATATAAATAAAAATAAAGATATTTATGTACTAATATTACAAAATAAATTTGCATTATTAAAATTAAAATAATGTGCCAGTCAAATGTTAGGGTTATTATTCGAGTTTATTAAATTTATTTTTACTCTAATTTATTTATTTTAAAATAATTTCTTATAGTTTTTGAATTTTTATTACTGTATTAAAAAAGGGAGGAGATGAGTGAAAATAAACGGATATTGATGAGAATATTGAAATAAATGGATATTTTATTAAAAAAAGCAAACTTTTCGAGTTTTATATACTGTATTTATTCTAATAGAATGGCAGCCGTTCTATTTTCAATACCCCAAAAATGACATTCAACTGAAAGCCATTCAAGCCATTTTTGACATTCAACTGAAAGCCATTCAATTAAAATAAATACGGTACTTTAAATTTGAATTATTTTAAATTATTACTAAAATTATTACTAAATCTAAATTTAATATTATTGATGTAGAAAAGATTTTGAATTAAAAATTAAATTTTTTTAAAATATAATTTGTATTAAAAATAAAAAGAATATTATTATTAAACTTAAAAAGATTAGCCGAATATTTTTAGGGTATTGTAAAAGTTACAAATTTTATTTAATTTTTTTTCATTTTTTATTATATATGTAGATAGATAACAATCATTTAAAAATAAAATATAGTAATTGTAATTTTAAATAAAATAAATATTTTTATTAAATTATATTAAATTTTTACCTCGGGAACGGATTCTTCGGCGTACTCTTGGAGGTGGTGTCATTTATTTAATAAATTAAAAAATAAAGAAAATTAAAAATTAATTAAAATTTATAACTAAAAATTAAAAAATAAAAATATAGTTAAAAAATATTTTATGAAAATAATTAAAATAGGAATATAATTAAAATAATTAATTAGAATAATTATATAATTAATTAAAATAAATTAATTATATATCAGAACTAAAAAAATTCCTAAAAAATCAGAACTAAAAAAATTCCTCTTTTTCTTGGCCTTCCAAAATTCTCAAAATTTTTGCCTACGGCGCTGAAAAAAAGGAAAAATTTGGTCTCTTGATTTCTAAAATTAGAGGGATGCAATGGGATTTGGACGGATATCTGGGAAATCATTGGAATATATTATAATAAATTAAATATATTAAAAATATATTAAATCATTGTATATCTTATTACAAATAAATAAAATAATAAATAATTTATGAAAAATAAAAAAGGAATTGAATAAAATTTATTATTGTTACAAATTACCTAATATATAATTTATATATGTAAAAATTCGATCAAAACTAAAAAAATTTATTTTAATTACTCAAATAATCTCAAAAAAATTAAAAACGAGAATGAGAAAAAATGCCATAAAGGAGGACCTAAAAAATAAAAGAATAAAAATATTTGAAAAGAAGAGGATACTCTCTACATACAATATCCTCATTCCTCTTCTCTCCTCTTTAAATTACCCAATAACTTTGACCTGAGCTTCTGCTTTTTTTGTTTTTCCTTTTCTTTAAATCTGATGGGCGAGAGTAAATTTTTTTAGTGAAAAACAATTTTTATTATTTTTGGCTTGTTTTTCTGATGCCATTTTCCCTTTTATAACGAGAGGAGATGAGCGAGAGAAGATGGCCTTGTATTTGAATATGGTGTGTTAAGAAATTATAAAACCACCTAGTTTTTTTCTTGTTTTCTATGTTCTGGTTGTCCAATTAATCTGAAATTTTTACAGAATATTTGTAATCACTATTAAACATCATACCCAAAAAATCTTAAAAAAATTTTGACTCAATCGATTTTTATCGAGTTTTTTCTCAAAAATGGGTGTTAAGAAATTATAAAACCACTTGAAAAAATTTTTGATTTTCATATTAGAAACGCTTGAAAAATTCTGAAAAATTTTCTATGAGTATTTCAATTGATATCGAGTAGAAAAACAAAAAGAACGAAATCTGTAAATACTTTCTTCATTGAAATCTGAAAACCCCAAAATCAACGGAATATAGGGGTACAGTACTTCAAAAAATATTTTAACCCCCTTAGAGCTTATATATAAATTTTCTTTTAGACCTATCTTAAAGCCCACAAAATTTGCTACAAAAAACACTTGGTCCCATCTTGGAGAAAAATCTTACCATTGAGGGCTGCTCGGTTAAATAGCAGATAAATAAATTCGCTCAAATTACCCCATAATTTGTCGTTATTTCTAACTTTTAAATTTAACAGATGAGTCCTCAATGGTAAGATTTTTCTCCAAGATGGGACCAAGTGTTTTTTGTAGCAAATTTTGTGGGCTTTAAGATAGGTCTAAAAGAAAATTTATATATAAGCTCTAAGGGGGTTAAAATATTTTTTGAAGTACTGTACCCCTATATTCCGTTGATTTTGGGGTTTTCAGATTTCAATGAAGAAAGTATTTACAGATTTCGTTCTTTTTGTTTTTCTACTCGATATCAATTGAAATACTCATAGAAAATTTTTCAGAATTTTTCAAGCGTTTCTAATATGAAAATCAAAAATTTTTTCAAGTGGTTTTATAATTTCTTAACACCCATTTTTGAGAAAAAACTCGATAAAAATCGATTGAGTCAAAATTTTTTTAAGATTTTTTGGGTATGATGTTTAATAGTGATTACAAATATTCTGTAAAAATTTCAGATTAATTGGACAACCAGAACATAGAAAACAAGAAAAAAACTAGGTGGTTTTATAATTTCTTAACACACCATAAATGCCAAAAATGTCCCCGTCGAGAGTAAAAATTATTATGGAAAAAGAATTTTAAAAAAATGAACAATAATAAATTAGCTTGAGTTTTATTTAAAAAATAAAAACTGATGGGTATTTGTATAATTTTTATAAGTTTATAATTAACATAATTAACAAAATAATTTAATTAAAATAGAAAATCCTTGTTTAAATCAATATTTAAGCTATTTAAATTATATTGAAATAAAAATTTAAATATATTTTTAATTTTAAAAATAATTTTTTTAATTAAAATAAATAAAATAATTTTAGAGTTAAATTTTAAATACATGTTAAATACTTATAATTTAATAATATTACTCAGAATTTATTTTATAATGTTATCAAATAAATATAGAATAATTAAAAAATTATTTTTTAAAAATAAATTACAAAATTTAATAACTCTTTAAAATAAATTTTTGCCATGAAAATCTTCCGCTGGAGTATCCATAAATCAACACAAATTTAACATTATTTAATTAAAAATAGTTATTCTTAAAACATAATTAAATTATTTAAATTATATTTTTTCAATTAAAATTATTTTAATTTAATTTAGTAAAGGTTTAATAATCAGATAGTTTTACTTTAAAGTATAAAAATTCTTCTTAATCGTTTAACAATTAATTTTAAATATTAAAACTAAATAATAACTAAATAATAAATAATTATTTTTCAATAAACAAATATTAAACAGGCTTTAAATGTCAATCCCTGGTAAAATCCTCTGCAAAATTAGACAATTAAATTTAGATTTATGTTAATTTATTCATTTATTAAAGAATATAACTTAAATGTTCATATTATTTTTTATTAACGTTGTATAAACTCTAATATTTTTAAATTTAAAATTTAATATTAAAAAATAATAATTAAATTTAATTAATTAAAAAATGTCTTTAAATAATTTAAAATAATCTTTATATTTTAAATAATATATAGTAAGAGCGAGGTAAAAGTTTAATCCCGGGCATGCTTCGATCCTGCGACCTCCTGGCAGTTATTGCTAGGCGCTTTCGCTCACCACGTACAGGTGCTCTACCAACTGAGCTACCGGGACGCTGCTTTCACCTTCTCTTTTATTAGATCTTAAACCCCCGCAGTCAGCGTTTTAAATGCTAGCCAGCTGGATCTTTTCTCTCTCTTTCTCTTCCTTACAATATATTTGTACATTAGCGTTTCGCAATTTTTATATTTGAGCGAAATTTGTTTCATATTATTTATCATCTCTTCAAAACATACTTAGAAACTAAATTTACTTTATTTTTGATATAATAAACTTGAATGTTAAATAAACTTTGGGAATAATTTAATTAAGTATTTTTTTATGAAATATTTTATTTAATTAATTTTTTATTATAGAATTAAATAAATATTATAAAACATAAGTATTGAAATATTGTATTTTTAATTTTAAAATTACATTTTTATCGAATTTTTAAAAGTGAATGTTTAAACTGTAAATAATTCTGATTAAACATTTTTCATTTTTTCAATTTAAAATTTTAATTTCAATGGAATCTAGTTTAAATATTTAAAATTTAAAATATTTCTATTTGATGTAATGAATATTTAAATGGATACCTAATTGTTTATATTTTGTTTTTTTATTTGTTTTTATTTTTTAAGAGCATATTAATTATTAGTAACTTATAATAAATTATGTAAATCTAGGCATACAAGCACAAATGCTTCGCATCCGAAAAAATATTTTATTTTTTGATTAAATATTTTTATAAAATATTAATAATTTGTTATTTTAGAAAATAAGAAATATTTATTAATAATGTAACATTTCTTTTTAATTTAAATATGTAATAATTTAATTTAAAAAAAACGTTATAATATCAACAATATAAAGGTTAAATATTACAAAAATATTTTTTTGCATTTCTTTTGTAATTTATTCTTTATATAATTGTTTAAAATATAAAATTAATTTTTTAATTTTAAAATGCTAATTACAACAAATCAATCCCGAGATTCATTTTAAAATTTAGAAAAACTTTTTATTTGTTTTACTGTTAATTTTAAATCTTACCTTTTTACCTTTTCTAATCATTTTAATTAATAAAAATTTCTCATCATTTTAGTTTAACTTCGTTAAAAATGTTCATGAAAGTTTAAGCTTAATTTTATTTAATAATTTATGTATTTATGAAATATGCCAGAATAACAAATCGAATTTATTATCAATTATATTGCTTTAATAACATTAAAAAAATATTTTTATATAATTTCTAAAAATTAAATTTTAATCAATTAAAAGGTTAAATTAACATACCTACAATTTGTAATTTAATATTTTTAAATAAAAATTTAAAAATACAATACATTAGAATCGTAAATAAAATTATGAGAATGCAAGAGTATAATCTCCATTTTTTATTATTTAACTTTTTAAAATTAAAAAATTAATTTGTTATAAATATTTTAAGTTTTGAAATTCTAAATTTAAATGTTAAATAAATTTTGGAAAATATAAAAATTTACATTATTGATGTCAAAATAATTTTTATGAAATATTTAAATTAATTTTCTATTAAAAGCAAGTAAATATTCAAAATTTCAAATTATCTGTGTGATTTAAAAATTTGTAATTTTACTCTTTTAAATCTCTAGTAATTTTGCAATAATTTTATACAAAGTTAAATTGTTTTATTTATATAGAATAAAAAATATTAAAAAAAATGAATTTATTTTAAATTGTCTGTTTATTTTTGTTTATCACTTTCTTCAGTTAATATGTAAAGTTTCCAATTTGTATTTGTGTATTTAAATATATGTATAATTTTGTTTATATATTTTCGAGTATCTAAATGTCTAGTAAATTTTTAAGTTAATAATGTGAAAAATTGAGAGAATTTATAGCTTTTCATCTTCTGCATTAAATATATATTTAGTGAGGAAAATTTAAATATTCCTAAATTATTTCTTGTAACCAATCAGGTTTAGATAAATTTAAATTTATTCTTTTCAAATTAAGATACTATAAAGATTTCACATCGACAAGTAAAACAGCCCTTTAAAATGGAAAATATGAATGGAATGTGAATGAAGTAAGATTAAAACTGTTTTCTTGTTTTGTAAACAAAAATTTCATGACAAATATTAAGGGGTTTAAAATTAAAACAAAATTATTATTTTTTATGAATAATCTTTTTAAATAAAAAAATGAACTTTCATTCCCGTTGAAACTCGCAACAAATAAATTAGTAAATTAATTTATAAGATGCGTAGACTACTCCATAATTTTAATTAAACAAAATACTTTTATGGTTTTCAATTAAAAAAAATTTTTTTTTTAATTTATTCTTTAAAATAAATGATGTTATATTTTTATTATTAAAATATTTCTATAGTTGAATTAATTAAACAAAAATTTTATAAGAAACAAAAGTTTTTTTATTAAATTTAAATGGCCCCTATTTTGGTTTGGATAAATAAGAAAGAATATATTCATCAATTTTTAGTAAAATTCACTTAAATTTTAATAGAATGCTTGTGGTGATTTCGAAAATTAGAAGAATTATTTTTTGAGTGTATTTATTTGTTTAGCTTCTTTTTTGGATGAATTACTTTGTAATTTAAAAAACTTTTTTAATCCTTTTTGTACTCATGTTTAATTAGATAAAAACGAATAGGTATAATTTTTTTCATTTTTTGTAAAAGTCTTTGAAGTATTAATAAAATTTAGTGGAGTTTTTTAGAAAAATAAAAAAATATTTATTTTATTTGTTTAGCTTATGGTTAATCCTTTTTTAAATGAATTATTCTGATTCCCAAATTTATTAATTTTCTCATTCCTTATAAAATTTTTTTATTACATTTTACAATAATTTACAATAATATTCTCTAAAATATGAATAAAAATAATTTAAATGCAAAACTTCTTTTTTGTGAAATGTGTGGAAAACAAAGTGAAAGCAGAAATTATAATGTTATTAGTTGTCCAAGTAATTTTTTTCTGAGATTATTTTGCATGTTCTGTTCTTAACTAAAATAATTAAAAATTAAATTTAAATTTAATTCTTATTTTTACAAAGGCTGTAAGCAATTTTTTCGGCGTACAGTTTTATATCAAAAGATTGTAAATTGCAAAAGAAATAAAAAGTGTGATATAATAAATGGTTAGTGTTCTTATATTAATTAAAATAAAGAAATTATGTTAGGCACTGGAATTGGTCCCAGTGCCTAACAACCCTAGATGGGTTGATAAAGCTCACAGTACATTGGGGTGCACCGTTTGGTATTATGCGTTTATCCCCCTCTTTTTCTATCTCTTTTTTGCAAAATTCTGACATATGTATTACTAGGGTGGTTGAAATATCGGTACATACGGATCTGATGCATATCCTTAGTAGTTAATTAACAGGTTTCCGCACAAAGGGATGCCGCCAAACCGCAATTAGTTTTGATTTATGTTCGCGCACTAACCGCAACCTATTGACAGCTTTGCTGGGGGAGGGGTCCGCGCATCCTAATCCTATTGAACGAGTGGGTGGTAGGAGGAAGGGGAATTTTTTAAAAACTAATTTGTCGACCCCTCCCCCTCCGTTTTTAATAATTAGTACAAATTGTTTTTTTTTGGTAAGCAGAAAATGATGCACTCAAGTGGAATGGATCTTAAACCCAAAAGGCTCTCTTTAGAGCTTCAATTATAATAAGTGGAACGAGACATTGACTAATTTGTTTTTTTTTTGTATAAAATTTTTAGTTGTTTTTTTTAATTGTTTTAGGATCAATTAATACTATGATTGATCTTTTGGGATTGCCTCTGTGTACTTTTGTTGCGCTATGCCAGATGTTATGTAAGCATATTTTGGACAAATTAAAACTGGGTAGAAGTAAAATAGTTTTCTCTTGTGAAAAATTTAAGTTATGTAACAGTTCGCAGTGCTGATCTTCTGGGTTATCTCTCCCGCGATTGCTTTCTTTTCTTAATATTTTCTTTCATTAAAAGATTTACATAGAGAATAAAGGGAAAAATTGGCAAAAATTTGGAAAAATATGATTGGAAAACACATGTTTGTTATGATTATGACTTTTTGGTGATTATTAGTAATAAAAAATGTAATTCATCCCTTATATTTTTATTCCCTTTTCTAAAGATTGTTCTGATTTTTTCTGGTTTTTAGGATATAAATAATGATCTGGGTTAAAACAAATTGTTCGTGCGCCGCCAACCTTATATGCGTTCGGCCGGCGCAGTATTCTAAGCCGGCCTTATGTATTCCGGAGTCCATCTCTCCGGAAAATTTTGAGACATTTATCGGCAATCCTTATGAATTTTTGCCGCAAAATTGTTCAATTTCTGAAAATATTCTCTATGTAATTCTTTTAATTACTGTGATCTCACTGCTTTTTCAAGTAATTTTTACACTCTAAAATTTCATTAATAATCTAAAATTTCTTTATTAAAAACATAATTTAGGTGGGTTCTTTTGTCATTGCGGTTCTGAAAAACCGCCAACCACCAGTCCGTCGACACCAACAAAAGCAGCAGCAGCATCAGCAAATTATCCATCATATTCCTCAACCGCTTAAAATCGATGCCCGACCGGTACTATTCAATTGTTATAATTATCTTTAAAATTTTCTTAATCCTTTTTCATATAATAAAAAAATATTAAATATATATTGTATTATTTAGAAACGTCTGCACATGATTGAAATGCAGAGTTTCGGGTCGCATGCTGAAAAGACCCTAGAAAAGATGAACAAACTTGTGGCTGAAGAAGCCCGACATTCATCTCTGTAAGATGAAGAAGAAGAAGAAGAAAATAATATAATGAAAAATTAAAATAATTTTTGGAATATTTTTTCATATTATAGATTAGTAAATATTATGATATATATCTTTCTTTAATTTTAAATAATTTTTAGATAGGGTGTAAATTTAGATGTTTTATAATTTAGGTTAGAATTTTATTAGTATAATTTATATTTACCTCTTTCCCGCCTAATCTGACTCAAAGGTTAGATTTTTGTCCTTCTGCCATTTCATTTCCTTTTCTAATGGTTGGTAAGGAAAAGTGTGATGAATAGAGATACTAAAGTCTAGGCATAGCACATTGTTCTTTCTTCTTTTCCTGTAAATATCAGTATGGTAAAGACCAGTGTAATGAGAAGAGAAATTAAAAACTAACCAAAGACATTAGAGTATATCTAAAAGAATATTGAGTCTAACAGAACAAATAATTAATTTCGTATGGACAATTGGTAATAAATTAGTATAAAAGCGTGGTATTTCAAATAAATTATTCTATATTATTGTCTCTGACTCATTAGGTTGAGACTTGGTCTCTTTGTGCGGTTGACTTGAGGGAGAGATGGATGTTTGATTTAAAGGTTGATGGACTGAGATCTGACAGGCTAATATTTTTAAATTCGGGAGGAAGGGTTGGATAATTTTATTATTATGAATTAATTTCATTCGTTAAAATTAAATAATTTTATTAGTTAACAATTAAGTATTACAAATTTATTTTTTCAATTTTAATTAATTTATTCAGCCTTTCTTTTTGTACCAATTTTCTTATATGGTGCAAGAATATCAGTAGCTTTACAATTCGCATCTACACACTTGTTACATAAATCAACCTTCAATGTAACGCCTGAAGAATTTTCGCAAAATTTCTCTTGTGAATAAAATAGATTGTTTTGGCATTCTGAAACAATAATTTATATTTGAATACATTTTTAATTTTTCTCACCTTGACAAAGGTAAAAGGTAATTAAAAATTTTCCACGTATAAGCTTCCAAAGTTGTTTTTTAACAATTGGTCCACAAACAGTTGCTTCTTAAAAATTTTTTATAGGAACAATTATTTTATTAATATACCTAATGAGTTTTTAGCACTTGATTCTTTTTCCGTTTCTAATTTCACTGGTTTTGTAACAGAAAGTTCTTTGCTCTGTTCACAATCGACTTCTTCTGCAATAGAACCTTAAATGTTTTTTTAAAAAAAGATTAATAATTTCTCACCCAATGAACTATTTTGTAACATATTCTAAATATTAACTATATTAAATAAATATATATATTGAAAGTTGGAAGCAATTTGTTGTAAATTAAGTAGAATGATCTTAAGAAATAAAAATGATGCATACCTTAACATAAAAGAGGCGTGGATTTTATTATTGTAAACAATATTTCCAAAACCGGCTTAATTTCAAAATTGGCTTGGCTTCTTTTTTAAAATAGAAACAATGAGGATGAAGGCGATTCTAGATTAGCGATTATTGACACCTACCAGAGCGGGATGAGGGTATATAAGTTCAAAAAAGTTGAACAAAGGTAATTAATTTTACAAATTTTCTCAAAATGGCTCTAAATATGAATGACAAAGAATATCTGGCTTCTCAAATTATCCCAGAAGTTGATTTCAATCTAACTACAAATGGAATTACGCTAACTAGCGAAAGAATTTCCACCCCTCGATTTATTCCCTTTGAACATGGTGGCCGCTGTCGAGAGTGTAAAAGCACTGAAGTTGAATTAGATTTTATTGTTACCAAGGAGGGGGTAACAATTTATTGTACTCGTTTGTCAACACCTCGCTTCGTGCCTTTTGACTGTATTTACGATTTACCCGGACATTGTTTCTTCAAGGTTATTTTTGTTCTAAACACAAAAATTAATTGTAAATTAAGATCAAAAATAAAGGCCGCGTTTTGAATATCCCATATGGCTCTCAAAACGTTTGTCCAATTAAAAATTCAAATTGTCTAAAACGTGAAGCTATTGATCAGTTACCTCTTCCAACACCGCCACCACCACCTCTACCTTCACAACAGGAATTATCAATACCCTCGCCTATATCCCCTCCTCTCGAGCCTCAACAGGAATTATTCACCCCACCACCTGCATCCCCCCAAGAAATACCAACACAAGCACCATTTGTAGCATTATCACCGATCAAAGAACTTAAAGAAAATGAGGATGCAGTCCTATTAGAGTTCTATGACTCTATGCAGGCTGTTACAAAGGGTATGATTTCAACAGAAAATGAGGTTAAAAACGAGATAGTAAACAATCCAGACGATACAAAATTACAGCCTCCTCTTTAATTTTTATCGCTTCACTTAGTATTTAAGTTAAAAATTTCTATTAATTATTATTTAAAATGGAAGCACTAACATTTTCTAATAAAGATTTGAATTTTAAATTGCCTTTTGGTATGGTAGTGTCGGGTCCTAGCTCAAGCGGGAAAAGTACTTTCCTACTAAAATTTATTTCGGAAGCAGTAGAGTTAATTGATCCTAAACCAAGGAGTATATTGTATTGTTTTGGAGAAATGAGTAGTATTGTCCCAATACTTCAAAAATCTGGAGTTGATGTTTTCGTCGGCGTCCCTCCTGAAGAATTGTTAAAAACATTCCCCAAACCACTTCTTTTAATCCTTGATGACTTGCTTTTGTCTATCGACGAAAAGTATCTATCTGAACTCTTTACTAAAAAATCTCACCATCAAAATTTTGCAATTGTTTTTGTAACTCAAAATCTATTTGACCGTAAGATCAAGGTTGCAAGACAAAATGCTCAATACATTGTTCTAATGCGTTCTCCAAATTCTGCTCTTGCTGTAAGAAATATAGGAGTGCAGCTTTTTCCTGGACGACTAGATTATTTCCTTGACGCCTACCGACAAGCCACAAATCAACCCTATGGGTATCTATTGATTGATATGCATGCTTCGTCGGACCCAAGTCTACGACTGAGGACAGGGATATTTAAGGATGATGAAGAAAAAATAGTCTTTACTCCAAAGAGTGGAATATAAAATGGTTAGTCATTTAATAAATGAGAATTCAAATTTTCTAAATACTTTATGTCATACAAAATCTCAAAGAAAAATTCGCCGACTATTACGTCTTGCTAGTACTTCACAACTTTTAACACTTGTAGAAATATGTCTCAATATTGTAAAGTCCCGATTCCAATTAACATCACGTCAAAAAAAGCGTTTAATGCCTTATGCTTGTTTTGTCCGAAGTGTAAGTAGAGCTAGAAGTGAACGAGGAGCGAGACATGCTTTGCAGAAGGGAAATGGTATCGGTGCTTTTGCTGCTCTTCTTACCCCCATACTAATTGAACTGGCACGCTCTATAAAAAGCGGAAATTAATTGCAACTTATTAAAGAAATTAATAAATTATGGCTAACAAATTTATCCTTGTTCCCCAAGAAATTTATCGAGGACTTACGTCTTTTGATACAGGAGAGCCAAATTTAGACGATGTCCAGAGAACACTTGATAAAACTCGAAGAATAAAGGAACATCCAAGTGCAAAAAATATTCATTATAATCAAGAATTAAGGCGTTACTTACATTTACGTAATGAGAGACAGAATCGGCCTGTTAAGGTTGAAATGGTCGCTTCACCCAAGGGAGCAGTTATGAGTAGCAACCAAGCTCATCCTTCAACAGCAGATAATGATGATGATTTATGGATGAGTGATGATATTTCATTTTCTACATATCCTAGAGAACCTCCCAATAATGCTTATAATGTTGTGCCTCCTCTCTCTGAATCTTCTTACCATCCATCGATACCCCCTTCTCTACCTAGAAATGTGCAGAGTCAGAAATTACCATCTCAACGCGAAACTGTAAAAAGGAAAAAGAAAGCATATGGAGGAGAACCCAAAAGATTAAAAATTAAAAAATCAAAAGTCCCTATTAAAAAGAAGCAAAAGAAAAGAGTATCGGCTAAGCCCTCTTTACCATCTACACCGATTGTTACGCAGGATCCTGACCCTGTTATTGAATCACAGAATGCTCCTTTGAGAGATTCATCTCCTATACCTCCTCAAACATCAAAAAGGGAGCAGGAAGCTGAAGATTTTGCAGGGTCTAAGAAACGAAAAGGCTATAATACAACACGAGAACAAGATAGAGTAATAGAAAAAAGGTTAATAGCACAAAAGGAAAGAAAAAAGAAAAGATGGGACACAATAAAAAAGTTTCGAGAGCAAACAGTACCCTTAGACCAGGCGGCAATGGCCCAAACTCGACAAGTTGAAAAAGATGCTAAAAGGCGAAGACGCCAAAGAGTTGCAAGAATAGGAAGATCCCCGTCTCCTCCTTTACAACGCGAGCGGCTGAAAAGAAAATATCAAATCCCTGAAGGCACTAGTGTGGTTCATTACAAAAGAATAAAACCTGCCTCAAAAAAGAAATCAAACCAATTATCAAAGGCCTGGTCAGAAAAATTAAATATTTTAAGAGGACGCAAAGATGGGACTAAAAAATGGGCATCGAGAAAACCAGTTCAAGAAGAAATAAGTTTACGTAAGGTAAAAGATCGAACAATTAGTAAAAAATGGGCATCGAAAAAACCAACACAGGAAGATATAAATAGATTCAAACCCGCTCTGTGGTAATATTTACTAAATAATGGCGGATTATACTAAACTTTTACAACATCTCTATAATGATCCCGATTCCCCTGCAGCTTTTTCCGGAGTTGATAGATTGTGGTTTGAGGCTAGAAAAATTCTTAAGCATTTACCTAGAAACGTTGTGCAAAATTTTCTAGAGGGACATCGAACATATACTCTTATGCGCCCCAAGAGAATACATTATCCTCGAAGTAAAACCGTGGCTGCTGGGTTTATGACAGATGTTCAAGTTGATTTGGCAGATTTCCAATCATTATCCAGACATAATAAAGGAAATAAGTATTTACTTTTGGGAATTGATGTCCTTTCAAAAAGAGTTTTTGGGGTTCCTGTCAAGTCTAAAAAGATTGATGATATGTTAGAAGCCTTTAAACAATTAATCCACCAAATGCCCATGAAGCCACATAGAATATTTTCTGATAAAGGACTAGAATTTAAAAATAAGCAACTAAAAGAATTTTTTGAAAATGAAGAAATTGAAAAGTTCGAAGCCACCCATTCAATAGTTAAAGCTTCGCTTGCGGAGCGTGCAATTAGAAATGTTAAACAACGCTTATATCGATATTTTGCTCATTACAAAACACTTAATTGGATCGAGATTTTATCTAAAATTTTGGAAGGAATAAATAAAGCAAAAAGTCGGGTTCATGGAATGAGACCTATTGACATAAATTTTCAAAATGCTCAAGAGGTGTGGGATAAAATTTATGGCGATGAATTATCTACAAAAATTAAAAAGGCAAACCCTAAATTCAAAAAAGGAGAATTTGTACGTACAAGTATAAATAAAGGAACATTTGAAAAAGGATATATTCCAAATTGGGGGGATGTAATAGCGGAAGTTGACAAAGTTAAAGACAATTCGAGACCAATTCGTTACAAATTAAAAGATGAGAAAGGAGAGAGTTTCAAAGGATCTTATTATAACGAAGAACTTACTAAAGTTAAAAAGGATGCGGGTACAGAGTATAGGATTGAGAAGGTTTACCAGAAAAGAAAACGGGCAGATGGGTCCTATGAAGTACTTGTTAAATTTATTGGGTATCCCGAGAGGGAATGGATACACGAGAATCAATTAGTATAAAAGACTTTTGTTTTCTTATTGTATAATTTATTTGTTGTCATAAAATGTCAAATAGTTTTTATGTTTGCTTATTAAGTAATACTACTGATTATCCCGATAATCAGCCTAATAAGTTCCGTGTTCATCTTCCCAAACCAATTTATTTTTCTGGAGATTGGGTTTGCGGCTTACATAGCATTTCTTACCCTTATTCATGGCCTTCAACTATTGGTACACTTGATGAACAATGGATTGATATTCACTGTACGGACTTTAAGGGTATGGCTAAGCTTATAAGAGTCCCTGTGCCAAGAGGATCTCACAATAAACCGGAGGATTTACTGAAATTTTTAATTTCCACTTTACAACACCAAAGTGGAGTGCTAGTAGAATCTAATATAGATAAAAGTTTTGTTGATAACCCAACTCTAATTTCGCCACCCAGAGTTAGACGCCCAAAACGAAGTTTGGAATTACAATCGCCTCCGAAGATTAGCCCAGATAGACAACCTCTAATTTCGCCACCCAGAACTCAACGTCCAAAACGAAGTTTGGAAACTAATTTACCATCGCCTCCTGGTATTGAAGGAAAACTTGGTTCTCCTCCTCCTCCAACTTCGTCTACCAATCCTTCTTCACCTGTATCAAAGAAACCTACGCCTCCATCTCAAGAAAATAAAAGACCTACAACTCCAGAACTACCATCGCCTCCTAGGCTACCACAATCTCCTCCTCTTCCTACGCCTCAACCTCCTGCTCCACAAAAACCTTCAACACCACAGAAACCACCACCTCCGAAACCTCAAAAACCCTCAATTCAACTGCCTCTACCTCAATCTACTGAACAAAAACCTTCAACCCCTAAAAAACCTCAACCTTTTCCTGATCAAAAACCTTCAACTCCACAACCTCCTTCACCTCCTCCTACTCAAAAACCTTCAACTCCACAACCACCTCCTCCTGCCCAAAGACCTTCAACCCCTCAAAAACCTCCACCTCCTCCTGCCCAAAAACCTTCAACTCCACAACCACCTCCTCCTGCCCAAAAACCTTCAACCCCTCAAAAACCTCCACCTCCTCCTGCCCAAAAACCTTCTACTCCACAGCCTACTCTACCTCCACCTCCTCCTGCCAAAAAACCTACTCCACAACCTCCTCTACCTCCACCTCCTCCTAATCAAAAACCTTCAACCCCTCAAAAACCTCCACCTCCTCCTGTCCAAAAACCTACTCCACAACCTCCTCCACCTCCACTTCCTCCTACCCAAAAACCTTCAACCCCTCAAAAACCACCACCTCCTACCCAAAAACCTACTCCACAACCTCCTCTAGCTACACAACAAGAACTTAAATCTCCACCTCCTCAACTTTTGCCTACACAGCCGCCTCAACAAAAATCAACGCCTCAAAAATTAGCGCCAAAACCTGCTACCTCTACAAAACCGCAAGAAATTATTCAACCACCAATAATTTCTCCTACAAAAACTCTTCCTAAATTACCCCTACCTTCAGAAACTCTTCCTTCACTTCCTGAAGCTCTTCCGTTAAAACAGAACCAGTCAGTGGTTCAACAAAAAATAAAATGGACAGATGACATGGAGAGAGTTCTTACACATGTAATTGGAAAACCCCCTACAGACTTTCAAAGAGAAAATTATTTACCAATGATAGAAGGTCTTCTTAAGAAATACAGTTATCTAAGAAAGGACAAGATCGACACTACTGTACAAAAACAAATTATAGATTCTATTTCTCTGTCTTTTCACAAAGACTTTAAACGTTTCAAATTGGAATTCTCTCATCCAAATATTAAATATTTATCTTTCTCTCCTCAACTTGGATATGTGTTAGGTTTTGAAAATTCAAATATGGTCATGAATAATGAAATTGCAAAATATGGAAGTGACTTGAGAGGAGGATTTTCTAGCTTTGCTGTCTACTCCAGGGGTTTAACAGAGAATATGATTGTAGGAAACTCGCTTAGCTCATTATTGAGAGTTGTGTCTGTCTCCGGAGCAACGCCAGGAGAATATCATGAAAAGATATACGACTCCCCTATTTTTATCCGTGTACTTCCTAAAGAAATTAATGAAATAGAAATTGAATTAAGAACAATGGATGGAGGAAGACTCGTCCCTTTTGCATTTGGAACAGTGATGATCGTTTTAATATTTAAGAAAGTTATAAATTTTTAATTTCATTTTCTCGTGTGTATATAAATACCCTCAAAATTGTAATTAACATTTAATAATTTGAATAAAATACTCAAAAAATGGTTCACGTAGTTTTTGATACAAGAACAGTTGGTTATGAAGAATTTGTTCCTATGAAAGGAAGCGGTATTACAGATGAATATAATTACTTTAAAGGTTCATCACCTTTTCAAAGAGGGTATGGTAATATACAAAATGGGGCTGGAATTGGTAATGTAATGAGAGGACTTTGGCGTTTCTTTCTACCAATAATTCGACAAGCGGGAAGTACTGTAGCGGGTGAAGCGTTAAATACCGGACAGCGAGTTTTAGAGAGAGTAAATCAAGGAGAACCACTTAAAGCCGCACTTAGAGAAGAAGGAAAGAAAGGAATAGATACTGTTTTAGAGAAAGGAGGATTACCCAAACAATTCGGTACAGGTCGTAGAAAAGGTATAAAAAGGCAAGCTATTCCCTCATATCAAACAATTATTGGCAAAAAAGTTAGAAAACGCTTAAGATCAGACGCCTTTGGACTTTATTAAAAATGGCTTTTCAAAAAATTGACAATGAAAGCATAAATTCAATTACAAGTGCACTCGATTTCTTTCAAATTCCCCCAACTAATGTTACAGTAACATCCTCTAAAGTCTTCGAAATTCTCCCCAGCAATCCTCTTACCGATACTCCTTACCACTTCAAAATTCATTCAAGTCAAAACTATATTGACTTATCAAAATGTTATCTTTTTACGGAACTTAGAATAAGAAAAGAGAATGAGAATGGTTATTTGGTAAATCTTGCGCCGACAGACAATATTGCACCTATCCAACTTATAGGGCAAACGTTTATTAACAATATGAAAATTAATATTAATGGGCGCGAAATTTTCAATTCAAATTCTATGTACGCTTACAAAACATATTTGTCATACGAGCTATCGTATTCCCAAGGAGCAAAAAGTTCCCATCTTAATGCCACAGGTTATTACTTCGGTTCGGATACAAATTTAGAAAGCGGAGCTGGATATGATGCTAGGAAAAGATTATTTTCAAATAGCAATACAGCTCAGTTTATTGCAAAACTTGATGCTGATATTTTTAATCAACCTCTTTATTTAATTAATCAATGCGAAATTGACATTGAAATTTTACCCAATGATGCAAAATTTGTTTTAATTGCTCCTCCTGCCCTTGGTATTCCCCAATCTACACGTTACTATTTTGAAGTTTTGAATTGTAAGCTGTACATTAAAAAGATGGATCTTATGGATGGATTAGCTTTGGACATTGCCCGAAAGCTTGATACAAAACCAGCCCGTTATGCCATAAGAAAGACTATGATGAAGCCACTCTTTATTAGCCAAGGGAGATATGAATTTAATGCTAATCTCTTTATGGATCAAATACCTAGAAGAATAACACTAGGACTTGTCGCAAATTCTGACTATGTCGGACATTTAGGACGCAGTCCTTTCAACTTCCAACACTTTAATGTTCGTGAAATTACTATAATAGCAAACGGGAGAAGTTATCCTCAAGCTCTTTATGATTTTGATTATAATAACGGAAAATATGTTCGTGCATTTAATGATATGAATGATGCCATTGGGTTAGCAACTTCATCAGAAAGTAATGGAATTACGTATCAACAGTTTGGCACTACTCATTGCATATACATCTTTAACCTGACCAATAGTGGCGATGATCAAGGAGGACTTTTTGATCTAATAAAAAATGGAACAACTGCAGTTAACATTAAATTCAGCCAGCCAGTACCAGAAGGAGGAATTATGCTTGTGACTATGGGTGAAGCAGATTCATTGATTATTTTGGATAAAAACAGAACTATTGCCAGTGACACCACTATATAAACTCATTTACTTGTAAAATTTTCAATATTTTAAAATGAATAAAATATCTATAATACTTTTTCTTATTCGAATTTTTTCTCCTCTTGTTGAATCACTAAGTATAGATGATATTTCTAAGGTCGAAAATCTCCCTGAATATGCAGAATATTTAGGGAAAAGAACTACAACTGAAACTAATATCCCTATAAATTTTCCAAATTTTCCTACAATTCAACTTTGTAAAGAAAGTCCCGGAGAGAATAATATATATGGGCATATATTCTGCTGGGGAATGATAGGATTGTACATTCTATTTGTAATTAGCCTAATTATTTATCAATTACGTTCAGTTCTTTGGTTAAAAGTTGTACTCCCCAGAAAAAAGTTTAAAGGTAAAATTAATAGATAAAATTAATATTTTTATTTTATAGAAGGAAATGAACAGTCATCAGATAACTGTGATATTGAACTCAAACCCAGAGACGAGAAAGATTTTCAAAGGCTGCTTCCCGTGTAACTCAATTCCTATGAATGGTTTAGAAAAATCAATTTCTATTGTCAATTTGGACCCTGAAGGAATGAAAGGAACTCATTGGATTACAATTTTTGCTAATTTTAATAAAGTTTACTATTTTGATAGTTTAGCCCTCCCCATAAGTACTTGTATTTTTAATTCATTCCTTAAAAATTTTCCTAATATAATACATAACTTTAGCCCCTATCAATCTCCTATAGCTGAAACTTGTGCCCATCATTGCATTTCTCTAACTTATTTCTTATCTCAAGGTCTAACTTTTGAAGAATATTTAAGAATGTTAAATACAAAACAAAATCCAGATCTATTTGTAGTAAAAGTAGTGAATAAATTAATAAAATGATTCATTGTGTTGTAGCAAAAAGTGCACAATCAGTGCATAGCCAAAAAGAGTAAAAGAATGAATTTTCGGTTATCGGTATCAGAGTTTTTCTTTGCTTCTTCATAAGATTAAACTTCATACAATTCTCACACCAGTGAAATCCCATGAAGTAGTGGTAAATGAAACTGCAACGAGCACCTTTATCAAGCTTTTCACCATTCTTCAGAGATAAATTAAAAGCGGCGAGATAACTGTGTCTGGTACAAGTCTTGTATGTAGAAAACCCCTTCAATTATATTTATTTAATTTTGAATTTTGAGTTACTACCTCTATTTCAAAAAACTTTTGCTCTTCTTCTTGAGACATAATTTAAATTAAAAGAAAATTAATCGCTAAAAGAAAAATATTACTGTAATTACTTTAAAGGATATGGTATAAAGGAAAAGAGAAGCTGAAAGCTGGCACAAGGCGATGGATAAAGTTAAGAAAGAATGGAATTTAAAAGTAAACAAGCTAGTTCAAAAAGAAAGTACTATGAGTAGTAGAATAGAAACGAACGGTCAAGCGGGTGGTAATGAAGGGTCCGAGGTAATTAAGAAAGGCTGTATGAAAGAATGAGTGAAAAAATTTTAAAATTCACTATTTAAGGACACCATATGGTGTTTTTAATTAAATTTTATAAACGGAAATATTATATAAACATCGATTTTTGTAAAAATTCTATTTTCTTTATATTTTTCAATCGATAAAATTGTTTTAAGTTTATAAATGGATAAAAATTCGAATAAACGTCAGCGTGAAATGGAGGATCAACCGCCTCCAAAACGCACACGTTTTACAATTGAAAGTATTATTGGACTACAATCCATTTTTTCTATTGCCAATTTAATTGGCCCTAATAATGCGTCAAATACTACTCGTCCTTCATCAAGTCAACAACAATTTGGAGAAGGAGCTTCTAAAAAACCGGAAGATTATGTTGAAAGGCTGGAGACAACAATAGACTATAATAGAAAATTTAAATTAATAAAAAGTCGGAGCAAATTCATGATAAAGGAATTACCCCGCGACCCTGAAGGGTTGTTGAGTGGTTGTTTTATTCCCTATATTTTTATATTGAAACGTTTTCAGGAATTTTTCAATTCTTTCTTGATGAAGCTATGGACGAAAGCCGCAAGCGCGGTATGAAAGCTGAACAAATAGGATGTGTGGTAACAAGTCCTCTCTTGGACCACGATATCTGGGTACCTGTTAGGCAAGTTTCTATTTAATGTTCAAAACTAAAATTTTTGATTTTTTAGAGATATTAATGAGAACTCGGTTGAGTCAATTCTCAACAGATTTCTCTTGGTTGCCCAGAGCTTCAAACAAAAGGATGTGACTCTCTGGGGGCAACCATTTGATGTGATTGCTACTGTTGTGGATAAGAGCAGCTTAGCCCTTGAACATCAACTGCCTGGAGCAGGACGTAGATTACTACCTGTACATCATCAAATTAACAAAAAATCACTGATTAAGGCTGGTTTACCGCGTTTATCATTTATTTTTATAGATTAGGATTTTCACATAGAAATTAAAAAAAAAATAAAAGTGGGGTATTAAAAGTGGGAAATAAGATAAGATTCGGTTTAAAAATAATGTCTAAGTAATTGATTTATTTTAGATTCGAAATGAAGATTCCTTCTGTTTATTCTATTCTTTAGTGGCAACATTAGCCCATGGAATATTTAAATGGCATTGGGAAAAATTTTCTCGATATCTTCGTAGCGAACATGGAATGAGCAATAAATTTAAAAACGACACAATTGATTTAATGGAAAGCGTTGGTGCACCACAGGATTTAAACTCTTACAACGCTGAACACTGGGTCCCTAAAGTGGTGGATTTTTGGAACAGCAAATATTCAAGGCAGCATATCTTTAAAGTTTTTATTTTCGGTTCACTTGGTCACTATGAACCTGATTTCAAATACGGACCTGACAACTTTGATACCCCATTAATACTTTATTACAAGAATGAACACTTTGACGGTGTGAAATGGGTTAACGCTTTATTCGGACAACCGTATTGTTTGTACTGTGAGAAAGTCTACAACAGAGACTCTACTCATAAGGTCTCATGTAAAGCTCGCTGTATCAAGTGTTCGCGAGTTGGTCCAGGTTTTCCATGTAAGATTGTTGCCGCTTTCAACAAGTTATGCAAAATATGCAACAAAATATTTTACAACAATAATTGCTACGAACACCATTTGAGATCCGGATTTTGTCGAGTTTCAAAGCAATGTGAAAAATGTGGAGTAGTGTGGAATGTGAATGCAAATTCTCAAAAAGGACGTAAAGGTCATATATGCGGAGAGAAATATTGCAACACCTGCGGAGACTTCCATGATCCAAAGAGGGGCTGCTATATTAAACCTTTGGAATTAAAAGAATACAAAAAATATAGAATAATTGCCTTCGATCTTGAAACAACGCAATATTTACCTTCTACTGATAGCAATAATACCAAGCTTCATGAAGCGAATTTTATTTGTGCAAAAGTTACATGTCAAACATGTATTTCTGAGGTAATTTTTAAATGAATTTTTTTAAGATGAAAATAATTTTTAGGAAAAAGATTGCAATGTATGTGGTGCTCATCGACTTGTCACCTTCTCCCATCGACCCTTCATTAGGACAAAAGTCGACAAAATGGTCATCTCTGCTAATCCATTGGAAGCTTTTGTAGAATGGATTTTAAATGAATTACCTCAACAATATGACACAGTGGCTTTCTCACACTTTGGCGGAAGATTCGACATGGTGCTTGTTTTCAAAGAATTATTCCTGAGAGGTGAATTTTATTTTTACTCTAAATTGTAAAATTTTTAAGGTTATACACCGGAAATGCTTAAGCGTGGCAACAAAATGTACGAGATGAAGCTAGTCTCCCGCGGCAAAAATAAGGGCAACATTTTTTTCAGAGACTCGTACAACTTAATGCCCATGCCTTTGGCTTCGCTTGTCCCTGCTTTTGGTCTACAGGTTGAAGATAAGCCGTTCTTCCCTCACCTTGCAAACAACCCAAACAATTATGGAAAAAACATCTTTCCTTCAAAGAACGACTACTTAGCTACTGGAATGATGCCTGATAAAAGAAAGTTGTTTGATCAATGGTTTGAACAACAGCAACAAGAACCCTTCCACCTTGACGAAGCTCTTGCTTCGTATTGCACAAATGATGTGGAGATTTTGATGGCCGGACTCATAGCGTTCCGCAAAGAATTTTTGGAGGTACTTTATAATTTAAAAATTTTCAAAACAACTTATAGGTTTCAAAAGGTATAGATGTCTTGAAGGAAGCCATGACCATTGCTTCAGCATGTATGAAACACTTTAGGACAAACCATTTGAAGGCTAACCATATTGGGATTGTTCCTGAACGTGGTTATGACAATTCCGAAAACCAGAGCCGTCTTGCTTTTAAATTCATGGAATGGTATGCTGAAGAAAATAATGTTGTGATTCAAACTGCCTATTCAATTGACGGAGAAAAGAGGTAAACGTTTAGTAAGGAAAAATATTTAATAAAAATTTTAAGGATTGGTAACTACCGTTTGGATGGGTGGGTAGAAAGTCAACAACTTGGGATTGAGATCAATGGTTGTTGTTGGCACGGTTGTAAAAGATGCTACCCAGACGACAACATCGTCTTACCCAATGGTAAGACTGCTGGTCGACAACGGGAGTTGGACAGCAAAAGACTTGAGTTCATCAAGTCTCAAATTAAAGTGGAGGTATTCTGGGAATGTGAAATTATGGATATGATGAAAAAGAATATTGAAATGCGCCAGAAATTCAACAACTATATTGACAACGGCCCAATTGATATTCGTTCCGCCTTCTTCGGAGGCAGAACTGGGCCCCTCAAATTATTCCATCAAGTGCAGCCTGGAGAGAAAATCAGCTACTTCGACGTCACCTCCCTTTACCCGTTTATAAATGTTACGACAAAATACCCCATAGGCCATCCAACAGTGCATGTTTTGAATAAAGATGTTAAATGGACTGGTTCGAAAGACAACAAGTTCGAACTTGCAATTCTTAAGGTAATTTTATTTTTTTTTAATTTTGAACAATAAAAAATAGGTTTTTGTGATTCCACCAAGAAAAATCGACGTGCCTATTCTACCTGTAAAATTTGACGAGCGACTACTATTCCCGCTCTGTGCTACCTGTGCTCGCCTCTTTCCTCAGGGATGTGTGAATGAAGACTACACTTGTGATCATGAAGATCACGATCGCGGATGGGTGAGTACTTGTACATCAGTAGAATTGAATGCAGCGCTCGACGAAGGCTACCGCGTAACAAAGATCTTCCGCGTGTTGGAATACACTGCTTCTGACAATAAATTATTCCGGCCATATATTGCACAATTTATGGCACAGAAAATTCATGCCAGCGGCTTCGACGACACCATCAAAGGAAACTTCGAGGCAGAGGAGAACTTTATCCGCGAATGTTCGGAAAAGTTCGATATTAATATCGAACGTGGAAAAATGGTAAATTTATTTTAAAATTAAATTTTAAAATAAATTTTAGATCATGAACAAGGGAAAAAGAACGCAAGCAAAACTGTGCCTCAACAACCTTTGTAAGTTTCATTACTATTTTTTGAATAAATTTAATTTTAAGGGGGTCGTTTCGCGTTGAGAAACTTTGGTCTTTCTCAATGCACTATCACAGACCGACCTTCAATGCTTCGGAAGATGTTGGACGATACCAGCAAAGAAATTTCTGGGGTTGATGAGCTTACCCCACTAGTGGTGCTCATCTCCCACCTGACCAAAAAGGATTTTGTTGAGGAGCATGAATGCTCGAATGTCGGTACGTTTTAATTATTCTTATTAAAAAATTTTTTTTAATTATTTTAGTCATCTCTTTGTGGACCACGGCGTGTGCGCGCCTCCACTTGTTGTCAGCAATGCAAAAAGTGGTCAGAACCCCTGGGTGTACTTTGTTATATACAGGTAAAATTTTATTTTTTAAACGATTTAAAAAATTTTTATTTAAGATACTGACTCACTGATATTCGTGCACCCAGAGGAAACATGTCCACTGGAGCTTGGCCCGCACCTGGGCCAATTCACAGATGAGTACGCTCATCATAAAATTCTGGAATATTGTTCGGGTGGAGCGAAGCAGTATGGACTGAAGCTTCTGAAGAAAAATCAACCAGACGCAGATCTAGAATACGTCCTTAAGGTCCGGGGAATGACGCTTAATTGGGATGTTGTCAACAATCAAGGTCTTCGTTATGAAACCTTTAAAGAAAAGGTTTTGAAGTTTGTTAATGAAGGAAGTTGCGATCCAATTAATATAGTTTATCCCCATTTCCTTAAACCTTCTGTTAAGAAGGGATCTGTGTTCACTCAACTACTTCAGAAGAAGTACCGACCTTTTGTCGGAAAAGGTGTTATTCGCCCTAGCACTTATAGTGTTTTGGACTTTGGATTTAATTTGTAATTTATTTATTTAATATTTGTAATAAATTTTTTATTTTGTGTAAAAATTAGTTAATTAAAATATAAGATTTTAGGGGTAAAATTGCAAAATTAAGCTTAAGAAGGAAATATTTAAAAATTAATAGAAAGAAGTTATCAGTTTAAGGAGTAAAAATGCAGAATTAATTGATAGAAGATAAATATTTTTTAGAATTCAAAATTAATAAAATGAAGTTTAGGATTTTAGGGAGAAAATTACAGAATTAAGAAATAGAAGATTAAATTATGCAAATTTTGATAAAATTGAAAAATAATGTTATGCGTGTATATAGTATATGCGTGTATGTAGGCTTACCACCCATCCATCTCATCAAAATCATCCTCAAAATGTAAAGGATCATCCATATTTTTGTCTGAATCAGTTGTTGTTTCTTTATCAATTTGTAGCTTATCTGAAACTTCAGAATAGAGAGGTTTATCGTCAAGTTGAAATCCAATATAGTCTTCATCTTTCTCATCAACAAACTCCAATAATTCTAGAGGATAGAATCTATCTTCACATCGGCGCGGGAAGTGTTCAATCACGCACTGTAGATAGGGATATTGCAGACGAATTCTATGTCGAGAGTAAAAATGAGCTGCCACGGATACATTAAAAGGTCGAGATAAAGCACCATAAGCCATAGTACAATGTGCACCCTTATAAGTCAGGCCATAAACGGTGAAAGTTTTCCGAAAACCGTTCCTATCAGAGTAGAGAGTACGAACCTTTCTTCCTTTAAGCCTTGATACGAGTAATGCCCGCTTTGACGGATGATGTATGTTATCTCGCAAGGATTTTGGATGACAGTTTAATATTTTAGCACATTCATCAATAAGGAAGAGCATTTTAAAATTTTAAAAATGAAATGAGATAATTTCTTAAATAAATTTTCAACTTTTTATACTCCTTGCTTTTTATACTCCTTAAAATTATACTCCCTCGCCAATTAAAAATATATTTTATTAAAAATAAGATGGCCCCTTTTTCAATATTCTAATTTAATTTAAAGAGTGTCTCCTTTTGTTTATTTGAATTTGTTTGTTACTTTTCCGTTCAAAATTTGACCTAGATGAGCGAACGGCAAGTAGCGCCAGTCGCTGTCGGTAAACAAGAAAAGGAATAAATAAAAGAAGTGGATAATTATGAAATTGGTGACCTAATTAAAACAAATTTTCCGTTATATAAGTGTGCTAATTAACCGCATTTTATACTTCAATAATCTGTAATTGCTCCTTCTTTTTATATTTTTATCTTTTTTTTTTACATTTGTTATTATATTTTTAGTTTAATTTTCTTAAAATGAATGATATTGAGGAAATTAAACGTGAAATGATTTCAATGCGCCGCTCTCTGAATAATTGTTATGTTGAGAACAATTCGTTGAGGGCTTTGGTGGAAGCGCAACATTTAAAAATTATTGAGTTAATTGGCGATGTAGATTTAACACAGCGAGGACTAGGAATTGCGTTTTTGCGTGTTCGTGATGTTGAAAATTGGGCGGAAAGAAATGTAATATTTTTTAAATTTTCCTTATTAAAAACAATTTAAAGTATGGATTCCCACATCCATTATTTCCATTGCAAGATAGAGCGGATGAATTACTAGAGAGAATAAGAGCTCGTGCACGAGAAAATGGGCCGCGAGAAGAGAATGGTTCAAATTTTAATTTAATTATAGATAAAAATTATTTTTTAATAGGAGCTCCACAAGGTGAGCGACGAGCGGACGAAGCTGCTTCCGAGTTAGAAAATTAAATATAAAAATTTTTATAATTAATTATATTAAAATTGTTATAAAGGAATTTTTAAATAAAATTTTTGGGTAAAAATTCTTATTAATTAATAAATTATATGCTCACTAGACTTTTCTTCTTTCTTTGAAAGAAAAGAAAGACTTACCTTCCTTTCCCTCTTCTAAAGGATAATTAATTACCTTTCGTGTGTTGCCACTCTCGTTTTCTTCGTTCTAGTAAGAAATTATGATTTATATTTGCCGTACAAATATTTAAAAATTTGGAAAAGTTTTAAATGCCATCTGTCGTAATCTGTTAATCTATGTTTTTATACTATAATTACATTACTAAACACCTCATTTTTTCCTTTCTTATTCATTATAAAATAAAAATATTAAAAACAAAAATATATTCCATCTTTATAAAATGAACAAACTTAAAAATGATTTAATTTTTTATAAAAAAGAAAATATCTACATCAAACGACAGATTATCATGCTTCAGCGTCGAGAGCGCTTATTGAAGGCGCTCTTAATCAAAAAGAATAAAATATTTAAGAATAAAATATTTAAGAATAAAATATTTAAGAAAGGAAATGAAAAAAAGAATGTGCAGGAAATTCGGAAGAAAAGCATCAGTGATGGTATAATTTTTAATATAATGTATTTTAGAAAAACTTTTTAAATGTTTAGGAGGGGTTAGGATCTATAAGAAATATTCAGTGGTATTGTTGTTTTAGTCTATCTACTTTATCGATAAAACTTAATAAACCGACTCTTGTTTGAGATTTATGTCATTCGAAAGAGCTCAGTGAGCAGTCAAAATAGTAAGTCTCGGTCTACACACGAAAAATTAAAAACCATAGGGGACCAAGCATATTTTCCCGTTTATCCAAAAACCAAATTTAATTTAATCAAAAATTTTAAAGATGAAATTGAAATCATCCACACATCTATTAAACCTTTGGAATATGACCCGACGAAGGTAAAAATTGAGAAGGACTAGAGGAGAGGAGTATGAATTTAAAGAAAATATTTTAATAATTAATAACCGTCGAATCTGTTAATTAAGTCTAAGGTCGAATTTGTTAACTTGTTGTTTATTTAATAAATATTGAAAAAAGAAAATTTTTATTCGTTAAAAATACATGTGGGAGATTTATTTAATGTGGGAGATTTATTTATCATTTCCAAAAAAATTTTTTTTAAGTGCTATAAAAACAAATGTCTCAGAATTAGTTATTATTTATACAGAATATTTTAGAAAACCTAAAATAAAGAATAATTTTTAAGTTTGAGACATTTGAAATCGTCAATTTTTTTTTGAAAAAATTTCAACTTTTTCAACTTTCCGTTTTTTAATGGAAAGTTAGGTAGATAGAGAATTAAATTTGCTTCAAAAAAATTAATGTCTCAAAATTAGTTATTATAGAATATTTTAGAAAACTTATAATTAAGAATAATTTTTAAGTTTTGAGACATTATTGACAAAAAATACTATGTCGATTTCGTCACAATTCCCTCGCAAAAGTTTTTAACAAGTATATTGAGTAAGATAGAGAATTGAATTTGCTACAAAAACTAATGTCTCAAAATTAGTTATTATAAGATTTTTAGAAAACTTAAAATTAAGAATAATTTTTAAGTTTTGAGACATTATTAACAAAAAAATACAATGGCGATTTCGTCACAATTCCCTCGCAAAAGTTTTTAATTGAGTAAGATAGATTGAGTAAGATTTAATATCGAGTAAGATAGAGAATTAAATTTGCTACAAAAACTAATATCTCAAAATTATTTATTATAAAATATTTTAGAAAACTTAAAATTAAGAATAATTTTTAAGTTTTGAGACATTGAATAAAAAATACGATAGAGAATTAAATTAGCTACAAAATTTTGAAATAATTGAAGTTTCCTATGTTATTCAACAAGGATTCCCAGCTCAACAGGGACCAAACAACTAAACATAACAACTAAACAAATAGAAAACAACCGCAAAAAATATTCGGGAACTTAAAAAAAATATTAACAATCAGAATAATTTTACTGGAGATAAACAATTTAAATTTTTTGTTGAGTTGTAATAAATTTTCTAATTTCCCGAGTTTTTTTGCGGTTGTTTTCTATTTGTTTAGTTGTTAATGTTGATTGGTCCCTGTTGAGCTGGGAATCCTTGTTGAATAACATCGGAAATTTTTTTTTCAAGTCTAATCCAAGATTACTATTTGAAAACTTTTCAATTATCTTTACAACATGTTGATTTTTACTAATTCCACATAGTTGTTGAATAGTCTCTATGACCCCAGATTCGAAACCGATTTGGTAAAGTGACTGCGGAGCGTCCGCAAGAACCTCCGCCTCAACCCAAACCTGTGAACGGAAGCCGTTCCACTTAATAAGAACTTCGGTCAACTCACCAGCATCATTAATTTTTTTATCATATGGGCCTGTAAAACCCCAAAAAGCTTTTCCATCTATTACATTTTCCGGCACAACCGTATCCTAAATTTATAAAAATTTTAAAATTAAATAATTAGAATTTTTTAACTAAAAAATTTTTTAATTTCTGAGCATTCAGCTATTAAATCATAATCAATCCGACCCGCGCCAAAGGCTCGTAATCGAATATGCAATAAAAACAGAATAGGAAATTGATCCCAAAAAATCTTATCTCATATGCGCCAATGGCTCATTATGAGATAAGGAATACTCAGTCTAACCCGCGCCAAAGGCTCGTAATTAATCTGAGCATTTTTAATAAATTTTATTTCCTATTCTGTTTTATATATATCCTAGATATTCTTGTTTCTAACTTTTAAATAATCAAATTTAATAAAAAATAGAATTGGGAATATCGATTCCAGAAATCTTATCTCATATGCGCCAATGGCTCATTATGAGAAAGAGAATATTCAGTCAACCCGAGCCAAAAGGCTCGTAGTCGAACTGAATATTTTGTAGATTTATTCCCTATTCTATTTTATATTTCCAAAAAAATCCTTATTTTTTAACTTTTAAATATTAAATAAAAACAAACTCCATCTTCGTTTTTCTCAGCAAACTTTAAACGTTTTTTCATACAATCTTCAGGCATATGATTATCAAAATTTTCTCTACACCGACATATTTTAGGGACAACTAGAAAATTATATATATATATATTTTATTTATATTCTGTAAAATTACTTTGCTTTTCTTTTTCCTGTTCTCCAGTATTTGTTTCAACTCGGACTTGTGTGCATTGACCTTGATTTCCTGTTTATTAAATATATTTCAATTATTTGTTTTTAACACAAATTTTTATATAAAGAGGTAGAAGAAGAAATACCAGTAGATGATGATGAAGAAGAAGAAGAAGAAGATTGTGTCAGAACTAATAATAAATTTTCTAAATATAAACTAATGTAATTAAAAATACCAGAGGTAGCATTTGATTTAGTAGTAGGGGGAGCAAAAGTATTAACTCGATGATGAAGAGGAGGAAGAAGGTTTTGTCCTTGATTTCCTATTTATTAAATATATTTCAATTATTTGTTTATAAATTTTTTTATATAAAAAGGTAGAAGAAAGAATACCAGACGATGATGATGAAGAAGAAGAAGGTTGTGTCAGAACTAATAATAAATTTTCTAAATATAAACTAATGTAATTAAAATACCAGAGGTATCATTTGATTTAGTAGTAGGGGGAGCAAAAGTATTAACTCGATGATGAAGAGGAGGAAGAAGGTTTTGTCCTTGATTTCCTATTTATTAAATATATTTCAATTATTTGTTTATAAAATTTTTTATAGAGTAGAAGAAAAAATACCAGAAGATGATGAAGAAGAGGAAGAAGGTTGTGTCAGAACTACTAATAAATTTTATAAATATAAACTAATGTAATTGAAAATACCAGCTGGAGCAGTAGAAGTTGAGGGAGCAGTAGAAATATTAGAAGTTGAGGGAGCAGTAACAATATTAGCAAAAATTTTTTCGACTAAAAATATTTTAGAATTTTGCTTTTAATATAGAATAAGATAATTTCAAATACCAGTAGAAATTAAAGCAGGGTTTGGTAAAACTAATAAATAATAAATCTTATAAGTATAAACAATTGGTAAAACCTGAAGAAAAGAAGGAAGAAGAAGGGTTTTTTGGCAAAACTAATAAATGAAAATTTTAGGAATATAAACAAATATAATTGGAATTACCAGAATTAGCATTTGGAGGATTTTGTTTTTGTTTTGTTGTTTTGTTTGGGTTTGTTTGTTTTATTGTTTTGGGTTTAGTCTGACGAACTAAACAATTAAAATTTCAGATTTCATACAAAAAATTACCCGGCAACGGTGTGCGTTTTATTTTTGGCCTGTCTGCTTCTAATAATTTACGTGCACCTTAAATAATTAGGTTTTTTTTTTTCAAATAAAAATAAAATTACTTCTGGTAATGATGGAAAAGTTTACACGGGGTTTTTTAACAATAGGAGGTGTATCTTCAACTTAAATTACAATTCATAAAAAGAACTGAAAAATACAAACTTTCTCCATCTGTTGAGTCCACTTCCAGTTCTTCATCCTCTCCAAAAAAGTTCTCATCACTGTATGTCAAGTAGAGGATGAAATCCTCTTCGTGATGATCCTATTATTTTAAAAATTTTATAAAATATGCTAACAGAATAAAAAAATTGAATGGATATGGTTTATGTACCAACAAAGATCAGGGATTAGCCGGGTTACGATTACATTATACTAGTAGTAACACCCTTATAAAACATTAAGAACCTTGTCCCCGTTTTGTAATTTTGAAAATTTTTTTAAAAATAAAAATTTTTAAAACCTGATACAGTTGCCCCATTGTAGTCATTGTCTGTAAAATCGGGGATTTGAAATGTAAAATTTAAAAAAAAAATAACCTGTGGTATAAGAGAGTTAACAAAGAAGAATACCATTTGTTCAGGACGAAAATGAATCCTTCAATAAAAAAATTTTCAATTGTGTAAAAGTTAGAGGGAACATAATATTTAATTTGGCCCGTATAGTCTTGTATTTCCTCTGTGTATTCATTACCCAAATATTTAATAAGCCCAAAAAATTTTTGAAGAAAACTAACCTTTTATGGATTAGGAAGTAAAATTGACCAACAGTAAGCTCAGAAGGGACCAAATATTTCTTTTTGTCCAAATCATCCAAACAAGAGTTCGGTGCCTCGATTTTAAAATTTATTTTGAAAAAAATTTTAAAAAAATAAACCTTCTCAACAATAACAGGAATCCGATCAGGATATTTACGTTTAATCTTCTCGACCACAGCACGACGCTTCTCAAACTTATTTTCTTCTTTGTAAGTCCAGTTCATACTTTTAACCATAGTTTTAAATAAAATTAAGAAAATTGTAAGTGCGATCATCTATAAGTAAAAAATGTTTAAAAATATTGTTTAAAAATGAAGAAATTGAGAAAAAATAACTGTTGTAAAAAAGTAATCAATAGGAGAAAAAAACGGACAAGAAAGAATCAATAAATGAGCATTTACTCTTGGTTTTTATAGTTGAGTCTCATCGTTTGAGTCCCGCTGTTTTTTAAACATTTCGCCAAAGTACATTTGAGTCTGATCATTTTTTTTTACTCGCCAAAAGAAAATTAGCAATCATCACTAATTAGTAAATGCGGAGGGGAGGGGTCGACAAATTAGTTTTTAAAAAATTCCCCTTCCCCCTACCACCCACTCGTTGAATAGGATTAGGATGCGCGGACCCCTCCCAACCAAAACTGTCAATAGGTTGCGGTTAGTGCGCGAACATAAATCAAAACTAATTGCGGTTTGGCGGCATCCCTTTGTGCGGAAACCTGTTAATTAACTACTATCCTTATCTCCGACAATTTTCGACTCGTATATCGGATCAGGGTTCCGAGAATTTTTACGATCTGCTACCCACAAATAACTCATATTCCGAATTGTAAAAATAATATGCTGTTAAGCGTTTTTTTGTTTCTTCATGTAAAATAAAAAGAACTAAAAAATCTGGGGAGATACATAAACACAATTAAAAATGTTAACTCTTTTACTTTGAGGAACCTTCTATTTTATTAATTTACATGTGAACATCCTATATTAATATTTAATTATATATTAGGTGATAAATGTAGAAGTTGCCGTTTTGATAAATGTTTGATTGAAGGAATGGATCCTTTAATGATTAAAATTGATGATATGAATAGCCGAAATGAATTTATTGAAATGCTAGAAAAACGTCGAAATAAATTACAGGAACCAAGCATGAAAAATTATTATATTCAAGAAGATCAAAAACCTAATTGTGTTAAAAATAATAAAAATTTCAACCAATATCAGCAGTCCTCAAGAAATCAAGATATCTGTATAAGTAATGAATTATTGTCCAAAAGCACAACAATTGGTAGGATTTTTTAAAATATATTGACGATGAAATTGCACCAAAAGTGGAATTTCAAGATTCGAGACTATTTTAAAAGGGATTTCCCTAATTCAAATTGAACAGAAATTGGATGTCTAGCGATGTTTTAATTAATTTTCAATTTTCAATTTTAACTTTCTTTACTTTATTATATTGATAAGCTTTTAATTTTTGTTGGTTTCAGGTTATTAGTGCTTGTGATATAATAAAAGCTTGATATTGAAAAACGCCCATGCTCTTGAGAAGCACAGTAAACGATGATTTATTATTTTTTTAATCTACATATTAAATTTTTTATTTTATAATATCCTTTTACATGGATTTCTATTATGTGTGATTACTCATGCAATAAAATAAAGTTAAGATTTCAAAGTTATTTAAATAATAATTTGTTTAATAAGTATATACATTAATTAAAAATTAATTTAATTTTAAATAAAATATGAAAATTAGTTTTTCTTCTTTCACCTACCTTTATTAAATAATTCTAAAGGATATTATCAAATTTTTCTGTTTTGATTTTAAATTTAGATTTTTTTGTATTCCTGTCCACAAATCTAGATTATCTTTCTGTCGATTATTTATCATATTCTTTATTAATTATTTAAATAATTTATTAGAAATTAAAATGTTTTTATTTATATCCAGTAAAGAATTAAATGTTTTATTCGCAAAATATTGTTCATCGAGATTTTACTTTATATGTATAATTCTGTTTTATAAGTACATTAAACATATTTATATTAAAATAAACTATATTTTCAATAAATTAATATAATTTTTTAAAAAGTTTTTATTGGAAAATATAACATTGCATTCGGTTGTCAAATATTTGATTAGTTAATTGTTGGGATTGTCAGTAATTTTAATCTTATTAATTATTTTTCAATATCTATTTAATTTTTAATATTTAAAAATTATATGTTAAAGTTTATTCATTTAAATTTTTTCACTTATATCTTTTTTTATTAATTTATCTGCATAGAATAAACTACCGCATAATTTATATTAATCATCAATCTTTATATGTGTATTTTTTTCCCCAATTCCTCTTAATATATATAAAACTTTAAAAATCATTTATATAGTTCTCTCACAGGGACATAATCTGCAACTTGACTCCAGAAATTATGGAATAACATTTAAAATAGAGTTGGACGATATTGATATTTTCGGAGAAATTCGATATCGATATTGGTCGATACTGACATGGCCGAGATCGATATCGATATGCAAGATTTGACCCGATATCGAGATCGATATTCGATATTTACCGTATTATTTTAAAAACTTTTTATTATAAAATTTTTACCCTTTCCTGCGCCGCAGGTGAAAATTTTGAGAATTTTGGAGGTCCTTAAGTCAGATTTCTTCCAATTTTTGCGCCGCTGGCGAAAATTTTGAAAATTTGGAAGATCCTTAAGCCAAAATTTTCCTTTTTCAGCGCTGCAGGCGAAAATTTTGAGAATTTATAGACCCTTAAGCCAAAGGGTCTTCTGGAAAACCCCACTCTTAAAAAAGAGGGAAAATTAAGGATCTCAGGATCCATTATCATACATAATCACCTAAATAGCAAACAACCTATTAATCCTTAAGCCAAAATTAAAACAAACTATATCGAACATTAAACATTAGCTAAGGGAGAAAGCAATCTCACTCCCTTAGATTCTACGGAAATCCACACAAATACCACGATAGTCCACTGAACTCTCAATCCCATGATATCTCTCTTTATCACCTGATATCACTAGATATCCTCTTGATCGTTAACTTCATGGAATACTATTATTCATTGATTTTCCATCCGGAGCCAGGAGTTGTTTAGTCGGATCTAAGATTTTAAAAGCCAGGAGCCAGAACCAACAGATGGCAAATACCCAGCACTGATCCAACCTCTTCTCTATGAAAATATTCAAGAGACTAAAAATCCTTCTATATCCCTCCACGCTCTATTAGAGCCCCACGCTGTAATAAAGCCCCACTTTGGAGGATAGTTGAAAAATAGAGCCCCATGGGGCTCTAATACAAAAAATACGGTATCTAATTATTTCTTAAAAATTCTAGAATCTGTTAAATTTTTGATTTGATATTGATTCTCTTAATAAGCATATTATTTATTTTCCACTAATTTAATATATGTAGGATACACTTAACAATATTTTTTATTAATTACTCAAGCTTTTTAAAATTTGTGACAATTGCCACAAGACATATACCAGCTATCAACTTCTTCATTAATTAAATAATTTATAGGTATCTTATCTAATTTATAATTATTATAATTTAATTTATAAATTTATTTATTTGGCAAATTATTAAAATTTGCCAAATATTATATCATTAATATACACATATATTTTTATAAAAATATTAAAAACGTTTTTAATTAAAAAATAAATCTGCCACATATGTAGTAAAGAAGACTCTAATTATCGCTTTTATAAGTAAGTTGAGAAGAATAAATTGGGTATTAAATCTAAAAAATTTCAATCATTTTTTCTCAAGTTTTTTAAAATTGATGTCTTTAAAAATTAAAATTTAAAGTCCACTAATTCTTTAGAAAACAAGCTTTTATATTAAATTAATTTTATCGAGACTTTAATTATATAAAAGTAATAGATTTTATTTCATAATAGATTATATTATTTTTATAATTTGTTTTAGAAAATAATTTTAAATTAATTTACAATGCTTTTTGGTTGCTTTTATAAAATATTAGATAATCTCTAAAAATATTTTATTTCAAATAATATTAATTTCATTATAGCACAATATTTACATTTATTTAAAAATTTAATACAAAAAAATTTGCTATATTTTACAATTTTTTATTTTTTCTTATGAGTATAGTAAAGCAGCTGGGCTATAGTTATCTCTTTTCCCTTTAGCTAGTGCAAAAGTGTTATTCGGCGGCTGGGAGCGAACCAGCATCTTCAATAGCACAGCCTTAGGAATTAAATAGCTATGTGCTTTACAGTATTTTAATATTTTGATTTATAACTTTTATTTTCAGAATAAAACAAGAATTTATTTAATATTTTCTTAAATGTTCTTTTCTTTTTTATCTTTTCACGTTTGTTATTTATTATAATAAAAATCATTATTATTCATAATAATTTAAATACATGATAATTATAATTTAATAATTAATCTTTAGCTAATTACATAGTTCTTTACCGACGCTCTTTTAATTTTTTTAAATTACTTTACACCTAATTTTGAATATTTATAATTTTATTAATATTGTTGTATTTAGTTGAGTTCGTTGGTATTTTAAGATATGTATGTAAATATAATTTCGACTCAACTAGGTATATAATTATGAATCAGAGTCCATTCTTACATACTTTTATTTTGCAACTCTTTACATTTTAAAGATTAAAAAGATGTTCTAGAAGCTTCTGATGTTATAATTACTAATATAATTCGTGGCGCGACACATGAGGATATGACTTTTGAGGACCAGACACTTGAGGACCGACTTTTGAGGACGCGACCTTTGAGGATGCGACCTTTGAGGATGCGACTTTTGAGGATCAGACATTTGAGGATACTCTAATGTCAAAAAAAAATTAAAAAATAAATAATGTTAATTTTATGTTTAAAAAATTTAAATTTTATAATTTTATGGCTTGCTCAAGGCCTAGGCCTTGAGCAAGCCATAAAATTACCTCCGGAATCCCTTGAAGATATTTCTTCTAACGAGCAAATAGTAGTGCTCTCCGGAACCGCAAATTTGGCAGGAACTATTCTTCTACTCATATTTCTTCTATTTACCTGAGCCGCAGGCGAAAATTTTGAGAATTGTGGAAGATCCTTAAGTCTTCACCAGAACTTTCGGTGAAGCTCTAGCAATAGTTTCAGTTTCTTCATTCCAGTTTTCGAAGTAATTTCTCATTAATAATTATTTGCTCGTTAGGCCTTGAGCAAGCCATAAAATTATAAAATTTAAATTTTTTAAACTTAAAATTAACATTATTTATCTTTTAATTTTTTTGACATTAGAGTATCCTCAAATGTCTGATCCTCAAAGGTCGCGTCCTCAAAAGTCGCATCCTCAAAGGTCGCATCCTCAAAGGTCGCGTCCTCAATAGTCGGTCCTCAAGTGTCTGGTCCTCAAAAGTCATATCCTCATGTGTCGGGTAGCCATATAATTAGTAATTGTTATAATTTTATAATTAAGTTTCTTCATTTTTAATTAAATAATTTTAATTACATAATTATAGTTTAATTAATCTTTTTCAAGAAAAAGGGAAAAGAATTATCATGTATACATATCATCATTTTTTCATCATAATTTATATTAAATTTAAATTGTTATCTATCTAAAATCTATTTACAATACATACACATACATTTCTTAATTGTTCCGACCAGAAGATTGATAGATTTCTCACATCCTTCATTAATCGATTCATTTAATTTACAATTATTTCATTATTTTTTATTAATTTTTATTTATTATTGTTATTATATTATTTTATTTAAAATCTTTTAATATCAAATTACTAATTTTTTTATTCTTCACACAACTTTACAATTTACAGAAATTTATTATAATACGGAATTTTTAAAATATTTGTGGGTTTTATCTTATATTTATTTTACTTAGGCTATATTTTCAATTTTATGGCAAGATATAATATAGCTCATTGACAAATCTGTTAGTTAAAATATAATTTGAAATAATTAAATATTTTAATTATTTAATAAGAATATTTTATTTCAGTTTTATTAATATATATTTTTAAAAAACTAATTATTATTAACCTATTTTAATTATTGCCCATTCTCGCATTAAATTCAATTGTTTTTAAATATATTATTATATAAAATTAATGTTTTAATGAAAAATAAAATATTTATTTGTTGAAAGAATATTATTTTTTATTAAATTTAAAATTAAATAATATGGCAATGTTATGGTCTATTTATTTGTTTATCCAATATAACATTTTAAATAACATTGCTTAGTAAAAGCAATGATTAATTTTTTTATAAATTATAAAAATTTTTAACGGTGAATTTAATATTTTTTGGAATTATTAAATTTAAAATAAGTGTAAATAATTATTTAACAATTTTGCCGAATTTTTCTTCTTTATCATCGCTAAATTCTAAACTTCAACTTTAATTTAATTTTGTAAATAATTTAATTTTTTAATAAATAATTTAATAAAAAAATTCTGAATTTAATTTTATAGTTTGAATAAATTTTCGTATAATTAAATTTATAGTAACAAATAAACATATTTTTAATTTTGTAATATTTTTAAAGTAAAATTATATTAAGAAAATTTATATTTTTATTATTAAAGTGAAATAATGCAAGAGTAGCCATTTTATAGTCCTTAACATTATTTTTAACATCAGAGTAATAAGTTAACATCAGAGTAATAAGTTATAATTAGAATTATTAATGTCGTTATTGTTATATGATATTTAACATATAACAAGAACGAAAAAATAGTAAAGCAGCTGGGCTATAGCTATTTCTCTCCTTTAGCTAGTGCAAAAGGTTATTCGGCGGCTGGGAGCGAACCAGCATCTTCAGTAGACCGGACTGATGTGTTAGCCATTACACCACGCCGCCTACTGCACAGCCTTAGGAAATTAATAGCTATATGCTTTACACCTCCATCCCCAGTGAAGACTGTCCCTAGTCTTCTTATCTGCCCTCTTCCCGCTTTTTCTCTCACCTGCGGGGTAAACTAAATCATCGCCTTCTCTGGCGGAATTTCATTTCTCTAACCCAGGGCCTATGGGATGGATCGTCATTCGTTCAGCGTTCGCTGAACCATCCGGTGCTACCAATAGAGGTGGGACCCCCAGTTTGAGATATTACCAATGTGGTGGGCCCAAACCCCAGAATAATGGAATATGGGAGGGAATATGCCCGGGACTTCCCAAGAGGAACCTAAGGGTTGATCAGGCCCGCGGTTGATCTCCTGCACCGGACATACACAATTAAACACAATTTATATTTATTAAATCCAAACAATAAAAGCTTTATTAAAACATTTATTTAACTGAACAGGGAATAAGACAATTATAAGGTGATTACAAATCCTTTTAAATGTGTGAGAAAAGTGGGAGGGAATGAAAATGAGAATATCGGATACAAACTATAGGAAACAAACTCTGGGACATATTTCCGTCTTACAAAATCCACTTTGAGGGTAAATTAAAAAAATATGTTGTTTAGATAAATTAACTGATAATTTCATTATCAGTTAATTAAAAAAAATTTACTAAAGAATTTCAAAAGCATTTATATTTTATTTAATTAATCATTTTTTAATTATAAGATTTATATTCATTTTATAATAAATGAATGAAGTGTAAAATTTTAGATAAAATGCTAAAATATATACATTTTATTTAATATGTATATACTTACATATATGTACATAGCAAACCAGGCTTTTGTGATGTTTTGTCCTTTTGAAATAAAATTTAAATTTCATAAATTATTACATAGTTAATTTTTAATGATTCAAAAAATTTCTAATGAAATTTCTAAAAAATATGAAAAATTTTACTTTTATAATTTACAATTATTTATATGTTAATAATCATTTATTTCATTATCAGTTAATTCAATTAAATTGATAATTTTAATTTATTTTTTATACATATGTACAGGTTAAATGTTTTAATATTAAATTTTATAATATTAGAAATTATTTTTATTTATTAATTTTTTTAAACAAAAATAATTGAAGAATAAATATTTATAATTAAATTTTTAATAAAAATTTCTCTAGAATCATTTAATAAAAATAAAGGTAAACCATTTAGACCATAAAGATTTTTAACATTATTTCTTATAGAAATTTAAGAATATTATCTAAAAATTTATTAAATTCATTGAAAAATTTATAATTGTTGATAGATATTATTAACTAAAAATTTATTTAATAAGTAGAACAAAAAATTATTTATTTATTTTACAATCTACTTGTTGAATAAGAAAATAAAAAAATGATTAGAGAATTTAAATAAACAATTATTCATAAAATAATGAAACACCTTTAGTATTTAAATTATAATTTTCATTTCTAACACTAAAATAAATGAAAAAATTTTTCGTAGTTTTTTATTTATAAGTTGTTTTTCAGATATTTTTTAAATATATTCTGCTAAATAAATTTATAACGTTAAATGTATAACGTTAATTAGGTATACGGCGGAATGTGGGCACGTCACATAAATTTGTTTTATTTCAAATATAATAATTTGGCTGTTTGTTAAATTTATTTTCTTGCCCAAAAATCTCATTGTTCACATCAGGGCTGTGCGACAAAATTTGAAAATCATCCATGTCAGAAATCCTACTTAAAGAAAATGAAAGAACTTACCCAGAACTTATCCTGCCCCAACTCCAGTATAGCAAATTTGTCGTCGGAGTCCGGCTTCGGACAATTATCAAGTGAAAGAACAGATTTTAATGATATCATCATGCATTATTTTATTATTTTATGTGCTTGTAATGTCTACTTTTCATATGTCTTAAATAAACAAATCTAATTTTATATGACGTTAACAAAATTTAATTAATTTGAATATTTTATTAGTAAAGTTCGTTAAATTAAAAGTAAAGTTTGTTAACATTATTGGTTATAAATTATTTAATTTTGGCATTTTTAATATGATAAACATATTTACATTTCAAAAATATACACCTGCCAATTTTTTAAAATTTTCTATAAAATCTAATGTCAAGCAGTGTAAATTGTTACTTTAAAACTTTAATAATTACTTACGCAAATTATAAAAAAAGTTTTAATTTTTTAAGCAAGTTATTTAAATAAATATATAGTAAGATAAACTTTTAAAAGGTTAAATATTATTATAATATATTTATAGTTTAAAAAAATTGACTAAAATGGATTTAAATAACAATTTGTCTACATCATTGTTAAAAGATGGAGATATTTGTAATTATTTAGATATAACAACACTTTCTGAAGTTGATTCTAATAATTTAACACTTAAATTAAATTTATTAGATTCTTTAAATAATAAAACAATTTTTGATTTTTTATTTATAAATATAAATCATCAATTAATTTTTGCTGAATGTTCCTTTAAATTTATTTTAAATATAATTTCTGTATGTTAATTTATATTTGGTTAAGTATTAAAAATTAATTAAATTATTTATTTCAGTCTCCACTAAACAACAATTTTCAAAATTTAATTAAGCTGGGAATATTGACAAAATTTCCTTTTATTGTTACTCCAGCTATTGTTGCAATTATCTCTATTTTATTAAATATGAGTTTAATATTTGTCTCTTTTAAAAAATTAAAAGTAAAAAATATTTTAATAAATTAAATAATTTTAAGTATTTTAATGTATTTTATTACTTTTAATTAACTCATTTAGATAGAATTTAAGAAAAAAAGCGAGAAACGGTTACATACATCGGCGTAATACATATCAATTTGCAAAAATCCAGCCCTACTTTATATTTTAAGAAAATACCAATTTTATGTATTAAAATTAATAACGTCTCTTTATCGGACAAATAATTCATTACGACATAATTATAATTAAATAGAAGCATTAAGATTAGAAAAGTGAGCTTTGGAAGTATTTTCGAAGTGTTCTTTTCACAGGGAAAAGCTTGCTTGTTAATTCATTACAAATCTTTAAATAAATTTTCAGTCTAATTTATTACTTCCATTCGATTCTTTTTGTCAAATATTTGCCCTAACTCCATTTATTATTAATTTTATTTGTTTCTTATTTGGTATTACAACAATTAATTATAAAATATGTTTTTGGATATCTTTAATATCAACTATTGGGTCTTATTCTTCTTTTTTGGCTATTTTCTTTCTTTCTCTTGAAAGAATGTTGATTGTTTTATTTCCTTTAAGGTTTTTTAAATTATTTTATGAGGATTATTAATAGGGTTGTTGCCTTCCCCAAAAGTCGGGGAATTTGAGGGGTTCCTTTGCTGCCTCCCCGAAAGTATTTACCGTGCCCCCCGGGAACAACCCACTTATGGATAAACAAACATGCCATTTCATGTCTTACACGAGGATACATGAAAAGAAATATATTTTAACTAATTTCAAATTTATTTTACCAGAATGCATGTAATTCCTGATTCCACAATGTTTCGTTCATATATAATAATTTATGGAATTTGTTTATTTTTTGGTGGAATTATTTCTTATCTTCAATTTAATGTTATTTTAAAAATAAATACACCTTTTGACAAGTAAAGTTGTTAATTAAAAACAAAATTTTTTAAATAATTCCAGTTTACTTTATTGTAGAGTTGGCCGGGATCGGGATCCCGGTCGGGATCGGGCGGGATTATCCCGGGTTTTTCGAATCCCGATCCCGATTTTTCTGATCCCGAGACCGAAAGGTGAATCCCGATCCCGGTTTTGGATGATCCCGATCCCGAGCCGGGATCCGGTATCGGGATCGGGATGTGCATAAAATCCCGAAGAAAATCCCGATTTTATAAATTGACTAGAAGTCTGTGAATTAAGTTAACAGAAGTGGGGAGGCATGAAAGTAAGAAAAATTTTCGCCTGCGGCGCTGAAAAATGGAAGAAATCATACCTAAGGACCACCAAAATTCTCAAAATTTTCGCCTGCGGCGCAGAAACGGGAGTGATTAAGGCATTATAGAGATGCATCTTTAAGACTTCAACGAAATATTGAGTGATTTGGTGTGATATCGAGCGATCAAGAGGGGTTGAGGGGAGTATCGGTGGATTTGGAGTATAGAAGGATATCAGAGGATTTACAGGGATTAGGTTAGATTGGAAGAGAACATGAATATGTTACTTAATCCCTCAATCTCAGTTTTTAATCGTCCACATTTGAAAATAACGCATTTAATCGTATAGACTTCAACGTTTAAACTTGAATGCCCTTGGCCTTCCAAAATTAAAAAAATATTCCCGCGGCGCTTAAAATGGAAGAAGCCCAATCCCATTTATCCCCCCCCCCCCCCCCATTACCTTATCCACACTTAATCCCCTGAACGGAAAGTAAATCATGAGTTTACGAGACTTAAACTCAATATTTCATCACCGCAGTGGAAATTTTAGAATTATATTGAGTCGTATGTGAAGAAAATAAAAATTTAAAAGTCTAAAAAAAATTTTTTAGTAAATCCCGATCCCGATTTTTTAATCCCGGTCCCGATTCGGGATCGGGACCGGGATCGGGATCTCCATTCCAAATCCCGATCCCGATTTCGGCCAATCCCGATCCCGTGTCGGGATCCGGGATCGGGATCGGGATCACCATTCCCAAATCCCGATCCCGGGTTTTTCTCTAAATCCCGATACCGGCCAACTCTACTTTATTGTAATACTGAATTATACACTAATTTAATTGAAAGCTATTACAGCATTATAATTATTTTACTTTCTATTTTCAATTATTTTATAATTTTTTGCCTGCGGCGCTGAAAATGGAACAAATCTGGCTGCTTGAGCTCCAAATTTCATAAATTTTTCGCCTGCGGCGCTAAACCTGGAATAATTATGAGGAGATCGAAAGATTTACACAGATACCTCCAAATCCTCCTTAATTCTAGGTATCATCCCCCATATCCCTTTTATCTTTTTAAATATTTCGTAATCTCGGTATATTTCCAGACTGCGAGGTCCACATCATGGATATAAGGAGGATAATAAGAGGGAAAATAAATTTTGGCGGATAAGGAGGGATTGAGTGATAATGACTGAAATTGATGAGGGAATTTTATGTTGGGGGATTTCTATTAGGCTTCAGTTGATCCACATCCCCTGGCCCACATCACTCTTGTTCTTCCTATATCTCTTCGAATCCTCTGAAATCCATATTTGGGCGTGATATCAAGGGCCTCAGTCGATCTTTATTACCTCAAATCCCTTTATACTTGATACACTTCTCTCTAGTACATCTAACCCCTAGTAATTACTTCTAATCCCCAAAAAATGGTAAAATTCCCGAATTCCCGAAAATCGTGAATTCCCGACGATTTTTGGCTCGTTAATTCACGAGTCACGATTCGAAAATTTCGGGAATTCACGATTCCCGAAAATCGGGAATTCGATTTTCTGTCGGCGCGATCCCTGAATGTATAGTTTCATCACTTTAGAAATATAAAACATGATTTTAGCTTGCTGAGAGCGATACCCATACCTAAGACATAATTTTACAGAAATAATTTTACTACATTAACCTTGAATTCTAAAAATTTCATTTTAATTTATAGCTCAGAATACAGAAATGCATATAAATCAGTATTTGGCAAATTGATTCCAAAGAATAAAGTATCACCAAATCAGCCATTGTTTATTAAGAGTGATAAGGGAAACAATAAAAATAATATTGACATCAACAAATGAAGTTTTGTAAATTTTTAATGTAAATATTTTATACATTTTAGGGTATATTTTGAGTTGTCCGCAAATTTTCTGAAAAATTGGGCTATAAGATTTTTTAAAACTGAATTTAAAAACTGGACCCGAATTTTGTAGACACAAACTTTGCGGATTCGAAATTTTTTTGAAAAATCTGCAAAAAGTCTTGAGTGCCGGAGTCATCCTTGCCGGAGTCATTGAAAAATAAAATTTTTAAGTTTTTCTTTTTTACTCGAGTGTTGGTTCTCAAATTTTGTTTATGCAAAAAACAGGTCCGCAAATTTCGAGTCCGTATCCTTCGAATCCGCAACTTTCGATCAGCAAATTTCAGGTCCGCAAATCTAACCGCCGTTTAATTAGAATTTTATAAAAGGAGCCTTACTGACAAAAGGACCTATTACGAAAATGTTCTCTGACGAAACTACCTAACCTCTGACGAGACTACCGGACACGATATAGGTTTGTCGGTTTCACCAAATTCTGCGGTTAACCAAAGGCAATTGAAAAACGGAACAGAAACTTTCGGTTAACCAAAACCGAACTGATAAACAGAACAGCTGTCGATTAACAAAAACCGAACCGTTTTTTGGTTAACCGCACCAAATCAAAAACTTTCGGAGATAAGGAGATATATAGGGATTTGCTTGAAATAAAAGAATTGATATAAATACATAACATCACCCAATAAGACTAGTTCTGAACTGACCAAGAATATTTAAAGGATATTAGTGGAATAAGGAGGGATAATGAGAGTAAGGAGGGATAAGTGCGACATTATAGCTTTTTTTTAACCCGAAACGCGACCCAATCGTAATTACGACGCAACCCTTATCGAGATTGAGAAATCCACCAAATATTATTATTTAAATTTATTTTAGCAAAATATTAGGTAATAGTCGGTTTCGTACCCCCCCCCCCCCTCTTTTCTTTCTCAAGTTATTCAAAATGGTCAAATCCTCTTTCCGTCAGTCTTTCAAAGGAATGTAGAACTCATCGAGCTGCATCGAATGACCCCAAAATCAACGTGATTTGACATGTTTTGACAGAGTTATGACATTAGGTAAACTTATGGGGGTCGGCGTCTTATGTCATAACTTTGTCAAAACTTGATAAATCAAGGTGATTTTGGTGTCATTCGACTCAGCTCGACGAGCTCTTTCGAATGAGCTATCATTTGTATAAGCTTTTTTATTCCAAAAAATCGCCCATATGGGTTTTCAATATTCAGGGGTCTGTATCTCGGTCCAATCAAGTCGGATTTTATTGATTTGGACTCATTCGATGCAGCACGATGAGTACTATATTCTTCTGAAGAATTGACCATTTTGAAACCTTGAGAAAGAAAACAGAGGAGGAGGGGTACGAAAGCGACTATTACCAAATATTATATACAAATATTATTATTATTTAGTATTTTAATTTACGTTTTATCATTTTTAAAACTAAATTGATCAGTGAATGAAGCCATTGGATAAAAGCCATCTTTTCCCATGATAGTACGAGAACCTAATTCATATGAAGTAAAACTATCGCCAAGCAGTACTACTGAATGTGCCACATATTGCAAAATAATTAACTTGATTTTTAATTAATAAATTTAGTTAATAATTAAATAAGAAAATTGATAAAGGAATAATTATTAAATGGTTCTCTGAGGAAGAATTATTTTATGAGGAAGATAAATCAGTACAACCTTGTCATTGTCCCTAGTCCTTAGAGAAATTCAACATTTAAATAATGTTAATAATAAGTATGTAATAATAAACTTGATCATTGACATCAAGTTCTGGGAAAACAGGTAGAGACTTAAAAATTCCAACACAAATAAGTTTCAGAACTAAAATATATTTTGCCGCACGATAAGTACTAAATTGACAAAATCGGGCACTTTGTTCATAAAGTTCGGTTGAACTAATAGGCTTTGGCATTTCCTATAATTATTAAATATTAATGTACAGGGTGACCAGTTAGTAAACCCAGCACTGAATGCAAACAAAGTTGCGAAACATTAATTTATGGAGGTTTCATTTACATGAAGTTTTAAGACAAAATATTTCTAAAAAAGCATGGTATTAGGTCCCGGTTCTTACTATTTAGTATTTAAATTCTCTCAAACTTTTAGTTGAGGTTCCTAACTTATATTTAGTTTATTTTAACTCAAACAAATTATAGACAAGTTTTAATTCAAGTTTATTTTCAACAAATAAGTAAGTTACGTTTAATTCAGTTTAACAAGGTATCGAGTACAAGTATATAAAGTATATATGTGTGTCAGTTAATATTGAGTGGATATTTATATGAACATTTGAGGGCGGGATATAAGAGAGTATAACATGTAAGTTTAGTTTATGGGTCATAAATAAGTTAGATAAGGAAAGTTGAATGTTTGAATTAAAAGGAAAATATATTTAAATGATGTTGAGAGGGAATGTTTTAAATATAAAAAGTTTAGATAAAAAGGTTGGAGCGGAAGTATTTTGAATATATGGTAAAAGGGCATGTTGTAAAAGATGTTTAAGAGAAACAATTTTGAATTAAGGAGAAACAACATTTAAAAAATTGATAACAAAAATTTAAACAAATTAGGGACTCAACACTCCTTTCCCCTTTAAAAATTTTAACGCCGATATCCTCTGCGGTCGTTTCTTCCTCGATACTCATTTCGATTGAATTCTCCACGATCACGTGGGTAATATGGTCGGTAACGATCATAACCAGCATCTGAGCCTCTTTCGCGATCAAGTTGTCGCAAAAGGTAAAATAAACGTGAGTCTCGTGGGCGTCTAGCATTTTGTCCATTCCCACGGTAAAAACGCCTTCCGTGATTATGGTTATTAACTTCACGATTATTTTCTTCTCCGTGGGGTTGCGCGGGTCGTTGATTTTCTTGTTGTGCAGGAGGAGGATTTTCTCGATTTTCCTGTTGCCCTTCCTCCTCCTCCTCATCTTCATTATCAGAGTCTCCTGACTCTGACTCACCTTTTTTAGTGGATAATTCTTCTTTAATTTCTTTTAATAATTCCTCCAAAATATTAAAACGAGGGTTCAGCTCGATAAGAATATCCTTCAATAGCTCTTTCTTCATATTTTCCATAGCTTCACGTATAAAGTTGTGAGATTTGTGAACAGTCTCACGAGTAGACAACCCTTCCTTTCGGATCTCTCCTAAAAAGGAGGTATAATTTATAATCGAGAGATTAGAACTTTTACTTTTAGCATTTTTTAAAGCATTCTCCCTATCCATTAGAGGTTTTTGTTGTTGATTTAAAGCATTCTCTCCATCCATGAGAGGTTTTTGTTGTTGGTCTTCTTTAGGAGTTTGATCCATTTCGACGTCCATACTATCCAGTGAATAAGAAAATTAGATAAATAATTAAATGAAAATTTTTTTTTCTAGAAATACAAAAAAATATTATAATATTAGTGGATGAATATAAAACATAAAAGGAACAATAAAAAAAATTTAAAAGGATTATTTTTGACTAGAGTATCTCAACCTAATTTTTTCCTCAGTCTGTTTCAACTGGGCTTTGGCTGCGGGATCTCAGTTGGTAGTTTCCGCGACTACGCAACTGGTCTATGTGTGAGATTTTAAATGAGCCATCCTCCAATTCAACTCTATATATATAGTCTCCCTTATCATCTATTACCCGCCCTTTTAACCATTTATCGTTTCCTGTGTAATTTCTAGCCCAAATTAAATCGTCTATATTAAATATTTTCCTTTTACGGCTCTTTCTTTTATTTTCAACTTCTTCGTCTGTCGGCTTATCTAAATTTTCTTTTGGTGAGTATTTAAGTACATCAATTTTTGATTTAATTTGTCTCCCTAAAAATAAATATGAAGGGGATTCTCCTTCTAGACCAGGGTGTGGGCTTGCTCGATATTCACTCAAAAACTCAGAAATGGCGTCTTTTAAGATGTTACCGTCAAGCCCTTTTAAAACGCTATTTTTGAATGTTCTTACAAAGCGCTCACAAAGACCGTTACTTTGTGGGTGATATGGAGGTGATTTGATGTGGTTTACTCCGCAGCCTCTCAAAAATGTCTCGAATTCAAAAGAGGTGAACTGTGGTCCGTTGTCACTCACCAAACATGATGGCGGTCCAAACAAAGAAAATACATCTTTAAGGGCATTTATTACAAAAATTGACGTCGTACTTTTCATTTCAAAAATAAAGGGGTACCGCGAATAAGCGTCGACCATTAAAAGAAAAGTTTTTCCAAAAACAGGTCCTGCCAGGTCAATATGAACTCGCTCAAAAGCAATTTTTGCTTCTGGCCATTTATTTTGAAAAGCCATCTGTGGTTCGTTTGGCATATTATTCTGACATTTTTCACATTCTCCTATATAATATTCTATATCCGTATTTATAGAGGGCCACCAAACTGTTTTCCGTGCTTTATATTTACTTCTGACCACGCCGAAATGGGCAATGTGAATTAGTTTTAATACTTTATTTCTTAGGTTTTCTGGTATTACAATTTGATTATTTGGTTTTTTGATTATAATTTTCCTGTTTATATAAAGTTTATCTCTTATTTGAAAATAAGGCATTATTTCTTCAGAATAATCATCTGACCAATTATCTCCAATAGCTTTATATACAATTTCAAGAATTGGGTCCTTTTGGGTCTCTTCTTCAATGGTCTTTCTATTAACCTCTCCTATTTCAATCTCCATTAAATATGGTATATCTTCTCTCGGATATTTATTTACAATATCGTTCCAATCTGCCGAAACGCGGGAAAGCGCATCCGCGACTTTATTTGCTTTTCCTTCAACATAAACAACGTTCGGCTGAATCTCTTGCATTGCCATTAGCCACCGATTTAATTTAGTGTTAGTACTAGCCTTTGAGAAAAGAAAAATTAGGGGTCTATGGTCCGTATGAATAGTAAGTTTAGCTCCATAAATTATGGGTTTAAAATGCATTATTGAGTGATAAATTGCCGCTAATTCTCCGTGCGTGGCGGGTAATTTTTTTTCAGATATATTTAAGGTACGCGACCAGTATCCAACCGCATATAAATTTTCTTCGTCCTGACTTTGCATCAATGCTGCTGCGTAAGCGACTGATGACGCATCGCAAAATAAATGAAAAGGTAATTCATAATCTGGGGGACGCAAACAAGGGCTTTTTAATAATTGCTCTTTCAATTTATTAAAGGCATTTTCTTCTTTTTCTCCCCATTCGAATTTACGTTCATTACCTCTCGTTAAATCATTTAACGGCCATGCAATCGTAGCAAAGTTCGAGATAAATTTCCTAAAAAATGAAGTCAGGCCTAAAAATCTCTTAACCTCCTTGACATTTGTTGGGATCGAAAAATTCTTTATAACTTCGGAATTTGTTAACGAAGGTTTATAACCCTCTTTTGTTAACTCATGCCCTAGGTAGATACATTTATTTTCCAAAAATTTACATTTTTCTGCCTTCAATTTTAAACCTGCCTTTTCTAATCGACTAAAAACATCATTTAATGTCTCTATATGTGACTCAAAATCTTCGGAATGGACGAGAATGTCATCAATATAGGCTGTTACATTTTCTAAGTCTTTTAGTATTTTATCCATTAAACGCTGAAAAATGCTTGGCGCGTTTTTTAAACCAAAGGGCAGTCGGGTCATTTCAAAAAGACCCCATTCTGTAATTATACCGCATTTGTGGGCCGTTTTTCTCTCTAATGGTATCTGCCAAAAACCAGAGGCCAGGTCTAAAGTACTATAAAAAGATTTCCCGGCAACTCGATGTATTACTTGCTCCATCCTAGGAATGGGATAGGGATCGGAAATCGTAATCTTATTTAATGGTCGAAAATCGACACAAGGGCGAAGTTTACCGTCACTTTTCTCCACAAGAACTAGGTTACTAGCCCAGGGGGTATTTGACTCTTTAATGACTCCCGATTTTAACATATTATTTATATGTATCTTTAGTTCATCTCGGTATTTTTCCGGCGTTCTATAAGGCTTCGCCTGAATCGGGGTTTCGGATGTAGTTATTATTGGTGGTCCTTCGATCTTGCACTTCCCTAAATCATAGTCATTTTTTGCGAAGATCTTGCAGTATTTATTCAAGCAAATTTTTAACTTTTCTTTTTCAGATCTATTAATTTTTATATTTGTTATAATTTTTGATAGATGTCCTATTTCTCCTGAATTTATTTCTAATTTATTGTATTTTAATTTATTTTCTACAGGAATTTCAATTAACTCCCAATTAGTAAAATTTAACATTAGGGGCAAACAACTTAATGTTTCTCGACCTATGATTGCAGCATATGAGTCGGTTTTTGTTAATCCATCTTTAATAATAACAAAGTTAGTTTTGATTTTACAATCTGCAATTTTTAGATCCACTTGAACTTGACCTATCGTTGGTACTAATTTGTTTCCAATTCCATAAACGGCAGGAAAATTGGCGATAGTTAAATCTTTCAAACCAAATTTTTTAGCGTTTTCTTGATTAATTATCGATACATGAGCGCCTGTGTCTAATAAGCATAATACTTTCTTGCCGTTTATTTCTACCATGACTCTAGAGTTTTTGTCACAATTTGTGGATGATAGGAGGCATATCTCTTTTTTTTCCTTCCCTATTTTTGTTTTTAATTTTGTTTCTCCTCCTTCTCCTTTATTAAATGAAGGCCATCTCTGTGTAAGAGGTATTGCATTTTTACTTAACTCACTTCTATTTTCTTTCTTATTACGGCGTTCTATTTTCTTTCTTTCTTTATAAGTGTTTATTCGATTAAAAATTGCTTCTCCTACGTTTAAATAATTTAGGGTTCCTGCAAATATAGTGGGTAAAATGAATTGCAATATAAATTGAAGCGTTACGAAGCAGCAACAAGTAAATACCCAAAATTGATTTAACGTGAATATTCCTCCTCGCAAAAATGCGAATAGTCCGTTCGAAACTATGTTACCAGCTATAATTTCTCTTTTTTGACTGGTAACGCTCCAAAATGTGTTTGGGTTTGTTAATCTTGCGATTTCGTTATTTATTACAGCTGCTTCGATTGTCTCTGAAAATTTTTCAGGCGAGTAAAGTTCGGAAATTGCTGCAATTACTTTATTTTTAAAAATCGTGGTACTTATTTCTGGGAAATCTATTTTTCCATATCTAGCGATTTTTCTAATGCCTTCATCTGAGATTTCTTTTAAATCGCCGGTTAACTGGTCATACTGTATTGTCTTATCATTTTCATTCAAATACATCCATCTCACTAAATCACAGCTCACTTCTTTTGCTTCAGGGTATATTATTTTCGTTATAGTGTCTAAAAATCCGTGTTTTATCTGACCATGTAAATTAAACGAAATTGGCAATCTATTAAAGCAAAAACCCTTTTTCCAATTAAAATGTATTTCTTGCTCCTGAATAGGGTGACATGCTTTAATTTCCAGCAATTTATCTGTTATAAGTCGTGCCGAAATTTGATTTACGTTTAAGAAATATCTAGCTAATAAAGTAGGGTTTGCAATTGCTAGTGTAAGTGTCTGGTCTGCTAATGTCTGTAAATTTTGACAGATTTGTTTAACTGTCTCCGAAAAAAGTCTCTGGGTTGTACGTGACATTTGGCTACTTAATGCGGTAAATTGTGCTGCCAATTGTGGCGTATATACGATTCCATTATTTATTTCCTCATTCGCTCTTTTCTTTCTAAAATGGTGAAAATTTTGCAAACTTTTCATTTCATAATAGTCATGCTTTGGAACGGCAAATCCTTGATCGGTAATTAAAAGCTCTAAATTCTCACAATCGATTTTTGTGGTTATATTTGCAAAGGATAGGGCAAAGTCTTTTGTTTCAGTTACCCAAATATTTGAGGCGAATTCTCCTATCCATTTATTTATTAAAACATAGGCGCATTTGTGCGATTTTTCGGGCTGCCAAATTAAGCTACCGACATTACATTTGCAGGTCCCGGCATTATAAACACATTCCGGGCACGAACCAATCGGCGTATGAATTCCATCTAGACCGTAGTGTGTAAAGACTACTGTTTCATAGGCATAACAATTTACGAACTCTTTTGTATTCCATGGTATTCCTAGAGGCCAAACCTGCCAATCTAGCTCAGGATTATTTTCAGTGGCCATTAATGTTCCATTTTTATTTTTGAGCTCTCCTGCTATCGATTCATTTAGTTCTTTCATCTTCCTACAAGAGGAGATAGGAACGTTTATATTTTCCGTTTTAACCTCCTCTAAGTAAGCACCAAATATACCTCTACTTTTTGAAACTATTGTCTTTATGCATTTGCAGGCAGTTGCTGGGGTCTTGTATTGGAGAGTGTTTGCTCTATAAACAGGTAGTTCAAAGGAAAACGGTGTCTCTGTAATTCTCCAATTTGGACAAATTGGGTCATTCGGTAACTTCCAGTAAGAAATAGGAGCAGTGTTTAAGCAAATCATGGGTGTGGCAAAAGTAGATCCGATAAGGCAAAACAAAGCAACAATTACAAGCATAAATGGACTTACAACTCTTATTCTTGGACTCGGGGTTCTCTCAAAACGTACTCTACGATTTGGCGACCGAGGGTTGTAATTATTATATCTAGTTTTATTTTCTCTCTCCCTACTTCTGGAGCTACTGTAATCATCATAGTTTCTGTTCCTATTGTAATCGCGATTATCTCTTTGATAATTTTCCCTTCTATTTTGGCGATTTTCGTTATAATTTCGGTAATCAGGTCTATAATTTTGACCCTTATTTACATAACGATTTTCACTTCTCCCAAAATTTTGGGGCTGGAAATTTCTAGAATTCTGCTCGGATTTTCGCGAATAGCAAGTCCTAGCCAAATGACCTGGTTTCCCACAATAATAACAATATTTGACTTCCTTTTTCTCATTTCTATTGTTCTGAAGCGCCAAAGCTTCCACTTTTTCGGCTAAGTTAGCTACAGAGATAATATTATTATTCGATTTCCTTGCAGTTAAAAGGAGCTCATAATGCTGTGCAATTTCATACGCATTAGCATAATCCGCTGGTCTCTGCGCTTTTACTTCAAATTGTAGCTCTGGAAGTAATCTATCCAAAAATTCATCTAATAAGCGCTGTTTAATAGTTTCTTCGTTCTCTCCCGCCAGAGCTGTGCGTACTGTGTCTGAAAGACGATTTGCAAATTCAAACACTGTTTCTCCTGGCGCGTGCTTACAATTAGATAATAACTGCCGAGCTATAACTTTACTGTTTCCATTCTCATATCTCCCCTTCAAGTAAGCTATAGCCTCTGCTAAAGTTGCGGGAGCAGGATTTATATTATCATAAGTAACTCTTGCTTGTCCTGACAAGCAGAAGCGTAATCGCGTAAGTTTTTGTACCTCAGTCGGCTCTGTCATCAACGACAGGATATCCTTGAACTTTTCTATCCACTTTGTAAAGGACACTGTGGGATTCCCATCGAACGTTCCAACAAAGCCTCCGGTGTTTAAAAACGGGTCCATAGTCATAACTGGTTGGTTATTTCCCTCATTTGTTTCATTTACCTCTGTTTCATTTGCTTCCGTTTCAATTGAATCATCATCCGAACTTTCTTCTATCTCATCTAAATTTTCTAGCTCTTTATCATTAGATTTTATTCCCAGTTTTTCAATATTTCGACATTTTTCTTCAAAAACAATCTTAAATTCGCTTAAATTATTACGTAATTTAGTGATAGAGCCTTTCGTTCCCGTTAGGCTGTCTTTATTCTTTTTAAGGTTTTCTTCGATATTATTAATTCTTCCTTCTAATTGCCGAAAGGTCTGAGCGACTGTTCGTTCGAAGGAGCGAAGTTGCGTTAATATAGTACTAAAAGCGTTATTCTCCTCTGGTGTAAAAAGTTGAGGGTTAAAGTCTGAACCAGACATTTTTTTCAATATAAAATTTACAAATTGTTTAAAAGAAGGCACACAGCAAGAACTTCAACAGGAGTTCTTAAAAAGCACACAGCAAGAACTTCGACAGGAGTTCTTAAAAAAAGCACACAGCAAGAACTTCGACAAGAGTTCTTAAAAAAAAGCACACAGCAAGAACTTCGACAAGAGTTCTTAAGAAGCACACAGCAAGAACTTCGACTAGAGTTCTTAAAAAGCACACAGCAGATATTTCACTTAGAAATATCTAAAATAATTTATTTTCTTTTTAAAAACAACAATTTGTTACAGGATATTTCACACAGAAGTATCCTTTTTTTATTTCTCCGTTTATAGTAACAACGGGTTCGTGGCACCAATATTAGGTCCCGGTTCTTACTATTTAGTATTTAAATTCTCTCAAACTTTTAGTTGAGGTTCCTAACTTATATTTAGTTTATTTTAACTCAAACAAATTATAGACAAGTTTTAATT